>CM043326.1:5528900-6251400 GCA_023736055.1 Quercus glauca
TAACAGTAAAAAAAACTTAATGAAAGAGGTAAAAAAAAATGCAAAATGCAAAATTAGAGCGTCACTTGGTAAGACCTCATGCACTTCTGCATGAGATCTCTGCTTATATATATATATATATATATATTGATGATTATTCCTTTATAACTTCTAATCACTCATCAACATGAGTCTCAAAAAACTTTGTGATAAGACTTTATCATAAGTACAAAATAAGTATAGATTTTTTATCTTTTTATTTTTATTTTTAAAAGGATATTGCTATTGCGTTCATCCTTATAAGAATTTAAGCATAGATTAAATCTTCATTATTTTTGACAATTTTTCTTTGATTCCTTTATAATTTATATATTGTGTTGGTTTAAATGAATTTTTTCTTAAGCTTTCAAAGGATGGACTTTAGATAAGATGCTCAACTTTTATACGCCAAGCATTGACTATAGGTTTTGTACATGGAACAAATAGAGATAAGAAATTAAGCATATGGTCCATTTTGGTCGCCCTTAGCTTAATTTGTCTAAACATCAATTTTCTCTCTTGCCAAAAGTCCAACTTATTTTAGGTGGAAGTTTTCTTGATTATTACTTGTATACAAAATTCCAGGATCATTAAATTGGAATAGGTCCCTTACTAACCTAACCAATTGGAATAGGATGAAATTTCTTCCCATCCACACTAAATATTGTGTACACTCCAAATTTTTTCTGCATCTCATAATGATACATTGTTGATAGGTGTCATCCAAGTACAACATAATTGAGAGTTGTAATTGAGACTATGGCCTAGAAGCTTTACTATTCAATACTTTGCGAGAAAAATTAAACACTCATTTGATATAGCAGGAGACTATGGAATTTGACATTGTATACACTGGGGTTTGTTCTTGATGTTGTGAAATTGCTGTAGGTACTAAAAACTCTAGTTTGATTAGTTGGCAAGTCATGTTCTTTAATTGAGAAAAGTCTATAATGGAAAACTTTTGTGTTCCTACAATAAATGTTTTAGAGAGAAAATTGTTAGCCCCCTCATCCCATTGGGACCCTTCTATTTATACAAAGGAAAAATGATCCAATATTCCTAAGTGTGACTTAGTTACATGGAATTTTTGTGCAAATGTGCCTAGATTTCTTTCAAAAATTTAATTATAATTTTAAACTCTAATTTGGTGATTTTTATATGATTTTATGTGTTCTTAAATAATCTAAATGCTATTTCAGTTTGTGCAAATTATAGAACATAGAATTGGTAATTTAGCAACATAAGCATAGGAGAAGGCATGTAGTGGTTTAGGAAGAGTAGGCATTTAGTTATAAGGGAAGAGGAGTACGCATAAACAATAGAATTTAAGCATAGATTAAATCTTCATTATTTTTGACAATTTTTCTTTGATTCCTTTATAATTTATATATTGTGTTGGTTTAAATGAATTTTTTCTCAAGCTTTCAAAAGATGGACTTTAGATAAAATGTTCAACTTTTATACGCCAAGCATTGACTATAGGTTTTGTACATGGAACAAATAGAGATAAGAAATTAAGAACATGGTCCATTTTGGTCAGCCTTAGCTTAATTTGTCTAGACATCAATTTTCTCTCTTGCCAAAAGTCCAACTTATTTTAGGTGGAAGTTTTCTTGATTATTACTTGTATACAAAATTCCAGGATCATTAAATTGGAATAGGTCACTTACTAACCTAACCAATTTGAATAGGATGAAATTTCTTCCCATCCACCCTAAACATTGTGTACATTCCAAATTTTTTCTGCATCTCATAATGATACGTTGTTGATAGGTGTCATCCAAGTCCAACATAATTGAGAGTTGTAATTGAGACTATGGCCTAGAAGCTTTACTATTCAATATTTTGCGAGAAAAATTAAACACTCATTTGATATAGCAGGAGACTATGGAATTTGACATTGTATACACTGGGGTTTGTTCTTGATGTTGTGAAATTGCTGTAGGTACTAAAAATTCTAGTTTGATTAGTTGGCAAGTCATGTTCTTTAATTGAGAAAAGTCTATAATGGAAAACTTTTGTGTTCCTACAATAAATGTTTTAGAGAGAAAATTATTAGCCCCCTCATCCCATTGGGACCCTTCTATTTATACAAAGGAAAAATGATCCAATATTCCTAAGTGTGACTTAGTTACATGGAATTTTTGTGCAAATGTGCCTAGATTTCTTTCAAAAATTTAATTATAATTTTAAACTCTAATTTGGTGATTTTTATATGATTTTATGTGTTCTTAAATAATCTGAATGCTATTTCAGTTTGTGCAAATTATAGAACATAGAATTGGTAATTTAGCAACATAAGCATAGGAGAAGGCATGTAGTGGTTTAGGAAGAGTAGGCATTTAATTATAAGGGAAGAGGAGTACGCATAAACATAAGAAAACTTTTGGGTGGAGGAATAAGGAAAACAAAGAGTTTTTGATGATTAACATTCCTCTATCTTATCCATTAGTCTTATTTATTACTAATTAAAATCTACTGATCTATATATATATATAAAACCGAAACTTTTGAAACTCCCACAATTTTCCACATCATCACTATTTTCTTTTTCTTTTTTTTTTTATTCTTTTTATTTTAGGTTTTATATCTTATAACAATAATATTGAAAAACGTATACAAACTTGGAGGCCTATTTAAAGGCTCCATAAAACTTGATGGACAAGAAAATATATTTTAAAATAAGCCCTAATTAATACCTAACCATAATAGGAACCAAATTTGACCTAAAAAACATTAAAAGAGCCTAAAAACAAGGAAATAAATCACCTAGACCTAAAATAACGTTTTTTGCATAAAAATACCAAAATCTCTTCTCTCCTTAAAACCCTAGCAATTACCATCTCAAAACCCTAAACTCAACTTCACTTTAAGATTAAAAAAATAAGAAAGAGAGAGACTCACGTAAAAAAAAAAAAAAAAAAAAAACGTAGGTTTTGTCTTTTTTTATTTGCTTTCATATGTGCCTGAAATTTTCATTCTATCTTATTGTTTTATTATGTTTAGAATTGATTTTCTTATAAGTATTTGGGTTAATCTCTATATTTTGATAGTGTTTTTATGGGTTTGGTTTTTGGGTTGAAATTCTAATAATTATTTTATATTGTATATGGCAGATGAAGCATCTCTATTTTTTGGAGAAAAATCAAAGCTGCAACCTATGTCTTCCAGCCCAAGGTGTGGTAAATTTTTATATGTTCTTACTTTATTGAGAGTTTTTATTTGGGTTCATGTGATTTTTTGTTTTTTTATTAAAGCTTTGATTTTTGGTTGATTAATTATTTGTTTGGATTAATTTCAATTAATTATTTGTTTGGATTCAACGTAAAAGATAATAGAATTAGGTATTATAAATTTGATAATGTTCCATGTTTTGAATTGTTTATATTATTTAGACTCCTGGTAGGACTTTCTCTTCTTTCCTTAAAACCCTAGCAATTACCGTCTCAAAATCCTAAACTTAACTTCACTTTAAAATTAAAAAAATAAGACGGAGAGAGATTCAACTAAAAAAAACGTAGGTTTTGTCTTTTTTATTTGCTTTTATATGTGCTTGAAATTTTCATTCTATCTTATTGTTTTGTTATGTTTAGAATTTATTTTCTTCTAAGTATTTGGGTTAATCTCTATATTTTGATAGTGTTTTTGTGGGTTTGGTTTTTGGGTTGAAATTCTAATAATTATTTTATATTGTATACAGCAGATGAAGTATCACTATTTTTTGGAGAAAAATCAAAGCTGCAACCTATGTCTTCCAACTCAAGGTGTGATAAATTTTTATTTGGTATATTATATATGAATTTTTTGAATTTGAAGGGTTTTGTTTGGTTTTGAAGTAGAATTTGAGGATTCTATAAAATTTGGAAGGTTTAAGTTTTGGGGTTTTTGGTATTTGCGTCTTAGTAGGTTGATCTTAATTCTTTACCTTATATGTTTTTTCTTTATTGAGAATTTTTATTTTGGGTTCATGTGATTTTTTGTTTTTTTAATTAAAACTTTGATTTTTGGTTGATTAATTATTTGTTTGGATTAATTTCAATTAATTATTTGTTTGGATTCAACGTAAAAGATAATGGAATTATGTGTTATAAATTTGATAATGTTCCATGTTTTGAATTGTTTATATTGCTATTAATATGATTAAATAAGATTTGTTTTATCTTTGTAGTTTATATCAGTTTTGAGTGTGTGTATATATATAACTTTTAGGAATTTTGCTTTATTAATTTAAGAATTGTAAATTATTTTATAGGTTTCAGTAACTATGTACCTGTAGTGAGACATTGACAATATAAGCATATATATATGGTATTAACATTTTATAAAAATCTTTCTTACAACCCAATAACATTCTACGTTAGACAACACTTCTAAACTAATGAAAAGCATAGAAGTTAAATATTTATTCCCATTGTATTTTATTTAATTATGACAGATCCATTTTTTTTTAAACGCTAACTAGCAAAATGTCTATAATATGCATATTATTGACCAAATTTTCTATTTCTAAATTTCTTAGATTTTATTATATCAATCTTTTTTTCTTTTAAATTCTTGGTGGGCAAATCAGTCTCTCACTAATTCTTTTACCTTAATGTGATGTTGGTTAATTGTTCTTTTATTTAACTATCCCGTGCATCGCACGGGTTAGCGACTAGTTTTAGTAAATAACTGATGTGGCATCTAATAAGTGTAATAAATTAAGAATGATGTATTTTATTTCAAAAAAAAAATATTCAATTATCTTTTCAAAGAGAGTGCCACTTGGCAAAACCTCATGTTCTCCAGCATGAGGTCTCTGCTTTTATATATATATTGATTGATTACATGTTTAACAGGAAAAGAGTAGAAAGAATAAAAGAATAAAAGAATAACTGAGTGGTAGAGAATTTGATGTGAAACATTCTTCATATTCAATTTCCAGTAATCGTTTTCCAAATTAAAATATGTGACAACTCTATGTGAGCATCACGTTTTTAAAGAAAGTACATGTTTAACAGAAAGAGACAGTGTAGAAAGAATAGAAAATAAAAAGAATAATTGAGTGGTAGAGACTTTGATGTGAAACATTATTGATATTCAATTTCTAGTAATCGCTTCCAAATTAAAATACTAGTATATGACAAGTGACAATTCTATGAAACAAGTCAAAAAAAAATCACGGAGAAGAAGATAATGAATAAAATTTCTCGATTTGATTCTTGTGTGCCAACAACTGAATAATGGAGAAGCTGAGAACGAAGAAATTTCTCATTTGGATTCATATGTGTAATGATTTCTACCTAAACTGAACCACGCTGAATAGTTTGACTTGAATACAGTATGCTGTCTAATTTTCTTTGTTCTAATTTGTAGGCTTCTATGTGAACATATTGTTTTTTTTTTTTTTTTTTTTTTTTTTTTTTTTTTTTTTTTTTTTTAAATTCAACAAAGGGGAGAAAAATAAAAGAATACTTGTCTGCACTCTGCACTAAGTAAAGTTGGCAAAATCTCCCGCACCAAACATTGTTAAATTTCTAACTATCTTTTTCAAATTGAAATATATAGTATGACACCATGAGCTTTCTAATTTAAGATTGCATTTGAAAACTTAAATTTGAATTTTAAATATACTGATTTTAGATATCATTTCAAATTCAAGGTTTTTATAAGTTTAAAATCGTTGGTATATTTTGTCAAATACAAATCTTTGATCTTTTAAAATTATCCAATAAGAAATTTGGATTTTAATCACTTAAATCCAAATCTACAAACTCAATCCTGCTATCCAAACGCGCTTAAAGGGTACGTATTAGTATTTTTCAACTTCAAGAATTCAAATCCCTTGGGATTCTTGCGTTTGAAATATGAACACCTAGAGTGAAAATTCTCTCTTGATCACTCCCGGATGAAGTTTTCCTCGGCTGTGCCTGTTAGGTTCCTACGTTCCTACCTTAAAATGTCAAGTCTTTGAACAATGAATCAAAAAAATACAAAATGTCAAAAGTCATCGCCTTACTAGAGTGATGGCCTAACAAGCGACGAAAACAAACCGACCACAATGTAATCTCAAAGCCACTTCATCAATCAATTACTTTAATTTATAAAAATCAAGAAGATGGGAATGGACAATGAAGTTTCTCAAGCTAGAATCTTTATTTATTTATTTTTCGAATATGAAAGGAAGAATGAGAAATACTATCTGCCTCAAATGAAGCTCTCTATCATCATTATCCATTATAGTAATTACACCAACACAAAACTATGGGAATAGGATCATCATCAACCTTTGAGAAGGTATGCTCTCACATTTCCTTTGTTTTGATTGTTCTGTTTGTTTCATCATCAATTGTTGCTTCTGCATCTAAGTCCAATGAAGAAGCTGATGCTCTTGTCACATGGAAAGCCAGCCTCCAAAATGAAGACCAGTCTCAGCTATCTTCATGGACTTTGCTTCCTAATAATGCCACCAATTCTTCTACCAATCTTAATTCAAGCACTAGACCATGTACTTGGTTTGGTATTTCTTGCAACCCTGTTGGAAGTGTCGTCAAAATAAATCTTACTCATTCAAGCTTAAAGGGTTCACTGCGTGAGTTTTCATTTTCCTCATTCAGTAATCTTGAATATGTTGATCTTAGTAAGAACTCACTCTTTGGTACCATTCCACCTCAGATTAGTAACCTCTCCAATCTCATCTATTTGAACCTGTCCATGAATCAGTTCTCTGGGAAAATCCCACCAGAAATTGGCCTACTAACAAACCTTAAGATCTTGCGTTTGGGTATGAATAAGTTAGATGGCTCAATTCCCCAAGAAATAGGTCAGCTAAGGTCTCTTAATGTGCTTGATTTTCAAAGAAATTATCTAGATGGTCCCATACCTCCTTCTTTGGGTAATTTAAGCAATCTTGGTTACTTATGTCTTGATCAAAATTTACTATCTGGTTCCATTCCTTTAGAACTTGGAAATCTTACCAACCTGATTGAGCTTTACATAAATAACAATAGTTTAGCTGGTCCCCTCCCTACGGAAATGGGGAATTTGAAATCATTGAAATGTCTGAGCCTTCAAAAAAACAATCTTCTTGGTTCTATCCCAACATCATTATGTGAACTAGGAAATCTTACCTATATTGATCTCTCCCAGAATAACCTTTCGGGTGCCATTCCACAAGAGATTGGACACTTGAAGTCTCTTGTTGTTCTTCAATTGAGTGTAAATCAACTCAATGGTTCTTTTCCAACTTCGATTGGTAATTTGAGCCAATTAGAAATTTTTTATGTTCGTGACAACCAAATCTCTGGTTCCATTCCTCAAGAGGTGGAAAATCTCATGAAGTTGACTGTGTTTCGAGTGGCCCGAAACAAATTGACCGGTTATTTGCCCCAAAATATTTGCCAAAATGGATTGCTTCGAAACTTTACTGCAAATGGTAATAATCTAACAGGTCCAATTCCCAGAAGCTTGAGAAACTGCACAACTTTATATAGAGTTCGTCTAGATGGAAATCAACTGACTGGAAATATGTCTGAAGTTTTTGGCGTCTATCCAAACTTGTATTACATGAACATTGCCAACAATAAACTTTATGGTGAACTTTCACCTAACTGGGGAAGGAGCTCAATACTAACAGATCTAGAACTTGGGGGAAATAATATTAGTGGTTCCATACCATCTGAGATAGGAAACATAACTAAACTAAGCGTTCTTGATCTTTCTTCAAATCATTTAGTTGGGGAGATTCCTAAGGAATTGGGAAGGTTGACTTCTTTGGTGAAGCTTATATTGAGCAACAATCAACTTTCAGGTTGTATACCTTCAGAGGTTGGATCCTTGACAACCCTTGATTATGTTGACTTGTCCAATAACAAATTGAGCAAGTCCATTCCAGGAAGTGTAGGTAGCTCCTCAAGCCTATTTTATATGAATTTGAGCTACAATGAGTTCAGCCAAGGAGTTCCAATTCAGGTGGGAAAGTTAGTTCAGTTGTCCGTGCTAGATTTGAGTCATAACCAACTCACAGGAGAGATACCAAAGGAGTTTATGAACTTGCAAAGCTTGCTGACCATGAATATATCCCATAACAATTTCTCTGGTACTCTAACAGCTTTTGAGAAAGTGTACGGCTTGTTGGATGTCAACATAGCATACAATCAATTCCAGGGTCAGATTCCCAACATCAAAGCATTTCAAGATGCTCCAATTGAAGCATTGGAGGGGAACAAGGGATTGTGTGGAGAGGTGAAAGGACTACAACCTTGTCAACTGGTCACCACAGACAAAAAACAGAGAATTCATGATCTCGTGTTCATGATCATATTTCCCCTTTTGGGAGTATTTGTACTACTATTTGCATTTATGGGACTGACAAGTTTTATAAGAAAAGGGAGAAAGCCGCAAATAATACAAAATGAAAACTTGTATCCCATATCAACCTTTGATGGGAAAGAAATGTATAAAGAAATTCTAGCAGCCACTGAGAATTTTGATGCCATATATTGCCTTGGGAGTGGTGGATATGGAAGCGTTTATAAAGCACAATTGCCTTCAGGTGATATTATAGCTGTAAAGAAAATCCACGCTTCATCATGTGATGGTGATTTGACAGATCAGAAGGAGTTTCATAATGAGATAATGGCACTAACACAAATTCGGCACCGAAACATTGTGAAACTATTAGGTTTTTGTTCAAGCACACAACACTCGTTGTTGATGTATGAATACCTTGAGAAGGGCAGCTTGGCCGCAATCTTAAGCAAAGAAGAAGAAGCTAAAGAATTGGATTGGAGTAGAAGGGTGAATATTGTTAAAGGGGTTTCACATGCCTTGGCATACATGCACCATGATTGCTCACCGCCAATTGTTCATAGAGACATATCAAGCAAGAATATTTTGCTGGATTCTGATTATGAAGCTCATGTCTCTGATTTTGGCACTGCTAAACTTCTGAAGCAAGACTCATCAAATTGGACAAGCTTTGCTGGCACATATGGATATGTTGCACCAGGTAAAAATTATTTTACACTTTTGTCAATTTTACATTTCAGTAAAGAAAGCATCAATAAATCAATAATGATGACTCTCAACTCTCCCAAATTTTGGCAGAGCTTGCTTACACAATGCAGGTGACTGAGAAATGTGACATCTATAGTTTTGGAGTTTTAGCACTTGAAGTGATCAAAGGAAATCATCCTGGTGATTTCATCTATTCTGCATTGTCCGCATCGGCTAACATATTGCTGAAGGATGTATTGGACCAACGCCTTCAACCTCCCACGGGTGAGGTTCGGGATGAACTGATAAAGATTGTAACTATTGCAACTGCTTGCTTACATGCTAATCCACAATCTAGGCCAACCATGCTCATGATTTCTAGGCGGTTATCATCCTCAATTGTGCAGATTCCTACAACAGTCACATCTGGAGAACTAGTCAGGGTCTAAATCATAAGGCTACTATGTCTGCTGCAAACATATGCACCTGCGGACATCATCAAATACCTTGATATCTCATAATGATTCTCCGTGTACAGACACAATCCTCTCCATTTTTGCTTTTGATGTGGAGAGTGATCCATGAAGAAAAAGAAACATACACAATCCAATATTGATGTGATTGATGTTACTTGAAAGTTGAAACCTGAGGTGTATATGGCGTTTCATGAAACGGGTATAATTTTCAATTTTGTAAGGCGTACTCATCGGTGAAGCCACATCTCCACAAAAATCAATGTACAATTAGCAATACACAAACACTGACTTGCTTAGGTGATAATTTAATTTTTTGTTGATTACACATTTGTTCTTCAACCTTTTATCTTTTCTTTTAAAGTAGTCCATATCCTTTCATATATTTTTCTTAAGGTGATCGTACTTTGTGGCCAGAACTATAAATGAACAAAACCATTCATATATAGTTTGGGCTTTGCTCGATAAAATGTCTATTTATGTTTATTTGTTTATAAATAAATCAAGCTTGATCTTTAGTTTTAGGTTTGTTTAATAAACGAGTTGGGGCCAAGCAAAAATAAATTTCTTCATGAACAGGCTTGTAAACAATAGGGTTTGATAGACAACAAACCATGCCTAGGCTAATTTATGGGCATAGTAATGAGCTTGATATGAACTTTGAACAATATAAACCTATATTTTACTAAGCCTATTAATAATTGCGAGTTAAGAACACTTATCCAAACCAAATGGACTTAGCAATATGTTTAATATGGGCTTAATAATGTACTTATATTGGATCTCAAGCTCAAAAGTTTGATATTGAACTCAAGTTCTACTTGACTAAAGAATTAAGTCAATCTCAAGTTTTTGGAATTTTTGACAAGCTTATGCTCAAACAGTATTTGTAGGCATGGTTCAAACTCGAGTCAAACTTGACCATTTTACTTTTTTTGTCAAGCCAATCTCGAACATTCAATACTCGGTAACTCTCAACTCGTTTACAACCTTATTTGTTGCTGGAGGCATTACACGATTAAAGAGTGCTAGTAAATTGCCCGTGCGATGCACGTATAATTTTGGGATATTTTATGTAAGACAGTTTTGAATAATATTGTGCATATATTATAAAGAAAAAGTAAACTAAATTAGAGTAAAGAAACGAATACATTTTGAGATATTACAAATTAATGTAGTAGCTTCATTGCATATTTGTAGCCTTCTTAAGGTAAGATTTAAAAAAAAAATTAATTTTTGTTGTGTTCACATATTTCATACCATGAAATGAAAGTGTGCCCAACTCTTTGACCGTTTTCCACTCATTGATAGTGCAACATTAAGACATGGTGTGGGCAATCTCGAACATTCAATACTCGATAACTCTCAACTCGTTTACAACATTATTTGTTACTAGAGGCATTACATCAATTAAAGAGTACTAGTAAATTGCTCGTGTGATGCACGGATAATTTTGTGATATTTTATATAAGACAGTTTTGAATAATGTTATGCATATATTATAAAGAAAAAGTAAACTAAATTAGACTAAAAAAACATATACATTTTGAGATATTAAAAATTAGTGTAGTATCTTCACTGCATATTTGTAGCATTCTTAAGGTAAGATTTAAAAAAAAAAAAATCATAAAACCAAAAATAAATGCAAAAAAGTAACTATACTATGAAAGTCAATTAATTTGTGTTGTGTTCACAAATTTTATACCATGAATTAAAAGTATGCCCAACTCTCTGACTGTTTTTCACTCATCGATAGTGCGACATTAAGATATGGTGTGGGCAAGTGTGTATGCATGTGTCATATAGATAATTTAAAATTAAACCATGGTAGAATATGGCTTTACATTGCGCACCAAATATTTTCTCTACTTATATACCCAAAAGAAAAACTATCCATCCAAATTACCTAAACCTAAATCATATTTAAGCCCCTAATTAAAAAAGAAAAAAGAAAAAAAAAATACCCGTAGGGGTTTCGGCGTCTTGATGGTAGTGGGAGGCCAGTATAACGGAGGTGGTGACCCCTCAAATTGCTTTTTCTCTCTCTTTCAAATGTTTTGTTAGTTTCAGATCTTTTATTTTGGTAATATATACTGAAATAATGTGTTTTATTTAACAATCCACAAAATTTTTGTGTCTCTCTATCTCTTTCGAGGGCCTTATTTTATTAGTTATTACTATTAGCTCTTACTTATTTTATTTTATTTAAAAAAAAATATTAAAACAGCGGGTATGCTAAAAGACATGAAGAATAGATTAATGTGTGGTGTAAACTTAGGTAATTAATGAGATATTTATGAGATAATAGTAAAATAAATTAATGTGAACTTTTGGGTAACAGTAAAAAAAAAATTAAAAAAAAAAAAAAAAACCTTAACGAAAGAGGTAAAAAAATGCTAAATGTAAAATTAGAGCGTCATTTAACAGAACCTCATGTACTCTCATATGAGGTCTCTGTTTATATATATATATATATATATATATATATTGATGATTGATTGATTATTTAGTATTTATTTGAGTATATGTGATTCATATTCATTTGTTTACGGTCTATCTGTAGCTAGAGACATTGAATTGATTAAAGGGTATTCTTTTGTATTTATGTGAACATGTGTGATTCATAGTCTTTCAAATTAATATTGACGATCAAGATATTTTTGTAGGATTATAGAGTTTTTTTTAATTAAATAAAATTGAATGATGGAAAAGTTAGTAAAAACAATTAAACAGGATTGTATGCATAAATATTATGAGTGATAACTCCCCTAAGATATTGGGGTTTCGTGGCCCATATTGGTATCAAACTATGCATTGTGGGTAAAGACTTCTGTTCTTTTTATGATTGGATAATCAAATCTTCTTTTGCTTTCTTTTGTTTCCAGAATGACACTTTGATGATTTGATGGGGCTACACATCCAACATGTAATCCATTCCTTGATAATAATTAAAAAAAAAAAGGATCTTAATTAAATTCTAAAGGATGTTTCTTTTCCTTAACTCTCACCTCTCCCAAATTTTGGCAGAGCTTGCTTACACAATGCAGGTGACCGAGAAATGTGATTTCTATAGTTTTGGTGTATTAGCACTTGAAGTGATCAAAGGAAATCATCCTGGTGATTTCATCTATTCTGCATTGTCCCCATCGGCTAACATATTGCTGAAGGATGTATTGGACCAATGCCTTCAGCAACCCAGGGGTCAAGTTCGAGATGAACTGATAAAGATTGCAACTATTGCAACTGCTTGCTTACATGCTAATCCACAATCTAGGCCAACCGTGCTCATGATTTCTAGGCGGTTATCATCCTCAATTGTGCAGATTCCTACAACAATCTCACCTGGACAACTTGTTGGGGCCTAAATCATAAGGCTACTATGTTTGCTGCGAACATATGTGATTGCTTTTGATGTGGAGAGTGATCCAATAAGAGAAAAGAAACATACAAAATCCAAAACTGATGTGATTGATGTTACTTGAAAGTTGAAAGCTGAGGTATATAATATGGCATTTC
The DNA here is from genome assembly GCA_023736055.1 of Quercus glauca. Classification (NCBI taxonomy): domain Eukaryota; kingdom Viridiplantae; phylum Streptophyta; class Magnoliopsida; order Fagales; family Fagaceae; genus Quercus; species Quercus glauca. The sequence goes on from CM043326.1 coordinate 5,541,884, forward strand.
ATGAAACAGGTATAAATGTGCAAACTTGTAAGGCGTACTCATCAGTGAACCTACATATCACAAATTTAGCATATATCTGTACAAAAAGCGATGAAAATTTTGCAATACACAATCACTAACCTAATGAGGAGATAATTTAATTTTGGTTCAGTTACGCATTTGGTTCTCAACCTTTGTCATGTGTTTTAAAATGATCCATTACCTTTTTAATGTTTTAGTTTAGTCCTTAACATTTTATATGTGTAAAAAAATTTATTTACATGTATGGAAAATATGACATGATAAACGGAAATTAATGAAATTCTTAATTGCTTTGAAGGATACAATGTAATATGAATAAGAAAAGAAATCTTGAGTTGACTAGGGGAGACTTAAAGGAAATCCTGAAAAACACTCCAAAAATTCAAATTAAAAAAAATTTACAAAACCAAATTCTATGAACTCTAGCAAACGTCATAGAATAGACAAGGGACTTATTCTGACTTTAAATTGAAAATTGTAACAAAATAAATTAGTGTGTATATATATATATATATATATATATATAAATAGCAAAATTGACCAAATGAAAGTATAAACGATGGAATTTGCTCAAAAAGTGGCATTAGTCGTCGCCATAAAGGGATGAGTTTTGATCCTCACAAATATTCTCTTCTGATCCCCAAATTTTACCCAATTCTGTTATTTGTTCTAATGATTTCTACTAAACTTTTTTACTTTTTGAATTTCTTTGTATTAACTTCTAACAGTTTCTTTACTCGAAAGTCTGTACTATACGTTTTACATCACTGCAATACCGCCAAAACAAATCAAAAGTAATAGTTATTTTATTCTATTTTCTTATATTTCTTATAATATTAATTAATATTCCAATGTTATTACTACTGCCGTCAAGCATGCCAACTCTGATCTGCTTGATATATGAGGCTGTCACTGTCACAAATTAGTGGATTACAACGACAATCACATCAAATCTTGTTGTCCTCGTTACCTTTATTTGGTGATGATTCACCGCATCGTCCAATAATCCATGCTTCTGGGTCAAAAAGAAAATCTCAACTTTTTTCTAACTTTGTTAACATATGATTTTCGTGGGCCGCGTCTAAGAACTTACCAATGAAGAAAGTGAGGACGCAAAAAATATTACAAAAACATTATAAAAAAAAAAGGACAACGAATATGAACTTCGGCCAACAATGAACAAACAGTTGGCTAACAATAGAATAACAAGTAACGGGTATATGGCCTAGGCGTAGGCAGAGGGTTAAAGTAAAGCGTGTTTTTCTTAGTAAGCTGATTATACTCTATTGTTAAGAGCGTATGGTTGTTAAGAGTGTATGGCTGTAAATGAATCAAACTATTTATAAATAAATTAGACTTGCCTTGATAAAAATTTCGTTTATATTTATTTATTTTATATAAATAAGTCAAGCTTGATCTTTAGTTTTTGGCTTGTTTAACAAACACGCCAAGCTCAAGCAAAAAAAGATTATTCATGAACAAGCTTATGAATAATAGGTTTTAATAAATAACAACCAAGCGTAGGCTAATTTATGGGCTTGGTTTAAGTTTGACATGAGCCTGAAAAATATAAACTCATATCTTACTAAATTTATAATTAATTGGGAGTTAGGAACACTTGTCCAAACCAAATGGACTTAACAGTATGCTTAATATGGGTTTGCTAATATACTTTTATTGGATCTCGAGCTAAAGAGCTTAATTTTGAGCTCGAGCTAAATATGACTAATAAATCAAGTCGAACTCAAGTTTTTGGAATTTTTTGACAAGCTTATATTCAAACATTGTTGGTAGGCTTGGCTCGAGCTCGAGCTCGAGCTCATTTTGCTTTTGATGTCAAGCCGAACTCGAACATTCAATACTTGATAAATCTCGGCTAACCCTATTTGTATTCAAAGGCATTGCATCAATTAAAAAGTATTATTTAGTATTTACCTGAACATGTGTGATTCATAGCCTATTTGGAGCCAGAGGCATTTCATTAATTAAAAAGTATTATTCTGTATTTACGTGAGCATGTGTGATTCATAATCAATTAATATTGACAATCTAGATATTTGTGTAGGATATAGAGTTTTTTTTTAATAAAATAAAATTGAATAATGGAAAAGTTAATAAAAACAATTAAACAGGATTGTAGGTATAAATATTATGAGTGATAACTCCCCTAAGATATTGGGGTTTTGTGGCCCATATTGGTCAACTATGCATTGCGGGTGAAGACTCCATTCGTCTTCTGTTCTTTCTATGATTGAATAATCAAATCTTCTTTTTTTCTTTCTTTTGTTTCCGGAATGACACTTTGATGATTTGATGGGGGCTACATATCCAATTTGTAATCCATTCCTTGCACCTGGATCCAAAAGGATCTTAATTAAGGCATTTAAAGGTTAATATTCCATGCGCCTTTTCTTAGTCATCAATCATTATTCAAATTAAACACTAACTAAGCACGTGTAAATTCTAAAGGATGGTTTCTTTGCTTCAAGTTCCAAATTTTATAACACCATGTATCCTTGGTGTGGTGATCATTCCACAAGTATAAGTGCTTGTGGAGTGTGGGAGAGCAAGGGATGGAGTTCAAGTCTCCAGGAGAGTTTCATATACATATACACTTAGATTAGGTTAGAGTAGAAATTTTATCTTGTATAAATAAATAAATAAATAGAAGTTCCAAATTTTATTGGCCGAAGATATCGGAATTCTGAAACTCTGAAAATGTTATATATATATATGTGTGTGTGTGCGCGCGCGCGCGCGCGTGCGTGTTTATTTGTTATTTAAATTGAAATTTTTTCTCACGAGAGATTTAAGTATTGCATATTTCTAGCAATCAGATCGTTAATTATGTTGGTCATAAAAGAGTAGACAATTACCGCTGCTTTGTTTCTAACTTCTAAGTTACCAAAGCCATTTCTCGTACCAGAATGAAGTGTATACTAAAATGAAGTATTTTAGTGTGTTTGTTCAACTTAATTTATTTGTTTCAAGGTCCTTCTCAAAAAACATATTTGTTTAAAAGTGAAAGAAAAAGTTAGTTTAACAAATAAGCTGACTTCTTTAAATTTCATTTTTTGCTAGAATTACTTTTGTCTCGTCTTTAAGTTAAAAAAGTTGGCAGCAAATAAACTGACCAAAAACACACTAACCTGACCATGCATGTAGTTTCATGGGTCAATTTGGGATATTTTATTTTTATTGACTTATTTTGTTGAAAAATTAATTAAGTTAAATAAAACTATAATTGTAATTAAATAAGTAAGACTTTAAATAAAATTATAAATAAGCTAATGTTTAAGTTTAGATAAACACACAGTGAATGGTGATAAGGCTAAATAGATCTTGACATCAATGGTGGGAAAAAAATATTTAGGGGCCGGGAAGTCAAATTAAATATATTGAAACTTAGAGAGCTAGCTTTTATTTTACATAAAAAAAAATTATATTTTAACATAATTCATTATATATATATACACACACATACACATATATATTATAAAAAAAGTTTACATACGTATATCTTTTACTTTTTTATTTTATTAAAAAAACAAGAGACAAAAGGCAAGAGGAACGATTCTCATCTGCTTAACAAGAACCCAAAATAAAGAGGGGGGAATTAGCAAACGAGTGCATGAGTTGCAGTGTTGGCCTCTCGGAGGACAAGAGAAAAAGGACCAAAGAAATTGTGAAACCAAAATATAATGTCTTCAATCAGAGGTGGGATGAGCCAATGAGAAAAAGATTCTGTCTCTTAACTTAACTCAAGATAAACATTTAATTTCTTTGATTGATTAATCCTAACTTATGAAAACAATGCTCTATATACTTTTATATTATAAAAATCATCTCTAATTCATGTTGTACTAAACTTCATAGCAATCTACATATATATTTAAGCAAGCAAATAGCAACAAAATAAAATACCTCAAAGAAAATATTAACGCCTAAACAAATACAAAATACAATGAAAAGATAACAAAATACATACACACACACATATATATATATATATATATATATATTAAATTACCAATTATCTAAAATGTTTAAACTTAAATTTTTGGGACAATTGTTAATTTAATATGGTGTCAAAGCAATAGATCATAAGTTCAATCATTGTCTTCTTAAATTTATATAAAAATTTACACAATATAAAATTGAAAACATAAATTAGTGGTAGTTTTATTTTTGTGTGTTCCAGGCCGACAAAACAGCAAAATAGTCTTTAAAGAGAGAGAAAGAAAGAGAGGTAAAAGCAAAAGCAGGTTCAGTCTTTACATATGGAATTGCTTCTGTTTATTAGCCTATAATTTTTTCATCAAAAAGAATTAGCCTCTAATTATGAGTGCTTTTTATCTTAATCATTTATACAAGCTACAAGACAGAAGAAAGTAAAAAGTAGTGCAAATGACATCTTTATTTATTTAAACCAGTGCTATTTGGGATTTTAAACATATGAATATGAGAAAGACTTTTAATTAAAACAGAACTTATATTCCAGTCAGGAATTAGAAAGAAAATTTTAAAAGCTAGAGTCTCTGCCTAACATATATTTATAATCAATCTTGGGTCCTAGCTAGTTTTATTTATTTATTTGCACTGGTGGGATGCAACGCCAATTAGTATTGATTTTCCCTATCATGCATGCGGGATACAACCCAATCATATCTAAGCTATAAAAAGGTGCTAGAAATTAAGAATCTTCATTCTTGTTTGGATTTTTTTTATTATGTAAGCTGGATTGGAGCGCAAATCATATCTAAACTAGAAAGGTGCTGGGAATTAAGAATCTTCATTCTTACAAAAAAAGTAATAGTCTTCTTCAATTTTATATAAATATGTATATATAATAAAATTGAAAAAATAAGTTATTGATACATTATTTATTTATTTTTTGGGTGTGTTCCTAGACAGCAAAACAGCAAAAGTCCTCAACAGCAAGATTGTCTTCACTACAGTTGGTATTCTTGAAAGTGAAATATCAGTCTCCTTTACTCAAACTAATGGGGAGGAAAAAAAAGGAAAAAAGGAAGACTAAATCCAATCAAAAGCAAAAGCAGGTTCAGTTATTTGACTTTTTTCATAAGGAATTGCTTCACTGTTTTTTTTTTTTTTTTTTTTTTTTTTGGGGTGGGGTGGGGGGGTGTGGGGGTGTAAATTTGATAGTTGGGGTAGAGGGGTTCAACCTTAAACATCTTCATTAAAAACAACAAAATGTGTTAGTTAAGTTATAAGAATCTTGGAAGGTACGAGTTTGTTCATCAAAATGTAATGGACCTACTTCAGCATTGGCCTCTATTGCTACTGTAAATTCTACTTTAATTCACCAGTGTGGCTAGAGGAATGCCCAGACTTCTTGGCACCTTGTTCACAGAGATATATAGTGATTTGTTTAAAAAATATTTATGAGTTAAGATGAAAATTGATGTTTATCATAAATTATAAATAAAACAAGTTGTGGTGTAAGATCTCTGCATGTTCTCACTTAAACCTCACTAATCTCTAGTCTTGTGTTGTCGTTAAACTGGAGAAGCCATTGGAGTTTACGGTTTATACGGATATGAGGAAGAGAGACAAACTTTGGAGAGAGAAAAAAGAGGGAGATAATTGGATGGGTAGAGAGAGAGAGAGGATGTGAATTTTGAGGTATTTTAACCACCATTAGATGCAGTAGAATCAAAGGTTTAAAAAATATGTAACTAAAAAGAAAAACTATTTAAAAATTGTTTACCTATTTTAAAATTACACTACATGTAACTTGAATTTACCTATAGAAGAAGTAAAAATAGTGCAAATCATATCTTTATTTATTTAAATTAGTAGTAGTTGGGATTCTAAAATTTATAAGACAAACATTAATTAAAACAAAACTTATATTGTTGTTAGGAAATAGAGGGAAGTTTTAGAAGCTAGACTTCTAGCTAGAGTCACTGCATGGCATATATTATAACACATCTTGGGTCTTAGCTAGTTAATGAATAAAAAGTTGGAAAGGGTGTGTGTGTTTAGTTATAGTCTTGTTCATACCGTAATAATAATAATAATAATAATAATAATAATAATAATAATAATAATAAGTAAATTATTTTAGAAAATTTTTTATAGTAAAATGAAACTTTTTATGAAAAACTGGAAAAGTGACCAATTTTTTTGACAGTTTTTCAATTTCTCATAAAAAGTTTCCTAAAATGGATACCGGATACTAACAATAAAAATAAGCCATCAAAACAAGATTGTGTTAACTAAATGAATTGATTTTTAGCATTAGTTTTTCATGACCAAAACAAAATAAAAATAAAAATACTAATACAAGTAGTTTATTGCAAGAGTTTTGAAAAAGACACATATAATAACAATAATAATAAGATAAAATTTAGGTATAGTATCTTAATGCATGTATGCATCTAAGTTTTACCCATAACAATAAGAATAGTTAGTTTATAGCAGTGCCATGGTCAACAAACCTTTTTCACTATAGTGTATGTTGAAATATTCATGTATGAGTAGTGTGGTTGAATAAGTAGAGATTCTACTAGTAGTGAGTCAAAGCGATTGTGTATTGGTGAGTCTTATAGTTGTGAAACAAAGACTCCCATGTTTGCCCTAAACATGGTTGAGTAAAGGGAGACTTGGATTGTTCTTCCTTTCAAGAGGGAGACTAATCGAGGTGCCACAAGTGACTTGGTAGAAGGCTTACACGTGAAGGGGGACATTTTTTGAGTAGTGTTGTTGGTTAATGAATGAAGTCTCACATTAGATACTAATGAGAAAAATGAGTGGTTAATATAACAAAGTCAAGCTCATACATATTGGGCTTAAACTTTTTGGGTTAAGTTGTGTCTTTATGTGTTATATTAACTACTCAAAGAGTCTTCCCAAGATGTTTCTCCCCCCAATGGTGTCTATAACTATGTAGTTGTCCAACTCCTCTCTAGAGAGGAGTTAGAAATCAAGCAATCTTTAATACTCTCTCCCGAAAGCAAACATATTTTATAAAATAATTGAGCACCTTTAGGGTCCGTTTGGATGGAGAAATGGAAAATTGGGAGGATAAAAAATTAGTGGGAGGATGGAAAAGTGGGAGGATAGAAAATATTTAGTTTTCCCTCGTATGTTTGGTTGGAGGGATGGAAAAGTGGGAGGGTGGAAAACTCTTTTGTTTGGTTGAAAAGAAAAGTGAGAAGATAGAAAATGTAATTTATATAAATTGACTATTATACCCTTGTTACATAATAGGTAAAATTTACCAATAATTATATTTTTCAATGAGAAGTGTTGCGTCCATAACATTTTTCGCAATACTTTCACAACAAAATTTATGTGGAAAGTTGTTACTAGTTCTAATTTGAACCCATTACTGAAATTATTTTTTTACTCATAAATATTAACTAATAACAATTTGTTATTTAAAATTTATTGTGAAAATATTGTGGTAACATTTCTCAAGATGTTTTATTCTTTATATTATTTGTCATTTCTCAGCCTTCATTTCATCCATATGTTTTTCTTCTTCTTTTTTTTTCTTGTTTTTCTCCTCCACACGTTTTCCTTATCTCTATCCCCCTTCTTTTATTTGCTTTGTCTCCCTCATTCAAGAACGTTCCAGGCTTCCAGCACAAGCAGGAGTAGCTCTCATTCTCCAGCGCTCTCTCTCTTTCTCTTTTTTTTTTTTTCTTTTTTAACTTGATTCCAAAGGGCATTTGTGTAAAAATGCCAAAAGTCCACTTTTCTCCCCACAATTTTCCTCCCGATTTGGGAGGATGAGATTTGTGGGCTCGGGAGAGAAAATTTTCTCCCGCGTTTTCCATCCTCAGTGTTTTCCTTCTTTTACCAAACAGTGAAAAACACTGTCTTCCACCCACTTTTCCTCCCTATGTTTTCCATCTTCCCTAAAATCACTCCAACCAAACACAGTGTTAGGTTTGAGTTTTTTACTATTGTGATTGATTGTGAGTGTCTATAACTATGTAATTATCCAATGACTCTCTAGAGAGGAGTCATTCACAAAATGGAAATCGAGCAGTCTTTAATATTTTCTCTCTTGAAAGCAAACATAGTTTATAAAATAATAGAGCACCTTTACGTTGCAGTTTTTAATTGTTGTAGTTGATTGTGAGTGATAAAGAAAAAATGAGAAGTTTATATAAAAATGATAAGTAGCCCATCACAATATGCCACATAAAAATTGGCACAAGAATTGTACATGTAGCACAAAGAGTTATGACCTTAGAATAACTTAATTCCAAACAACACTTACATGGACTTCGTAGAAACTTTTGTTTTTTATTTTCTTCGGTGTCCTTCCATTTTGATATATTGGTTGGATGGATATATATATATATATATATATTATTCAACTTTACCAATGACACAGTCTATATATGATGTATCCATGGCGATTAATGAGGAAGAAACAAAGATCGCACCGATTGACCAAAACACAGATATATAGCATAGCTTTACCTTTACTGTCCCATAAAATTTTATATATATAAATATATATATATATATATATTGCTGATTAGCATGGAGCGCCCAACATATAATTGGTGGCCCTGACTTCATCACTAGCAAAACATTTAAAAATACCTAATTTAAAAAAGAAAAAAACAAAAGCAGACCCATCAAATCTTTACATCGGCCAACCACGTGATGATATCTTACAACCACTACACCTTTTTTTTTTCCTCAAAAGAAAGAGCAAATGTTTTCATGAGTGAGCTGCCAAATGTACCAACCAGCTTTGATTCCTATGCCTTGGGAAAGAGAGAGAGACAGAGACAGAAAATCTAGCTAGAGAGCTCTAAGTTTGTGCAAATTTAGAGCTTTTTATTTGGCCATAAAGAGTTTTAATACAAGTTACTTTACTATTTGAAAGCTTAGCTTTATTGTGCTTGCATGGTAAATAAAATCCGATACAGATTCGAAAGTCTAGCCTGTAGAGCTACAGATTCGAATCTTAAGCGCTCATTTTCGCCCCATACAACGTGGCACTGTCGTAAAGCCGAGCCTAACCGCTCCTTCAATTCCTGGTTCTCCAACTCCAACCGGTTCATTTGGCTCGAGAGGTTCTCTTCGTGCTTCTTCTTTCGCCACCTGGACCGCCTGGCCGACTCCCGGTTCGATATCATGCGCCTCAGCCTTCTCTCATTGTCATTGTAAACCGCCCGGCTCGAGCCCTCTGAACCAGAGTTTGGGCTGAGGGAGACAGAGTCTCCTCCTGACTCTAAGAGTGACAAGATTTCTTGGAGTTCATCTGGCGTGAACCGGGTTTCTTCGGGAACCGGGCATTGGAATTGGACCGGTTCTTGGGAGGAAAACACTGACATGATTTTTGAAGAAAACAGAGAACAAGCTAAAAGAGTGAACCGGAGAGAAGAAGGAAGGAGAAAAGGGAAGGAACGAAGTGGAGGGGGTGGGTATTTAAGGACCGAGTGGAAGAGCAAATGTGGGGTCCACGTAAAAACAAAAGCATTATGGGAGTGAGGGAGCTTTGTCTAATAAAGTTATACTATGTTTTAATTATTTATTTATTTATTACTTTTTAGTAGTTTGATTGTCACGCGAAGCAAAGGAAAATTTTAGAAATACCTTTAAATGCAAACTCAAATTCATAATATGTTTAAGTGTTATTTTGTTATTGGTGTATTTAAATTTATTTTTTTAATAAATAAGTTGATTTGATGCATACATGTTATAATTTTATCACAAATTGACACTTAAATGTATTATAAAATTGAATAGGGATTTGGGTGTGTTTATATGTGGATCGGAATGTAAAATCCTTTGTGTGATCAGGTGGCATGGTGGTGGGGTCATGGACAAGTTTAGGTTAGCTTAATCACGAAGAATCAAACAAAAATACATTGAAAACAAATATCAGATATATATATACACATACAAATGAATAAAGAAATATCGGCCACATTGCAGCTAAGTAATCGTGAGCCCTACTAGGTTTGAAAAAAATGGTGGGGGGTCAGTTGCCTCCAGAGAAAAAGGGTGCAAACCTCATCCAAAATAAAGAAAAAGGAAAGGATATGCAAAGCTCCAAAATTGGGGTGTTTTAACTTTTATTACTGACCGTGACAAATTGATCAATAAGTTAATTAGGAGATTGTCACAACCAATATACATCATAGGGTGGGTTAATCAGGCCTCTACATATGTTTATTATTGGTTTATTAAAAGGTAATGTGAAATAATTATTATTAACGGGAGATTGTTACAACCAATCAAGAAATGAAAAGCCATGGATCACTACTTGCCCTAAGGAATGATAAGAAAATAAATTTGCGATAGGATAAAGAAAAGAAAGAAAGAAAGAAAAGCTAGAAGTCATAGAAGTGTTGCACAAAAAAGAAAGTTCGTACTTGTCATATAAAAATCTACATCTAAAGGTTCTTTACTTGCTCTCCAAAGCAAAATCTCCTTCCATTGGGCTGTTTGGTCGTGTTGCTAGGAAAAGCAGGTTAGGTTTACTTTCACTTAGAGTATCCAAGAATTTTTGGGGAGAATCTGAAAGCTTTTCATAGCTCTAAACATGGCATACACAATTTTATTTTTCATATAATTTATTTGTATAATAATAAGGAAATATTCCTGCTTTACTGGGCAGTTTTATTCGTTAGTATTCTGGTTTAGTTTTCTTAGTCGGCAGTTACTGTTTGTCTTGACATGTTAGCATGCCCAATGCTACAATAAGTGGGAGCTAACATGGACACATTTTGTTGGTATTTTAACTAAATTAATCTATGAATTAAAGCAAAGTTTAGCATCTGCCTCCACAAGTGTGTTACTTTCATCTGATCCAAGGTAGGCTTTATGTGATGCAAAGTAATTTTAAAAAATTAAAATGCGACATTTGTCAACTGCCTCTAACATGCCTTGCAACTACCCCATTTTGTTTTTTTTTGTCACATCCATTTCTAGGCCACCAATTTTCATGCAATTTCATTCTTAATGAAATATAATGATGGTGTACGTGTATTTCAATCATTCAAGTTGATTAGATGTCGTTTAGTATAACCTAAATTAAGGTACGATGTACGTTTTATGATCGATCATTTTCCCTAGATCGTTCTTTGTCTTGTGATTTGTTATCAGAGTGAGGCATATATATGCAGTCAAAACTCTTTTTATTTTTACAATAAATCACTCTTGGAAATTAATAGAACAATCAGTGGCTTCTGCTGGCCATATATAGAAGAAAAAGGATTTTACTTTCCCATGAATCCCTCTTTTAAACAAAAAATTGATTAGTGTCTTATATAATTCAAGACAGCTAAACAAGGCCTTTATAGGCTCATGTAAATTTTGCCAAATTGTTAACAACTTGATTAGATTTCCGTAATTGGCAGCTGTGGAATATTGAATTGCCTTAGTGCACCAATTTTTATAAAGATTGATAAGAGGGACACAAAATCTTACCTAATTTCTTTTTTAACTATATTAACGTGATAAGTTGTGATTAGAATAATATTATTTTTATATGACTATAATTATTGATATTTATTAGTAGCAATTATATATAGTATGTAATCTCAACAACTATAAAAACAAAATATGATAAAACAATTTGTGTCTCTAATCTTATTGATTTATAGGAATTAAAAGAAAAAAAAAATATTGATTTATAAAAGATGAAAATTGAGAGCCCTCAACTTTAAAGGATTGAATATATATGTAGTAGCCATACAAAGTGAAGAACATAAAAGTGAGGGTGTAAGGTACTAAGCAAGCGAGTAAAAGTAAAAGAAGTCCGGATGTAATTGAATACTATAAAACAATCATCAGAAAAGGGTTAAAGTTATTATGATTATTTTGAGAGACCAACTGGACAAGTGAAATAAATGGGTAAATTTTGTCCTTTATGATACCTCAATGGCCAATAACACTACCCCATTTGGTAATGTTGTTCTAGTAACGTTTGTATTTTTTGAAAATACGTGTGGATAAAAAAATTTGTGAAAATATATGTAATGTTATTTAAACAACAATAACAAATAAACCCTAAATTGCAAACACAACATTAGTCTGTTTGAAATTGACCCAAATTTTAATGACCGTTTTACTCATTTTGTCCAACATATATAACAAATTTTTTTAAAAAATATACCTTAATAATTCTTATCAAAATTATGATCAATGAGTATTAAAATTTTCATAGAAAAATCCATCTATTATCATCTATATAGTTAAAGTCTTAAAATTTTCATTTGTCAATATAAATCACCAAATTATCTATTTAAGCAAATAAAAATTTCGGTAGAATCAATGAAGTCCCCAAAGTTATGAATAATCCAAAACTTCAATAAATACATAATATTAGAGTAAATTTTACCGGGGCAAAAAAAAAGTTTAAAACAATATTTTTCCTCCATAACCATAGAGACAATTGATCAATTCTATTTCTTAATGTAACTATAGGGCCCGACTCGGTTTTTTGGGAGGGTCAACTTTTATTTTTGTAGATCAAACTAAAATGTTTAATACAGTGATTTATATATATTATAAATAATTTTTAAAAATTGGAAGGGTCACATGTGTATGTGTAGCTCCCTGAGTAATTAACACGTGTGGCATAGAATGTACATAGAGCATGTCATTCTTAAGATGATTGTACTTTGTAGTCAGGCATTGCATTGTGTGCTATTTATATAAGCGTGTGTGATTCATATTGACTTTAAAACTAAGGGTCCAGTTAACATGTATTGAAGTGGATTGGTTAAGGCTTAAATTTTTATTAGAATTTATCAACAATTTTTTGGGAGCCAGACAACATTTAGTTAAAAAGGATTGTTTGTTTATTTGCTTTTACTATTCTCAATGCAATGAAATCCGCTTAATTCCTCTTTATCTAGTACAATCGAAGGCTCATTAACATATTTCTAAAATTAATATATTGGACAAGTTAGATATTTTTGTAGGATTAATGGTAGAGAAATTTATTTTATGAAATTATTAAACCGAAGGATTAATTAATTGTAGCACATTGGCAATTCTTTATTCTTTTTCTTTTTTGAGAATCATTGGCAATTCTTATTGATTAAACTGAATGATGACAAGAGTGGTTAAGAACCATTAAACCGGATTGTAGGGATAAAAATGAGGAGTGACTTACTCCTCTAACATACAAGGGTTTTGTTTGTGGCTCATATTTGGTCAGCTATGCCTTTGTGGGTCTTCGTCTTCCTTTCTTTTTATAATTGGATAATAAATCTTCTTTTCCTTTCTTTTCTTTCCAGAACGACACGTTGATGATTTGATGGGGGCTACAGATCCTATATGCAATCCATTCCTTGCACCTGGATCAAAAAAGACCAATCCATTAAGACACTAGGGTAGAGAGCTAGTCCATGCACATGCACTTTATATTTGCGTGCGTCTTTTTTATTCGTCAATCATTATCCCTACACAACACGTACCCATTAAAACTTTCATTAGAATAGTTTCTTTGCTTTAAGCTCCAAATTTTCAGCAGAAGATAGCTGCAGCTTTGAAAATGTAATATATACATGCGCTTTATATTTGCGTGCGTCTTTTTTATTCGTCAATCATTATCCCTACATAACACGTACCCATTAAAACTTTCATTAGAATAGTTTCTGTGCTTTAAGCTCCAAATTTTCAGCAGAAGATAGCTGCAGCTTTGAAAATGTAATATATCTATCCGTAGACCGTAGTATCGTCAAAAAGCTACCATAATAGTTGATTTTTTACTGCTATAAAATGTTCGCTATTCTAAACACGTGCATTTCCTTTTTCCTGTATAAGTCTATATTATTTTCTGTTGACACACCCTAAAGGAATCGCTTTCATTCACGCTAGGAATCAAGCAGTTTTTAATGAATTCTTTCCTGAGAGCAAACGTAGGTAATAAAATGATTTTAGCACCATTGGCATCGGTTAATTTAGTTAATTAATTACCATTGTCCTTAATTTTATTTTTTTTAATGAAGAATTCGCTTTTCTAGGAATCCTTACTTCATAAAGTGGTTCAAGTATACCCCAACGTACGTTCTTTTTGATCACATGAATCTCTTTACTTAACCTTTGAAAAAACAAACAAAACAGAAACACGTCAGTAATTTAGGTTTGAGTTTTTGATTCGTGGTTGCAAATTAAAGAACATGTACTCCAAGAAAATTTTATTTTAATTTTCTTTCTTCCTCTTCCATTTTAAGTTTTTGGTTGTATGAAGATGTCACATGAGAGTCATACGTATACCGAATTACTTTCATAAATTAGTGAAAGATCTATCATATATACATAACAACAATTAGGGCATCTCTAATAGCTTATTCATATTTTTGTACTATTTGGACAGTGAACAATAACATTTAACTTTCACCTACCTACTTTTTCAAATACATTTTCTAACAGATTCTTTATTATTTCTCTATCTCATTTAAATATTATTTTCTCTTTCATTATTTATTCTTTTTTTAACAACTATATATATTTTCACAACAAAATTTATGTAGAAAGTTGTTACTAGTTCTAATTTGAACTTATCACTGAAATTATTTTTTTACTCACTAATATTAACTAATAACAATCTGTTACTTAAAATTTATTATGAAAATATTGTGGTAATATTTCTCAATTAGGATTTTTTATTCTTTATATTATTTTTATTTTCTTCATTTCACTTTCATCTATACGTTTCATTTCTTTTTTTCTTTTCTTTTTTCTTGTTTTTCTCCTCCACACACGTGTCCAGGATCTTTATCCCCCCTTCTTTTATTTTCTTTTTCTCTCTCATTCATGAACATTCCAACGAGCTCTCATTCTCTCTTTTTTTTCTCTAGCTCTCTCTTTTTCTTTTTCTTTTTCTTTTTTACTTGATTCCAGAATATTCACCAGCTATCTCTGCGATAAGAAAAGAAAGAAAAGAGATATAGAGAGAAAGAACAAGAGAGACGGGTCACTGTGCCATCGCTCATCTTCGTCCCCAACGCAGTCCAGATGGGTTAGACTAGGGGTGTGCAAAAAACCCACCGACCCGCCAAACTCGACCCGACCCAACCCAACTAGCCGGGTTGGGTCGGTTTTTAAGGCTTGGTGGGTTGGGTTTCAAAATTTTTTTTTATAGCGGGTCGGGTTGGGTTTGGGTCATCAAATTACAAACCCGCCAAATCCGACCCGACCCACCCATATTTAATATATATTTAAAATATAAAATATATTTAATAATTTTTTTTAAATCAGTTGTAGGGCACTTATATATATTTAAATATATATTATATATTTAATAATTAAAAAAAAAAACCAACTGTAGAGCAGTACTTCCTCGGTTCCTCCTGCTAATACTAATTTAATATATATAAAAAATATTATATAATTAATAATTTTTTAAAAATAACTAGTTCTTCTTATCCTATATAAAAATCAATTAGTTCACACAAACCCTAATAAATTACTATTGTTGTTTAGTCATTAGTGTTGTTTGCCTTTAAGGAGTTACATTTGATACTAATATTTATGTTTTTTTAATATATTAATGTTTATATTTTTTTCTACTCAATTTAATAATAATAAATAAATAATTTTATCAAACTCATGGGTTCAACCCGACTCAACCCGACCCATGTGGGTTGGGTTGGACTTATGTGATGGATTGGGTTGGGTTGAATTTTTTTTGACCCACCATGGTGGGTTGGGTCAAAAAATTCCCTCAACTCGACCCAACCCGACCCATGCACACCCCTAGGTCAGATGGCTTCTATCTTGTCTTCTTTTTTTCTTTTTCTTTTTTTTTTCTTTTTTTTTTTGCTTTTATTGTTATGATTTGATTAATTTTAAAATTGTGTTTTTGAGTTTGTATTATAATAATCTGATTATGCTTGAGTTTAGAGATTATTGAGAGAAAGATTATTATGTTTGTAGTCGTTGTGTTTGCAGCCATGAGATGAGAGAGAAAGAAAAAAAAAATTTTATTGAGATGTACGAATTTTTTAAGTAAAAAAACTCATTTGGAGTTGCTATAGTGTTCTCTATATCTAGTGAAGCACTGTAGCAACTTCAAAAAATATTTGGAAAAGTTTTGCATTTAAAGAATCTGTTGGAGTGTGAACAATGGGTTTTTCTTTCCAAAAAATAGATATAGCTAATTTATTGGAGATGCTCTTAATACGCAGTAGCCAAAACTCAGCTAAACCGTCCAACAAGTTGCCCAAATTAATAAGCAAAATTGGCCAGTTAATAGTGTATGCACAATAAGCTTTGCTTGCTGTCCAAAATCCCATATTCAACCCCAAGCACAAGTACAGAAGCCAACAAAACATGTGCTAAAGGTAGCAATTGTCACGCATACACTGTATGTATGGATTCCTGGCATTGTCTAGCACAGTGCAACGGCAACTTGTCATGCAAAAACTACCAAAATTTGGGCCAAAATACAAATCTCCAATGAACTAACCAACAATTTAGGAAGCTAGCTCTATATGTGCAACTAGTAGCTAGTGGCTAAAAATATCCCCCCTTCCATCATAATGACATGCTAAAAGGTCTTCATACAGACTTCTTTTTGAGAAGAACTTCATACAGACTTAAGGGAACAATATTTATAAACATTTCTTTTATCTTACTAGAAGAAGTAAGCTCTTCAGAGCTCAAAGGCACATAACTTGATACCTCATTTTGGCCCTTTTCCCAACAAACCCCAAAGCACCCAATTCTAAAGCCCCAAAACACCAAACTTAGGGCTTGGCAATCGCACATATTACATAAGGAAAATCTTGTTTTACACTTGCTATTGCACACTTTGTACACACTCTCTTTTAAAAACACATTTTTAAAGGCAATATATGTGATAATCATTACTCTACACTGTATATGTGAAAGGCAATGCCCTAATCAATACTTGACAGTGTGTGCATAGTGTGATTTGCTTATCATCCAAGTTCATCCCCTAATACAAACGTGGAAACCAACACATAAAGGTAGTATGTTTGATAATCATTGTTCTACACTGTTTGTGTGAAAGACAATGCCCTTAAACAATACTTAATAGTGTATGCACAATGTGATTTGCTTATCATCCAAGTTCATCCCCTAACACAAACATGGAAACCGACACATAAAGGTAGTATGTTTGATAATCATTGCTCTACACTGTTTGTGTGAAAGATGATGCCCTTAAACAATACTTAATAGTGTATGCACAATGTGATTTGCTTATTGTCCAATTTCATTCCCTAACACAAGCATGGAAACCGACACAAAAAATGTGAAACCCTCTATGTATACACTATATGCACTGCTAATTTAATAAGATAATCATTACTTTCCCAACCACTGCATGAATGCTTTGTCTAGTATAATGTTAACAGCTTGCTGCACATACCATGTATGTGCGGCCAACAAGGCCGATTTTCATTATAAAAAGCAACTTGATATCCGCGAGATGCGAGAACTACCCAAAGAGAGATGAAACATAGGGAAGTGATAAAAAAAATATTTTAGAATAGGAAAGATTTCTTGAAAGCTTCCTTAAAAACTAGCTCTCCAGGGCTGGGCTAGACAATTGAAAATGAAACTTTTCGAAGTAGTTCAAAGACAAAGCTTTTCGGGTGAGTGAACTTTGTCTAATAAAAACATATATTATACTTTTCTTTTTCTTTTAATTGTGGGTTTATTACGTGAATAATCCTCTTCATTATGTTGGTGGAAAAAGGATTCTCTTAATTTGAAATGGATCATTAATAATGCTACTTTGGTGGGCTTATGGAACATATATATATTAGGTTAGCTTAATCACAAAAAATCAAAGAAAAACACATGAAAAAAAAAATTAGGATGCATAAAGAAAGATATATCAGTGGCATTAATGCAGCCTAGTACTCGTGAGCCCTACTAGGTTTGAGAAAATGGTGGAAAAGTTGGTTGCCTCTAGAGAAAAGGATGCAAACCTCAGCCAAAAATAACAACAATAAAAAGAAAGGAAAGGAATCAAAGGATGCAAAAATGGGTGTTTTTAACTTTTATGTCTCTTGCTGACCGTGATAAATTCATAGTGTATATTTTGATAAAGATAAATTTAATGTAATAAGTTAGGGGATTCTCACAACCAATATATTACATCATTTGGTGGATTAAGTAGGCCTCTACATATGTTTATTATTAGTTATTAACTTATTATTAATAGGAAATGAGGAAAAAAAAATGTTATTAATAAGAGATTGTTACAACCAATCGAGAATAGAAAAGCCACGGATCACTTACTTTAATTAAGGAATGATAGGAAATTAAAATTGAAGTAGGAAAACATAAAGAAAAGCTAGAACTTTGAACTCAGAATAACTGTTTGCACAAAAAAGAAAGTTCATACTTGTTATATAAAATTCTACATCTAGAAGATTCTCTTCTTTGCACTCCAAAGCAAATTGCCCATAGATATATAGGCTTTCATCGTTTTTTTTTTTTGCTAAAACCCTTTCATTGCGTTTGCTCCGAAAAGCAGGCAGTTTACTTTCACTCAGAGTATCCAAGACTAATTGTTGGAAGGATTTGAAAGCTTTTCCTAGCTCTAAACATGGCATACTCTGATACTCATTATATTTATTTGTACAATAATACGGAATATTCCTGGTTTACTGGGTAGTTTTCGTCGTTAGCATTCTGGTTAGTTTTCTATTTGTCTATTTGTCTTGGCATGTTAGCATGCACAATGCCACATTAAACAAGTGGGAGCTAACACTAACATGGATGGGTTCTGTTGGTATTTTAACTATTGTATGAATTGAATCAAAGTTAGCATCATGCCTCCACAAGTATATAACTTTCACCTGATCCAAAGTAGGCTTCATGTGCTGCAAATAATTTTAAAAAATAAATACCATCTTATTCGACATTTTGCAACTGCGTTTAACATGCTCTGCAACAACTTCATTTTGTTTCTTTTGTCAATCCATCACTCCTAATCCATCAATTTTCTTGCAATTCTATCCTTAGATATATGTCGTTTAGCAATGAGTTTAGTGGTTTCAAAAATGTCCGATCGATGTAGACTAAACTATCATTTTCCCCAGTCGTCATTCTTTGTCTTGTGTTATGTTGTTTGCTACATTTAGGTAGTGACATAAGTTATAGGACGCAGTCAAACTTTTTTTAAAAAAAAAATTAATAAATCACTTGGAACTGAATAAAATAAGCACCAGCCTTGAGAGCTTTGATTGCTTATGAATTGCTTCGGTTCCCTTGTCGGATCGAGGTTGCTTTCCGAACTTGAGGTAGGCTCGAGAGGCCTTCGGCCACATTATTCTAGTAATGTTGGTTTAGAAAAATGAGCTACAACCCAAATTAAACGTCGAAATAAGGCTACTCATCCATGTCGCATGGCCTAAACTCAGTATTGATAATGGGGTTCAGGCAATTAAATATGAAGTCACAGAGCTGCCACGATATGCCGATTAAGGTCTCGGCTGGCTTCTGAGAGGAGACATTTCAGCCTCTCAACCGAATTTATTTCTCTAAACTTAGCAATCATTAAATACTACGTATTTGACATAAAGATATGACTATAGGCTAGCTTCTGATGGGAGATATTTCAGCCTTAACTGACCCCATGGCCATGGGTTGTTACTTGTTAGTAATCACATTTTGCCTCATGGTGAGAAGCACTAGGCACACACTAGTCATTTCAACCGACCTAGGGTGGCATAATGGCAAATGAGGACCAAATATCGTCTTTCACTAAAATATTTAACATTCTACTACTGTATATGAAATATTTAACAATTTACCACATTTTTAAAACTCGAGTTTGTAAAACTCTCAAGTTTGACATGTAACTCGAGTTTCAAAAACTTGAATTCCAAAAAAAATGCCATGATGGCACCTGTTAACCTGTATTATTTTAATTAAAGAAAGTCACGTACGTGGAACTTGAGTTTGTGAAACTCGAGTACCTTGTAATGTGTTACTCAAGTTTATAAAACTCGAGTACCATAAAACTAAGGTCCATGTCTCTAAAACTGGGGTCCACATCATAAATTTATCCTAAAACTTCTCCTCACTAAAGTGGCCGAATAACTTCCTTTTCTTTAGCCTATTTCTTTTCTTCTTTTCCTTAAGCTTTTCTTCTTCAATTTAGCGTATCTCACATGCAGAAAGCCACATCTCTGACATGAAGTAAAGCTTGTGAGACAAGTTTCTTAAATGAGTCTTTGACTTGTCTACTCTAATGACCACACTTGCTCCCAAGGGATGGTGTGGTTTGAAAAGTTTCAACTGAGGCTTAGGTAAAGACAATGAAATGAGAAGAAGAAAAAAAAGAAAAAAAAGAGAGAGAGAGATACGAAGGCATAGGAATCTGAGTTTATCTCTCACTTGTCCAAATTTTTAAGGAACTCAAGTTTCATATTACAAGGAACTCAAATTTTTAAAACTCGAGTTCTACTTGGACTTTTAAATTATAAAATGCTAGATTAACTTCTGCCACCATGTCACATTTTTTTGGAACTTTGAGTTTCATAAACTCGAGTTCTATGTAGAACTTAAGTTTCAAAACAATGGTAAATTGCTAAATATTTCGCAAACAGTGATAGATTGCAAAATATTTCAGCCAAAGATAGTATTTGGCCATTTTGGCTGGCAAATGAGTCATAATTCATTTGTTGAAACTTTTTTTTTTTTTTTTGAGACAGTTACAATATGCAACTAACCCTACAGTTCAAAATATTTTCCTCCAAAACCCCCCAAACACTTTATGCATGGAAAAGTGCTAAATCAGTTACAAGTTCAATTTGTTGAAACTTGAAAGAGTTAATCCATTATCTATAAATATCCCTTTAGCTCCTATAAAAAAAAAATACCCCTTCAGTTCCTCCACGTGAGGGATTAAACAATCGTTATTTCTAACAGCCATTATTTTTCCACACATTAAACACCCATTAAGTACATCAGTTGATCTTAGACTTGGAAGAAAGATTGTATGCCACCCTCTTGAGTTTTTGTAGCTCAATGACCGAAATTTTGTCCCGAAGCGAAGCCCTTGTCTAACCAAGAGCTTCGGATTGTAGTTCTCTTTTTAAAAATCCACTCCCACCCCCCTACAGAAGCCATGGATTGTTGCTTTCCCATGGATCCCTCTTTAAAACAAAAAAATAGGTGACTGTCTCATATAATGATATAATTCAATGAGTCCGGTTAATGTGCTTTCCCACGAATTCCTCTTTAAAAAAAAAAATAGGTGATTGTCTCATATAATGATATAATTCAATGAGTCTAGTTAATGTATGGAACGCACATCCTTTGTCTCAGCTTCTCTCTCACATTATGCTCCACCAGTTTTATTATGCCACGCATCTTTTGTATTTTTTAACGCATAATAAAACTGGTAGAACACAATGTGAGATAGAGAAGCTGAGACAGAAGATGTGCGTTTTTGTTTTTGGGGGTTAGTTTTTGTAGTTGTAAAGGTATTTGTCCATGAGTTAGCAAAAGAAAGATAAGTAGAGAACAATTAGAGAAGAAGAGGCAATACCCTGGACTTGCAAGCCTCCTAGCCCTTGCAAGAGAGGAAAATTTACGGTGGAAGAATAATGCGGCTGAAGCTGTTGAAGATGTGAGGGATCCAAGTGAAAGAAAAAAAGAGAGGAAAATTTAAAGAGTTAGAATTTGAAGAAAAATGAATGTTAGCGTTAAAAAAAAAAATAGATGCGTGTCATGATAAAATTGGTAGAGTATAATGTGAGACAAAGAAGTTGAGATAGAGAATGTGTGTTCATATCTAACGCACATCCTCTATCTCAGCTTCTCTGTCTCACATTGTGCTCCATACGAATGTCGAACGCACATTCTCTGTCTCAACTTCTCTATCTCACATTATGCTCCACCAGTTTTATTATGATACGCATCTATTTTATTTTTTTTAATGCTAACGTTCGTCTTATGTATGTATGAGAATTTGAAAAAATCTGTCAAAAAAATTAATTACTTTTTCATTTTTTCCCAAAAAGTTTCCTTAAATGGTTTCCTAATATATGAAATTTTTTTTCAAAATAACCAAATCCCTCAAACAATTTCATTAGTTAGCAAGATTTTGAAACTATTTAGCAATCTAACAAATCGAGTCTGTTAGGCTCGATTTTGCTCTTTGAAATCAAGTCTATTAGACTCGTTTTCTGTCATTAAAATTGAGTCCGCAGAAATCAATTTCCTTTAAATTGAAATCGAGCCTTACAGACTCGATTTCAATACTCTCTCAGCAAGAACAACTTTTCTTCTCCAACAATCAAAACTCTTCTTCTCCAACAAATCCAAGCAAACCCAGAGAGACCCATAACGAAATCAACAAACTCACCTGATTAATGTCATGATTGCGGCTCGGATGTTGACTCGAAACTCAGAGTCAGACTTGACAAGCCTTGGCGGTATTGTGTTCGGAACAGCATGGTGGTTCATCTACGCCGGTGTGGTGCTTCCTTGTCCTCTTCGCTGGAACTCACAATGTGGGTTTGGGTGGGTTAAGGTTTTAGTGACGAAGAAGAAGCTCAAACTTGTACTCTTCGCTATGTGGGTTTGGGTGGGTTGAGGTTTCAATGACAAAGAAGAAGCTTGGACCTGTGGGTTTAGGTTGGTTGAGGTTCAGTGACGAAGAAGCTCGGACTTTGCAGTGTGGAACAGTTTCGGTGAGGAACTATATCGAGCCTGTAAGGCTCGATTTCACTTTAAAGAACTTGAGCTCCACAGGTTCGAGTTTCATGCTTCGCAGAACACATAAAACGAGCCTCTTAAACTCAAGTTGCTACAGTGAACTCGAGTCTAACACACTCAAGTTGTTAGTTTCCTAAATAGTTTGGAAACGGTGCTAACTATTGATATTGTTTCAAAATGAGTGTTATTTTGAAAAAAAAAATCCTAATATATGCCTAAGGGCATATGTTAGTAAAACCCTAATTCAATATAGCTAAACACACTAATTCAATATGGCTAAACACAGCCTTATTTATAGGCTCAAAAATTCTCCCAAATTTTTTTTTTTTTTAGAAATAATTACAACATGCTGCTTACCCTGCAGCTCGAACCCTTTCTCCCCTCGACCCCCAAGCACTTTGTACATGAGGAGGTGTCAATTCAGCTACAAGGCCTTTGGCAAATTCTACCAAAATTTGTGATATAACAATTTGATCAAATTTCCATAATTGGTAGGTGTAGAATATTGAATTGGGTTAGTGCGCCAGTTTTGGTAAAAGAAGAAAGTTCAGAATCAGAGCCCTCAACTTAGGGATCGAATATGTGGACAAACCACGCAAAGTGACAAACATAAAAGTGAAAAACCATGGAAGTGAACGAGGGGTTGCATTAATGTGCTAAGCGAATAAACAATTCTACCCCAAAAATAGGTAAAGTAGACAGGCCCTGATGTAGTTTAATCCTAAAGCAGAAAGGCACAAAGGGTCAGTCTACGAGACCATCTGCACAAAACCGGTTAAAGCACTTAGAAGGCATCACTCGAAAAAATTCAAGTTATAAACAGTTATAGCATATGGAAAAGTAATCCAAAGTATTTCTATCTGCATATAAAATATAGGAAAATGTGAATGGTTGCAATGTAAGAGTGGCATTTAAAAAAACCATTCGTGTACTTTAGTCCCATGACATTTTTAATGAGTCATGTGACTTACTTAAATAATACATATCAATGGTTTGCATAAAAATTCCTGCAATCTAGTTTGCATAAAAACCTTGCTCTAAAATATAAGCCTACTGAACTGTGAACTCAGCGTGACACTACATTTACTAAAAATAAATTGATTTACAATATTTTAACAAAGCTATGAGACACTTGACCAAGACCAAATATGCACAGAGAGAGAGGAGGGATTTCCATATACAACTTAGATTACAAAATAACTTTCTTACATATTCTCGCAGGTTGCAACTCCATGCCTCTGATAGTCTCATGCTTTCCTCCCAGGTTTTACCAACATATCCATTCTGCAATTTCATGGATGCACAAACATATGGTCCTTTACCTTACAGGTTCACTGGAGGACTTCCCTGAGTTTGCAGTCAAGGTATCAAATTAGCAGTTCTTTCAAGCACGATAAAAGAATAGATACATCACCACTTTAGATATTCCCACAAAAAAGATCAAGATCAACAAATGGACTTTTGGTTTCTAACACTTTTACTACCCAAGCAAACTTTGAGACCTGACCAACTAATGCCATTGAGCCAAATGCAGCTGGTAAATACACAAAATCATAGGAAAAAACTGCCCTTACCAGGCAAATTATGCGGAATTGAAAATAACAATGCAGATTACCATAGGAATTGGGAAACAGTTACTTCACCTTAAATAACATGTCATAAGCAATGTGTTCCCAGGGCAATGAAATGGACATTAAGCAGCATTTCAGAGGCACCATTTCATCATCAGAACTTGTGCTGGAGGCAGCAGCTGCTGCATAGGCATGTTTTGCAGCCACAGATGCAACAGATGCTGCTTTCCGAAAAATTGAGCCAATCCCGAATCCTCTTTTCGACATGACTGGTGAAAAAGGTCCTGAATCCTCTTGGCTCTGATCTGATATAGCACTTCTAGATTCAGTATTTGACACAATCTTTGCATATATCTACTTCATAGTATCAATTAGAACACCTCTGTCACAACACAATCTGGAGACCAGAAATTAGATGTGTTCTACATAGAAACAGGTTTGGTTTGGGAAGGCTAGGGTATGCCATCCAGAACCTAGCTTGAAGTCAATTCAATTTGGAAACGAATCCCAAAACCTACCCCATTTGATGAAATCCAAAACCCAACCCATTGTCCCCCATTAGTTTTAAAATATGAATTCTAGCAACTAATCACTGAGATCTGCAAATCAACATTACACATTGAAAACTATAAAGCAAATAAATCTCAATTCTATCAGTCTCACACCCCCCCCCCCCCCCCCCCAAAACAGGAATCCCAACCCAAAAACAAAACAAAACCCCACCAGAGGAAGAAAGAAACCCTCTCCAAAAATCAACGGATCCCAATTCACTTTCCAAAAGTATTTAAGACATTTGTGACTTCCATTCCATTCACTTCCATTCTTGTGATACCTACTTGGCGTAGGAAAATTTAGGAGGATTTGAGGATCTGGGGCTTAGACTAGTAGAATAAAAGGGTTAAGGATCAATATTGGATAGGCTTTGTTGAAGTTTTTATGGTTATTTGATAGAGGAAGTAAGTGAGATTTTAGGGTTTTGATAGATATGAGGAAGGGTTTGACTTGGGATTGTAAGGAAGAAGGAAAAAAAAGGGAAATTCATAGTGTTATGGGACACTATGAACGGTGCCTGTGAATAGGGACACAGGAAAGATAAGGATAGAGAGAAGAGAAAGGGTAAAAAGAACACACGAACACGCAAAGGTCAGCATGTAAGATAAGTCTTATTAATAAATTAATATCCAAGGCACATACCAACAATTATAGAATTACTAAAATACCCTACACTCTAGAATAACCAATTTTTTTTTTTGATAAACTCTAGAATAACCAATTAAACATTATATATATATATATATATATATAATCCTAATTAACTACCATTGACACTTATTCTTGGGCTTTGCCTTAATCCTAGGCTTCTAAAGAAGATATAGTTTCTCTACCCATGCTATAATTAAGGCATCACTGCTTGCAGTTTGCATCATCTGATCTTAGAGGGAGAGATGTTACATAGCATGCAAGATGAGAGAGAGGGGAGTCTGAGAAACAGTGAGTTATCAATAAGAGGAAGGAGTGGGCATTTGCCAGCTGGGCAGTGCCAAAATGAGAAGTTGATATTTGAGGCATACTACTAGTATCCTAGGGTATCAACTGAAACCAATCCCATTATATATCAAGATTCAGTTTTTTTTCCAAACTTGTTCAACGTCTTTAATTATTGCCAAACTTAATGTACTCAGGCAGAGTGAGGTAGTATAACATGGTAAAGTCAAAAAGTTACCATCACAAGTTCTTGTAAGAAGCAAAATATTCATGGTACAGGTTATTCACTTTTGAAGTAAACGGCACAGATTTATTCACTTTCGAAGAATAAAAGGGTTCTCATTTGTCAAAACACATTTAGGTTCTAAGAAAACATTTCATCCCGAACATCAACAAAAAAGAAAGAGAGAGAGAAATGAAATAGTGTGTTAAAACATCATTAGCTGAAAAGAGTCTCTTACCTACAACACCAGAAACAGCAACTTCAACTTCCCCACGTCCACCAGGACCTTTCATGTACAGTCTGTCTGTTTTGCCAGGGGAATGACCAAGCGATAAAAGGCTCCCAAATCGTGATTTTCCAGCTGTATACAAAAGGAGAAAAGAAAAAAAGTCAACAATAAAACTTTTTTGGAACATTGTGGACCTTTTAAAGATATGCTGTAGTTCACAAAGAATTTGCCTTGTGTACCATACATAGTTTGCAAAGATGTGAGGGAGAATTTTAATGGATAAAGCAGAACCAAAGTAGAAATAAAGCTACTGAAAAAAAAGATGTACGTATGAAAGTAGGGGCGTTCAGAAACTGACCAAAACCAACAAAACCGGCTGGTAACAAGCCAAACCAGCCAATTCTGCTGTTTCCAATGGCTTGTGATTCAACTGTCACAACCAGGGATTTTTTTTTTAACCGACAGTGGCAGTTTGGCTGTCAGCTGCCCTTTTGAATTCAAACAAACACAAATCTCTTTTTAAACAGACAGTGGTAGGCATCTCCCAGATCTACCCTAAACCCACTTTCCCCACAGACCTATTTCATCTCCTCTCTCACTCCCACTGATCTAACTCTACCAGATCTGACCTCACCAATTCCCTCTTCCTGTCTTCAACAAGAAACACGATGTGAAGACTCTAAGCTGATGCTACGCTGTTTTGCATTGTTTACACTCCCTCTTCCGGTCATCCCTCAAGTCGGCAATGTCGTTGTTCACATTATGTGGCCCAAACCAACCAAGCCACACTGCACCAAGAACAATAAAACCGATCCCAGAGTGGCAGGCTGGCCCCTTCCAAGTGCAGCTAAGTTGTAGTTTTTGAGAAACTGACCCTTGCAGTGCAGTGCAAAATGGTCCTGTTACTAACGTAGGACAAACCAGAACTTTTCAGCAATAAAATTAAAAGACGGGAAAATAAAGGATAGGAACCTAGGAATCAGCATCTAGACTTGCTCGGGGTCAACACTAAGCAAGAAAAAAAAAACCACTAGTTATCAGCACCTAGGATTGGCTGGAGTTGGCAACAGACCAACAACCAAAAGCAACTTTCATTCATCAAAATCATCTCCCTTTGATAGAAGTACATCATTTGCTTATATAGGAATACGAAAACCTAATTCTAATTGGTTAGGAAACCCTACTTATTGAATAACAAAAACACCCTAGACTTTAAATAAAAATACTAGTTAACCTAAGTAAATACTAGGGCCTAAAATAAAAATTCAATTGATGTCCAAATAGAAATAAAACTAAAGTTAAAATAAATATCTCTTTTCTTCCTGCATCAGTTACACTAAATGAATTGCACCGTCTACACCCTTAAATGAGAGGTCTTTAAAATAAGATGGTACATTTATAAAGCACGCTAGAATTGAATAAGCTAAAGTCCCAATAATAACAGCCTTCTCCAGACTACTTTATGGTTATTGAGATAGATCTTCAATCTTAAAAGAATATATTCAACATTGATTTAAAGAAAAGAAAGTTCACAACTTCACATAGAGTTAGATTCAAATGTAACAGCAGAACTTATGTCAATACCAACTTAGAAACAGTATTTCACGTGTCAATATTCCTGCATGTGCTACATGTAGAAACGATAAAAATATACACTCAATCTGTCCCAAACAAAGGTCATAAAAACCACTCACTGCTTTAGAAAATGAAAGTAAACATATATTAAATCTAAATGAAAAAGTGAGAAATTAATTTGATTCAAGTAATTTATACCA
Source organism: Quercus glauca (assembly GCA_023736055.1). Taxonomy (NCBI): domain Eukaryota; kingdom Viridiplantae; phylum Streptophyta; class Magnoliopsida; order Fagales; family Fagaceae; genus Quercus; species Quercus glauca. The sequence goes on from CM043326.1 coordinate 5,569,850, forward strand.
AAGAGAGAGAGAGTCCATAGGAAGACGTACCATCATATGCATCTCGAACCATTTGATAGCTGACAAATCCTGAGAAAAGAGTAAGCTGCAATCACAGCTGCCAGCGAGTCAAGATGTATACAAATGGATCCAAGCACCTATTTTGTGGGTATATGTGTGCACCAATGTGAATGCGGGTGGAGCATCCATACAGTTAAAATACCTACATTACAACTATTAAATACCTCTTTTTCTTTTTTTTTCTTTTTTTCTGATAGGTACTTGAGTCGTCTCTACTAATAAGGTAACACAATTAAAACAGTGCCTTCCCTTTTTTTTTCCAAAAGCAAGGAGAGGCAAAAGCAAAATAATCAGAGACAAAAGTAGCACTGACTGCTTTCTGATGCCTCATCATTGACATTTCTGTAAAGGTAGAATGTTTGATTCTATGAAGCTAATTTGCTCATCAACTTAATGGGAATCTTTACAGTGCCCTCTCATAATTATTCATGATATTCCAAACAGCTCATACCTGTAGTTGGTATTCTAGGCTTGGTTGAGTTGTTACTAGAATATTCTAAATCCTCTTAAGCCTGGCAAGATGTTAATCACAAGTCACATGCTCCCTATAGTTTTTTGCTAATATTATTTTGCTATGTATAAAGGAAAGTTTACAGCAAGAGTGACCATGCTCAATCATAAGACCATATTAGTCCTCAAAAGGCATCATGCAGGTATCTCAGTCAGCTCTGGTAAAAGTAATGGCAACTATAAGATTAATTATTATATTACTTCTGCATTTATTATTCTTTTTTTTTTTCTTCTTTTTCTGAAATTCTCAAAGCCCAGTGTCTGTGTTTTCTCCCTGAGCAACAAATATTTACCCTGCAGGTTATGTATAAGTACATCAACATTACCAATCGATTATTTTCTGGTTACTAACAGAAGTACACTGGAGTGATGCTAAAAATACATAGCAATCATATAATAAACTAAAGTACACTTTTGGCCCTTAAAGTTTTGGGTTGTTTTCATTTTGGCCATTTACATTTCAAAACTTTTATTTTAACCCTTCATGCTTGATTCCGTTTTCATATTGGCCCTGCAATCCATTTCCGCTAGTAATTTGACCGTCCTTAATGTGTTTATTCTACCTACAACAATGACATTCACACACTCCACAGCATTTTAGAACTAATATTTAATGAAAAAGTTAATATAAAGGGCATTTAATGGTCAGATTACTAATAGAAATGGATGGCAAGGCAAGTATGGAAACAGAATCAAACATGAAAAGCAAGAAAATTTTGAAAAATGTAGAGGGCCAAAATGAAAACAATCTCAAAATTTATGGGCTAAAAGTCTACTTTAGTCAAGACTCAAAATAATAATTATGAAAAGCATTGGCTCACAAAATCAAGACTGTGGCAGGACAATAGGCTCATAGCAGTCGTTCTCATGTGTGATGAGAATTGACACAAACCTTAGTATTTTTTGTCTTTCCAGAATTAGTATCAACTCTCAAAGAGGAAGTATCACTGGAACTGGAATCTTGAGACTCCTTTTCACTAGCAGATGCTGCCCCACTATGTGCATCATCACTGGGAAATGCCGCCCCGCCATGTGCATTAAGAAGTACACAATAGCAATGGTCTATTTCCGTCAATACCTAGATAGACAGTGAAATTAAATCACATGATAAAATAGTAACTTGAAAGTAGATCATATCAAAGAAAAGTGATAATCATGCAAAAATCTGAGAATGTTAAATATTTTACAGTCTTCCTGTTCCTTGATAAAGGGACATGAAGAAGATAGTAGAAGATCAAGTGTGTAAAATTCATTGAAGAATGCCATTATTCTAGCCTGACTTAAAAGTTGATGAGGCAAAAGTGAAACCACTATCTTTATTATGCAAAGCAGGAGTATGTTTATTTGTTCTATGAAACTAAGCATTTCAACCTGTCTTCCATTCAACCAATATAATAGCGTAACAATAGCAAAATATTAGCAAAGTAGCTAGGCAAAGCAATGTTGAGTAACACATTTGGTAATAATATCCTAATAATTATTATCCTTTGGCAAAGCCAGCAATAAGCTCAGCTGCTTAATTAAATAATTATTTAAGCAAAATAACATGTCTAGTGAAGTTAATAAAATTAGATGCAAAAAATATATAGGATAAAACAAACTTATTACCACTGCATCAAAGGTAGAATCAAAGTCATCAACTGCAAAACATATATCTGGATAGGCAGGTGTTGTTTCCACTTCCTAGACACACGTTAGCAACAGAGTCAGATGGAAATTGAGAACACAACTGAGGAAGATATCTTTTTTTCTTTTTTTTGATAAGTAGAGGAAGATATCAATTTGCTGAATATATATAAACTTGCCTTTTTGGAATCCAAAAGAAAATTGACACGACTTGGGGATGCATAAACCGTTTTAACAACCTGCAGAGATGTCCCAGGCCATGCTACATGATTAGATTACTATTTTAATATATATCTACATACAATATCTAAGAGCATGCAAGAGATAGTAGTTGAGTTACCATGATCTCAAGAATACATATTTAATTTGAAAAAATAATCTTGGCATAGTAGTTTTTGGGTTTTTCATGAGAGAGATCTTAAATTCCTAGATCATGGAAGCCAGACCCAATTTGTACCTTTACTAAAGGCCCCAGCCAACCCTGGGCTGATCATGTGAAGATATATGCACATTGCACATCTTAACCAAAACACGACACATGCCTTCCAGAAAGGAACTGGATTGGCCAACTCAGGAAAATTCATGAAAGCCAAAAACAGATGCAAAAATGAGCATGAACATCAACTTCATACAGACATTTCAGTGCGTAATCATTTTAGTTTTATCCACTTCAAGTTTAGATGACAACAACATAAATTCATTATTTATCTTCTCAGCAGCAAATCGAAGTAGATGGTACTTCTCTTGACGAGAGAATCAACTTCCGTGGTTAAGAAGAATTCTCAAATTGAAAACAGACTGAACAGGGTGGCCACATATAAAAGAAGATAATAAGAATAGGATACAAAATATATCCTATTAACAACTAACTAAAGCGATATCTGTTACACTAATTAAGGCTATGGATACCTTATATATAGGTGACAATGGTTTGTCTTGCCCAGATTGATGATTCTGAAGGTCCTCATGACTGGAAAAAAACATGTTTCAGATTCTACCATAATGAAGCTATCATGCAGGACAGAAGGAAATAAGAATCCTTAGTAGCAAGGTCCTAAAACACACATCTATAAACAAGTTGCCATTTCTTTCTTGCTAATATGTGTTCTTCCTGGTACATTTCTTTCTAATATATCAGGATTTTTTTTTCAAGGTGTCAGGTGCTCTGAAGGGAATGGACAAATAAATTTTGGTACGAAAACAACTAACATATAGAACTTGAAATCCATATGGTAGGAAGCTGCAACTTTATTCTATGAGTGAAAACTATGATAAATACAACTTAAAATCTCTTAATAGCAAATGTGCATGTAGTTTTGATGAGCAATACAAACTCATTAAAATAGGAATAATCCTAGAAAATTAGAAATGATGCCTCCAAGAAGACAGTTAGTAACTGTCATATATGGCGGAATCTTATATCAATTGTACGTATGGAAAAAACATAAAATTCCTTGTACAAATTGAATAATGAAATGTGCATCATATAGAGTAGTTACAACAAGAACTCTCTTCCAAACCAAACCCAACCACTTCCCTTGAGGTGAAAAACTCACAGGAACTACAAACTCTATTTGCAAGTACTCTGAAACCGTTTTATAATGCCTAATTAACAATTTGATATGACATAGTCACACCTCTCAATCAGGGTAAAATTCCAAAAGCGGAATGAGAAATTATGATCATAATTGAGTGCTAAGAGCCCAAACATGCATATGACCTTACTAGACCGAGAAAACTATGCAGGCAAACATCAGCAACTTGAAAGCAAAAGGTTGTCAACGTAACTTAAGGGACGAAAACATCACGTAAAACAAAAGAAAATGAAAAATTACCTGCAAATAGCCACTGTCACAGTGAATGTAGTGTGAGCAATCAAGTTCAAGTAAAATGATCGCCTCCAATCAACTTCAACAGAACTCTCACCGACTATCGTATCCAACTGGTTTTGACAAAAGTAAAGAACATTATTTTACGTGACCAGTAAACAACAAGATAAACGTATCCCCGTTTTCCTACACAATTCATATGATGAAAATGAATCCATTCTCCATATCTCATATAGATTATTGATCACTTTTTCCCTTAACTCTTTTTCCATTTCCTACATGATGCATAAGTTCAAATATAGGCACATCTCATAAACCGTGCACTAACAACATTGAAAAGATGTATACAGAGTTGTTAACACCACATTTTCTATTTTCTCGATATTATACATGCCAAACTCCAACTTGAAATATTTCCCCCAAATACTTCTTAAAAAAAAAAGGTCACTAACTCTGTGCAAACAATTTTGAAGACAACAATGCTAGAGTCGTCACAATGTGTGATGGGAGCAATCACAACTTATTATGCACCTACACTATTTGTTTCGAATAATACGCAATTGCTATTAGCAAAGACAATGCAATGAACTAGATCATCAATACGCACAAAGGATATCAGTTTAGCACACATGCATAGAGACATAAAGCTCGAATCGGAAAATTTTGAAGTTTTTTTTATACCTTAGGTGTCCACCTGCGAACAAAGTAAGGAGCAATAGCTTCCAAATTGTGATTGAATCCATATCCTTGGGACCCCTATTATACCAACAACAAAAATTTGATATTGTAAATTTTTTATAGCCAATGAATTCAAAATTTAATAAATTTGGTTACCAATTTCCTGATGAAAAATAAAAGATCGTCGTCTTGGCGACCCCTAGACTCTTTGCCACGAACAAAATACAAATCCAAGATATCGTGCCAAAACAGCTGATCCAATTCGACGTCGTCTGGAGCATCGTCTTGTTGTTGGTCCATTAATAGTACTGTTTGCCCTAACGAGTTTGAGTGTTTCTTCACCATGTTCAACAATTCGTACCTATGTATCAAATTATTACCAAAACAAATAAACTTAACTAACATTTTTCCAAATTGCTATAACATAATAGTTGAAAATAAATTGCATTAGAATTTATTAGTAGTACCTGGAAGGGATTTCTCCTTCGTGTCCGAGCATTTTCGTTTTTTTTTTTTTTTGTTTGAGTGATTTGTGTGGAAGTGAGTGGGATATTGTTATTAATAAGTGTAATAAATGAGGTTTAAAGTTTGGGAGATTGTGACTTTGTTGTGTTTATCATAGATTGTGACTTTGTTGTGTTTATCATGTGCGAGTAATGAGAGGTTATGATGATTAACGGATTAAGTGATAGCTGTAAAAATTTGTCTTAAGCTATGGGGAAAAACAAAAACTGTGTGTGCGAGAGGAGAGAGCTCAGAGTCAGAGAGAGAGAGAGGAAGAGTAGACAGCGTTTACGACTTGCAGTTGGCTTCCTCAGGAAATTATTCCATGTGTCGTGACTCATAAGTAAACATTTGGAACTTGCTTATCTGGGAGGCAGTGAATCATCAGTCTATTCAAGGGTGTTTCCGTAATTGGAAGATATTGTTATCGGTCAAAATGAATAATAAAAATTTAGTGATCAACAAGGTCGTTGTAGTATAGTGGTGAGTATTCCCGCCTGTCACGCGGGTGACCCGGGTTCGATCCCCGGCAACGGCGTCAATTCTTTTTACACTATAGTTACAAGCGAAACCACTGGGTCATCTGGCCCAATTCACGGCCCACACTGATCCATTCTCTCTTGTCAAGTCTGGTAAACTGTTACTAAGTACTAACTAAGGCCAGCTGGGCTGGGGCACCAAATCCAAACACTTATTTCAATATGGTTTCCCGGAACGACCCAAAAATTTAACAAGTTGCCATTTGATGATTTGATCTTCGTGCAGTTAATAGACAATTTGATTTTTTTTTAGTGTTTTTTTTTTTTTTTTGCTAAATACTTTGTCAGTGTTATTAATCATTTTAAGGACAGTTGTAGATATGATAATAATAAGAATTTATTTTTTTTGGGGGTACAGGTACTTTTATTTTACTTCCACATACGGTTTCACATATACCAACAAGATTTTTTGTTATTACAACTTTCGCACCTAAGTAATTGGATTTTATATCCACAAATCAATGCCATGACCATGAGGCCAAAAAAATAATTTCATATTTCAGGAAAGAACCTTTTCCAGTGTATTTAGGCCTTATTTGGTTTGTCACTCACTCATATCCCAACACTTATAACTCAAATCTCCTTACTCAAACTCATATCTCAATATCTCACATCTCACAACTCTAACTCAATAAAACCCATAACTTACTTTCATGCTCGTTTGGCTGAAGATTTTTACAGCTATCTCAAATTCAAAAACCCACATTTTTGTCACTCACTAGGTCCCACATAGCATTGATTGCATTGCAAAAGCACTACAACGGCAACAGACTACGTACCCTCGTGTAATACCTCTCTTCTCTTCATGCCCTTCCCACAAAATCTCATCAGCTTCTCTCTCCGTTGCTCACAAACGCCTGCAATGATGGGACGAGACATTGCTATAGGACTCATATTTGTTGAAAAATTACAAAACTGCCACTGATAACTTCTTTTTTTTTTTTCTTTTTTTTACAAGATAGAATTTCTACTCTAATCTAATCTAAGTGTATATGTATGTGAAACTCCATCTTAGAGACTTGAGCCCCGGCCCTTACCCCCCACACCCCACAAGCACTTATACTTGTGGAGTAACCATCACATCAAGGGTATGCGGTAGTCACTGATAACTCAAAACTCTTAATTTGAAAACAACCTCACCATATTTCCAAAATTGCTCACCCATCACTCAAAATTATGGGATATCATCACTGAGTTAATGGTTTGGAAATTCATCCAAACAAGCATGCTACCTATGGGCCCCACCGATTTTGAGTTATGAGTTAACAAAACTAGGATTTGTTAACTCAGTTAAGGGAAATCCAAACAAGGCCTTATTTATCTTGAAGAGACTGGTCTTTGATAAGTAAGGATAATATAACAAGAAGAAGGAAGGAGAGTCCAAAACCATCTCTAAGTTTTTGGAGAGTAGAGACCCAAATAGGGAGGGAGGAGATGTTTATGAGCCCATACCACATGCAATGAGCAGCCTAACTAGCAAGGTTAAGGTTGTGAACCAAAAAAAATTGTCCCTTGATACAAAACAAAAATCCTAACAAACAAGGAAATTCAAAGATGTTAAAATAGTAGGCATCAAAAAGGGGAAAAATTATGAGAGTGGGAATAAAGCTATCAAAAAGCTTCTATCACACTTTGAGAATCCTCCTTCAACTTGACAAACGAGAGAATATGGAAGCTCGACATCTTGAGGGCCAATAGGGCGACATGTGCTTCACCAAGGCTAGGATCTTAAGACTGAAACTAGGATGATTGTGCAAAAGTGACCTCACCATTTGAATATGATGAGATTAGATACGTGCAGAGCATTCACATCAAATGTTCTAAAATCCCATTACATCAAAGGTGTCAAATTTATAATTTTTTAACACTTAGTTATAACATCTTTAGCAATTTACTGTAGCTAGATGGTAAACACAAAAAACATTATTTAAATGAGAGAGAGAGAGAGTTGAGTGGTTAAAGAATATTTAAATGAATTGGTAAAATAATAGAGTATTTGATGTTAGGTGTATTGTAAAGTGATGGTCCGTTTGGATGGAGGGAGAGGGAGGGAGAGTAGAGTAGAGTAGAATAATTGGCTTAAAATTAGTCTATTTTCAACAAATTCTACTCTACTCCCCTCCACTCCCCCTCTTTTCCTCCCTCAATCTAAACGGACCCTGAATTGTTAAAATAAATCAAATAAATTTTTGCCTTTTTAAGATGCTAAAAGCTAAATATGTTAATATATTTGATGTGAATGGTAAGAGACAAGTGTTGATTCATCTAAAATGAGGATTTTGTTATATATATATATATATATATATATATATATATATATATATTAATAGCCAAAATTTAGAGAAAATCTAATTAGTTTTTGTAGGGTATGAATTTGTTGGGCCTGGTACCAACTCTGTGTTGTGAACCCAACAATTGCCCAACAATAAATTTGTAGAGAGTGGGTTAAACAGCAGGGCTGGGTTATGTTTTAGCAACGATTCATGTAGGCTGACATAATAAAAACAAAGGTGAACCGGTGTTTTATAGATTGATCTCTTTGGTCCGAAGAGGCCTTATATTTGATAGCTTTTTCTTGTACAAAAAATTCCCCCCCTCTTTGTGAGGCCTGCTATTCTTATATAGACCCCCTCTACTTATCCTCACCGCACACTTGTCCCTCATCTAGGCACCTACTTGAGTACTGGTCACATCAGCCGTTTGCTTTAACCTGCAGTGAGTGGTGATAGGTGAAGATTCACTGTTCAGGTGTCTTCTCCACATAAATGCGGCCAGGAAAGTTGCTGCAGTGCATTAAATGTGGCGGTGGCAGCTTTAATAGCAGGATATTTCATGATAACTTCGCAGTTAGGCATGCTCGGGGCTCAGCTTTCGCGGGAAGATCTTCGGCATAGCTCCTTGGTCAAGTCCTGGGCAGGCCCGTGGGAGATGGTTTCTTCGGACCGAAAAGGTTGTCTTCGGACGGAACATTTGTCCCTAATGGGCTGTACTTATACCAAGGTGGCAAAACATTGATGCTTTTTATCCTCTTCGGACAGAGAGCCTTGTCCGGATTGGGCCTCTGGCCCAACATACGACACTGGGTTTTCTTACCCACAATAGCCCCTCAAAACTTCACTTTTTACCTCGCATCCGAAGAGAAAAAAGTGGGGTTTTGACCTTTTGCCAAAAGTGGGCACAGAACTTTGACTCCGCGCGTGTGCACGCGAGTTTTGGGCGCCTTCTTTATAACCGCTGCTGCCGCGCCGTTTCCGAGGCGTCATTAATTACTCCAGGCGGCGTCTTGTCCTTGAGATCTAGCGGTCCATTTCGAATCAACGGACGAGATTCTCCTCGAAATTTTTGGGCGGGCTAAGTTGCACCATTTCATCTACCACTATATAAGGTCCCAGGTGGGATTGTCTTCTCATTTTGCAAACTTCAGAACTCCCGGCGAACTCAAGCGCTCTGACTCTCAAAGCCCTTCCTGTAATCTGCTTCAACCAGTTCCAGAATCCGCTACGATCTCCCTGCGAGACCAAAGCTCATCCGCCGATTTCACTCTTCGTAAGTTCTCTCCCTGAGATTTTCGTATTCCATAGAGATTGCTTCTTCGGCCCGTGGTAGCTTATCCCAGTCGCCGTTTTGTGTCTCCCTCCCTCTGACTTTGTCAACCATGGGTAGATTTGAGTATCTAGTGAACAGCCCCTCCCAGATAGAAGAGTTTAGGGCGACATATCGCATCCCCCAGGAAGTGGGTTTGAGGTATTGCTCCACAGAGGGGTTGCTACTGGACCGGGAAGAGGGCGAGGTCATTATCCCCATTATCGCCTTCTTGGAGGGGGGAATGACCATTCCCATGGGTCCAGTCACCAGAAGTTACCTTACCGCCCATAGGCTTAGTCCTGACCAATGTGCACCCAATACCTTTAGAATCTTAGGTGCAGTTGATGACCTAAACCGTCACTTAGGCTTGGGGTTAACCTGGCACGACGTGGTACATATGTACGAGTGCCATACCAAAAAAGGGGCGGGGTACTATTTAAAGTCCCGATCCGACGTCGTCAGACTCCTGTCCGGCCTCCCCAAGTCTAACAAAGGGATGAAGGACGATTATCTGATCGTCTCGGGTGCCTGGCATGATGGGGTTCATTGCCCGACCACGCCAGGAACGCCAGGTGGGACATTCCCCCTCGAGCTTTACTTCTTTATTTTCTTTTAGTTGTTCGGCCTCCCTCTTCGTCATATTGCAACCCACTGACAACTCTTTCGTTATGTTTTCAGACAAAAGGCACGTGGCTCCTCGGCTGAGTCTGACGAATACTGCGGCATTGAATTACCTTCTTCGGTCGGAGATTTTTGTGAGCGAAGACGGACAGCTTAGGTCTGTTCCTCTTATCCTCGGTTACACCCCGAAGACTGAACTTCAGCCGAGAGGGAACGCAATCACACTCGGGGATCATCGGATAAATCGCATTGACGTGGCAAGGAAGCCTTTTTTGGCGCCCTTCGACCTCGCCCCAGTGCCGCATCCTAACCCGCAAGCCATACCGGTGCTTGCTCAGCCCTTTCAACAAGTTCCACTTCAACCGGCCGCAGAGGAGGAAAGAGTTTCTTCTACTCCCTCGCTCGACCAGCAAATCGATCAGTTTAAGTTCGAGGAAGAGTCCTCTGGAGAAGTAAAAATTCTGTCGGTCGAAGAGGCATTCGACAGGCATTCGGCCGCTCCATTCCTGAACCTAGCAGCACCGGACGACTCTTCAGACGAAGACATGCTGAGCTTGGGCCAGTTAATGAAGAACAGAAAATCAAACACTCCAGCCGAGGGTACTGGTACATCCCAGCCCCAGGCGAACCTTCCACCACCACCACCTCCTCCTCAAGCCCCGAAAGATCTGGGACTCAAAGTATTGCCCGATCTGAAGAAGAAAAGGGTGGCGATGGATGTGACTGATGTGGAGGAGGGGGAAGTGGTCCCTCCTAAGGGCCGCAAGCAGCAGAAGAAGACCCACGATACAAGAAATAAACGGGCTTCTTCTACCGAGAGCAAAGAGGAGAATGTGGCTGCTGACGTGCGGCGGGGGGTCCAGGTGTGGTCCCCAAAGCTTACTTTGGATGGTGCGGCCATCCCTCTTGACGCCTCCATCAGAAATTATTCTGGGGGGAAGGCCGGGTACGTTGCTGAAGCGCTCGAGAGGCCCCTCCTCCTTCCGAGGGATATGGAGTCTTATCGGCGTTTCAGCGAAAAAGAACTCTTCTTGTCCCTCAAACGGGATTTAGGCATGGTAAGACAACTGATGCTCTTTCGCAACTATCTTGGAGCCCTCGTGCACGTATATTTTTATGTAACCGTCTTTTGGTCGTCATGCAGCTTGCTCAACAAATCTACGTGGCTGAAGAGTGGGTTCAGAGGAAGGAGGTTGACGTGCAAGCTGAGATCCGGTCGAAGGAGGAAATTGAGAAGGCACTGGGCAAGGCAAAGGATGAGAGCGCCCGCATCTCCGATCAGCTGAAGGAGGAGGTGAAGGCGAGAAAAAATGTCGAGGCGGGCCTTAAAAATGCAGAGAAGCAAGCCGAAGATCAGCGCAAGAAGCTGCTCGCGGCCGAAACCAACCTGGAGACGGAGAGGGTGATGGTAAAAGAGCTTCGGCTTGAGCTGGAACAAGCCAGGGACGCTGCCAAACTGGCCAAGGAGGACGCGCAATTGGCCAGGGAGGCAGTTGAGGCTGAGAAGAAAGCCGCCTACATGCTGGGGGTGCAGGAGACCCAGGTAAGGCTGACCGAAGAGTTTGCGAAGGTCTGCAGGGACTACTGCGACATCACCTGGAGCAAGTGCCTTGATGCGGCCGGAGTCCCTGCAGAGTCAGCTTTAAGGCAGCCAGGGAGCATCTATTACGATCCGGATATATGCGATGCTCCTGAAGCCTCGGAAGCACCCTTGGCAGATCAGAATCCCCCAGCGCCAGCCGAGACGAGTCAAGCCCCTCTTCAGACTGGAGATGCGGGCGATTTGCCAAAGACCCACCCAGAGCCCCAAGATAAAGCCTAGGATCTCCATATAGCGTAGTTGCTTATATATGTATTTTTTTTTTATTTTTTATTTTTTATTTTTATTTTTTTTTTTTTTGCCTTTTGTGTATGGAAATTAGCTTTTAATGAAACAAGCGGTTTATTTTCTTTACTTGTTGCCTGTGGAGTATTTATCATATTGCACTATTACGGCTAATAAAGACAGTTCAGTGATTAAGAATGAAACATAAGTATGGTAACCTTCCATGCATTGCTAAGACAAATAATTATGGTAATAACTACTGACATAATGTGGCTTAAGTCCACACATTTCCTCAAACACTAAATTAGACTGATAACCTGAGTGCGCCCACAACATCCGTAAAGAACGTAAGAGAGCGTTAACTAACCCAAATCATCTGGTCCGAGGACTACAGGCATGATTGAATTTAAGTTTAAACACTTGAAAGAGGTCGTAAGGGAGTGTTAACTAACCCAAATCATCTGGTCCGAGGACTACAGGCATGATTGAATTTAAGTTTAAACACTTGAAAGAGGTCGTAAGGGAGTGTTAACTAACCCAAATCATCTGGTCCGAGGACTACAGGCATGATTGAATTTAAGTTTAAACACTTGAAAGAGATCGTAAGGGAGTGTTAACTAACCCAAATCATCTGGTCCGAGGACTACAGGCATGATTGAATTTAAGTTTAAACACTTGAAAGAGGTCGTAAGGGAGTGTTAACTAACCCAAATCATCTGGTCCGAGGACTACAGGCATGATTGAATTTAAGTTTAAACACTTGAAAGAGATCGTAAGGGAGTGTTAACTAACCCAAATCATCTGGTCCGAGGACTACAGGCATGATTGAATTTAAGTTTAAACACTTGAAAGAGGTCGTAAGGGAGTGTTAACTAACCCAAATCATCTGGTCCGAGGACTACAGGCATGATTGAATTTAAGTTTAAACACTTGAAAGAGATTAGTATAGCAACAAAGTACTCATAACTGAAAAAAGAATTCTTTTAATAGTAGTACCTTTTGAGGTTATTTACATTCCATGGCCGGGGCACTACATGATTATCCAGGTCTTCCAGGAAGTATGCTCCCACGCCGGCCCTCGAAGTGATGCGATATGGACCCTCCCAGTTCGGCCCCAGCTTTCCCCATGCCGGGTTCTTTGTATTACCTACCACCTTCCTTAGGACCAGGTCACCTGGCTCAAGGGGTCTCAACCTCACATTGATGTCATAGCCCTGTTTCAACTTCTGCTGGTAGTGCGCCAATCTGACCATGGCGTTTTCCCTTCGTTCTTCAATCAGATCCAAGCCCTTTTCTAGCTGCCTGTCGTTGTTGATTGGGTCAAAAGAGCTAGTTCTGTAGGTTGGGAATTTAGTCTCAAGGGGTATAACGGCTTCAGCTCCATAGGCCATTGAAAAAGGGGTTTCACCGGTGGACCTGCGATGCGTGGTTCTATATGCCCACAACACGTGGGGCAGTTCTTCTACCCACCTGCCCTTTGCATCGTCTAGCCTCTTCTTTAGCCCACTAACTATGACTTTATTGGTGGCTTCGGCCTGCCCATTCCCCTGGGGATAGGCGGGGGTGGAGTATCTATTTGTGATTCCCAGCTCATTGCAATAGCTTCTGAAAGCTTTGCTATCGAATTGAAACCCGTTATCCGAGATGAGGGTATGGGGAACTCCAAATCTGGTGACGATGTTTTTCCAGACGAACTTCTTCACGTCTACGTCCCTGATATTTGCTAGAGGCTCAGCTTCCACCCACTTGGTGAAATAGTCCGTTCCGACCAGTAAGAATTTCCTGTTTCCTGCTGCCTTAGGGAAAGGTCCTACGATATCCAACCCCCACTGAGCAAAAGGCCATGGGCTGGATAGCGGATTAAGGGTACCACCAGGTTGATGTATGCTCGGCGCAAAACGTTGGCACTGGTCACACTTTTTAACGTACTCATGTGCCTCTCTCTGCATATTGGGCCACCAATAGCCTTGAGTGATGGCTCGGTGAGCTAAGGATCTTCCACCAGTATGGCTTCCACAGATTCCTTCATGCAGCTCTTCCAACAGTGATTCAGCTGCCTCGGGGCGCATGCACATCAAATACGGGCCAGAATAAGATCGTCTGTACAGTTTGTGATCTTCGGACAGCCAGAACCTTGCAGCTTTTCTCCGTATTTTGTCCGCTTCCCCCGTCTCTTCGGGCGACACATCATCCCTCAAAAACTTGATGATGGGGTCCATCCAGCATGGGTTGGCTCCGATACAGTGGACTTGGGGTGGCTTTTTTCTTAACTCCGTGGGTCTCTGCACATCCTCAATCAGAATGACCCTTGGTAATCCTTGCGCCGAAGAGGTGGCGAGCGTAGCTAAGGAATCAGCGTGCGTGTTGCCACTCCTAGGGATGTGCCGTAGGGTAAAACATTCAAACTCCGACTGTAGGGACTTGACCAGGTTTAGATATCCCTGCATCCTCTCATCTTTTGCTTCAAACTCTCCCAACACCTGGCCGACGACCAACCTTGAGTCTGAGGATATCTCGACGGACATTCCTCCCATCCTTCGTACCATCTTCATCCCCATCAGTAGAGCCTCATACTCTGCCTCGTTATTTGTTGCTGAAAAGTCTAGCCTTAAGGCTTTTTCGATGATGATTTCCTCGGGGGATATCAACACTAGCCCTACGCCTGAGCCCCTCTGATTCGAGGCGCCGTCTACGTACACTCGCCAGGGCAATGTGCTTTGTGACGCGATCGTACTGACTTGCCTTCCTACAGCGCCTAGAGGTGGTGCTGCTTCCTCTAAATGTGGTTCTGTGAACTCGGCGACCAGGTCCGCAAGGACCTGTCCCTTCACTGATGTGCGCGGCATGTACTTGATGTCAAAAGCCCCTAGCATCGTCCCCCATTTAGCAATTCTACCAGTGCAGTCGGCGCTTCGGAGCACGGCTCTGAGTGGGAGCTGAGTAAGGACTATAACAGTGTGAGCTTGAAAATAATGGGGCAGCTTCTTAGTACCCAGCACAACGGCCAGGATGGCTTTCTCCAATGGCAAATAGCGGACTTCAGCCTCTTGTAGCGACTTGCTCACGTAGTAAACTGGCTTTTGCACTCCACAGTCCGTTCGGATCAGCACCAAGCTTACAACATTAGGGGCCACGGCAATGTAAGCAAACAAGACTTCGTCTGGCTGGGGACTGGACATGATGGGGGGCTTCGCCAGGTAGTCTTTAAGTTGCTGGAAGGCAGTAGCACATTCCTGCGTCCATTCAAAATCCTTCCACTTATTGATTAGCGAGAAGAAAGGCCTACACCTGTCTGCTGATCTGGAAATAAACCGATTAAGGGCAGCGGTCATCCCAGTTAGCTTCTGAATCTCCTTGGGATTCCGAGGAGCTCGCAAGTTGTTGATGGCCCTTATCTGATCGGGGTTGACTTCGATTCCCCTGTGTGTGACCATATACCCCAGGAATTTGCCTGATCCAACACCAAAGGAGCATTTAGAGGCATTCAAACGCAATCTGTGTCCCCTCAGGATTTCGAATATGTTACTGAGATCCCCAACATGTTCGGCAACAATCTTGCTTTTGACCACCATGTCGTCAATGTAAACCTCCATGCTTTTGCCCAGCTGTGGCTCAAACATCCTCGTCATCATCCTCTGATAGGTAGCCCCTGCGTTTTTCAAGCCGAACGGCATTACCTTGTAGTGGTAATTTCCTACAGGAGTTACAAAGGAAGTTTTCTCTTGGTCGGCGAGGGCCAGGGGTATCTGATGGTAACCTTGAAAGGCATCTAAGAAACTCATCCGAGGATGCCCAACAGTAGCGTCAACTAATTGATCTATCTTCGGCATTGGAAACGGATCCTTCGGACAAGCTCTATTAAGGTCGGTGAAATCCACACACACCCGCCATTTCCCACTTTTCTTTTTCACTACCACCGTGTTAGCCAGCCATTCGGGGTAGAAGATCTCTTTAATGGCTCCTGCCTGCTTGAGTTTCATCACTTCATCCCTGACCGCGTCAGCGTGTTCTCTCGACGGTCGTCGGAGTGGCTGTTTTTTAGGGATGATAGTGGGATTAACGTTTAGGTGGTGGCAGATGAATTTTGGACTTACTCCTGGGGCATCCGCGGGGTCCCAGGCAAATACGTCAACGTTGGCTCTGAGGAACTCTATCAACCCCTCCCTTTCCTGAGGGGGAAGCATGGATCCAACTTGAAAAAACTTCTCTGGATCGTCACCAACAACAATCCTCGTTAAGTTTTCGCACACTGCCTCTTCGGCCGAGGCCTCGGCGTCCAGCGCCGAAGGTCTTAATTGCTATAAACTCTCCCTATCACAGTTCGAGGACTCGGCATGCTGCTCATGCTGGATGGCTGCCACTAGACAATGCCTGGACATAGCCTGGTCCCCTCGGACTTCTTCAACTACTCCCCCCGAGGGATACTTAATCTTCTGGTGGAGAGTGGAGGATACAGCCCCAAGGGTATGAAGCCAGGGTCTGCCTACGATAGCGGTGTAAGGTGAGTAAGCGTCCACCACTATGAAATCCACTTCCACAACCTCTGTACCGGTCTGCACAGGCAGTCTGATCTGCCCCTTCGGAATGATTACTTTTCCGTCGAAGCTGACTAAAGGGGAACTGTATGGAGTTAGGTCTTCGGGGGACAAATTTAGCCCCTTATATAGGTCTGGGTACATTATCTCTGCTGCGCTGCCCTGATCCACCATCACCCTCCTCACGTCATATCCGCCTATTCTCAGGGTGACCACCAGTGCGTCGTCGTGCGGCTGCACGGTTCCTATTTTGTCTTCTTCCGAAAATCCCAAAACTGGGATGTCTGTCCTAGGCTTCTTCGGCCCTCTGTTACCGCTATCCGCGTTCGCCCGAGCGACTGACAATATCCTGGATGGGCAAGATCCTGTCCTTCCTGGTGCAGCAAAAATAACATTGATTGTTCCCAAGGGGGGTTTCACAAAATCATCCCTCCGGGGCCCCGTGCTAGTTTGACTTCCCTGACCATACGAGTGGTGTAGAAGGTGTTTTAACCTGCCTTCGCTGACCAGCTGATCCAAGTGATCCCATAGGCTCCTGCAGTCCTCAGTGGTATGCCCATGATCCAGGTGATACTGGCAGTAAAGATTGTGGTTGCGCCTTTCGGGGTTTCCCACCATCTTGTTCGGCCTTTTGAAGAATGGTTCGTTTTTTATCTTATCCAGGACTTGGTGCACTGGTTCGCGAAAAACTGCATTGACCGTCTGGGAGTTCGCCGTGCTTTGGCTGGCCCAGTCCTTCCTCGGCCTGTTGTGATTCTGCCGGTCCGACCTGGAATCCCTCCCCTCATGAGGGATAACCTTCTCCTTTCCCCTACTCTGCTGTTGGTCCTCTTCGACTCTTTTGTATTTATCGATCCTGTCCATCAACTGGCGTATACTGGTGACAGGGTTGCGTGTCAAGGACGTTCTCAAAGGATGTTCAGTGGGGAGGCCCAGCTTGAAAGAGCTTATGGCCACCAACTCGCAGTCTTCCTCCACCTCATTGTATGTTTCCCAGAATCTATCTGAATGGGACTTCAAAGTCTCATCCCCTTTCATGCTGATGGACAACAGCGAGGCCACGGATTGGGGGACTCTTCGGCAGGTGACGAAGCGGGACCCAAAAGCCTGTGTCAGCCCTTGGAAGGAGCTAATGGTGTTTGCTTTCAGACCATCGAACCATCTCATGGCTATTGGTCCTAGGCTGGATGGAAAAACCTTGCACATTAGGGCCTCGTCCCTAGAGTGTACTGCCATCCGCTGATTGAAATGGCTTACGTGTTCTACTGGGTCGGTCCGGCCATTGTAGATGGTAAACGTGGGCTGGTGGAAACGCCTGGGAAGTTTGGCTCGCTCGATATTACGTGTAAAAGGAGACCTGGAGATCTGATCCAGGGCTTTGCTCATAGCATCATTCCCCGTACCCTTTGGAAAGGAGCTCTGAGGGTTTCTCTCACGGTTGTACGCTTCCTCATAGAGGGGAGGCTCACTAACTGGTGTTCGAGACCTCCGCCTGTAATCGTCGTCCCGTTCATCCTCAGAGCTTTCATCAGAGTGCGAGGAAACGCGCTTTCTTTTTTCACGGCGCAGCTCTTTTCTCAGCCTTTGAATCTCTAGCTGCATGGCCTGGTTTTCCTCTGCATGGGACACGTGGCTCTCTCCATGTGATTGGTTTTGGTCGCCACGGGTGGTGCGTGGGTTTCCCTCACGATCGTGTCTCCGTTCCAGATGGACAAAAGGGTCGGTGTGTTGAGATGACCTGGATTCTGCTGGTCGTTGTCTTGATTCAGCCATCTTTTGAGGTGTTGCTCACACCTTTGCTCGAGCTATTCCCACAGACGGCGCCAATTGTAGGGTATGAATTTGTTGGGCCTGGTACCAACTCTGTGTTGTGAACCCAACAATTGCCCAACAATAAATTTGTAGAGAGTGGGTTAAACAGCAGGGCTGGGTTATGTTTTAGCAACGATTCATGTAGGCTGACATAATAAAAACAAAGGTGAACCGGTGTTTTATAGATTGATCTCTTTGGTCCGAAGAGGCCTTATATTTGATAGCTTTTTCTTGTACAAAAAATTCCCCCCCTCTTTGTGAGGCCTGCTATTCTTATATAGACCCCCTCTACTTATCCTCACCGCACACTTGTCCCTCATCTAGGCACCTACTTGAGTACTGGTCACATCAGCCGTTTGCTTTAACCTGCAGTGAGTGGTGATAGGTGAAGATTCACTGTTCAGGTGTCTTCTCCACATAAATGCGGCCAGGAAAGTTGCTGCAGTGCATTAAATGTGGCGGTGGCAGCTTTAATAGCAGGATATTTCATGATAACTTCGCAGTTAGGCATGCTCGGGGCTCAGCTTTCGCGGGAAGATTTTCGGCATAGCTCCTTGGTCAAGTCCTGGGCAGGCCCGTGGGAGATGGTTTCTTCGGACCGAAAAGGTTGTCTTCGGACGGAACATTTGTCCCTAATGGGCTGTACTTATACCAAGGTGGCAAAACATTGATGCTTTTTATCCTCTTCGGACAGAGAGCCTTGTCCGGATTGGGCCTCTGGCCCAACATACGACACTGGGTTTTCTTACCCACAGTTTTTAATTCGATTCTCAATTTTGCGTCACATATCTCATTTAATTTTTAATTTTGTGCTAAGTGGATTATTGATTGTAAAAATTGAAGAGTCCAAATCCAATTAAATTCTATCTTAAAAAATCCAATTAAATTCTAAATTTGATTTCAATTAGAGTCCAATTTTTTGCCACGTGTACATTTATGTTTTTAATTTTTGTAGCAAGGGAATTATTAATTACAAAAATCAAAGAGTCTAAAACCAATTAAATTCTAAATCATGTGTGTATATATATTGTGGGGCCCTACTACACTAACCACGCTGGCCCATTACGTGCGGTCCAAGGCCCGCGCCGAGGATAATACTAAGTCCAAGTACAGTGTGAAAGAGCCCAGGACACCCAAGGGTCTCGCCGAGGATGACACATCCTCGGCACACCGACTTCAATAAAGGGGGAACGTCCCTCATCCTTTGAACCTATCCCACCAACATTCTGGCCGTTTTAATGGTGATGTGACCAACAAACCCAGTTGCCTCGATTACTACAACTAATAGAAAGTCTGCAAAGGCGGCTAAGAACTAACATAAAGCCTGCTAATTACAGACGATGGGACAAACCCCTGTACATAGAGACCAGATAATTGACAAGTGGATGGTGAAGATTAATGGAAACGAGACTATATATATATCCAATAGGGCTCCCAGAAGGGGGGGAGGGGAAGAAAGTGAAAAAGAAATATAGATCCTCGGCCTGGGCCGAGGACAAATATGCTTCGCAAACACTTAGCCAAATTCCCACTATTAGATCCCTATAAAGTTCATGTCATTCCATTATTTTGTGAAAAACTTTACACCAGCCGTTGTTTACTTCGGTGATGCCAAACCCTTAAACCCATTTCTCTATAAATTTTATTGTTAAGGGTCCACTACATTTTGAGTCCCTACATATATATATATATATATATATATATATATATATATATATATATATATATATATATATATAATTTAGAAATGTATGGTTTCAAAAAGTGTAAACTAATACTACGTATAATTTGAATCAATTCTTAAAAAAAAAATGTATAATTTGAACCATATAGTTATAATTATTTTTAATTGTACTTGTGCATATGCATGAAGGTATACACTAGTGCATATAATATCAACGATGAACATATATAAAATTGATGTTGCATCAATCTTGAACGGTTCAAAAACCAAGAACCCTGGCTAATGGGTTGGGTTTTTGCTTGTAACAATTAATTTGTAAGAGATGGGTACTTTGACTACCAATTGAGTTAAAACAATAATTCAACGCAGTAAAAATGAAAAGATAAAAGCACAAGTCCAAATTATGAACCATGAGACCAATTCTTGATTGTATTACTTTCCTTGAAAAATACAAGGAGTGTTTATTCTAAGGTGGGAATACAAGACCAATTCATGATTGTATTACGTTCCTTGAAAATACAAGGAGTGTTTGTTCTAGGGTGGGAATACAAGACTCAACTATATTCTATATTACAAGGCTTCTCTCTCTATCTTTTTATCCTTTTCTCGATTAGACCTTTATATATGGGGAATCTTTCCCTATTTATAGCTCTAATTCTTCAATTCTTACCGTCAACTTGCAGGGTGGATGATCCTTCAGGCAAGATACTTGTCCCATCTCTCTTCTCCCTTCCTTTTGACGTTGTGTTGAACAGGCAACAAGTTGTTTAGACACTGTTCAAGTATCATTAAGCCATTAATGCGGCATTTTTTATTAGTGCAGAGCATTTAATGTGAAAGGGATGGTGGCTTCATTAGGAAGCTTCCTCTAACTTCTGTTCTGATGGGCCACTACTATTTTCCTCTGCCAAAACCCTTGGTATGGCTTTTCATTTCTATGTCCTCTGTTAGGACATATGTGGAACTTGTTATGAATATATGTCATATAGAATTGGCTAATCTTCTGACAAAACGCATTTTACTTGTAATTGGGTAAATCTAAGATGTGTTTAATACTTTAAGGAACAAAAGTTCAAGTATAGTATTGAAGCCATGCAAATCTGTCCAAAAATCAAGTGAAGAAGTGCTGATCATTAAATCTCGACAGCTAGCTTAACAGATGTATCTATCGAGATTTAATATATAATTCTCAATAGCTCTCGACAAAAGTTGTATCTATCGAGAATTACGAAATTCAGATTTTCAGGTCTGTTTTTCACGCATATCCAAGTTATTTGTGTAGGGTTTCTTTTCTCACAACCCTAAACATATGTAAGGATTATTTTAAGGGCCGTCTCACTTGATGCAAAGGTTGTTGCAATTGTTGTTGCACTCAAATTGTGACTAGAGACAATTTGCCCTAGTTCATATTCTTCTTTGTAAAAGCTGCTGCGTTTTTGCACCAAGGGTTTTGTAACCAAGGAGCTTCTTGATCTTCATCGTATGGATGAACTAAAGAACTTTGCAGCCAACATCTTTCTCAAGTTGGTGTGTTAGTCACGTACTGAGATTCGTGCATCATTAGTTAGTGACGTACTGGAAGTCGTGCATTGAAAAGAGAGATTGTCACTACATTAATTACAAATCCAATTGTGTATTGGGGTAAGGGTTTAATTGTAGGTTGGTATTAGGTATTGGGATTCCTTTTACTTATAACCACTTGTTTTGATAATATTAGATTCTCGGGAGTGATGACCTTAAATTTAGCTGGTAGGGTTTTGCCTCGGTGGTTTTCCACATTCGTAAACAAATTACCTATGTCAAATTTATTTTCCGCTGCATTTAACTTAGTTGGTGATTTATTTGTGCTACCACACTTATTGCATGTAATTGAATCTAATTAATTTTACTTGGCTAATTAATTGATTAATTTACCAAAAAGGTCAATATATTCTTGGCCTATTATCCTCCTCGATTCGTTATTTCCTCGGACTAATTTACGCTTCAGCCTAATCCTTTCCCCAGACTATTTAAGTCCAGACACTCCATGTGAATATTCAATTGGGTCTTCTCAGTTTTCTATCTAGGCCCAATGCTCCTTAGCTCACCTTGGCCCACACAAATCTCTACCTACCACCTAGTAAGTTGAGGTTTTTTTTTTTTCGGGTGCATGTAGATTTAATATCACTCTTTAAACAGTCTGCATAAATAGTGAGTTGCTCGAAAAGTTATGTACACCCTATTGTTGGTTTGAAAAAAAAAATAAAAATAATAATAATTATCAGTAGATTTAAAATTCATATATGTTCTATCATTTAGCTCAAAAAAAAAAAAAATTCATATATGTTTATGCAAAAATTCATATTTATTTTAATATAAGAACCTATTTTTTATATTTTATATACTTATTTTTCAAAATACCCAATAACTATATCATTATTTATTTTACACTATATTTTATTAAAATATAATTTTTTTTTTATTTTTTAATTGTTTACATTTCCTTACAATAACCTTTATCAACTCTCTTTTTTTATTATCCAAAAACGTAAATAAATAATAAGAGTTACAGTAGACACTAAACAGTAGCTATGATGAATTTTGCGCATAACAATGGGAGATTTTGGAGGTTTTTATTTTTTAGTAAACAGTAATATTTATTAGAATAAACACAAAAATAATAATACTAGTGTTTTAAACTGGTTTAATGGTTAGAAAAAATATAGAGTTTTTTTATAATAAAAAAAAAAGATTTTATAAACACTGATGGGGAATGATGTAAATGTTTTAAATGGTCATACAAATCTGACCCCCCAAAACCAAACCTCACTTGCAATATGCTTCAGATACCGATGCACAAGTCATTACGTTGAGACTTTCATAAAATTAAAATTAAAATTATTTTTAAAAAACGTTACGTTGAGACTTGAGATACTCTTTGATAAAACAATCTTTCTTGAGAATCTGAAAAGACAAACAAAAACTTGTTACCTCTTCAATTCCCTCTCTCTCTCTCCTTCCATATGAAACGACCGAGAGCCACATCTATTTCATCTTTACAAATCCTGTTCAGGTCTGCATTTGCTTTACTTGAGGAAGCAGCTGCTCATCATATAGACTGCCTTTTTAAGGTAAGACTTGCCATTTCTCTTTCTTTCTTGACAGGTTTGCTCAAATTGTCAGTGCTGTATGATCGTCAATATTCCTTTTATGCCAGATATTTCAATATGCTTGGCTGTGCTCATTTCTTGAAAACTTACCATTACAAAGAGTGTTCAAAAAGGATATAATTGTTGTCTCATTAGTTTTTCCTTTTGCCTTTTGGCCATACAATGAGAAACTCAACTAAGCTACATGGTTGCATTAAGATTAGTAAAAAAAAAATTGATATTTCACATCAAAAATTGTATTATAGAATAAAAAAATACATGTATCATAAAAAACTTTGCCTAACCGTAATCTAAATTTCTTATCCTACTAGGATTAGGTTACTTGTCTTGCAAGTACAAGCTTACATAATCTTTGGGTTTACAACAAATTTGGGGCCCAATAGATCTAACAGTTTGTAAGCTTATACTTATACCTTTTTCAAGCCAAAAATTTCGAAATATTGATTCTAATTCTAATTTATTATTTCCTACAGAAATTTTTTGAGAAACAAGAATGAGCCCTTTATCCAACAACCTTTTGTTTTACTTATAGTTTTGGCATTTCATCATTTGAAAAACGTTGTCAAGTTAAAATTTTTGAAATGTTGATTCAAATTCTAATTTATTATTTCCTACTGAGATTTGTTTGAGAAACCGGAATGATCCCTTTATCTAAGAACCTTTTGTTTTACTTATTTTTTGGCATTTCATCATTTGAAAAAAGTTCTACAATTCATTGACCTTGAGATTTCTTTTAACTGCAGCGACATTCATGGAGAAGTCTGTCAGTGCATTGTTAGAGGATCAAGTGGTGTAGTATTCATTCTTTTGATATTTTCTCTCGGACTTAACTTAATCATTAAAATTATGATGGCATATAATATGTATATCTATTCCATAAATCTCATACAAGAAACTTTGATTGGCTATTTATGGCAGAGGGAAGAGACGAATCTCCATGCTAGGATTATAGAGCTAGAAAAGAACCCCGACATTGCCAAACAAAGGTTGGGCATGGGAGAGGATCAAACGGAGAGGTTTTTTACATCTGCATTGAGGTTTGCAGAGGATAAAAGGGTGCGTTAGTCATCAACAAATAACAATCAACTTCAAAAGCAATTAAATTGGCAATTAGCAACTACTTAACTTTGTAGTAGGGGCTTAAGTCTACAAAATTTTTGCTTCTTCAATGACCAGGTTCTGTTAAATTTAATATAAGTTTCCAAAAATATCAACTAGAAAAATAAATGTCAATTGTTTATGCACATAGATATACTTACATTGATCAACTCCTCTTGAACCACTTGCAGTTCATCATTAATAGCACGCAACTTAACAGTAAGACTTTGAATTGTTGCTTCCTTCTGCTCCAAATCTTCTTCTTTTTGGTTTAAAGACCATTGCATCAGTCATAACTCTAAAAAAACACTAATGTTTATACTCGGAGGATTTTCACGTAAAGACATACATGTAATAAAAAACAACCGTAAAAACATATAACATTTTAGAAATACTTACATCCATCAATTTCTTACAAACCTCTTGCAATTCATCATTACTCCTTGGCAATAAAATGGAATCTTATTGCCAAGGAGTAATGATGAATTGCAGGAGGTTTGTAAGAAATTGATGGATGCATGCATTTCAAAAATGTTATATGTTTCTATGTTTGTTTATGAGTACATATATGCCTCAACCTGAAAATCCTTCAAGTTTAGACATTAATGTTTTTTTTGGAATTATGGCTGTTGCAATGGTCTTTAAACCAGAAAGAAGAAGATTTGGAGCAGATGGAAGCAACAGTTAATTCAAAGTCTTACTGTTAAGCTACGTGCTATTAATGATGAACTGTAAGTGGTTCAAGAGGAGTTGAACAATATGTATATCTATGTGCATGAACAATTGGCATTTATTTTTCTGGTTGATATTTTTGGGAACTTATATTAAATTTAACAGAACCTGGTCATTGAAGAAGCAAAAAATTTGTGGACTTTAGCCCCTACTACAATGTATAGTAGCGCTAATTACTAGATTAATTGCTTTTGAAGTTGATTGTCGATAACTCATGCTTTCTGTTGCTTACGTCTGTGAGTCTTTTGAATTCTCAAATGGATAATTGAAAAGCTAAATAATGTATAATCTGATCATCTCAATTGTGTGTTACATTTAGAGTTAAGTTTTCTTTGTTTAGGGGCATTTTAAATGATTTTGTATTGTTGATCATAATAAAAGAGGGAGTATGGGGGGTGGGGGTGGAAGGAAAAAGAAGAAAGATGATGCACTTGTGTATGCATTTACACCTCAAATTGAAAATTATCCGAGTTTATACATTTATGTCTTTCTGGAGGAATGGTCGACGCAATGGTCTTTAAAACAGAAAGAAGAAGACTTGGAGCAGATGGAAGCAACAATCCAAAGTCTTGCTGTTAAGGAGCAAGCTAGTTTTAATAATGTCATTACTTTTTTTTATTTTAATTAGAAAACATTTATTTTAGGTGTCAAGTTTCAAACCAAAAAATAGAAAAATCCCAGTGGATTTTAGAACTGGTAGTACATATCCTATAATTAATGCTATATATTTAATTGTAATATATGGATTCTGACTATTTATTTTAATTTATATTAACATATGCTTTGCTCATTAATATGTTATAGGACTAGTTAAGGACATGACTTAGCTCCATTGCTCTAGGGCACCAGAGTCGACACAATACAGACACGTGTCCGATTTTTGCCATGTTTTTGTATTATACCGACTCCAGTGCATTGGAGCACTAGAGTTAAACCTTGCCCTATAACATAAATCATAGGTTATGGAATTTCATAGTTATTGTTATTGTATATCAAGATTATCTTTGAATTTTGTGATTAATAAATGAATAATTCACGGGTACAATGTGATATTCTTAAAATAAATTTTAAATAATTTTTTTTCAAAACTATAATAAACATAATGCTTAGAATTGTCTATAAATAAATGAGTTTTAGTTTTGCGAAAAATAAATACCTATTTATCATTTAGAGTGCATTGTTTTAATAACCTCTTATGTATTTCCTGAAAAGTACTGTTTGTGATATGATTATTGAATAAATATATCCCATGAAACCTACTACGACTAATTAATATATCTCATGAAACCTACTACGACTAATTAAAACGAAGATTTTATATATTATGAAGTCATATTGTGGAAAATCCCAGCTATTCAAACCATAAAACGTTTTAGTAATTGTAAGGACCTATTTTGAGTTCCTAGCCCAATGTGTGGATGGACGTAGGCTCAAAAAGCCCAAAACAATGAATTTGTAGAGAATGGGTTGGAAAACTGGGCTTTAGTTATTCAAACAACAAATTAGGTAGGTCTTCGTGACAAAAGAGTGAAAATAAACAAGTTCAAATTGAAGAAAAACGTCATCGGCAAAGTCCGAGGAAACTATTGTTATACATATTGCCCTTAAGTATGGTTACAAATTTAGTTCTTGATTGCAACAATGTTTGTTTTCTTGATTTTTCGATCCCCTTTTATCGTGAAGTGTTTCTTCCATTATATAGCTCTTTAGACAATCTTGGCCCTCCACTTGTTGATCATCCAAGTTACTACTTGAGTGCTTGTCCCATTGGACACCCTCTCAGGTCTTCTGCGCCTTGGAGCAACCAACGCTGCACTATTCAAGTGTCTTCTCCACATTAATGCAGCCAGGAAGTTAGCTACTGAGCATTTAATGCGGTGGTAGCAGCTTTCCCCTAAGATATTTTAGGACTTCCCCTGATGTCTCTACAAAGTTTATCCGCACCAACAGAACTTCCTGGAACATTACCCTAAATGAGGGACTACTTCTTCAGACCTCGATTTTGGCTGGCCAAGGATGCATTTATCCTCAGCCCACCCTCTTGAGCCATTAAGTCCAAAACAAACCCCTTTATTTACTAACACAGTCCTTTTTGGCAACGCTTTCTCCTACTCAGACAATCCTCATCCTCGGCATAGGCCACAGGCCTAATATACAAATAGATAACGAGCCCCTGGGCCCAATATCCCTACAATAACCCCTCAAGATTCTTCTTTCTGGCTCCTCGAAAAGAAAGGAGGATTTCGATGTCCCTATATTTGCCCTGTGCCCATTTCATCCCACCTCTGCTTATGGAGACGCCTTTTTAATTGCCTAAGGCACGTCCTGGTGCTGCGACATTCGAGACGCCTTTTTATTAAATTCTTACGGCTCCTTGTCCCCCACGTTCTACGGTGGGATGTGAATCCAACAATTGAGGATTTCACTGGGAACCGAGCGGGAATTTTCCCGCTTCCAGCTCTCTCATTGGTATAAATACCTCTCAAATCAACCATTCACCTTATCTTAGCATTCATTTCGTTCTAGCGCACATACGCTGAACTTGCAAATCTTCCCAACTTACTCGTGCCTCTACAAATACCAAAAGCCTGTCCGAGGACACCTTCCTTATTTCTGTAAGTCTTCATAAATCTTTACACTTTTCTTTTCCATACATTTTTCTATTTTTTGTACTTTTCCTCTCCTCGGCTCTATTTTCCCCTCTCAATCCTTTCAATTCTCCTCAACCTTTCTAGAAATGGGTAGATTCAAAAGCCTGGTAGACTCTGAGGATGGAATAGAGAGCTTTAGAACTCTGTATAGGATTCCTCCAGGGGTAGATATTAGGTACTGTAAGGAAGGACAGTGGCATGAAGATAGGCAAGAGGGAGAAGTAGTGATCCCGATAATTGCCTTCATAGATGGAGGGATGAAAATCCCTATGAGGGGAGTCACTAGAGATTACCTTAGGGCTCATAAATTGGCTCCCACCCAGTGTACCCCAAATATGTTTAGGATCTTAGGTTCCGTAGAGACGCTTAATGAAAAAATGGGTTTAGGTCTGACCTACCACGATGTCAACTGGGTCTATAACCTTCACCATCTAAAGGGGCAGGGGTACTATTTGAAATCAAGGTACCCTGAGGTTAGGCTTATCCAATGCCTTCCCGAATCCAACAAGGAGCTGAAAAAAGACTTTTTGATCTTGTTAGGGGAGTGACACGATGGCCTCCCTTACTCGAGGAGAGAGGGGCAACCAGGTAGGGCTTTAGGTTTAGGAAGATTATTTTAAGTAACTCGTTCCCTTTCATTTGTGTCGTTCCTGATTCTAACAATTCTTTGTTTCTTTGATGGTTTTGTAGATAGACACGCTGCTGAGCCGAACTCCAACCTGATCAACAAGGATAGCCTAGACAAAATCCTTCAAGCCAAGGTGTTTGTGAACAAGGATAGTAAGTTACAAGCGGCTCACCTGATCCTAAGATACACGCCGATCTCGTCAAGCTTCCAGGCGCCTAAGTGCGTCATAAAGGCTAAAGACCCCCGTCTTCGTAGGATAAGTGTAGCCGTCCCTGGTTTTCTCCTCCCTGAAGGCGTTCATGTTCCAAAAAGCACCCTCTCTACTCAACCCATCTTAGAAGGCGTGCCTAAAGTAGCTTTTCCACTTCAACACATATCTGGTGAAGCTACTTCCTCTCAACCTACCAGTAAAGAAGAAAACGAGGAATAAGAAAGGCAGAAGGAGGTAGTAGGCGTCTCAGATTCGAAAGATCTCTACGAGGTTTTTAACCAGCCTTTGTCCCCTGAGACATCAATTGGTGACCTCGGCCAGTTTTTTCAGCCTCAATCTAGTCACTTCGAAGAAGTTACACCCTCATTAGAAGAGATGGGAATTCAAAGGAAGCCAAGGTCAACTCTCCAGGAGCTATTGGAATCCCAGCCAAGGAGGGATGCTCCCGAGAAGTCGACCCAGACAAAGCTCCCCCTTCCTCCACCAGTTCCAACCCACCAAACTAACCTCGCCGACCATAAGAGAAAACAGAAGGAGAAAGAAAAAAAGGTGGTGGAGGCAAGGAAAAATGCTCCTGCCCATGAAGTTGAGTCCTAGAAATGGGCTAAGCAGCAAAAAGGCCTACAAACGAGGTCAGCCCCGAGGCAGAACGGAGGGGTGACCAATAACTAGCAGCCCCAGCTTGGACCCCACGCCTGGAGTTGAATGGGGCTCCTTTACTCAGTGATGCCTCCATTCGCGATTTCCAGCAAGGTACAGCTGGGTACATGGCAAACGTGGTGGAGAAATCCCTGCTTTTGCCTAAGGATATGGCTGACCTCAGGTCCATGAGGCAGCATGAAGTCTTCCTCAATCTGAAGAGAGATCTAGCCATGGTAAGCAAGTTTTTAAAGTTTATGTTTAAGTTTTTCTTTTTTTTCTTTTTTTTTTTTAACTGTACTCCTCTTCCTTTCTAGGCCGTCTAAGCCACCTTTAAGGCCGAGGAAATGGTGCACTATTCTTATCGAAAGATGAAGAAGGAAGAGAGTAGGAGGATAGCAACCGTAGAGGCCTTCCAGGTGGCTAAAAAAAGCGCCCAAGAGCTCAAGACAAAATTGATTGTGGAGGAAAGAGAGAGGAAAGAGAGAGAAAAAGCGATGCAACAGCCTTGGACAGCGCTGAGCAACAAGCAAAGAGCCAAAGGGTGTTGCTCCACAGTGCCGAGAATCAATTAGCCGCCTCCAAGGAGCAAATTGTTGCTCTCAAGAAAAAATTGGAGGAGGTCCAAAAGGCCAAGGACCAAGTTGAGAAGGCCAAAGAGGAGGCAAAAAAAGCTCAGGAGGAGGCACTACAAGAAGGATATGATATTAGAATGGCTAAGACCGAGGAAGCCCTTAAAGCTAAGGTCTCAGGGGTGTGTAGGACTTACTGTGCCCAAGTATGGGATGAGGCCCTCAACCAAGCTGGGGTTGAGGCCTCTTCTGTGCTTAGGAAAGCAGAAAGTGTCTACTACCCCTCAGCCATTCGTGCTTCCTCTTCAAGCAACTCCAGGACAGATTCCCCTCCCGAGGTGATAAATCCTGAGAAGAGCAGCCCTAGTAAGGTTCCCCCTACTCCTGGCAGCCCTCCAAAAGTAGCCGAGCAGCTTGGGGTGAATGAAAAAGGAGCTGCGATGATCAAGGAGATGGCCTCTGATGCCACCATACCCCCGGCTGCTCATCAGGATCCCTCCAAAGACAGAGAGACCATCAGGATGAAGATTGTTCTTGCAAGCCTCCCAATTCCTGCCAAGGGTGACTCAAAAGGAGTAGATCAAGGATCCACAAAGGCTGCAACTCAGCAATCCAAGGCCCCTCCCCAAGGAAAAATAGTAATAAAAAAGAAATAGATTTAGGACAGTTCTCTTTTTCTCTTTTCTTTCTTCTGTTTTGTTTGGCAACTTCTGTTTTGGTTTTCATAATTTGTAACCAAGTTGCCATTTTGTATTCAACTTGCCTTGCTTCAAGGCTTTTGTTAATGAAAGTTATGAGTATTATTCTTATTTCTATGATTTTCATTCAATTGCTGATATAATTTCTATCTTGTTTAACACTCAATAAATGTAATGATGGGGTGAGATCCCTTCTCATCAGTCTGCATAAATGACATAAAAGTTATCCCATCTTACATGATCAGCATTAAAACAAGTGAAAACTACTAATTTCATCATCTCTGCAAAGCATAATCTTAATTTTAAGAACATACACAGTATTGCAACATGCATATAGGTTTAAAATTACTCTGTGCCTTACTCATTAATAAGTTCATAGGGTCAAAGGGATAGTCAACTTTTAAACAAACACAGGTATGCCTGTAAATGCTTTAAGTGATGCTTATGAGCATCTAATTGGGATTCTTGTTGCAGTGAAAATCATTACTATTTGGAGTGATTATACCTGACATTAAAGTAGTTAGTGAGGAATACTAATTGACCTTAAACATGTAGTCCAAAAAGTCTGCAATAACTAAGGCTTTGCCCTAACACTTAGCAATTTGAGGGAAAGTATTAATTTACCCAAAGTATGTAATCCGAGAAGTCAGGCATAGTTAATGTTCTATTTAATACTTGGAACAATGATTAGAAGGTATCAATTTACTGAAGGTATGCGGTCCGAGGATCTAGGCATGGCCAAGATTCTGTTTGATACTTAGATTGATGCTAAGAAGTATTAATTTTCCCAAAGCAGATGGTCCGAGGAGCCAGGCATAACTAAGGTTCTGTTTAATACTTAGATAATTGTCATAACGCGTTAATTCTCCCAAAGCAAGTGGTCTGAGAATCCAGACATAGCTAAGGTTCTGTTTAACACTTAGAAAAGTAATTAAAAGATATCAATTTTCCCAAGGTATATGGTCCGAGGAGCCAGGCATGACCGAAATTCTGTTTGATATTTAGATAGATGTCAAGGAGTATTAATTTTCCCAAAGCACGTGGTCCGAGGAGCCAGGCATAGCTAAGGTTCTGTTTAATACCTAGAAGAATGTCGTAATGTGTTAATTTTACCAAAATATGTGGTCCGAGGAGCCAGGCATAGCTAAGGTTCTGTTTAACACTTAGAAAAGTAACTAAATATATTAATTTACCCAAGGTATGTGGTCCGAGGAGTCAGGCATGACCAAGATTCTGTTTGATACTTAGATAGATTGTAAAAATGCATGACACATAATATAACAAACCCAAGTAGGGTGAAGGAAGCCTTTATTAATAATAATACCTCTTAAGGTTATTTACATTCCAGGGACATGGTACAGCCTTTTCCTCTGGATCTTCAAGATGATATGCACCTATTCCAGTCACCGACGTGATACGATATGACCCTTCCCAATTTGGTCCCAATTTTCTCCATGCTGGATTCTTTGCAGTTCCTAAAACCTTTCTTAAGACCAAGTCTCCAACTATCAGTGGTCTTAGTTTTACATTGGCATTGTATCCCTGCTTGAGCTTGTGTTGATAATAGGCCAATTGGACCATGGCATTTTCTCTCCGTTCTTCAATTAAGTCTAAGCTCTTCTCCAATAGCCTATTGTTGCCGCTCTGAGTGAAGGAACTTGTTCTCAGCGTGGGGAATCTAGTTTCCAAAGGAATAACAGTCTCGGCTCTATAAGTCATTGAAAAGCGCGTATCCCCTGTGGACCTACGAAGTGTAGTCCGATAAGTCCATAGGACGTGTGACAGCTCTTCCACCCATTTCCCGTTTGCATCATCCAGTCTCTTTTTAAGTCCACTCACTATGACCTTATTGACAGCTTCGGCCTGTCCATTCCGTTGTGGATATGCCGGGGTGAAATATTTATTTGTTATGCCCAGGTCACAACAATACCTCCTGAAGGCCTTGCTATTAAATTGCAAACTATTGTCCGAGATGAGGATACGAGGGACTCCAAACTGAGTGACAATATTCTTCCAAATGAACTTTTTGGCATCAACATCCCTGATATTTGCCAATGGTTCGGCATCAACCCACTTGGTGAAGTAATCTATGCAAACTAACAAATACCTCTTATTCCCTGCTGCTTTGGAAAAGGAGCCTACAATGTCCAATCCCCATTGAGCAAAGGGCCAAGGGCTAGACAGTGGATTGAGGACTCCTCCAGGTTGATGAATATTTGGTGCAAATCTTTGGCATTAATCGCACTTATTTGCATACTCTTGTGCTTCCTTCTGCATATTTGGCCACTAATAGCCTTGTGTGAGGGCCCTGTGAGACAATGATCTGCCCCCCACGTGGCTTCCACAAATTCCTTTATGTAATTCTTCCAAAAGTAGCTTCACAGCTTCAGGGTGTATGCATAGCAAATATGGGCCGAAAAAGGATCTCTTATACAATTTTTGGTCCTCGGACAATTAGAACCGAGAAGCTTTCCTTCGTACTTTATCAGCTTTGGACTTATCCTTGGGCAGGACATCCTCCTTGAAATAGTACAATAGGGTCCATCTTGCTAGGACCCACCCTTATTTGATGAACATGAACCATATTTCTTTTTACCTCAGTAGGTTTACATACATCCTTAACAAGGATCACTTGAGGTAAGCTTTGTGCCGAGGACGTTGCTAGTGTAGCAAGAGAGTTCGCATGAGTATTTTTACTTCTAGGAACTTGTGATAAATTAAAAGACTCAAACCCAGACTGTAAATGTCTAACCTGGCTCAAGTATTCCTGCATTCTGGGATCTCTGGCTTCCAACTCTCGTTGGATTTGGTCCACCACCAACCTCAAATCAGAGAATACCTCCACTGCTCTTCCCCATATTTTCTAAACCATGATTATCCCTACTAGCAAAGCTTCATATTCAGCTTCATTGTTTATAGTTGAGAAGCCCAATCTTAGGGATTTCTCAATCGTGATCCTTTCTGGGGATATTAGGACTAGCCCCATTCCAGATCCCCTTTAGTTCATTGCACCATCAACGTAGACCTTCTAGGACAAAGGCTCTTGTACGGAGATTACTCCAATCGATTTTCTATCCATGTTCTGCTCCTCTACCTTCTCTTCTATCGGGGCTTCAGTAAACTTAACTACCAGGTCGGTAAGAACTTGACCTTTAACAGAGGTGCGAGGCATATATTTCATAACAAAAACCCCTAAAATCATGCCCTACTTTGCAATTCTCCCTATGTAATCAGCACTCCGAAGTAGAGATCTGAGTAGGAGCTGGGTCAGGACGACAACTATGTGTGACTGAAAATAGTGGGGGAGCTTACGTGTAGCATGTACTACTGCCAGAATGGCCCTCTCCAGTGGTAAGTAACGGACCTCAGCTTCATGTAGTGACTTGCTCACATAATAAACCGGCCTCCGCACATCATTATCAACCCGTATTAGCACCAAACTCACAGCATAGGAGGCCACTACAATGTAGACAAACAAAACCTCATCCACCTCGGGTCTGGACATGATGGGTGGCCGAGACAGATATTCCCAAGGTCATTAACATGCTCAGATTCCAACTTACTCTTGACCATCATGTCATCTATGTAGACTTCAATATTTTTTCCTAACTGTGGTTCAAACATCCTGATCATCATCCTCTGGTAGGTAGCCTTTGCATTCTTCAAACCAAAGGGCATTACCTTGTAATGGTAATTCCCAATAGGAGTAATAAAAATTGTCCTCTCTTGATCGTCCGAGGCCAAAGATATCTGGTGGTAGCCTTGAAAAATGTCCAAAAAGCTCATCCGATGGTGACCTCCTGTGGCATCTACTAGTTGGTCTATCCGAGGCATGGGGAAAGGGTCTTTTGGGTATGCTTTGTTCAAATCTGTGAAGTCTACACATACCCGCCACTTCCCATTTTTCTTCTTCACAACCACAGTGTTGGCTAACCATTCATGGCAGAACACTTCTTTAATAGCCCCAGCCTGCTTAACCTTCATCACTTCGTCTTTGACAGCGTCAGAGTGATCCTTTGATGAACGCCAAGGTGGTTGCTTTTTAGGGATGACAGACGGATTGACGTTCAAATAATGGCAGATGAAGCTCAAATCCATCCCCGCAGCTTCGTAAGCATTCCAAGCGAATACGTCAACGTTCCTCCTAAGAAATTCCACCAACTCCCCCTTTTCTTGAGGTGGTAGCTGAGCTCCAACCTGAAAAAACTTCTCCGGATCATCACCTACAGCAAATTTCTCTAAATCTTCATACCTGGCCTCCTCGGCCGACCCACTTACGAATAATAATGGAGACTTTGATTGCTATAAACCTCCCTCAACAGAGGCTGAGGACTCAATTGCTGGTTGATGCAAAATTGCAGACACAAGGCACTGCCTAGCCATAGATTGATTCCCTATCAACTCCTCAATTCGATCTCCTGACGGATACTTCACCTTCTGGTGTAGAGTTAAAGAAACAACCCCTAAGGTATAAAGCCAAGGCCTGGCCATAATGACCGTATAGGGGGAATATACATCCACTACAATGAAGTCCACTTCCACCACCTCTGAGCCTACCTGCACGAGCAACCTGATCCTTAGGCTTCAAGTTTAGCCCTCTATACAAGTCAGGGTACATGATCTTTACACAACTGCCCTGGTCTATTAATTACTCTTTTCACATCATATCCCCTTATTCTTAGGGTGACCACCAAAGTGTCATCATGCGGTTGGATGGTTCCAACTTTGTCCTCGTCCGAGAAACTCAACGACGGTCGAACCTCCATTCGAGCTCTCTTCGGCTCAGAGTTAGAGTCCTTAACTGGTAGCCTAGCTACTGACATCACCCTGGAAGGGTGAGAACCAGATCTCCCAAGTTCAGCAAAAATGACATTGATTGTACCTAACGGGGGCCTTGAAGAAGCATTCCCCTGAGCCCATGACCTTGATTGGTCCCCTTGTCCGTTGGGCCGGTACAAAAATTGTTGCAACCTTCCCTCTTTGACCAGATGGTTCTACAACGTTTTGCAGTCCTCTGTGGTATGTCCCCACTCTTAGTGGTACTGGTAATGAAGGCTTTTGTTACACCTCAAAGGGTCTCCACTCATTTTGTTCGGCCACTTGAAGTATGGCTCATTCTTGATCTTCTCCAAAACTTGATGCACTAGTTCTCGGAACACTGTGTTGACCATTTGAGGAGTTGCAGACTCAGACTGCCCAGCAAAATCTCTCTGGGGTCTGTTATTATTGTAGCAGTCCGACTTGAAATATCTCATCTTCTGAGGGATAACCTTGCCCTTTTCCTTGCCTTGCTGCTGTTCCTCATCAACCCTCTTATACTTATCAATCCGATCCATGAGCTAGTGTATACTAGTAACAGGTTTCCCAGTTAAAGACTTCCTTAAGCCATGCTCGGCAGGTAGACCGAGCTTGAATGTGCTGATGGCTATATCATCGAAATCACCATCTATCTCGTTGAACATTTCCCAATATCTGTCTGAATATGTTTTCAGGGTTTCTCCTTCTCTCATGGACAGAGACAACAAGGAAGCTAAAAGCCGAGAAACCCTGGTGCACGTAATAAAGCGAGATCTAAACGCTCGAGTGAGTTCCTTGAAGGAATCAATAGAACCTGCTCTCAGGCCATCAAATCACCTCATCGCCACAGGCCCTAAGTTGGATTGGAAGACTTTGCACATCAAGGCCTCATTCTTGGAGTGTACAGCCATCCTTTAATTAAAGTGACTAACATGTTCCACAGGATCTGTTCTACCGTTGTACATAGTGAAAGTGGGCTGAGCAAAACGCCGAGGAAGTCTCCCTCCCTTAATCTAGCATGTGAAAGGTAATCTGGAAATTTGGTTGAGTGCTTTACTCATAACATCATTTCCCAGGCCTCCCGAGGACGAATTTCTATTTTTGCACTCATAATGATAGTCCTCATCATATGAGAAAGACTCGCTAGGAGGAGTCCTTGATCTGCGCCTATAGCTACCATCCTCTTTGCCATCAAAAGAGAAGTCAGAATTAGATGGAGCTTGCTTTCACAGTTCATGTCACAAGCTTCTTTTCAGGTGATCAATCTCCTTTTGCATGGCTCTGGCATTCTCCTCATGAGAGACATGGCTTTTACCCTGAGATTGGCTCTTACTGGTATGGGTAGTATGTACATTTCCCTCCTGGTCCCTTCTCTGTTCAAGATCATGGAAGTGATTTTGGCATTGAGACCCTATAGATTATGTCTGGTGTGGACTTGAACCTACCATCATTGAAAGTTGGATTCACTATAACACCAGTAATTCGCACAGACGGCGCCAATTGTAAGGACTTGTTTTGAGTTCCTAGCCCAATGTGTGGATGGCCTACAAAAAAGCCCAAAACAATGAATTTGTAGAGAATGGGTTGGAAAACTGGGTTTTAATTATTCAAACAACAAATTAGGTAGGTCTTGATGACAAAAGAGTGAAAATAAACAAGTTCAAACTGAAGAAAAAAGTCTTCAGCAAAATCCGAGGAGACTATTGTTATACATATTGCCCTTAAATATAGTTACAAGTTTAGTTCTTGATTGCAACAATGTTTTTTTTCTTGATTTTTCAATCTCCTTTTACCGTGGAGTGTTTCTTCTATTATATAGTTCTTTTTAGACAATCCTAGCCCTCCACTTGTTGATCATCCAAGTTACTCCTTGAGTGCTTATCCCATCGGACACCCTCTCAGGTCTTCTGCGCCTTGGGGCAACCAATGTTGCACTATTCAGGGGGTCTTCTCCACTTTAATGCAGCCAAGAAGTTAGCTGCTGAGCATTTAATGCGATGGTAGCAGCTTTCCCTTAAAATATTTTAAGACTTCTCCTTGTCTGATGTCTCTGCAAAGCTTATCCGCACCAACAGAACTTCCTGGAATGTTACCTTGGACGAGGGACTACT
This sequence comes from Quercus glauca, assembly GCA_023736055.1. Classification (NCBI taxonomy): domain Eukaryota; kingdom Viridiplantae; phylum Streptophyta; class Magnoliopsida; order Fagales; family Fagaceae; genus Quercus; species Quercus glauca. The sequence continues at coordinate 5,606,944 of CM043326.1, forward strand.
TCTTCGGACCTTGGCTTTGGCTGGCCGAGGATGCATTTATCCTCGACCCACCCTCTTAAGCCATGAAGTCCAAAACAAACCCCTTTATTTACTAACACAATCCTTTCTGGCAACGCTTTCTCCTACTCAGACAATTCCTTGTCATCGGCATGGACCACAAGCCCAATATACAAATAGATAACGAACCCTGGACCCAATATCCCTACAGTAATTAAGTGTGTGGGATTTATTTTTGGGTTATTATATTTTTTGGGCATTAAAAAAAAACATAAACTATCTTACATCAAACATCATTATAGCCTTTATTTAAATAATGTATACAAAAAAGCCAATTGATACTTGGCATGTTTTTAGTTTTCACTCCACATCCCACGACCATAATGATACCAAAAACAGACTCACATTATAGCTAAGGCGGGACCATCTTCCTCAATTCTAAAATTCTTTAAGCTTATATAAATTAGTGTTTAAAGCTTGAATATTCTAACAAAAAATTACGTAGTAATTGGGATCTTTAAGAATTCAATTGGTCCAATCAAAGAAGCTCCCTTAAAATATGGAATGACCATTTTGGCCATGACCTGTGGCCCTCCCTCAAATACCTTAATTTTTTTAAAAAAAATTTTAAATGTGTCTATGTTCTACAACCAGCTTAAGAAAAGTTAAACCCGTATTCCTTTCCATGTTAAAATGTTTTTTTTTTTTTTAAATAAAATAGAATTTCAATCTATAATATCTGTTTTATAATGATTGTTCTTTATTATTAGACTAAAACACCAATTAGTTTTGATGTAGATAGAATTTGAACCCTAAATCTTTTATTCAACGACAAAATGATACCAGTTGATCTAACTAAACTTACTCAAAATGTATTTGGGTGGTTTAATATGATATCTTTGGATTTTTTTTTTTTTTTTTTTTAATTTGGACCTAGTGCAGCATTGATGTAGTGATTATCATAAATCTAACGAAAATTTTGATTTGTCTGCCGTGTGTGGTATATAAGAGAGAATGTTGTTATTAATGTACCAACTAACTTTCATAAAGGACAGATTTCAGACCACCAATATGCGAACCAAATATATACTCCTATATTATAGAGTTTTGAATCCAATGAAATCAAAAGTTTCAAGGAATTTGAATAAAAGAACGTGAATAATGCCAACGACTGGCACTAATATATGCATATCTAGAGCTCAACAGCACGATTAAAAGGCTGAACAGATTGTATACTTTATTCACCTTCTCTGACGGGCAAATAGGTGTTTTCCTTGTCTTTTTTAGCCATTAGAAGGTAGAGGACATTTTTTTTTTTTTAATGAAAAAAAAAAAGGCACATCTAGCATTGGATTCGCCGCTGTAGATGGTTAGGAAAAAAGATAAACAAAAGTAAAAGAAACTTTGGCAAAGGGCAAGGGAACAACGTGATGATGACCTAAATGACAACATCATTCAAAATCATGGGGAAAAAGCTTTCATGAATAACTAAAGTGCCTTTAGTAGAGTGGGGGTTTTACTTTTGCTACAAATTGTCTTATAAAATATAGCGAAATTGAACAGTTTTATATGTACTAATAATGTTCCAAAGCTTTGATGGAAAATGTTACAGCAAACTGTCAAGTGTCAACTCCTAATTCACTCAATTGAGCATCCAAAGGTCCCCAGTGAATAAATGCAGCAAGAAAATAGAAATATCATTGCTATAACATTAAATGGTCATATGGTCATACCTTAACAACCCTATTTAGTTATGTTGTTAGAATCTATCCATTGAGATATTTGTCGCAAAGACAAAGAGCTAATTTTCAAGGGCCTAGGTGATATATATATATATATATATAGACACACAACAGGAAAATATTATTTCTCTAAATTTCAAAATCCACTTAAAAGCGAGTTCTATTTCAAATGACACATTCTTTTTTTGCAAGAGCACGTTAAACAGTGAGGGTTTAGCCCCAAAAAAAAAAAAAAAAAGGAATTGGACAATGAGTTCTTAATTCCAGACCTGCCGGATTGGTGTCTAATCAATCACACAAAAATGAAAATTTATAACATCGCATTGAGAAATATATCCCAATGAGAAATTTATCACAAAGACTTGAGGTGATAATTTTCAACGGTATAGGTGAGTCCGTGAATGGCTGATACTTGCCCCCAAGAAAAAGGCTGAGTTTCTCCTTCACTTATTTGCATTGTAAATCATCTCTTCAGAGCGTGCCATTAACTAAAATTTTGTCGCTGTTTAGTCAATTGCTCAAAATATGAAAAATAAAATTGATAGACCACAATTGATTCAATAACTCATGCTATGATTGGACAAGATCTGATTTTTTTTTTTTTTTTTTGAGTGACAATTTAGAATTGGGCAATATCTGTATGTTGGAATATGGAGCTGGGCGATGATAGCAAGAAAAAACATCTGGATCAATAATGAAATTTAATATGATCAGGGTAATCAGATATAAACACCAACTTTGTTTTTTTATAGAAGAACTCAATGGTAACATGCAATTATTTTCAAAAGCTTTAAAATTCATAAAACTAAGGAAAAAGAAATATTCACCAATGAACATAGTATAGAGATTTATAAAACATAGATTGCAGTTATTAATTGGATCATATTCATCACAGGTTCAAAAGCAATAAACATAACTCCTTTTCTTCATGTTTTTCCTTCCAAAACCATATTATATGAAACAAACTCCATCACAACTTCAAGATGGCAAGAACTTCCTCATAAATTACTTACCCCCCACAAAAAAAAAAAAGAAGCTTGATTTTTTCACTTTTATCATAAAAATTCTTTTAGTACTCAATAAGTGCTCCTCCCTTCTTGCCTTTCCCTGTCCTCCTCTTGCTAGTTGTGCCACTTCCACCATCGTGCCTAAAATTTCCATCATTGAGAATCAATGGCAAGTCATTGCCTTCATCACCATCATCCTCAGTTGTGGCAATACGGATGCAAGAACATCGTTCCAAAGATGCGAAAAAGGCGGTGGTGACACCATTGATGAACCACATAGCCACCCCATCAAGCTTGCCACACCCGGCTGAGCCGTGGCTCGACGACGGCGAGGTCAGGGGCCTTGGCTCAACCGTTTTGGATTGAAAATTGAAGCAGGTAGAACAACTTGTAGAGGTAGTGGTGGCGGCCATGAGTTTTAAGAGACTAGCTAGCTAGTTGTAGTTGGCACAGGAAGAGAAATGTTGTGAGGCTTCAAGCTCAACTTAAGGGACCTATAATCTATTAAGGTTTCTCAATGATTTTGATGCTGAGTTCTAATGTATGCCCTCGGACAAGTTATGGAATTACAAACTTGTATTATAATATTCGTGTTAACTGTTTATGTATGTGGCATGGACATGGTGGTATTATCTGGAAGCTTGGGCCCCAAACTTTTTGAAATTTTTTAAGATTTTTTTTTTTAATGTTTAAAAATAATAAAGATAAATTACAAATTACACTCTAAAATTTGAAGGTATTTAAATTTTACACCCTAAAGTTTCAGAATTTAAATTTTATCTCCTAAATTTTGAAAATGTTTGAATTTTATACTTTGACGTTTCAAAATTTAGATTATTTACACCCCAATTTCAAGATGTAAAATCTAAACACTCTCAAAATTTAAAGGGTAAAATTCAAATTCTAAAATATCATGATGTAAAATCTAAATTTTAAAACTTCAGAGTGCAAAATCCGAACACCTCCAAACTTTAAAGATATAATTTGCAATTTATTCAAATAATAATAAAACATTAATTTTTTATTCAAAAAAAAAAACTATAGTCCTGTAATATGAAATTAAAACAAAGCATCCATGTAATAATAAAGAATGTTTCTTTAAAACAAGTACAGTAATAATATAAGGAAGAAGATCTTTCTTCTAATTTGTTTTCCAATTCTACAATTACAACACCACGCTTTTCCTGACAGTGATAGGAAATTTTATTCACATTATTGTCCTTAATGGGTTGATTGGGCCGTACGCATTGATCCATTCACAACGTACGTACATCAGTGTGATCAATGTTATAATGGATAACAATGGTGACTTCTCACCGGCGTTCCTTTTTTTTTTTCTTTTCTTTTTTCTTTTTTACCTACAATATGTAGAGTAAATTACACTGATATCTCAAACTTCAAAGAGATATTTTGTGGATGTTTGGAAAAAGTATTTTCAAAGATATGGAAAAGCAATTTACTCAAGCTTGGTTAAAGTGTTATGAAAGACATATTTCGGCGTAAAAAAATGGATTTTTACAATCGGGTGAATTTTTGAGTTTGTTTAACCACTAGTCAAACTTTGTAAAAATTTGGTCAATGAGTGTAAATTTACAATTTTGCTCTCAAATCATGAAATCGGTGCATCCAACATATAGTTGGTTTGATTCTTATGATTTTTTGAATTTCTAGATAACAAAAACAAATGCAATTTGTAGGACTCAAACTAAAAATTTGCATATAAATCGATTGCGGATATCGACAATCATATCAACTAGTTCCATTAATATTTTAAACTAGAGATTCAAGGAGAAGATTGACTTGATTTTTGAAAGTTGATACACTAAATTTTACGATTAATAATCAAGGGACTAAATTACATTTTAACCAATAATTAGATAATTAAATTAATAACCATGAATCTATTAGTATAAGATAAATAATCACACAGTAAAATGAATATATATTCTCTTTTAATATTATATTGAGAGAAATTATAAGAAGAAAGAGATGAACGCCGGCCAAGAGTTTGTTTTTTAGCTATAGATAGTAATTTGATTCAACCAAAGGTTTCACAAGATCGAGATTCATGGATTCCAGAAAGATATTGATTGTATAAAACCTTAATATAGGTATCAAGCTTTCTGTTTCTTAACCTAATATCTTAAATATGTGTTTGGATTAACTTTTTGCTAAATACTAATTTGCTTATATATTGAATATTAGTAAGGATATGGTTGTGTCTAGAAAAAAAAAGAGACATTAAAAAGTTTATATAAATAAATAAATTGAAAAAATTAATCCAGACTCACTTTTAGTATAGTTAGATTGATCTTTTTTTTTTTTTTTGATAGATTAGATTGATCCTTTGTTTGTTCCTTTTGAAATTTCGTGGACCCAACTTAGCCGGTTTCAAATCATAAGATACAATATGATATTTATTCATTTTGTAATATTAGGTATTTATTTAATCTAATTGTGTTAGCTACTGTAGATAAAGATGTTATATATGATCAAAGAGATTTTTTTTTTTTTTTCTAATGTATTTTGAAATGGGATTTTTCTAGAAATAATTTTTGTAATAATTAATTGTTTTTGTTTATCAATCATAAAAATGAATTATTGGGAGGATTCATTGAATTATATGAATGTACTAGTAGCTATATTCCCCTCAAAGGAGATGGGCCCAAGTTATCTCAATTGTTGGCAAAATGAAAATGGCAATCATGCTTACCTCCCATTTACTTCGTTTTGCTTACAGAAAATGCCATCAATTTCACACTTCCTTTTGCTTTTGTATGTGTAGTGGATTAAAGTGAGCTGAATATCAAAGAAAGTGTTTATAACTCGGTGCTTCATTTTTTTTTTTTTTTCTCTTTTTTTTTTTAATGCTTACATAACAAGGCTCTTTTACTTATATAGCACTAGAAATCTCTGGGTGTCGAATGTGTCATTCTCTAAAAAGCAGTGCCTAAATTCACGAATGGGTAATTAAAATAAGTCTGTTTTGTTAGTTTAAAAATGAAAATAAAACATCTATTTCTGAAAGCTTACAATTTTTAAGTTATAGTTATAATTTACACAATAACACACTAACAATTGAGTCGCATTTTGAAGTTGGTAGATGATGTTTGAGACCCGTTACAAAATAGGTGATAGGTGGCCGTTAGATCAGTTTTGAAGCAATTGCAATGGATTTTATGGAGAGAGAGAGAACGAGAGTTTTGATAATTCAATAGTTACAATGGGAGATGAAAGATTTGAATCGAGGACATCTACATTGAAAACATAAAAATATGATCTAATTAGATTATATAAATAAATACAAAATTGGACACAAATCCATTAACCTAGTTGAACCCAAATGATAAAATGGGTATAGATAGCATTTATAACCCATAAAAAACAGGCAAACCTATACTCAATTTGCAAACACTACTAATCATGTTAGGTTGACCCAATTTTTTTAAAAAGGAATAAATCTATGTTCTTTCTATTTGCATATGTTTCAGTCTATCCGATTAATTTCAAATTTTTCTTTATATGATTCTATATTTATACTTCTGTTCACTCTTTTCTTCACCTTTCACTCTTCTCAAATAACCAAAATTCGATGAGGATTAAGGCCATTGTATGAATTTGAAGGTAATATAATCCATTTATAGAATAATCATAGTTATGAAATTTTAATTCTCTATTGACTTTCATTGTATACCAAAGTTATATTTTTCTTTACCTAACATATAATATTATATTTTTTTTCCTCTTATTTATATATGAAAAAAAAAAGGGTCATACTAGATTCACTTGAATCATTAAAGAACTGATAAGAGTCCTTAGTTTTGCAATTCATTTTAGTTTGACACCTTGTACCCAAAATCCTTTGTTAGGTCCATCAATCAAAAACTACAAACGACATGCTAGCGAAAAACTTTTAAATTGGTCAAGGAATGTCTTCTTTCTAGTAAAGGCAATTTGATAATTAATTAGAAGAAATCCTCATTCCAAGACATGCTATAATGGGATATGATGATATATTGTCCTCTTTCTCCTCCTTCTTTCTCTATTCTTCTTCTTCTTTCTGCAATAAAAAAGGGAATATAATTAATGGGATATGTTTTCAGCAGTGCATATCATTAGTTCATCACCCTCAAAATCATGGGATATATAATATCTATCGCTTTTTACTCAAAAAAATAAAAAAATATTAGTAAAATTGTACCAAAGACTCAACCAATGTTATGTACAATTCAACCTAATCATCTAGGCATGCCTAGTAATATAGTCATCTACTCATTTGACATTTCACTTACGTGGAGCTTAAACTGCTTAAGCATATACTCTTTATTAAAGAACTGCCTATATATTTTGTGTTTGTAGTGGATCTCAATTAGATGAGTTAGGTGAGAAAATATATGAATTTTTCAGAAAAAAATCAGCATCAATGGCAGAATTGTTAAAGAAGTGGAAATAAAAGATAGTCGGTAGCTTATAATCATGTCATGTATAAACTCATATACAGTGAAGACAATGGATGTGATGGAATGGAAGTGAAGGAGAAGCTAGGCTGTGAATAAAAATCAAAAAATTAAATGAGGGAAGACAATGATGAGACCCATAGATTAAAGTGGGTCTCATCATATAGGTTAACCCTACCCGACCGGGTGACCCCATCTCATTACCTACCCAATAGACCTACTCCATAATCCACATAGATGGAGAGATTTTTCTTCAACTAGGGACCAGCATTACACAGTGAAAGTTGTCCATGGATGCACGAGTATAGCATATGTGTGAGTCAAACTACCTAAGCAGCGTGTAGAAGAAAAATGTCATTTCCCCGACATTTTCGTTATAATTTCACAACAAATTTTAAGTAACAAACTGTTATTGATAGATAAAAAAGTAATTTTAGGAGTGAACTCAAATTAGAATCAGTAATAATTTATCTCCTAAAATTTGTTATGAAATTATTGTGAAAATGTTGTGAATCATGGTATTAAGGCAGCAAGAAATCAAAGATGTTCTGCCTTCAACAAATTTGTTGCTCTTGTTACCAAAAAAACAGATTTGTTGCTACTGGTATGTTATCTATTATAACTTGTGAATTTCAAAAAGTCGTTTCAATGGGATAAGATGAAAGTTCAACTGGGAAAACGAGTCCAAGTCTCAGTTTTGGACGAAATGGGTAACTACACATAAAATTCTAACTATATAATTAGTTGTCAACGTTTTCAAACTATATTTGTTACTAGCATCTCGAGTTTCAAAAACTCGATTTTGGCATGGAAATCGAGTTTCTTAGACTCGATTTCGAACACAAAAAAAAAAAATTAAAAAAAATTCTAAGTCTATGCACCGAAATACCCAAAAACAAATTTCAAAAATCTCAGATACATCAATCTCAATCCAAACTCAGATCTAAATTCTAAGTCCATGCACCGAAATACCAAAAAACAAATTTCAAAAATCTCAAACACATCAATCTCAATCCAAACTCAGATCTAAATTCTAAGTCCATGCACCGAAACACCCAAAAACAAATTTCAAAAATCTCAAACACATCAATCTCAATCCAAACTTAGATCAGAGGGAGAGAAAGAGAAAGAGCTCAGAGGGAGAGAAAGCCTCACCAGCCAGGCGCGGCCGGGGCTGGCGCGCTGCCTGGGCGGCGCGCGGCCTGGCTCGGGAGCGGCTTGGGCCTCGCACACGACCTAGGCCTTGCGCGCGGCGTGGCTCGCGCCCGGCCTGGGCGGGTCGCGCGCGGTGGTCCGATCTGATCTTCTCCTTCTGGTTTTTTTTTTTTTTTCTCTCTCTGGGTTGTTCTCTGTTCTGGTACCTCTCTTATTTGCTTATATTTATTTGGAAATCGAGTCTTAGAAACTCGATTTTCATGCCAAAATCGAGTGTTTGAAACTCGAGATACTAAAAATATAGTTTGAAAACGTTGACAACTAATTATATAGTTAGAATTTTACGTGTAGTTACCCATTTCGTCCCTCAGTTTTGGTTAAGATTTTTACATTTTAAACATGTCACACTCAAACGTTCCGTTTAGCCAGGTTTTGTTGCCAAAGTTCAATATGTTTGTCCAAATTCAATGTCTTTCACTGATATTTTGATAAACACAAGAATTGATGTTAAAACTATTCATTTGGATGTTTGATTTCGGAGAAATTGATCTAATTTCATTTTGATTTTGATTTTTTTTTTATAAGATTCATTTTGATATTTAGTTTAATTATCTTGGATAAGATATGAAAAGACGAATTATTTATGTTGGTAAAACTAATGGATCGATTAGAACCTTATTAATATGTCAATTTTAATTTTTAAATAATTAGATAGAAATGTTATTTTCAAAGTGATGCCACGAGTGATTTTGTTGAAAAAAGAACCTATCTCTCTTCCAATTATTACTCTTTTTTTCCTTCAAAATAATTCAATTTCCATTGATGGGAATCATGATGTGATGATGTCAAATCCTCAATTCTGCAAGGGGGTTTGGAACATTGGGCCTATGTAGAAAAGGCCTCAACCCAAAACCCAATCATTGGAATATAAGGCCCAATCATAGTCACTTGTGGGCCTTTTCTGTTACTACTGGTACAACCAAAAAGAACTAAAACGCCATGGACTCGAGTTGGTGCAAAGAAAGAACTTATATTTCCTAATGCTAATTTTTGCAACTTCACCGGCCCATTATGCTTCACAGTTCTTTCCAAGATAACCCATTTTCATAGCCCCTTGCATAAATATTCTCAAAGCAGCTATATGAAGCCAAGATTTTTGAGTCCATCGGCCCAATTTGAAACAATTCAATTCACGAGACTCTTGAAATGGATTGATCAACACTGAACATAATAAAATGCTCAGCTGTGGGTTTCAGAAACATTAGCAATCTCAGAAATGAAGTTCCATTGAAGGATCTTTCTTCTCATCTAGTAATCATTCATTCTACAATAAAATTTAGGTAAAAATGTAAAATTTACCCTTTAACTTTCAATCTTTTTTATTTCAATTTTCTAATTTTCAGTTTTATCATTTCACTCATTTAACTTTCAATTGTTATCAATTTGATATTCCGTTAATCTTTAGTTATGTCCCGCTGTTAATTGAGGCAAAACAATGCCCTTTTGGCTTTTTTTTTTTTTTTTTAATTTCGGAATTAAAAGAAAATTAAATAAAAAAAAAATTCGACCTGGAGCCTGGATATCTTCTTCGGAGACTCTCCTCTTGCTAAGGTCGATGTAGCCAGGGGCGGAGCTACAGCAAGGCTTGGCCCCCCCAAAATTTTAAAAAATTATTTTTTATTATGTGTAAGTATTAAAAATTTAAATATTTAGCTACAAAAATAGAAGTTGGCCCCGCCAAATGTTTGAGTTAGTCTAATGATGCTCTTAAAAACCAATAGAATTTGTCAATTAGTCTAGCAGTTATAGAGATAAGGTAGTTTTTGTTTTTTCTAATTCGTTTTTTGTACATGTTTAATATCAAACTAGACAGCTTTTGTACAAGTTGGCCCCCCAAATGTTTGAGTTAATCCAATGATGAACTTAAAAACCAATAAAATTTGTCAATTAGCCTAGTAGTTATAGAGACAAGATAGTTTTTGTTTTTCCTAATTCGTTTTTTGTACATGTTTAATATCAAACTAAACTGCTTTTGTATTATATTAGAGTTTAAAAGATGATAAATTCCCCTAAAAAATTATCTTACGAATATACGTATGGGAAAGTTGTTAATTTTATTCACAATATATTTATAAATTATGACCTACTCTAATATCAAAATATTAATGTTTATATTTGTGTATGTGCATTTACACATGTGTGTTATTGTTTATCTTGACTCAAGACTAATATATTAGTAAAAAAATTTGGCCCCCCCAAAAAAAAATCCTAGCTCCGCCCCTGGATGTAACCCTTCTCTTTGTCGACACGGAGCACCATCACGGGCTCGATCCGACCCACCTTGATGAGATTGCTGACACTCCGAATCCAACACCGCGAGAGCTCGGAGAACAAGATCATGCCCTCGATGTTGTTGTACTCGAGGAGTGAGACGTAGGCGCCCACGTCGACTGTTCTTCACCTGAATCATCACCGCCATGTCAACCTCCGGGTACTTCGCCTCGTACATTCGGCACTCCGGGTTTGGAGTTTGCGAAGCCATGCTTGTGTCTGTCTATGTCTGTGTGTGTCTGTGTTTTTGAGATTTTTTTTTCCTCTTCAAGGATTAGGGTTTTTGAGTGATAGAAGATAAGAGCTTTTTGGGGTTTGGACTCTCACACAAAATTTGAGATGCCTTGATTTTGTTGAATTTTCTGATGTGTTGGTTTTGATTTCAAGTAAGGGGAAGGACGAACTGTTTTCTTTTCTTTTTTCTTTTTTTTAATATCAGTTTTTTTTTCTTTTAATTCCGAAATTTATTATTAAAAAAAAAAAAAAAAAAACCAAAACAACGTCATTTTTGTTCAATTAACGGCATGACATATCTGGGGTTTAACGGAATACCAAATTGATAACAATTGAAAGTTAGAAGATTAAAATGACAAAACTGAAAATTAGAGAATTGAAATGAAAAAGACTGAAAGTTATAGGATCAGTTTTGCATTTTTGCCTAAAATTTATTGGCAAATCCAACAACCAAAGCATAAGTACTTTCTTTTTTGTGGGGTGGAGATATTGTGATAATATCCATACATATGTATGCCCAAATGAACTAAACAAATAGAGATATGCATTTGTCAATAAACAAAAATTTGATGAATTAGGATGCACAAATACTTTATTTAGAGAATTATACGCCTATATCTATGTCATATTTATATTGTATTCGTGTTATATTGATATTATACTAGTTATTTCATATTATAATTTTTTAAAAATTACTTGTATCAATGTATCATATATGTACCCGTGCTCATGTCCATGTCCCTGCTTTATAGATAAAAAATCTGGTCAACAAATTTTGATGACTAGTAAAGGCCACTTAACTTTTCTCATTCAAAACAATGAAAGGACAAAAAGCGACAAATGCAAAATTATTCAAATTTCATATTATCACTCCAGAGTCCAGACAAGGGATTAGTCGCACATTCTAGAGTCTAGACGTTCCTCTCAGGATAGTGTGAAAACCTGTCTTGGTAAGAATCTAGGCCCAGTGTAAATTTTTCAATACAGATTCAATGTACTCGCTGTTTGTTGGAGGCATATATTTATTTCAATTTTTTTGTATAACCATAAATACTACACAAAAAAAAATCTCGAAGTTGTGTCAAATCAGAGCTAGATTTCTCTAATTTTCACGGGATGCACGATAAAGTAGTTTGATGGAAACCGCTGATTATTCAACGGTTGAATTGTTTATGTTTTACTCAGAAATAATAATAATAATTGTCTATGTTATAACATTTAAAACAATTTTTTAAAAAAATTGTGTATGTTTTCGGTGAAGATTATCTAAAGGGAAAAAATTCTGTATATGTTCTCTCTCGGTGAAGATTATCTAAAGAGTCTGTGATTCTTTTCAAATGTTGGTGTTGTACAAAAGAAACGAGGTGTACTACAAATGAAATTGAGGATGAAAAATAGGATTTTTTTTAAATAGTGTTCTAAATTTATTGCGTCCGCTTCATAATAATTGTTCTTTATTATTATACTAATATACTAATTTGATTTTTAGTATAAATAGGAATTGAACCATGAATTTCTTATTCCATAATAATAGGTTTTATCAATTGAGCTAACTGTAGCATACTAAAAAATAATAACAGATTGCAAAACATGATAGGTTGTTTGCCGCTCTGTTTGTTTTAATGGAAAATTTTATGTGAAGATAGTTTTCCACATTTTCCTACATTTGGTAGAATTAGAAAAAATGGATCAAATGAAAACTATTTCTTAACTTCCCTTATTTAGCTTGGGGTAAGATAAAATTGTTTTTTGCTAAAATTTTATCCAATTAACTCTATTTCATGTGAAACTAAATAAGGAAAACATTATTATTTCACAAAAAACTAAATAAGGAAAAAAAAAAAAAAAAAAAAACTCTATCTCACATATCGCTAAATAAGATAAGTTAAGAGATAATTTTTCAACTCATTCTATAGTTACTACCAAATATAGGAAAATAAAATAGCTTTTTAGAAAATAGTTTTTTTGAAAAATTATTAATTTTTTTTAGAAAATGTTAATGTCAAAACAAACTCATCAATTTTTCATCAATAATTCTACAAACACAACACTTTACACAATATTTCACAATTATTGATGCAACAAGCTTTTAATGGTAGATAATAATGGTGTTAATGGAGGGCCTCATTCATGGTTTTAAAAACCAGAATGGTTAAAGAATTGAAAAAGAGACCAATTCCTGGTTCTTGACCGGTTTTTACCATTTTTTTAGTTTTTACCAGACCGATTTTATGTTCGATTCTCGGTTTAACCTATTGAACTGGCCGATTTGATCCTTTTTTTAAAACAATGTCGGTAAGAAGAACAAAAATACTTGTCAACTCAACTATTGTAAAAATTATTGATTATTATTATTCATTTTTTATACAAGCGGCCACATTTGCAAGTTGCCTTGATTCGGGTAGAATTTAATTTCTTAAATAGTTTTTTTAGAGGATCTTGAATAATTAATATAACGTATAGGACACCACTTAATCAAACACCTTAAATCTATGAATAGTAATTAAATTATATTATATTAATCACTCACTCTTATCACTATTATTTAAGGCGAAACTTTACACGCATGATACACCTATCATTATTAACCTTGCTAACATGTCATGAACCTAATGGTTTCCACTTCAGTGATTGCGTAATCACCTTGGGGTTAGCCAACTCCACTATAAATACAGCAGTAAGCACTAATTTGCCAAACAAAAAGAAGCAGAAAAACATGTCTAAGCTAAGCACCCTCTTCACAATTACCCTTCTCCTTAGCTTGGTGCTAACCTACGCCGCTCGTCCCGAGCCTACCTTGGCTGGAGACTCTCTTACTACCACACCAAACGGGGTACGTCCAATTTTTTCCTCTTGTGTACCTTTTGTATTAATTTTTTGTTGTAAAATCTAATTTTTCTTTATTTATTTTTATTCTTGGGATATAGGTTGTTGAAGCAGAAAACATTGGGGTTGATGAGAATTGTGAAGGAGTAGAAGGGAAAGAAGAGTGCTTGATGAGAAGAACCCTCACGGCTCATCTGGATTATATCTATACTCAGAAGCACAAACCTTGAACTTCTGTATCAAGAAATTAGTATAACTGAAATACAATAAGTTGGTATTTTCAGTATAATAAAGGGAATGATTTGAATTATATGCATGTTCTGAATTGGGTTTAGTGTGATTTGATAGGTTTGGTGTTCCTCTGAATCTTTTAGTAGTTTTATATTTGCTTCTTCTAGATTTTAAATATTATTATGTTTAATGTCCTCGTACCAACATGTACGAACAGTACAAGATAAATAAATTGGGTTTGTAATTTCTACAAGCACCGGTGTTGCCTTTTGATAATAATATTATAAGTTTGATCATTCTTTTGTTTTGACCACAAAAAAAAAAAAAAAAAAAAAAAAAAAAAAAAAAAAGAAAAAGAAAAAAGAAGAAGAAAGAAAGAAAGAAGAAGAAGTTAAATGCTAATTTGTGGAACTGAATTCGTTCTCATTGGGAACATGGCCGTTTCATTGATTTCATTATTCTCTTTGCTTTTTAATACGTGCTTAATTATAAGGGTGTCTTTACTTTTCACTCCCATAGTTCCTTTGATAAACAAGAAGAAAATTTGAAGCATTGGATATTGTATTGAATGTCATAGAATTTGCGCAACTTCATAAGATAATTTTCAATCCCAAAGTCAGCTACGTAACCTTTTCCTTAATCTAAATACGAAGTTACGTGACCCAGCTGCCAGCTTCTAAAGATGAGAGCTTCTGAGTCAATGAGGTCAATTCCGGTATTAACCGACGTTTATGCTAAGTTTAATATCAAGCTTTGAATCTAATATTCTAATCCAAATATCTAATCATACCTAAGAACTGTTTTGATGAAAGTATGAAACTAAAAATTCTGTACCTTGTAGCGGTTCCAATGCTTTAGATGGCTAAGCCAATTGATAATAGGTTTTTACGATCACAATTTGTTGAAGTGGTCGATTTTGAGTATTGCACAAACATTTTCATACGAATTCACCACTTCCTCTTCACTGCCTACAGTCAACAACTTCAAATTTATGTCCCTAGAATAATGGGCAGCTCTATTTTGGCGTAATCATTGCCTAATTTCTTTCCCAGCAAATGTTTATCAAGCAAGAGTCAACTTAGGCGTATTGGCAAAGAGGCAAAACCCAAGATATACGTCAAAATTGACTAGAGCCGTAAATAAAGTTTGAGAATAGTTTGTTAAGCGTTGAGAAGCGAATGAGATTGCGGTTTGGTTGAATGAGAAAAGGAAGGCCACTACTAATACACCTCTTTTTTGGTCAGGTCAGGTCTACGAAAGTAATCATCAACATCATGGTGTAAAAAGGTTGTAGTGCAAGTACCGCAGAATTTCATACTTTCAAATATTCTAACCCTCCTTTCAATTCAACCAAAGCGCATCATCACCTTCTTCAAATCCTTTAAAGAATTTTTTCCCAATATCTATTATTTTATATCTGCTTGATGCCAAAATAAAAGAAGTGTCAAAGCCGTCTATGACAATTTCTCGTCACATATAAGTTTTACTCGAGAGCTTTGAAATATGTGAGTCTTATAGCTTAGTGGTATAGTCTGATTCTCCCACGTATGAAATATTGGGTTCAAATCCCCCTACCCCTGCTTTGGTGTAAGCAAGAAAAAAAAAAAACTTTGAAATAATGAACATGTCGTTTTCATGAGTTAATGACAACTAATTATATGCATTTTTAACGACCATTATTGATGTGCGAATTATGCTGCTCTTTGAACCTGTGCTAGATTCTGTCTTTTCTTGTCCACCATCTCCTCAGAAACTAAGACCTGACATATTACACAGAATTGTATGAACACTTTGGTCCTCCCTGATGTTACAACAATTTACGAGCTCAGTAGTGCAGTCTTTAAGTTAGCAAGCTTTTGTGTGTGCGTCTCTTTTCTAGATAAATTAGGCACCCATTCGGGTAAGTTAGGCAAGCAAAAATTGCTCTTACTAGAAATGAGATAACCCAAGGCAAACCAAAAACCTAAAAATATCTTATACCTAAGCGAACGAACCATTTAACAGACAAACCAAAGACCAATAATAAATGTTATCTTCCCCATGAAAGCAATTTGTCATCTTTGATGTTTCCTAAGGTCCTAAGCTGCTACCAATTATAAGGAATGGACTTTATTTATGAGATGCTGTAATTCTAGAGGAATCAACTTAAACCCTCAGGGACCAAGATTACTTCTATTACCTATATTAAAAAGCGCGAATGCACCTGTGAATAGTGCTTTTGTCGAGCACCTTGTCTGCTATTTGTTTATTGTTTCAGCACCCTTTTTTTTTTTTTTTTTTTTTTTTTTTTGAGACCGACTTTGTCCAGCATCTTCTTAACTTTTTTACCCTTAAAATACAAGCAGGCTGAAACGGTTTGTTTTGTCTTTTGCTCCTATTTTATTTGATCTTATCTCTTATGGCCCAACCACCTACTCTGTTGATGGACACGAACACAATAGTTAGACTTCTCTCTATTGATGAACACAAACATAGGATCCAGGTTAGAGATAAGAAACAAACAAACAAACAAACAAAAATTAGCCATGACCAAATTGATAGAGAAAGAAAAGAAAGAACGAAATTAATATGTATATACGTTTGAAAACTTCACTAGAGATCAAAAAAGAACGAAATTTTGAAGATCAGGGAAGAAAAATAGAGACATAATTATTACTCAATTATGTATCAATTTGTCTTCCCTTTTGTAGATCAAAAGCATAAAAAATTATATTATCTATTTTTTTTTTTTTTTGAGAAAGAATTATATTATCTACTTAATATAACAAATACTATATTTTTTAATGTATGTGATCTTTGGCAGTAAAATATAAAAAATAGCATTTACGAGAAAAGTGACGGAAATAGGGCTAAAGTATTGACATGTGAATATTTTGAAACATTTAATAGTATAATTTCTAGGCAATTTAATAATTAAATAACTATAAATAAATTCTATTTTTATCCATAATTGTAATCTTTTTACTGGCTAACACGTGCTTCAAAGCACATACTTCAAAACTAGTAATCTTTAAAATCTCTGGCATGCTCTCCAATCCTGTCTCCAGTGGTAAAACGCTCTGGCATGCTCTCCAATCCTGTCTCCAGTGGTAAAACGCATAGCAGATTTCTAATGGGGACCAAACCATCACGGTTCAAGGCTTCAAGCACATCCACTCAAAAGAGAGGGAGATAGCTAGTCACATAATTTGTTTGGTTCATATTTACTTTCAACAACTCACACAATAAATAATCTACCAGCAGATTCAGCTGAGCTTACATAGATGCTACTCATTTCTTTGTGGATAGGATCAAGAGGTGCAACCACTGAACCGCGTATAAAGCAATATAAATTGTAAATATCTGCAGAGTATAATGCACTGATTAAAGATCATTAAACTCCCTTATCAGCTCAGGTAATGGGAACAGGAACAATCACTAACAGAAAACCTATTTTTTAAGGCAGTTCCTGCACAAACTAGTGGGCGTAATGGTAAGCAATATAAATGGTAAATATATGCAGAGTATAATGCACTGATAAAAGATCATTAAACTCCCTTATCAGCTCAAGTAATGGGAACAGGGACAATCACTAACAGAAAACCTATTTTTTATGGCAGTTCATGCACAAACTAGTGGGCGTAATGGAAGGTCAGGTTCAGTAGTTCATTCAACCCATTCAGAGTCAGGACCTTCCACTCAGACTGCACAATCCAGCCCACTTTTCATGTTTCAAGATGTCTCAGCTGCTCTCATGATACCAAATTATTACTGGTTTAGAATAATCCCATTCTTCTTTAACAAAAAAAAAAAGAAGAAGACCAACTCAAATCACAACCTCGTAAGTAACCTCTCCTGAGAAACTAAATCAGGTAATCCATCTCAAAAGGAAGAGGCCCAGGCTAAACCTTTTATAAATATTCATTGTCATCATGCTAAATCATATTTCAATAGATCAATATAGGTTTTCTAGTAAGCAATAATTTAGACATGACCACAAATCCTTCAGTCCTACTAAGTTTCACCTCTAATAACAAGTTAAGTTCAAAAGTAGACTAAGAAAACATAAACAATTAACATTTGGCATAAGTAGGGATCTCTAGAACCAACAGCAAAGTACAATTACTCAATTAGTGGTTTCTGCATAGTAAGTTGACACCAAAAGCCAAAATGAAAAGTTGTCATAATTTAAATAGATACAATAGCTAGAAAAGATAAAATAATGGCGACATTTTGGCCGACAAAATCTTTTTGTCAAAATCAAAATGATAGAAGGTTAACAAGAATCATAAATACATGTATCAGGTAGTGGGCTCAAAAATGATTATGCTACATTTGATTAAGATATTATAAATCATTAGTAAGTTCCACAAACACGTAGCAAGTTTTGAATCCACAATCTCATCCCCCTCATTTTTATGGGAGAAGAAAGTTTCATTTGATGCAGATTATACACCTGATCCCATCATGTATTTTCCTTGAGAACAGACTAGAAAAACAAAAACAACAGCCCAACAATGTTGATAATCAGGGGCCTCTCCCACAACTCTCAGGCAGCAGAAGACTTTCAGTTTTTGCAGCAAAAAGACATGGAATCAAATCTAGCCCCTGAATTCCATGAAATGCAATTACAAACTTTATTTAAAAGTTGAAAACACAGAAACAGTTAAAATGCATCACCTTAACATCTAGAATTATTATTTCAGATCCAATGAAAAGAATTACACCAACCGATTGTAGAGGGCAAACCCCAAATTACTGAACTTGTCCAAAAAGTCGTCTCCCCAATAGACAACAGTACACTCCACATTTAAAAACTGTGAACAACAACATTCAAATTTAAACTAGCATTGATATGTCCACCAGTCATCGATCCCTCCAATTCCACCTACACTGCACAATCAGAAACCACTTTGACTTCTCCAGATTCATCCTGCTTTAATGCTTCGAAATTATTACGGATTGAAAGCCTACATATCCTCATAGTAATTATGCTTAGAAGAAACAACACAATGAGGACCAACTATGGTTATTTCATTCCATAGTTTCCCCCATAAACTCAATTCAAAGAAAGTGATACATTGTTGGCATCTACGAAAAAAAACAAAAATAGCACAAGAAAACTGAATCAACTTAAAGAAATGTCTTGCAGACAGGTCTCCACATATAGCATGCAGCGTATACTGGCTATATAAAAAATAAAAAAATAATAAAATCTAGGCCTAAAGGATAACAAGCACCACAGCCCACTAACATGTTCTTTTTTTCTTTTTTTTTATTGCCAAGTTGCATACACACCTGGGAGTTTTGAACTCGCAACCTTACCCTCCACCCCTTTTAAGGGAGGAAGTGCCACTTGAGCCAAAGCTCATTGGCACAGCCTGCTAACATGCATCATAACCTAATAAATTACAGACAATGAATCCTTAAAATTTATTATTAGCATCAGGCCTCAAAACTCAAAGCTCCCATATATTTATGCATAGAGAAGGGTATATGCATAAATACATGCATGTATTTATGCATGCATTAAGTGCTTTCAAATTATAAAGTAGACTAATATTGGGAGGCAGAGAAAATAAATTAATCTCTAAGGGGCCTATACATATAGGTGGTAGATTTATAAAATTGAACCTAATTGCAAATCTCAGAAGCACTTTACAATGTCCCCTCAAAAATCCAACAATCAAGCCCCAGGGCTCTGCTCCTAAAGTTTTTTATTGAATTGCTTTTTTGGAGAAGGGAGAGAGAGCCGCGGGGGGGGGGGGGGGGGGGGGTTGTTTGGGGGAGGGGGGGGTGGAATGTGGGCAATCGTAATGGAACTAATTCCAATTTCCAGTTAATTTAAAAGCCAACTTTGCATTTTAATAAATAGACATATATACATAGAAATAAGTGGAAGCACAAAATTTCCCAGTGCTAAATCTATCAATCAAGACTAAATAGGTGAACCCAATTTTGCATTTTAATTAATCAAGACAAAGATATACATACAAAAATCTATCCAGAAGAAGCCATTTCAGAATAAAGTCATTGGAGTCTCCATGATGAGACCTTTGTAAGGAAGGAAGAATCACATCAAATTAAGCAGGCAAGGGAACCTTGGCACCACCACAAACATGTAGATACAACGCAAGACAGATGGTAACAATGACAGAAGACTTTGCACTAAAATATCTGATAACTTCCAATCCTCTGTCCACAACCTCCTCATGAACAACATTAAGACTTCTTTTCAAACCATCCAATAGCTTCCACAACATAAACTCCACAACAGATCTCACTGTTTCAAATGTCACCCTGCCAGTCACATCAAGCACGAACTTCCTATTACTTGGCACTGCCAATGTAGATGAAACCTTGCCAACCCACCCACTATCCTGAATTCCATCAAAAAATTCCTCGTCCTTCGGCTGCTTCAAAGACCCTTCTCTTTGAAAAAACTCGTCTTTCGTGGCACTCGAACCTTCACTCAGATCAACAATTCGGGAAGAAGAATTTGAACCCAATTTTGAACTCGAATTAGAACTCGTCAATACTTGGTGAGATGTTCTTACAAGTGTTTCCACAGCACCATTACAAATTGTAACCAGAATGTCCCTCACTTTATTTTCATACTTGGGATTCGTCAATCCAGTAAACAACTCATCATACACATTGATATCCATTGTTTTATCCAAATAAACCGTAACCGCGGTGCTTACAAAAACTTGAATGCAATTCCCTATGAGTTCTTTACATTTATCATCACAAACCACATTTAACCATCCGGGCACCTCCGATAAACTCGACACGCTAGAACGATTCCCAGCTTCACCATTGGAGTAAAATCCCAAAACCAAGTTCTTCGCAAAGCTTCCAACCACAACCGAAACAAAACCGGTCCCAGCAGTAGAGAAAAGCTTCTCCAAAACCCTATCAGAAAAGCCCGAATTCCCCGAAGCCGTATCTGAATCCCCATCAACCTTCGCATCAATCTTATACCCCCGCAAAATCCCAAGCGTCAAAGCCTCCGTAACCCTAACCAAGGAATCGGAAAACTCCTCCGACCTCGCAATTTTCGAAATCTGCTTCAAACTATTGGGAATTTTGTCGGAATCGGATTGGAGAAACTCCTTCAAGTCCTTAGAGACAACACCGATCGTCTCGGCGGAGTCGGCGACCGTTTCAGCTAGAGAAACCAAAGCTCCGAAGAGCTTCATCAATCTTTTCCTCTTCTTGGTCACAGAGGGCAAATTGTAGACCTTGTAGACACCGTAACCGGAGACGCCGAACACGGCGAGCAGAATCAGCCATTTTTTCCTCCTCTGAGAGAAACTCAAACCCTTGTTTACCAATTCCAAATCCATCGATGAGGACCAATCAAACCCTAGAGCTTAAGGGGTAGAAACCCTAGGGTTTCGGTCAACGATTGATTTGCAGAGTGATTTTTTTTTTTTTTTTGAGAAGGAAAAATTAAATGGACAAGATTTATAATCTAATCTAAGAATAGTTTTAAAAAATTGGAAATTAATTAATTAATTAATTAAGTAATTCGTATTTTGAGAATTAAATGCGGAGCATGAGAATGGTGAGGAAGGACGAACCTGTGGAGAGAGAGAAAGAGAGAAGTCAGCCTTGCAAGTCGGTCAAGAACGTAATAAGATATTTTTTGATTTCTAATATTTTTCACGTTGAGAGAGAAATTAATAAATTGTCTAAATGAAAGGCACTGATTTGGATTTGGCTACAAAGCCTTGGACCTTGGAATTTTATTTTACCGGAAAACTTGGAATGCCTCTCTCTCTCTCTCTACTGCTGATTGCTGACTGCTAAGATGTTACGGATTTGTTCGCGCCAAATATTTGGTAGTTAAACTATTTTTTTAATTGAAAAACAAAATTAAAATGAATGAACATTTTTTTTTTTTTTGGAAACCGGAACGATTGAACGATTTTAACTGGTAAGTAATGCACGAAAAAATTTAATAATATATGATTTATTTCAAAAAACATTTTTTTGAGGGGGGGGGGGTGGGGAAGCTTGAAGAGGATTGGGCCTAGGTAAGCCCAAAGTGATCCAATAATATAGTGTTGGAAGAAAAATGAGCCCAAGGACAAAGGATTTGGCTCGAAAAAGACTTGCCTAAAAACAGACCACCCACTAAGATTTCGAGAAGACCCATCTGAGGAAGGCTTGTCCCATGAGCTCGAGCCAAGGAGCAAGGCGAGCTTTGTAACATGGACGGATAATTGGAGACTCGTAGGTTACTCGTAGGAAACTATCTAATGGAGGAACATTGGAATCCTAAGTAAAAGGTGGAGGAAGCTTCTTAAGAGAGCAACTATCTCCTTCGCATTAAATGCACTTTATCAACTAGCCATGTTGCATTTATGGTTAAATGATCCTCTTGAATAGTGTTTTGACAGTCTGTTACATACATATCATAGCCTTAAAAGGAGGGAAAGGGGGATGAGACAAGTATCCTACTATAGGGAGCATCCACTATACAAGTAGACAATTGAGATTACTACAAGTCTACAGTCACCCTATAAATAGAAAAAAGAAATAAAAAAAATAAAACCTCTATGTATGGGGATTTGAAAAAGATAAACTTTAGACAAAAAATTGTAAAGGCCTTGTAATAGCTTTATTTGTACGGTTGTTATCCGCGTGTATTTGTGTTCCTTGAGACTGACCAAGGAAAGTTTATAAGAAAGAAGTAGTGATTATCTTTCCATCACATTTGGTAGTCAAGTTTTTTTATTCTAAGTTTCTTTCTTGTTTTCTAAGAATTTAGATTTTGAACTCATCTCTACAAATTTGTTGTTTCGCTTAAAGACCAACCCGTAGAGATTATTTGGTTTTTATCTCATACGATATATATTTTTTATATATAAATACAAACTTTAATACTTATGATATTTGTTAATAAACATTTATTATGATTATATTTAAATACGAAATCTAATAGTTATAGAAGTTATTCATGTTATTAGGGGGATATTAATAAGTATTCATCATAATTATGTTTGTATATCTAACTATTCAATAATGCGAAATGTTATGTTCATAACACTTTCACAACAAATCCTATGTGACAAATTGTTATTGGCTGTTACTAATGGATAAAAAAATAATTTTAGTGTGAGTTCAAATTAAGACTATTAACAACTTATCCCATGTGGTTTGCTGTAAAAATATTGTGAATATACTACTTCTCATTAAATATAGTTGATAGTAATTATCAATAGAAATTAATTATAATTATATTTGTATCTGAAAATATTTATTCTTTTATTTAAAGAAAAGAAATTATGAGATGTCTATTCTCCGTATGGACTATTTATTCTAATTATTAATAGTTTAAATATATTATAAAATTTTAGGTAAAATATGGTTAATACTATAATAAAATTTTAGGTAAAATATAGTTAACACTCTTGAAATTTGGACTGATGCCAGTCAGTTCCAAAACTTTTCAAGATTGACCAACTTGGCCTTAATTACCATGAGAGAGAGAGGGAAGGGGGAATGAGTAACAGTTTAGGGTCCAAGTTGAATTTAGAAGCCAAGTTTCTTAGTTTTGAAAAGTTTAGATCTAGCTAACATGAGCTCAAACTTCATGGGTATTGACCATATTTTACCCTATAAATTTAAATTAAATTAAAAATACATCTAATCTATTTTATATCTTACATAAATTACAGCATGCCAGTTTTTGCAGTATAAAACTTAACAGTAAATTTAAAAAAAAAAAAAATCATTTGCTTTTTTTAGCCGCAACCCCAAAAATTCAATTTATGTGGTTACAAACCATTGCCATATCAACACTTCTTTTTTGTTTCTCAAAAAAATATATATATAACAATACTTTTTAAAAAAAATTGTATTTGAACGATGTTTCAAAAAAATAGGTAAAATTACACCAAGAGCAAGCCTTAATGCTTAAAATAAGGCTTCTTGTACATCATGACAAATATGGAACAAGAAGTCTAACAACGAGGACACTTTGATTGCTTCCACGATTATCTGACCGGAGTACCCTGCCCTCACGTTTTTTGTCTTTCAAAAAAATGGTTCACCACTATCTTTCTAAACTTTCTCAATCACCCCTATTTGCTCGTTACATTAATTTACATTTCTCACACAACCAATCAAGCAGATTATGCACTATCGAAACTTTGATTACCATTCATTATGTACAAAAAGCTCAAGTGACACCATTACCAATCATAGGACAACTGAGAAGGTTTACTTTTTTGAGTCCTTAGTCCAGGTGTTACATATGGGAAGACTCTCCAGCTCTATATTTTATCCAATCAGCAAAAGCTTATGCAACTATGGACTTTTCTTGAAACCCTTTGAAACTACTATCTTGGTTTTTATGGGTACATGACCATCATCAACATCCTCTAGATCACTGAAAGATATGTCATCTTCATTTCCCATACAATAAGCAGTTCCGCTATACCCACCAAAATCAGAACCTTCCTCAGGCCACTCATCCTCATCATCTTCAAAATTCTGAACTAGTGGCTTAGAGGATGGACCAACTAGTGAATCCTTATTCCCAGTCTTAATAACTGTCTTCTCTGCAATAACAGATTTATCAATAAATTTTAACTCAGTACTTTCAACTGGGTACTTCTCAGTCTCAAAATCTGTTGCCATGGAGGAGCTAGTATGTTCACATGCAAAAGTCCTCCCTGGTATAGGATCAAAATCTTCCTCCAGTGTATTAGCCCTGTCTTTTGAATAGGAAATGCTTCTTGAAAACCAGCCAATCTCTTCCTTCGTTTGTTTTTGTAGCTCCTGCATCCACATTGATCTAGCAGCCACCACCTGCAAGAAATAGGTTAAATGGTTGTAACTAAAATATTTAGTCATACCTATAGAATCAAACCTTATGATGTGAAGATTGTTCAAACATTTCAACACTATAGCCAAAACAGAGTGTTTTAAACTTGCAGATGAACCATTTAATTTTTTATTTAAAAAAATAAGAAAAAAAAAAAGAAAAAGAAAAAGAAAGAACGTATAACAAGAAGTAGAGTCACTGATCTGCAGGACTATCAACATTTTTATTCTACTAAGCAATTCATACTTCCAGCACATTCCTTTGACAAGCATGCAAACTAAAAAATTGAAGACAATAGTATAAAAAGCAATTTCTGAAGCCGGTTTCTACACAACTACCAAATTACAGATACCACCCACCACCCACCACCCCCCACCCCCCCCCCCCCCCACACAAAAAAAGAAGATAAACCCATCAGGCGCACTAATCTATTACATGGATCAGTACATGTAGCTATTTCTTAAAACCTATGCAACAGAGCAGAATATTACAATTTACTTGAACTGCGTGCCCATGGGGTGCCTTGGCTGCGTGCCCATGGGGCTGCCTTGGCCTTGGGCTGCATGCCAAGGCCAGGGCAGCCCGCACGGGCACGCAGCCAAGGCCAAGGCAGCCCCCATGGGCACGCAGCCAAGGCGCAAGCAGGCCAAGGCCAAAGCACACAGCCAAGGCCAAGGCAGCCCCCATAGGCAAGCAGCCACCCCATGGGCACACTGCCAAGGCCAAGGCCTGCTGCCAAGGCTAAGGATGCCTCTCATACTATTCTAAACCTTCATTGACCTTACTGATACAAGGTATCAAGCATAAGTATCAACTACGATATTCTTACGGATGTTAACTGATCCCACCAATACCGAACCAGACAAAAATATTCCAAAATCAGACTATCACACTTAAACATTGTATGGTAATCATGATTCGTCCTGATGTGAGATTTGTGTTGTACTTAGAAATCAATTATTTTATTAATAATCAGGAAAAAAGTAGATGTATGTACTCCCCTTATCAAACCTATGTATTGTTAAATGCACATTTACACACCAACCCACAGTCATGAACATGTGAAAATCAAGTCCCTTAAAAAAAATGAAATATTTTGTCTTGCCTATAAGCTCTAGCTCAAATGACACTTCCTGCTCCCACAAAATTGCGTGAAGGTAAGGTCATGGGTATAAAAAAACAGCAGGTGTATAACTTAGCAATTAACAAAAAAAAAAAAAAAAAAAAAAAAAAAAATCTTTTGTTTTTACGTTTACTAACAATCATATAATGAGGCCCACTGTAACTTAAAATGGAGTTTTGAATTTAAACTTCAGCAAAGGATGCATATGCTTTTTCCATTAATAGAACATCCAGAAAGGTCAGAACTCGGAAGAAAAGGGATAAGTTAATCCTATTCATAAAGTATGGCTAAAAGGTTTTTTGGTCCCTCTAACTTTAAGGTCAATGTCATTTTGGTCCCTCGACTACAATTTTTTTTTTTCTTTTTTTAACAAGTGCAATTAACAGCCTCGAAAGTGCCAACAAAGGTCTTGAAGTTCAAACTCACTACAAAGTCGTGCTACCTTCTCACATATGTGATATGTCTTTTCCTTGGATATCAGTGCGGAAATCAAAAGTGCCTACAAAGGTCAGTTTTTTTTTTTATGGACGGCAACATTGGGTCGGAACTTGACTAATGATAATTTGTGGAAGCATTGGCTCTTAGCTATTGATTGGTGTTGTATATGTAAGAGGGATGGGGAGACCAGTAATCATTTATTCTTACACTGTTCTCTTGCCAGAGAGTTATGGAGCACAGTGTTTTCACTCTTTGGTGTTGCTTGGGTTATGCCTAATGTCCGTTTGGAAACAACTTATTTAGCTTTTGTTGAAAACTTTTTGCTAAAAGTGTGCTAAAGTATACTTGTACCTTGAAAAAAGTGAAAAAAAGCGAGAAAAAGTGAGGTTTTAAAAAATTGTACATAAAAGATAAAAGCCAAAAGCTGAAGCTGATGCCAAACACACTCCTAGTGATGTGGTGGAGCTTTTAGCCTTTAGGGCGGGCAAGTTTAACAAGCATAGAGATGGGGCAATTTGGAATATGAACCCTCATTGTTTAATGTGGAGCACTTGGTGAGAAAGGAATTCTCAGATCTTTGAAGGAACTAAAAAATTAATTCATGACTTGATCTAGTTTTTCTTTCAGACTTTGCTTGGGTGGACAAATGCTCTGGGCGTTTATAATTTTATTTCCTTATCTGATTTACTTGATAGTTGTACTTTTTCTGCTACTTAGTTTTGTCTTCTTCTTTTTTTTTTCTCATCACACTCCCTGTGTGCTTAGGCCTTTGTATTTGAGATGTCTTATCAAAGTTTAGACATCTCCTAGTGATGTCGTGGAGCTTTTAGCCTGTAGGCTGCACAATTTTAACAAGCATAGAGATGGGGAGATTTGGAATATGAACCCTCATTCTTTAATGTGGAGCACCTGGCGAGAAAGGAATTCTCAGATCTTTGAAGGAACTAAAAAATCAATTCATGACTTGATCTGGTTTTTCTTTCAGACTTTGCTTGGGTGGACAAATGCTTTGGGCGTTTATAATTTTACTTCCTTATCTGACTTACTTGATAGTTGTACTTTTTCTGCTACTTAGTTTTGTCTCTTTTTTTTTTTCTCATCATACTCCCTGTGTGCTTAGGCCTTTGTATTTGAGATGTCTTATCAAAGTTTTTATTACTTATCAAAACAGCCTCGACTTTAAAATTTCTGTCAATGTCGCCCTTCTAAAGGTAGGCCGTTAAATATCCAAAACAATAATATTTTCTTCTTTTTTCTCTATTTTTTTCCTGCCAAAAACCCTAGCGAAACCTATTGATAGTTGAGGTGAAATTTCAACTTCTGAATCTCTGGTGTAGCTTTGGGGTATTTAAAAACTAAGAGAGTAAGAGTTAATTGATCTTGATATAAGGACCACACTCAGATCGATCCTAAAGTTGAGGGTGAGTGTTAATTGCAAATTTTGATGCTAGAGGGGCCAAAATGATAGCAATCCAAAAGTCCAAAAGGTATTTTAGCCTAAAAGTAACAGGAAATTATCAGTGTCTAAGGATGAGAGATTATACTAAAGTTCAACATCACTTGAAAATATTTTAAATTTACTAAACATACTCTAGGGGACTAAAACTCTACATTTCGGTGCCAATGAGCTCTAGCTCAACTAGCACCTCCTTCCCTTATAAGTGTTATGTAGAGGGTGAGGTCATGGGTTCAAGACCCATTGGGTGCTTGTGTAATTTCCAAAAAAAAAAAAAAACACTCTGCAGTTAGACATGACATGATGCTCTGGTTTCGTATGTAGTAACTGAATATCAAATTAAAATAAAATCCCATCAATTGATTCCCATTCTGTAGTGACCAGGCTGACAATTCGTTACACAACCTACAAAAATAAAACAAATGGAAAAAAAAATGTAGAAATAATTGATGGGGTGTTCAAAATCATAATAATGATGCATTACTAGACTGTTCTACACCAACAACAAATTGAACTGGAAACTTACTGGGGCCCCAGCCAAAATAATGAATAAAATAAAATAACTTACCTGGGGTGTAGACAAGATATCTGCGTCATGTTTATTTAGTCTTGAATGCAGAAGCACAAAGTAGACTTTCCAAAAGTAACTTTCACTCATATGACAAGGACAAAGTTCAATTCTCAAAGCAGCTAATCTGGGAGCAAGATGTTGTATAGCCAAAACATGCTCTTGTTGGGCTTTAGACATGTCAAAATCTATAAAAAAGAAAGGAAAAAAGAAAGCTGTAAGAATGTAGCATGAATCATCAAAATAGACACTTAAAAAATTATCACTAGAGCAACTATATCAGAGCCGCACAGCTGATTACAACAAAACATAGCAATTTTTCTGCACATTGTTTTAAATTTTGGTATGGTAAGCACTAACAACTGCATTTTCTTTACCCTAAGCAAAAATTATGTCACAAATCTTTCTTTCAGTAACGAGCAGTCGAGCGCATCATGTTATGTTATGTTTAACACTAGCACTAATTTCCTATTTCCTAATCTGCATCATTCTATAAATTTCAGTCTTTAAAGAACATAAAAATGGGTGTCAAATCAAGAGTCAAGATATGAAAGGTGGACATTTTGCCAATGCATACCCAAAAAATGATAGATGCAGTTACAAATCAGAACTTCACAGGCTTATATGCCGCAAATGTGATGAAAATACCAGTGATGTAACTCCAAATGTACATCGAAGATCAATAAAAGTTAATGCCAATCTAACTCATTGCTGTAAGAGGAATTTTATTGACCTAATGCAACATGAGCTCAGTGAATTCATGCATCGATTAGCAACCCACCCAACATCCTCAAGGAAGATTGAATGATCTTTAACTGCCTCATGTATTAAAAATTCCCTAACATTCATGATTCATCTGTATCAAACAAACCATTCACTATATAGATTTCTTAGTCAAAATCAACAACTATGAGCTTTCAATTCTTCATATACAGTAAGCAATTTGCATAAACAGTTGATAACCAAGCAAGAACCTACATACTATCAAATATATGAACTACATTACGCGCTTTAATCTACGTCATAAAGCTAAATATCCATGAAAGTTACAAAAGATAAGCATTGACTTTTCGGTTGCTGATTTGAATCCAAAGAAGAAGAGAAAAAAAAAAACGCACATACCGTCCAAGTCTTCTTCTTCATCAATCGGAAAATCCAACCACGTCTCTGGATGCATCCCGATATTCCTCGCGAAAGCCAGAACCTCATCGGTGATCCCGACGCCACCAAAACCGCGCTCCTCCAAATCCGATTCCGATTCCATCTCCGATCCGAACGAGTCGGCGTTCATCTTCTTCGAAATCTCCGCGCTATCATCGAAACGGAGTCGGCGGAGATCAGAATGAGCGGAGGGACTGGAAGGTTGCGATTGAGAAGAAGAAGGAGGAGGAGGAGGAGCTAGGAACGAAGCCACGCCCCAGATTTGGCGAGTTAGGGTTTGTTTGAGTTCGGAGAGGTCCTCTTTTACGCCTCGAGATTGGGCCTCTACTGATTCCCCACCACCAACATTGTTGTCTTGGTGTGAAAGCTTGGTGGTTGAAGATGGTGCTGGGTCAGAATCATAAGGGTATTCGGATACGACGTCGCTTTCTTCGTCTTCGTCGTTGGCATCGGTATCGTCATCGTCATCGTCGATCCGGAGTGAGTTGGCCAGAGACCGAGCCAACCATGACATTTTTTTTTTTTTTTCCCCTTAATTTTTTTTTTGTCTTCTTGATTTTTAAAATTTTTTGGATTTTGGGGGAGGAGAAAAAGAAAGTGATTGATGGGTAAAGATCAGATGGGGTTAAAAGGACATTATGAGTTTAATTAAAAAACTAAGCTTATGTCCAAAATAAATTTTTTTTTTTTTATAAGAATGTCCAAAATAATTGAAGGTGGTGCAATATGCGTGGGAAATTCTTGAATTTGATGGGCCAACACTCATTTTAGCCCAATAATAATAATTTCTTTTAAAAATTGTCTGACCCTTTTTACTTCTAAGTTCTAACTCAATTAAAACAATGATTCTAGTTAGCTTAACTAGTAAAAAAATTTCAAATCTTTATACTAAAAATTAATTGATATTTTGACGTGATGATAAAAAAACCTCTATACCAAAAATGATTGGTATCTTGGCTTAATGATAAAGAGCTATCATTAAGAGCGGACGCCATAAATTAAAAATTTCTCGAAAAAATAAAAAAGATCATTTTTCCCCTTTAAAAAAAAAAAAAAAAAAAAAAACTCAATTAAATCATAAAATCGCATAGTGCTACTCACTTAATTATGGTAAGGGATTGGTTATACATTGGTGTCCCACCACTTAACTACCAATCTTCATTGTTGTTACTTGTTACAGAAAATTTTATTGGTTTGGTAATAATACACCGATTTTGTTAATTGATTTATGTCTTGAGACATTTGTTAATAGACAATTTTTAAAAAGTTTTAATATCATTTTTGTAGAAAATATAAAAAATTTTGAAACAAAATTAGTTTTTTTTTGCATAAAATATTTTTTAAAATATTTTGTAAACCAATATTTTTAAAGTGTCCGTTAATTTTTTTTATAATATAATGTGTGGCACCGCGAATGGCCATCTTAAAAGGGTTCTTCAAGTAAATGAATGAATTCTTTCAACTTTCACTTACCAAAAATCAAGGTGGGCTGTTCTAAAAAAAAAAAACAAAAACAAACAAACAATCAATGTGTGGCATTTTATGGGCTTTGAAAGTATCCCCCATTCACTTTTTTGTTTCTTCAATTTTATACCAAATTAGCCTGTGCACATGATAAGATTCAAATGATAAAGAGAAATCCCAAGCTTTATTGAATTAGGGGTTATTTATTTCCCAAAGGTTATTGCCAAAGTAGAATGTGTTATCTCCAAAACAAAGCCATGTGAGATATATGATAAAATGTTTCACATGAACTTTACCCCAATTTGTTCATGTTATTTTGATTATAAATATATAACTATGCTTACTATATGATTTTTTTTTTAGAGATATACTTACTGTGGGGCGCCAAACATTAACCACTCTGGCCTACTCTATACTTGGCCCAAGGCCCACGCCGAGGATAATATAAAGGCCGAGGATAATGGGAATAAACCCAAGTCACCCAAGGGCCTCGCCGAGGATGACCACATCCTCGGCACACCGACTTCGATAAAGAGAAAATATCTCTCATCCATTAGACATATCCCACCAACATTCTGGCCGCTTTAATGGTGATGTGACCAACAAACCCAGTTGCCTCGGTTACTTCAACTAATAGAAAGTCTGCAAAGGTGGCTAAAAACTAACATAAAGCCTGCAAATACAGATGATGGGACAAACCCCTATACACAGAGTCCAGATAATTGACAAGTGGATGGCTAAGATTAACAAAAACAAGACTATATATCCAATAGGGCTGCCAACCAAAAGAGAGGGGACTTGAAAAAGAGAAGTTCTAAGGAGAATAGATCCTCGGCCTGGGTCGAGGACAAAGACGCTTCGCAAACACTTAGCCAACTTTCCACCATTAGATTCCTATGAATCTCATGTCATCAATTTTTTTATTATAAACTTTATACCAGCCATTGTTTACTTCGGTGATACCAAGTCCTTGCATCCACATCTCTACAAATTCTTATTGTTAAGGATCCATTACAAAATGAGGCCTTACACTTACTTTATGATAAAAATGAATTAGAAATAAGAATGAATTAGAGTCCTGATTAATCTAATATCCATTTAGAAATTATAGGAGAAGTAAAATTATATATATATATATATATATATATTTCTTAAAATCTAAAAATTTAATAAAATTTCTACAATTTGGTGAAGCCACGTGACACAACCACGGCATCTAAGCCCACTTGTGTTCCTATTTTCAGTTCCTATTCAAGCATTTTATTCTCCACTTGTGTTCCTATTTTCAGTTCAATTTTTTTTCTTTTTTCTTTTTTCTTTTTTTGGTTCAACTTCTATTTATACAAAGCCAAATGATCCTCTTGACCAAGAAGAGTCGTGATTTATGATTCCAACTGCACTTAAAAAACAAGGACCTAACGTGGGACTTTATTACTACTATACAAAAGCCTAGGGTTCTATCCTTTTTTTTTTTTTTTTTTTTGAATGAAAAGTGATGAATATCTTGATAATTAAGGTCTTGTTTGGTTAAAAAAAATTGTCACTCATCACTCATCACTCATCACTCATCACTTATCACTTAAAATACCCTAATTTCCCCAAACCCACCCAAACGGCACTATCACTCAGTTCTGCCATTACATTTTGTTTATAAAAAAAAAGTCAAGATATGCGGCTGAACAGTGAGAGATATGCGATTGGGATTTGTTTCAAAAAAAAAAAAAAAATCCAGAAGTCAAACATTGCAGCTGAACAGTGAGAGAGTTGTGAGATTATTTATGGAAATGCCATTGAAAACAGAGTTATAAAAATTGAAAATAACTAAAATGTGTTTTCAATTTCCATAACTCATCACTTAAAAATCAAAGAATTAAGTGATGGAAACAATAATCCAAAACTCATCCAAACAAATGCTCACCGTGGGACCCACTTGTTTTGGATAATAGATCGTGAAAACTGAGTGATATCACTCCGTTTTCATGCAATCCAAACAACACCTTAGAGTCTCTTGAATATAACTAAGTTAGCAAACTTGGAAGACAGTTTTTTTTAAGTGTATCTGGTATCCCATAATGGGAGTTTTTTTTTTTTTTTTTAGGAAAACATAATGTGAGATATTGAAGGTGTACCTAATCCAACAGTGGACCAACCAGAAAAATATTAACTCTTTGCAGTAGTACTAGTAGATCATGCTTCTTGACACATTGACACCTGCAGCTACTTATTTCATCACGTCGAGTTGCCATTTTTAGTTAATCGTCACTGTTTTAGTTGGGGTAGGTAGGTGTGCAAAACCAGTAAAAGCACTTAAATATAGTTGGACTCGTTAGTTTGGTGATCCTAAAATCAAAATTGATTATTGAAGTTGGTCTACATTTAATAAAGTATCAACTATCAACCACTCCTAGTTTCTGACTAGAAATCTGAGATGGATAACGATGCAATTCGTGGTTCCAATTTGCAACAAAGTTTGGATTAGATTTTCTTAAAGCTATGATAGAAATTTTGATTATTTGGGCTTATTCAAAGATGCTATACATTGCCAATGCCACCAAAGTTTTCTTGCTGTCTCTTCTTTTCAGGTGGACAGGATTTGAAGTTCCTTTTCCTTTTCCTTGGTCAAGGAAATGTAAGGTGTCCGTGTGCACACATTATTGACGACAAAAGTGGCAACTAGGGCCCTTTTAGCTATAGATAAACACAAGATATCCTTTGATTATTAATCCCTTTCCCACAAACCCAAGAAAATTCTTTGCAATCTAATGTAGGTTATTGGGTTTTCCTTTTTCCTAGTGGTTTTTTAAATTTAAATTTTATTTTCCCTCATTTGAAAGAGAAAGGAAAAGAACAATGGATGAGATGTCTCCAACACTTTCAAACATATTTTTCGAGGACTAACATATTTTTCGAGGACTTGAGTAATCTCCCCCCACTATCATCTTGTGATAATTACAGAGAGTAATCCTTGAGAGTGACATGAAGATGTATCATTGGTTGGGCGACTAAATTCTAGACTTCTAATAACTCAATGATCATATAAATCTAGATGCATCGTGCACTTGCCAAGAACAATGAATTTTAGTGACAACTTGCTCTCCTTCATAAAGAGAACCAATCTTAGAATCCCCCTGTTGTTGTCAAATTATTAAAAAATATATATGTACACTTAACCAACCGTAATAAATTCAAAATCCCACTTCTTTCTTGGGTTTCAATAAACTTAATGGATAAAGTTTGTTATGGTTGAATAAAATATTTAAGATAAGTTGAAATTTTATTGTGTTTATAAATAAATAAAAAATCAATTGGTGCCTTAACTATATAATAAAGAGAGGTGCCACGTCCACAACATTTTTATAACAAATCATAGGTGATTAGTTATTATTAGTTCAAATTTGAATTTAGCATTGAGATTACTTTTTTAACCCAACAATAACAACCAGTAACAACCTGCCACTTAGAATTTGTTGTAAAAATATTATAAAATTATTCTAGACATATTATTTCTCTATAATAAATAACAATCATTATGAAGCTGTGGGTGAGAAAGCCCAACGCCATATGTTGGGCCTGAGGCCCAGTTCAAATACGACTCTCTGTCCGAAGAGGTTAAAAGTATAAGTGCTTTGCCATCCTGGTGGAAGTGCAACCCATAAGGGACAAACGCTCCGTCCGAAGACAACCTGGTTGGGCCGAAGGGACCCTACCCAACGGAGCTGCCCAGAACTTGATCGAGTAGATATGCTGAAGATCTCCCTGCCAGGGCTGAGTTTCGGGCATCTCTAACTGCGTGGCTATCATGAAATATCTTACCAATAAAGCTGTCACCGCCACATTTAATGCACTGCAGCAACTTTCCTGACCGCATTTATGTGGAGAAGACACCTGAACAGTGTATCTTTACCCACCACCACTCACTGCAGGTTAAAGCAAACGGCTGATGTGACTAGTATTCAAGTGGGCGCCTAGATGGAGGACAAGTGTGCGGTGAAGATGGGAAAATGGTGTATATATAAGGGAAGCAAGTCTCACAGAAAAGGGGAGAAAAATGGTATTCACTAAGCCTTTAAATAGTAAGCCTCTTCGGACTAAAGGGATTTCTTGTTGAATGCCTGACTCAATCCTTTTTTCTTTCATTATTGGTTTTGTTTGTATGGACCGTTGCTAAACCCACCACTAGCCCAGTTGTTTAACCCATTCTCTACAAATTTATTGTTGGGAATTTGTTGGGCTCACCATACAGAGAGTTGGTACCTGGCCCAACAAATTTGGACCCTACAGAAGCAAATGTCATTAATTTAAATTCTATCCTAAAAAAATGATGCTAATAACATACTTTTTTTCCATATATAAATAATTGAATCCAGCTTATTCTTAAAATAAAATAAATAAATAAAACCTGTATATAAAGATATTTCACTCTTTTTTTTTTCTTTTTTCTTTTTTTTTTGAGAATGATTTCACTCTATTTAAACATTTATTTTTTAGTAAAAAGACAGGACTCTATTCAAATTGTGCTGTAAAATAACTTCCATATTTATTTTTCTGACAGCCTATTGGGAAGGTTAAGTTTGAGTCGACCGTGTTGAATGGTAAGGTTTGGGCTGGTAGTCCATGTTGTCAAAATCAGTCCATTCAATGCGGCGTATAACAGTGATAGGAGTGGACTACGTTGGAGCATTTATTACTCTCTGAATTACAATTCAAACTTGTAGTGAGCTCTGTTTTGCTACCTTCTTTCTTTCTAGTCTATTCTTGTATGATAGTATGAACAAACAAACAAACTTGACATATGATATGAGTATGACAGAGTTGTCTCATCTCACCTCTTTCAACTGAAGTAAAAACATGGTAGTCACACACTTCCATCTCCTTTCTCTCCATCTCTCTCAATTTTGATCATATGTCTTGTAGCCGAAATAACTTGCAAATACACATATATGAATTGCAAAATTCAAGTCGTTTATTCTAACAGAATAAATAAAAAAAGATCCAAGCTTGAGCAAAGTAAGCAATTCAATTAGTTAAATCATTTAAATAAAAGGAGAAAATACAATTGGGTTTACATGGTTTTTGTGTTTGAAGCATAATAAGCCAACTCTACAATGGTGAGACTCAATGATAACCCCCCAAAAACAATAATTTTCACAAAAAGGGACAAAAGTTTAGGATTGGGCATCCGTGTAAACTTAACTACAATTACAATTCACCCAAGAAAGAAAAATAACTACAATTACAATTCAAACTTATGCTAATGAGAATTCCCTTCCCATCCTTTCCTGTTTTCTCACACCCTAAACCCACCTCATATCCATCAAAGAGACCTATTGTACACTGCTCAATTGTGGATTGGAACAATCAGCAACAAGATTAGCACTAATGTTCACAAACAAAATATCCCAATCCGAATGAAGACTCTGGGACTTATTGGAAAAATTCACTGAAAACAGCCTGCTTATAGACCATAGAATTATAACTATGCAATATATAGAGCTCATTCCACAATTTATGTTTCTTCTTTCAATTGGACCTAATTGATGGAATCTAATTTCTTAGTATACACAAGAGAGGAAAAGGGTACCTCAGAAACCCAATGAACTCCATTTTAAATTCTGCTGCATCCCACAAGCTCTTTGGTTCCTTGGCTCCTTAGGCCAATGAGGAAAAAAAATATGAGACTTATATCAACAACTTGTCATTATCCTTTTCATTGTATCGTTCTTGTAAGCTTACACTTGGAAATGAAGATAGTAGTTGTGTAATTTAGACTACACAATTTCAAAAGCTCGGCAGACCGCTGCTTCATAACAGGATTGCAACCACTCTGAATTACAAGCAACAACTTAGCTGCCAAACCTGCCTCCACTGCATGTGAGGCACATTCTTCTGGGGCAAGCTTGCAAACAGCCCACAAGATTGACAACGCAAACTGTGTACAACTCTCTGAAACCTTCATCATCAACCTCACCACATTGGGGATAGTGTTGGGGCAATTCTTCAAAGCCAATCTTCCTTCAGGAAGAGTG
The DNA here is from genome assembly GCA_023736055.1 of Quercus glauca. Lineage (NCBI taxonomy): Eukaryota > Viridiplantae > Streptophyta > Magnoliopsida > Fagales > Fagaceae > Quercus > Quercus glauca. The sequence goes on from CM043326.1 coordinate 5,643,979, forward strand.
GACAATACCTCTAGTACATACAGGGCTAACTCCAAACACTCATTATTCAATCTGGGTAGGACCTCAACTAATTGGGGAATAGTCCCAATGCTCACAACAGAGCTCCTAACCGGTTCATGTGAACAAACCGTCTTGAGCAAACTGAGACCAGCAAAAACACCATTTGGGTATCTCTTATCCCTCACCAACCTCAACAATCCAACCAAAAGACTCAAACTTGACACAATTTCAGACCCAAAATCCTTCCCAACCATTAACGTTTCGACCAACCTCGTACAATTGATCTTTGTCTCAATGGACCCCTCATTCAACATGTCCACCATCAACGACATCTTCGCTGGTTGCATCAGAATCTCCATGGACTCCAAATCGAGCTCCAAATTCGCAAGAATCCCAATTGCCTCAGACCCAACAGCGTGTGAAGTGAAATGACCCAACAAAGAACAAACCAAAGCAACCCCATTATTGTCCACCACTGTCTTCTTAACCGAACCATGAGTAACCACAAGTTGTCTCAACTCTTTAAGCGCTTGAACTCTAGCTTGACCCTTAACCTTTTTCAAAGACTCCAAAACCTCCAAAACCCTGCCTTGCACATCCTCTGACCTCTTCTTCATAGCCAAGTACTTCTGCGAGAACCAACTATAAATCAGCTGCTGAAGTGTCTTATTTGGAGTGACTGAATCGTCCCAAAGCTCCTGCATCGTAGTTGGGCAAGTGAAATGGCCCAAAGAGAACCATCTTAGAATGTTGGATCTCTCGTAAGTCTGACCCGTGCAAAGTGTCACAGGGTCTTGCATCGGTTCCAGTGAGATTGGACAAATAAAAACCGAAGGAACATCCACAGATTCCAGCTCTGCCACCATTTTCTTCAGATCCAATTTCTCAGCCACAACTCCACCGAACAAAGCGCCACATCCACCGCCCAAGATGCCATCTTTCACTGCGGTTTCCAGATCCAACACTTGCCCACCACCGCTCACCTTAGAAGCTTGGTACATCCGCATTTTTTATGATTTTTATCGAACACCCTTTTGGCTCAAAGAAAATTTGACAGAGATAATTGTTATTGCTGAGAGATAAAAAGAGAGAGAAAGAGAAAGATACCACTCCTTAAAATTCCAAGAGTCTTATCACATCCAAGAGTACGAGAAGCGTGTGAGAAAGAGAAAGAGAAAGTGAAAGAGAGAAAGAAAGAAAAGAGGAAAGAGGGAGAGTGGTGTTTTCTTCTCTTCACACTTTTGTCTCTTTTTCCCTATCTATGTTGTTTTCATTGACAATCCACAAACAATGTCCGTCAAATGGGACATCTTTTCTCCATGCTTCGCTTTCTTCCTTTCCTTTTTTCCTCTTTATCTGGTCAAAAGGGTCACATTCTTCCTCACCACCATTATCATGGTCATCATCAACAACGAAATGATGGGTGAGAGAGAGAGAGAGAGATGTGAGTAAGTAATCTTCTTCCCTAATACCAAAGCTCTCTTTCTCACTCACTCACTCACTCACTCACTTCCTCTTCAAGCTCAAAACAAAAGCGTGAAATCATCAAGCACCAGATCAATGAAAAAGACACTTTCACAACTCACAAGTGGTGATAATTGAGGTGCAACAAATAAAAACCACAAAAATAAAAAATAAAAAAATACAAAGACTACAAATCACTCATTATATGAACAGTATCGTATAGCCAAATACTAGTACAACACAATGATATAAATTGGTAAAAAGATTTGGAACAGTGTGAGGATATGAAAGAAAGGGAAAACTCATAAACGCACCCAACTCACAGTGTCAGAGCAGAGCAAGAGAAGATAGCCGAAGAAAAAAAAAAAAAAAAAAGCTACCCTTGTGCACAGTCTACTCCACTCTTTTTAGTCTTCTTTTGGAGCAGGTCGTGACTAAGGAAAACCGCATTAAAAAAATTGGTTTTTCTTTTTCTTTGGTTTTTTACTACGCTCCATACTCTCATAATTTTCTTGGGGAAAGTAAAATATTACTTGGTGTGACCGGTAATACCCGGTGATTTCAACTTTCAACCCTGGGTGACAGTGCACCACACGTGCGTTCTTATCCTCCGTCACTGTAATATTCGATTTTTGTTTCATTATTATTCTTTTTATGTAGAGCCAGTTTTTTTTTTTTTTTTTTTTTTTTAATTATAAATTTTATATGTGTTACTCAGTTGAATCCAAACAATTTGTTGTACTGATTAATTAAATAAAAATAATATTTTTTTTAAAATATCAATTCTATTTAACCAAGTGTTTTAAATTCAATTGTAAAACATAATGTATTGCATTTAAATTTACTCATTTTATAAAATGAAATATTTTAATTGTGCTCGATTACAATTGGTAAAAAGGATCCAAATATGTACTGCATTTATAAATAACAAAAACTAATATAAAAAAAAAAAGCCCCTTTTGACATAATGTTATACAAGCGGTTGGATTTGATTTGGTGCGCTATTGCACCCTAAAATAGTACATTTGATGTGAGAAATGAATGTTAAAAAAGTTTTGAAAAAAAATTGATCCAAGAATTAAGGTCAAATGTACTTTTAATCTCAACCCTTCAACGCAGTATTGTATAATGCAATAACCTTAGCTTGTACTTGACTATTACACCAGATCTGAATTGGTTATACAACTCTCAAAAAGATGAATAAATTGTAAAAAAAAAAAAAAAATTATTTCTTCCTTAACACATACATTTTAATACTAGTTCATCCTATGCTTATAAAATTTATGGGAATAAAACTTTATGAAAAGTTAAAAGAGTATTATTTCTTTCTGGGAGTTGAAGCCCCTGCCCTGCCCCTCGTGAGGCATTTGGATAGAGGAGACGCAACCTCTGGCTTGGAACAGATGGTCAAAAATAGAAAATGCTGTTTCCAACTTTCCATTGGAGAATATATATATATATATAAGCGGTCCAGTCATACTTTTCCAAAATTTGACATTTGACACACCTAATGTAGATGCTCTTAAGTATAGACAATTTTCTGTATGGTGACAATCATTTTTATTTGAAATTTATCAATTTTATAATTTAGAAAGATATTACAAATACAAAATGAAATGACAATTTGTAGGGTTATAAATTTGATGATAAGTTCTAGCATTATTTTTTCTAGGAATTTAAGCCTTGGTAAAATTTATCTGTAAACATTTTATAATTGGAAATAAAATTTTAAACCATAACATGGAGAGAGTCGTATATGTGACAATGAAGAAGCTAAGGATGATGAGGAGAGAAAGGGTGACAATAATTAGAGTTTTTCGATGATAATAGATTAATTTTATATGTGTCACTTTTATTTGATATCTAGATCTAACACAATATTCTATCTAGAACAATGCATTTAAACTACTTTCTTCTCTCTCTCCATGTATATGTTAAAAATACTTAGTATTCTAAAAAATAATAATAATCAACTAAACTGAAATTTTAGATTGGAATTTTTTAGAATAGGATCTTCTAAATTACAACAATGTCAATAGGGCAAAATTTAGGTACAGTACCTTAGATACAGTACATTAGGTTCTCCTTTTAAAATTCTGACACGTGGCTATTTAATAATCACGGCTAAACGGCGTTAATCACCCAAAAAAAAAAAAAAATACTCTAGACCCCTGAAATCAAAGAAATGCAGAATGCCAAAGCTCTTTCAGCCCACCATGGACAACTCCTCAAGCTCTTCTTTCTGCAAACCAAATCACCACAACTGAGCAACGGCAGCACTAGAGTTAGAGAGGGGTTTCCAGCGACCTCCCTCTCACTTTGGCAGCCTTGGCTCTCATCCTCCAATGGCCCACCACTAGCTAAGCCCCACCTAGGTCCCACCACTAGTGAACCTCCTCCCTCTCACCCTTGTAGCACTCCTCCTTTGTTTCCTTCCTATCTTTGGTGACATGTCCAATCTCAAGCCCAAGGTTTAGGTTTTGTGTGAAATTCTTGGCTTTTGAGGTTGATTTATTTTGAGTTTGTTTTATTTTATTTTATGAGTTGGGTCGAATAGATATTTGGGTAGATTAAAGAGAGAAAAATCAAAAAACACAAGGGGGTTTTAGAGAGAGAGAAGCAAAGACAAATCAAGATGAGAAAAAATGAAAGAGAAACACTAGGGTGGCGATGGCGAGCAATTGTGGCAGTGAAGGATGGTCTCGATTTTGGGTCTGGGATAAGAGAGAAGCTTGAGGGAGCTAGCCATGGTAGATCAGCTGCTTTTTCATTCTCTCATCTTGATCCATCTCAATCTCTCTCTCTCTCTCTCTCTCTCTCTCTCTTAGATCTTGTAATCTCTCTCTTTGATCTATCTTTTCTATGCTAAATTTTCTTTCAATAATTTAATGGGTCTACCATGTATGTTTGGGTTTCAACAATTCAATGGGTTTATGCTGGGTCTTGTGCAAATTGGTTTGTGCTTTAGATGAATTTTCTAACTAGAATAGTTTAACGCCATTTAATGAAAATGTTAATGAGACATACGGCAGAGTTTTAAAAAAGGAACCTAAGGTACTACATCTAAAATACTGTACTTAAGTTTTGCCCATGTCAATATATCAATTCCATCAATATCCATTAGAATCTTGCTATTAATCCACCGAAAGCGAACAATATTGAATATCTATTAAAATCTTGCTATTAATCCACCAAAAGTGAAGTCACTTTGAATAGAAAATAGATAAAAGAAAATTCATTTTAAGTACATTAACAGTGAAAGAAATTAAAATGTTATAGACCATATAGAAGGGATACATTAACATCACTGTAACATTCAAAGGTGTTAAAACTTTTGAAAGTCAAGAGTTTATCAATTTAAAAGCAACTTCAAACTTAAATTTTGTAGAGTACATTTTAGCATAAATATTAATATTTGTTTTATGACTATGGTGATAGCTGTATAAACGATGCCTTTATCCCTTTTTTCTTAAGTAAAACAAATAAATAAAAATAATTATATCAAATTAGGATTGCGTTCAACACGCATACTACTTTTATTCCAAGAGACAAAAGTATCTTATGCATAACTAATGCTATTCTCACATAGAGACAAACCGCGAACTCCATAAGTGAGAGTAGCATTACATATATCTTATTTTGATATACTAACTAGTAAATACTAAATACCTCCTTATATTTTGACCTCATTCTCCATTTTCTTCATATTTCTTAATACAACCCAAAAAGGAAAAAAAAAAAAAAAAAAAAAAAAAAAAAAGACAATCTGATTAATTACAAATCAGTGAGCAGACCCAAAGAATAATTATAATACCACACATTTTGTTATATATTTTGTCACAATTATTTTATGTGATAGACTGTGATTAGTTATCTGTCACTATCACATAAATATATTTTTTTTAATAAAAACAATCATTTTTTTTCTCTTTTTTGCTCTAGTATTCACGGTATGACACAGAGGATAATTATAGCAATTATAGTAAAGTTTTTTTTTGCTGAAATAATAGTAAAGTATATGGTTCTAAATTATTTGGACTTTGAATATTGTACATCTCCTTTAGAAAACGGTATACAAAAACTTTAGCCAAAATGTCCCCTTGAATGAAATGATAGCCAAGAGTCAAGACATAGAAGGCGGATCAAAAGTGGGAAAGGGCGAAGGGGTCCCAATGGCACGTGTAAAAGTGTTGATAGCCAGCAGCACAAAAAAGCAAGCCATTTCATATTTGCTGTTTGCAATGAGATGAGATTTATTATGGAGATTAAGATTAGAGAATAGAGAGGATCAAGGCGGTCAAACAAACCGGAGACCGGAAAGGCGTAACGAGACGTACGTGCAAATTATATTCTAATAAAGTATAAAAAAAAAACCCCAAATACCGGTCAAAGATGATGAACTGGCATTTTATGAAAGGCAATGCTGTACATGGACCCCACCCCCACGGGCTTCCTGTCTCTTCCACTTTGTTCTTCTTCTTTATGCTACTACTATATGCTTTTTCTATTTTTGTGTACTAATAATTATTTTCCAATTCCCCGAGGAGAATTATTAAACAAATTGTGAATCAGGAGAGTCATTCATTTCAATTCTTATGGATTTATGCATTTGGATCCAAATATTTTAATACAAGTCTATTTTAAAAATAAGATTGATCTTATTTATTTCTAGACATGGAAAAACAAGTTTGAATTTCCTGGCCCGACTTTACTTGAAGTAAAACAGGTTGACCCGTGACACAACTTGTTTTTTGTAGGTTAATTTGACTAGAAATGGCAATTTATTTCCACTCAGCTTAACCCGTCCCTCCCCGCTTCGTCTCGTGTAGATTTTTCCGTCTCGCAAAGGTGGTGGGGCAGAGATGGGGCAAGATTTTAGTTCCGCCTCGTAGGGATGGGTTTAAACTTTTTAGACCCACCGCGCCCCGCCCCGCCCCACGTTGCTAAGGGTTATAATTGTAAATTTTTCATACCCTAAAACCCTACTATTTAAACAAACATATCAATATTAGCTTATTTTATTCTACCCAATATGGTTCTCTGCCTTTATTTTGTTATGTGTTATACTATGATATTTTTTTAATTTTTTTTTATGATTGTCTTGTTAAACACTTAGATATATTATTCAATTTTTTTTAAAAAAATTGATTTGATTTTATGGAATAAATTTAGTTGTAATTTCAAGTATATTTTTATTAAAGAAATATGTTTCATTAAAAAAATTGTACTAGTTGTAGGAAAAATTAACAAAAAGTAGAGTTTTACGAGGTAGGGCGAGGCTTCGCATTGGGGTGAGAAAGTTTTCCCCGTCATGTGGAGCGGGGCGAGGATGAGGTAAGACAAAACCATGTGGGGCGAGGACGAAGAAACCATCCTTCAGCCCTGCCTCGCCCCATTGCCATCCCTAATTCTGACCTGACGCACAATTCGAACTATTTTTTAAAACTTTTTTTTGGTAAAAAATAATAAAATTAAGACAATATTTGTTTAATTGTTTGTTATAAACTTTAAAGGAACAATTGAGACATTTACATAACTGCATATAAATGAATTGAAGGATGAATGGTTGAGATATTCTATAATGAGTAAATATTTTTAAATATCAAATAACAAAGTATATGCAAGATAATCTGGTTACAGTAGAGTTCAAAACATTTATTTAAAATTACAGACATGTATGAGAAACATTCATAAGTGTGAAAAGAGTGAAGCCAAAGTATTAATGAAATTAGTATAAATTATGAATGCTTATACCTATTTTTTAACAATTCATGTCCAAAATAAACGACTTTTCAAAATAAATTATAATATTTTCAAGAATGTGTGTTGCTTAACAGTAACATGATATTCATAAAAGAAACCATGTATAAATAAATAAACTATCAAACTTTCATGCATATTCTCAAATTGAAAGCGATTGCCAATCACAATTAATAATAGATTTTAAAATTAGTTTTCAAGATTATAATTTTCTTATAAGTTTTTTTTTTTGGTCAAATTTGTTATCCAATAAGGCATTTGTAATTCTGTTTTATGTTTTGGGCCGTTGATATTGTGTATAAATAAAACTTGTGTATTTGTTTTACTTATCCTTTGTGCTATTTTGTTTTAGTTAGTAATGTTGGGATTTGTATAATTTAAAATTATTGAACAAGTATTAATTTGTTTAGCTAAGCTCATTTTTTATATAAGTATGGAATTCAAAGTAATGCATTTTACATCAACTAATTTGTTGCGTGACTTTCTAAAGGGCAAATACATGTTGTTTTCTTTTTTTTAAAAATCATGTGAAAAATATGAGTCCACCCGACCCAACCCAACTCGACCCGACCGTTAGCCATGTCTAGTTTTTTGTAGGGTAAATTTCATTCCTATACTTTTTAGAATTGACTATTTTGGTCCTTAAAACCATCTTAATCCTTAAACACTATTAGATATATTTGTTATTTTTCTCAACTATCTTAGAGACTAAGTTGGTTTTAGAAACCAAATTGATCAGTTTTGAAAAGTTTTCAACTTGGTTGGCATTAGCCAAATTCTCAGGGTTTAATGGTATATTAATGGAACTTACCTTATTTTAAAAGATTAAAATTTTTTGTTTTGAATATGATTTTTTTAAAATACTTAAATTTGAGGTAATTATGTACCTCCTATCTCTTATCATTTTGAAATGGACAAATTACAACTTACCAACTTGTGATTTGGTTGAAATTTAAATTGCCTACCTATTGTTTGAAATCCCATGATGCATGTGTTCCGTTTGATTCTTTTTTATCTTATTTGATATTGTATTTTTATGTTTTTTGTGTTTTTGAAGGAGAGAAATATAAAAGTGAAGCAAAATTATATATTTAGCCTTGGTTTTAATAGAGATAGGTTATGAAAATTTAATTGAACTAACTTTAGGTGGGTAAAGTACAAAATTTGAAACCACAGGTAAGCAACATAAATTTTGACTAAATTACAAGTAGCTAAGTTGTAATTTAGCCTATTGATATTTTATAAGTACGATTGTAAGAAGGTATAAGGAAATAATATAATTCAACAGTTGTAAATGTAACCTATCATAAAACTATTCTAAATATAACTTGAATATGAAATAAAGACATATATCATTAATAATTTATAAAAAAAAAAATTATTTTGATAACTTCGTGAGAGTTGATTCAATACAATCTTCATCACCCTTTTTCTTTTCTTTTATTTTGGTTTTTCTCCCTTCCTTTCGGTAACAAGTTATATCAAACAAAGAATGAATCAACAACTCTTGAAGCGCCCTGGTGTTGCCCTATTACATTATGCATCACAACTCTATTTAATTCTGTACCCAACATAATACTCAGCAATTGAATTGATACCTGAAATTTCTCCTATTATTTCCTCAAGTGCAGCATTATTTTTCAGTATTAATGTATGAGAAACCCCACGAATTTTGATCACCTTAAGGGTTTGGTTTTTCTCGTTGGACCATAGTGATTCAAGTGCTAACAAGCTCAGCATGTTCACTGTCCCATCTCCATCCCCATAAACCATCTCTGGTTGCTCTTCAAAACCATTTTCACCATAGAACAAAGTCTCTGGTGTACTTACACCACTCCCAATTATACATGTAACAGGCACCCCAGGTGCTACTAATTTTTCTGTCAATGGCAAAATGCGAGACTTATAAGGATAAACCCCTTGTGGAAATCCAATGTCACTGAGAAATTGTGCGACATCATAGGCTGAGTAAGTTGCATTTGGAGTGATCACAAGTGGTTTTTGACTGCCAAATAGTTTGGGATTAGGCATGAGCCATAGGTTGCTCTCAGAGCTCCTTTGTTCTTCTCGTACTTGCAATGGTTCCACTAGTGGCACTTCAAGTGAATTCCCAGAAGCAAAGGTTAGCATTTCCTCCACAGTGCCACCCCATGGTGCTGAGAGTGCAATGAAGTGTTTGATATATTTTTGGCGCCAAGAGGACGGGTTTCGGTTGAGAAGTTGGAGGGCAAACAGGCCTCCTAAGCTGTGGGAGAGAAGTATAACTGGCTTTCCTCCATTAGAAGTGCTTGCCTTTTCTATCAAATCCTTTAGGTCTTGTAGGAACTTGGAACCCACATGAGATGGGTGACCTTCTGCAGCTAAACCATATCTAAAATCATATGGAGCTCCAAAGAGGGTCTTGCCATTGACATATCCAATTTGTTCAAGAGATTCCACTAGGGGTGCCATGTATGCTGTAATGTGCCTGTAAATATGACAATGATTTGTTAAAAACTGAGTTGCCACGCAAATTGTTTACTCCACTATTTAGTCTGATAATTCAATTTCTACACTATTTTATTTCTTATATCAGGAACAGGTATAAGATTGAAAAAAGTAAAGAGGAATAAGAAATAAATTTTTGCAAGTACTACAGCAAAATGATGACTAGATTATAATTTTGTTTTTGATCCAGATGGATGACAACCTTGTTAACCACACATTTAATGAATCAATCAGCAATAGTAGCTACACAACGAGAATACTCCCCTTCCACAGATTTCATCACAAGTAGCTTCCTTTCAAAATGAGATAACATTGACTTTGAAGTTAATTGGCATACCAAATAGCCAACCAATAGCCACTATGAGTAACCATATTACAAATTCCAAATAGTTGACATTTGAACTAACAACAAATCTGTCAACATTGTTGAGGTTGGGAGATTTGCACTTGCATATTGTTAGCCACTATCATTTGACATGGTTTACTTATTTGTACAAAGCTTAACTACAGTTCCTTAGATGTTGTACCTTAATTAGATTTCTCAATTAAATTCAATCATGTGACTGCATTGATCAATGCAATACAGACTGAGTACAAAAAATTGGACCAAGTTGCTTTATAAGAATGTAACCACATAATTCAATTTAATTGGGGAGCCTATAGTACATCACTTTAAAGAATTATATTTAAAGGGTTACCATACTTATTATAAATGAAAAGCATAAAAAGGCTAATCTTATCATAGTTAGAAACAATGAAGAAATGATTTTGCAAGATGATGCAAAAGATGATAACAATGACTTGGACCATAGATGAGTTGAGTAGGCAAGATGATTAATAAGATAGAAAAAAAAAAGTTATGATTTTGGCTTATACATTATGTATTATTGCTTTCAAGTTTAACCAATTTGAATGTCAATGTTACACATATTTTAATTTGATTTATTTAGTTAACTTTTTCTTTATAAATTATTATATAAGTAATGATTAAATTATCATTTGTTGAATATGTTCAATCTATATTAAATAAACCTTATATATTTGTTAAAAAATATTTGTGTCTTTCAAAGTTTCAATACACAATACTAAAAAATTTTAAATCGATTCACACGCTAGCGGGCTTATGCAAGTCAAAACGATTAGACAGCAAGCAGTAAGGCCAGCACTTTCCATGGTGGGCTAGGCTAATATCTCAAAGCCCATATGGTACCAGACACAAGTGGTTGACAAGTTCTCTCTCATTTAAAATTTCGAAACAAACATAGTAATTGTAGGCCTAGCCCAAATCAGATTTCATGAAATACAGGAAGCTCAGGCTTAAAACAGTTTATTTTTACTCTCAAAAAGAGTCAAAAGACCAAAAAAAGAGAGATAACTGATAAGATACGATAAGATAAGATATTATCTGGCTCTCTATGCATTATTTGTGCTTTTTTTTTTTTTTTTTTTTAAACACACTCGTCACACGGCAAACATGAGTTGTGAGTGGTAAAAGAAAAAAAAAAAGGATACGTCGACATCTTCACCACTCATAGTTGCCTCACAACTAACCACGTCGTGCGAGCTGTGACAAAAATTGTGTGATTAATTGTAACTCTACCATTGCTATTTTGACCTGAACCAAAAACTTATCTCTACGACCAAATCAAGGTAGCTTAATATGAAGAAAGAGAGGACAAGTAGAGCTTACTTGAGATAAGGGTCGAGGTAGAGAAGAGACTGAGTGGAACCAAAGTGAGGGACCCTGGTTTGGACCCCAGGTGCGTTTCGGAAATCATCCAAATCAGGGTGATAGTAAAGCGTCATTCGCTCAGCAAAGCACTTTGTAAACGGAGCTAAGAGCACACTTGGGTCGAACCATAGTCTGAACCAACCCTCCTTGTCTTTCCGAACTGGGTTCCACTTGTTGCAGTACAGGCTCGAGGGCTTGTAGTCACTGGTTAGCTTGGCTTCTAGCTGGTTCCCACCATTCCCAGGTATTAGAATCAGAGGGTGGAGGTTGCTGCCTGCTTGACACGTGTACAGCATCGTGGCCACTGAAATCATCAGTGCCAATTTCATGCCCATCTGGTGTAACTAAAGAGACACGGAGAGACTATTTTAATGGATTTGGATGCTGTACTTTTACGCTTTATGGGTTTGCAAGGTGCAAGTGCTACGTGTGGTGGAAAATGCCTTTCGACTTTCGTTAATAATAACGGAAACGTCGACGTTTTTCAAAATATAGAATCTAATAATATATACCATTTCAGAAACTTTACCCCTATATATTTTCTTTTGCAAATTATTAGTAGACATTGTTAAGGTATGTTTTGGTAATTCTACTGTTAGAATTCATATATATATATATATATATGATAGTGCATGTAAAGCACTAAGTGTCATCTCGTCCGTGTGGGGTCGTCCGTAATGGGTAATGGGATGGACGAGGGACATTCGTCTCTTCTTCATTAAGGACGGACTAGTGAGCTAAAATCCACTCGTCCCTAGACTTGCAAATATATTCGTCTATCCTATTAAGGATGGACGAAGCTCGTCCGTCCACAATAATGGACGGACGATCGTATTATGATTATAACCACCAGTTTGCAACGACGCGATGTTTCCTAGGTTTATCGTTACGATGCACCGGTACGAATAGGGTAACTTCCCTGGTGGTTATGGAAGTTATCTCCGAATTCTCTAAAACCTCACGATGGTTGGAGAAACAACCGCTTCAGATAGACACTATATAAAGGTCATTCTACATGAAGGTAGGCATTCAGACATTTCCAAAGGAAAAATTCTCATTACTTACTGCAAATTCCAAATTCACTGACTTTGTCATCAGAGGGTTCTTGACCGGCCCCCACCGGTCCTCCTTGACTCTTGTTTGTTTTTTCAGTATTCACTCAACGGATCACCAACGCTCGGAACTTTCAGTCCACTGATATTTGAAGAATTATCAGTTGGCGCCGTCTGTGGGAAATGGTAATATTCGATTTAGAATTTTTTACATTTGAGTTTCATTGTTGAATTCTATAATTTCTTTCTCCGACAAAGGACTGAAATGGTCCGGACAAGATCAAGGGTCACCAGTCTAGGCCCTCAACCGAGTAGAAATGCTTCCAGTAATCCTTATCATGACCGTCAATCGGCTCCTGTCACGCAACCTTCATCAGCCCAACACATGCAATCCATGGCCGCTGCCATGGCTGAACTCACTCGCCAAAATCAAGAGTTACGGAGGGAGGTTAATCTCAGAAGGCAACACCATGAGGTTCATGGAGAGGAACGAGAACAAAGTCAGGAAGATGAAAGAAATGTAGAACCAGAAAGTCAATCAAGGGGTACTGCTTCACAGAGGGTACCACATTTAGAGAGGGAAGTGGACCAGATGAGGAAGGTTATGGATGAAATGAGGGAGAATATGAGAAGGACCAATCCTGTAGAAGATTTGGTTCACAGAACTGATTCACCCTTTACGGCGTCCATCAATGGCCATCCTTTACCGCCAAAGTTTAAAATGCCTTCCTTGGATTCATATGATGGCACGCGTGATCCCTTTGACCATATTGCTACCTTTAAGACTACCATGCATCTTCAAGGAGTCCCGGATGAGATAATGTGTAGAGCATTTCCAACAACCCTTAAGGGGCCTGCGAGAGTTTGGTTCAGCAAAATTCCTCCGAATTCAGTAAGTTCTTTCGAGGAGTTGAGTAAATTGTTTGTAAATAATTTCATTGGAGGACAAAGACATAAACGTTCCTCGTCTAGCTTATTGACCATAGAGCAAGGAGAGAATGAAAGCCTGCGTTCCTTCATCACACGCTTCAATAGGGAAGCACTGACCGTCGACGAGGTAGATGACAAGCTGCTGTTGGCTGCCTTCCATAATGGAATTAATTCTGACTTGTTCATACACAAGTTTTATGAAAAAGAGCCTCAGTCCATGGCCGAACTTGTCCATTCAGCCCAAAACTTTATGAACGCCGAAGACGCGATCATAGCCAAGAAGAGGAAGAGAATGGAAAGAATGGAGGCAAATCCCGTCCGTCACTCTGAGCAAGCCCCTCGTTCAAAGAAGGGGCGGACAGAAGATAAGAAAGACCGAGATAGCAAGAAACCAGGTTCTTCAGGACGAAATCAACAATACACCCCTTTGAATGTACCACTTGAGCAAGTCCTTATGCAAATTAAAGACGAGCCTTCCTTGAAGTGGCCAGAGAAGATGAAGGGAGATCCCAACAAGCGTAACAGGAACAAGTATTGTCGCTTCCACAGAGATCATGGACATGATATCGACGAATGTTTTGATTTGAAGCAACAGATTGAAAATCTCATCAGGCAAGGAAAGTTGAGAAATTTCCTTGGACGGGACCAGAAGGACGAGAGGCTAAAGGGTAAGGTAGAGGAACCGTCACGACCACCGCTTGGAGAGATAAGAGTCATTGTAGGGGGAGATTCAACAGGACAGTCGTCCAAGTCTAAGAAGACGTACTTAAAAGCAGTGCAGAGCGTCCAACTTTCTGGACGATCACCAAGAGCGGGGACTGCGGGTGAACAAGTAATCACTTTCACAGAGGAGGATGCAGAAAGAATACATCACCCTCATGACGATGCCATTGTCATTACCCTCCTTATTGCGGACTACAAAACTAGAAGAGTGCTAGTAGACAATGGGAGCTCGGCTGATATTTTGTATTATCCTGCCTTTCAGCAAATGAGGCTGGGATGAGATCAGCTTCGTCCTGCAAGTTCTCCTCTAGTGGGATTCGGTGGAATGAAGGTACAACCCGTAGGCACTATTCTTTTACCAGTGACAGTGGGGGTGTACCCACAACAAATCACCAAAAATGTGAACTTCCTTGTAGTTGATTGCTCATCTTCCTACAATGCCATAGTTGGAAGGCCGACTTTGAACAGTTGGAAGGCGGTCACATCAACCTACCACTTGTCAGTGAAGTTCCCAACAGAGCACGGGGTGGGGCAAGTACAAGGAGACCAGCTAGCAGCAAGAGAATGTTATCTGGCCATGTTAGCCATGGACGAGCAAATCCAATCCATGAACATTGAAGAAAAGAGAATTGTGGCAGAACTCGTTGAAATGTTGGAAAATGTTTCCCTAGACGAGAATTACCCCGAAAGGTGTACCAGGGTTGGGGCAGACTTGAGAAACGAAGTAAAGAAGGACCTCGTCCATTTTTTGAAGACAAATGTTGATCTGTTTGCTTGGAGTAGTGAAGACATGCCAGGTATAGATCCCAATGTCATTACTCACTGTTTGAATGTAGACCCTTCCTTTAAGCCAGTACGACAGAAGAAAAGAGTGTTCGCTCCAGAGAGGGACGCTGCTATTAAGGAGGAGGTACAGAAATTGTTGGCCGCAAAGTTTATACGAGAAGTGTACTACCCCCAGTGGTTAGCCAATGTGGTAATGGTAAAAAAAGCGAACGGCAAGTGGAGAATGTGTGTGGATTTTACAGACTTAAATAAGGCTTGCCCCAAAGACAGTTATCCACTGCCGCGAATTGACCAGCTGGTGGATTCCACTGCAGGCCACAGACTACTAAGTTTCATGGATGCCTTCTCAGGGTACAACCAAATAAGGATGGACGAAGCAGACCAGGAGAAGACTTCCTTCGTCACCAGTCAGGGACTATTTTGTTATGAAGTGATGCCCTTTGGATTGAAAAATGCCGGAGCAACATACCAACGACTAGTTAACCACATGTTTCGTCCGCAAATTGGGCGGAATGTGGAGGTCTATGTCGACGACATGCTGGTAAAGAGTCAGATTGAGGAAGGACATCTGGATGACCTGAAGGAAACGTTTAATACGTTGAGGCAGTATCGCATGAAGTTAAATCCTAACAAATGTGCTTTTGGGGTATCATCAGGAAAATTCCTTGGGTTCATGGTCTCCCATAGAGGAATTGAGGCGAACCCGGATAAGATTCAAGCAATATTGGACATGAAGCCTCCATGCAATGTCAAAGAAGTTCAATCCCTCACCGGACGGGTTGCCGCCCTCAACAGGTTTGTTTCAAAAGCTACTGACAAGTGTTTGCCATTTTTCAAAGTACTGAAGAAAGCATTCGAGTGGACGGACGAGTGTCAGGTAGCCTTTCAAGACTTGAAAGCATATCTCGTTACCGCTCCGTTGCTAAGTCCATCCGTGGCAGGAGAAGAGTTATTTTTGTACCTGGCAGTAACTCCACACGCAGTAAGCTCAGCATTGATAAGGGAGGAAGGAAAGATTCAAAAGCCGGTGTACTACACAAGCAGGGCACTGAGAGGAGCGGAAGGACGATATCCCCTAATGGAAAAATTGGCTTTCGCGCTGGTGACAGCCTCCAGAAAACTGAGGCATTACTTTCAGGCCCACGTCATCAATGTTATAACAGATCATCCACTCAGAAAGGCAATGAACAAATTAGAGGCTGCGGGACGACTGGTTCAATGGGCTGTCGAGCTCAGTGAGTTTGATATAAAGTACCAACCTAGACATGCCATAAAAGGTCAGGCTCTGGCGGACTTTATCGCAGAGTTCACCCCTAGTCATGACGATGGAAGTAAGATGGAGGGCAACCAGAAGTGGATTGTCCACGTGGATGGATTGTCAACACAGCACGCTGGAGGCATAGGTGTAGTTTTGCAATCCCCAGAGGGGGATAAACTGAAATACAAAGTTCGCATGCAATACCAAACAACCAATAATGAAGTTGAGTATGAAGCTCTTCTTAAAGGGTTGGAATTAGCCAAGTTCGTAGAAGCAAAATCAATACTCGTCCTGGGAGATTCTCAACTAATCATGGGTCAAGTGAATGGGGCATACGAGGCTAAAGAAGAACGAATGAAGAAGTATCTTGGCAGAGTAATGAGACTTGCGAAAAAATTTGAAGAAACTAACTTCGTTCAAATCCCAAGGGAGGAGAACATGGAAGCGGATACACTAGCCAAAGAAGCTTCGGCAAGCGAAGCCCATGACAAGTTTGATGAGATTCAGTACATGCCAAGCATAGACATCCCAGAGGTGCAACAAGTGCAGAGTGAAGAAAACTGGATGGCTCCCATTATATCATATTTGAAAGATGGACGGCTTCCAGAAGAAAGGGACGAAGCACGAAAGCTGAGGGTAAGATCGGCCAGGTACGTTCTTATGGACGAGGTACTGTATAAGAGGGGTTTTTCTCGCCCTTATCTCCGGTGTCTGGCACCAGACCAAGCAAACTATGTCCTCAGAGAAATTCATGAGGGAGCGTGTGGCAATCATTCAGGAGCCAGATCACTCGTTCACAAAATCATCCGTGCAGGGTACTACTGGCCAAACATGCAAGCCGATGCCAAAGCCTATGTCAAAGTCTGCAACCAATGCCAAAGATTTAGCAACATCCCTAGACAACCATCAGAATACCTAACCCCAATGACGGCCCCATGGCCTTTTGCACAATGGGGACTAGATATTCTAGGCCCTTTTCCAATAGGTGTGAGGCAAATGAAATTTCTTGTGGTGGGTATTGATTATTTCACCAAGTGGGTAGAGGCAGAACCTTTAGCTAACATCACACAGCAAAATGTCAAGAACTTTGTGTGGAAGAATATTGTGTGCAGGTTTGGCGTGCCCAGGGTGTTGATATCGGATAATGGACGACAATTTGATAACACACTCTTCAAAGATTTTTGCATACACTTTGGAATTCAGAATCATTACTCCTCACCCGCCCATCCACAAGCAAATGGCCAGGCTGAAGTTGCAAACCAATCCTTGCTAAAAATAATCAAGACTCGGCTTGAGAGGGCAAAGGGTGTATGGCTAGATGAATTACCAGGAGTTCTATGGGCCTATAGGACGACAGCAAGAACCCCAACAGGTGAAACTCCTTTCAAGTTAGCTTATGGAGCTGAAGCAGTCATACCCGCGGAAGTACACATGGCTAGTCATAGGGTGACAACCTACCAGGATGAAGCTAACGAGGAACAACTCCGTTTGAACCTCGATTTAATAGACGAGGTAAGGACGGACGCGGAGCAAAGGATGGCAAGGTATAAAAACCTTATGGCAAGGCGGTATGATGCAATGGTCAAGCCAAGACGATTCAACATAGGGGACCTCGTCCTGAAAAAGGTTTCCTTAGCAACGAAGAACCCAGCCCATGGGAAGCTGGGACCAAATTGGGAAGGCCCCTACAGGGTTGTCAATTGCAAAAGACAAGGATCCTATTACTTAGAGGCCTTTGACGGAAGAAAGCTGGAGCATCCCTGGAATGTAGAGCACTTGAGGAAGTACTATCAGTAAAGTACCAGTCTAAAGGAGCATAATTCGAACAGGGGTTCATGTTTGTATGATTTTATTATTATGTTTGACCTTATTATTATGTCAGAATTGTGGACGAAGTTATAATTTGTGTTGTTTAAATAAAGGCATTAACCTAAGGTACATGCCTCGTCCATGAACAGTATCTGTGTTGTGAACAATATTTATGAAATGTACATAATGTTGTGTGAATCAATGATGTCCATAATACTTCTGTTCATATTAACTCTTGAAGAAAGCTGGAAAGCTAAAGACGAGAAAACTCTCTTGATTCGGAGATATGATCAAGCTTTTCTAGAAAGAGAACAAAGGCACACTCGTCCGTCCAAAGAAAAGGACGAGGAAAATCCCATGCCTAAAACTAAATTACCAAACATACTCGTCCGTCTAAAGAAAAGGACGAGGAAAATCCCATGCCTGAAAAAGTTACTTAGCATGCTCACCCGTCCAAAGGACGAGATAAATTCCATGCTCAAGGAAAATTAATCCAAGGCATATTCGTCCATAATATGGGCTAGGTAAAACACAAATACTAAAACCATACTATGGACGAGGAAGGGCATAGATGTTTTTAACTTGAGCCGCCCGCTCAAAAGCCGTCCATGGACGAGCAAAATGCGAAGACAAGTATAAGGACGAGAAAAAGCACAGACAAGTCTATGGACGAGTGATGCTTGTACTTAGCCATTTCAAAAGAGGTTTTTACCGAACAAATCACAAGTAAAACTTCCATTAAAAATGGTTAAGTATGTATATGAAATATAGACGAGCAAAACAACATGCCATACATAAAAGTTAAACATTCTCGTCTATACATATATAAAACAAAAAGTATTCATTTAGTTGTTTAAGGGCGGACTACTAACGTCCAAACACCCTTTAAAATAACTGTTTAAGAACTCGTCTTAAAACCACAGACGAGATAATTGTGTTTGGGTTACATGAAAAGGTCCTAAAACAATGGACTAAATGGATAACAAGAATAAAGGAAAAACATCGCGTCGTTGCAAACTGGTGGTTATAATCATAATACGATCGTCCGTCCATTATTATGGACGGACGAGCTTCGTTCGTCCATTATTGTGGACGGACGAGCTTCGTCCATCCTTAATAGGATAGACGAATATATTTGCAAGTCTAGGGACGAGTGGATTTTAGCTCACTAGTCCGTCCTTAATGAAGAAGAGACGAATGTCCCTCGTCCATCCCATTACCCATTACGGACGACCCCACACGGACGAGATGACACTTAGTGCTTTACATGCACTATCAGTTTATGGGAGACCATGAACCCAAGGAATTTTCCTGATGATACCCCAAAAGCACATTTGTTAGGATTTAACTTCATGCGATACTGCCTCAACGTATTAAACGTTTCCTTCAGGTCATCCAGATGTCCTTCCTCAATCTGACTCTTTACCAGCATGTCGTCGACATAGACCTCCACATTCCGCCCAATCTGCGGACGAAACATGTGGTTAACTAGTCATTGGTATGTTGCTCCGGCATTTTTCAATCCAAAGGGCATCACTTCATAACAAAATAGTCCCTGACTGGTGACGAAGGAAGTCTTCTCCTGGTCTGCTTCGTCCATCCTTATTTGGTTGTACCCTGAGAAGGCATCCATGAAACTTAGTAGTCTGTGGCCTGCAGTGGAATCCACCAGCTGGTCAATTCGCGGCAGTGGATAACTGTCTTTGGGGCAAGCCTTATTTAAGTTTGTAAAATCCACACACATTCTCCACTTGCCGTTCGCTTTTTTTACCATTACCACATTGGCTAACCACTGGGGGTAGTACACTTCTCGTATAAACTTTGCGGCCAACAATTTCTGTACCTCCTCCTTAATAGCAGCGTCCCTCTCTGGAGCGAACACTCTTTTCTTCTATCGTACTGGCTTAAAGGAAGGGTCTACATTCAAACAGTGAGTAATGACATTGGGATCTATACCTGGCATGTCTTTACTACTCCAAGCAAACAGATCAACATTTGTCTTCAAAAAATGGACGAGGTCCTTCTTTACTTCGTCTCTCAGGTCTGCCCCAACCCTGGTACACCTTTCGGGGTAATTCTCGTCTAGGGAAACATTTTCCAACATTTCAACGGGTTCTGCCACAATTCTCTTTTCTTCAATGTTCATGGATTGGATTTGCTCGTCCATGGCTAACATGGCCAGATAACATTCTCTTGCTGCTAGCTGGTCTCCTTGTACTTGCCCCACCCCATGCTCTGTTGGGAACTTCACTGACAAGTGGTAGGTTGATGTGACCGCCTTCCAACTGTTCAAAGTCGGCCTTCCAACTATGGCATTGTAGGAAGATGAGCAATCAACTACAAGGAAGTTCACATTTTTGGTGATTTGTTGTGGGTACACCCCCACTGTCACTGGTAAAAGAATAGTGCCTACGGGTTGTACCTTCATTCCACCGAATCCCACTAGAGGAGAACTTGCAGGACGAAGCTGATCTCGTCCCAGCCTCATTTGCTGAAAGGCAGGATAATACAAAATATCAGCCGAGCTCCCATTGTCTACTAGCACTCTTCTAGTTTTGTAGTCCGCAATAAGGAGGGTAATGACAATGGCATCGTCATGAGGGTGATGTATTCTTTCTGCATCCTCCTCTGTGAAAGTGATTACTTGTTCACCCGCAGTCCCTGCTCTTGGTGATCGTCCAGAAAGTTGGACGCTCTGCACTGCTTTTAAGTACGTCTCCTTTAGACTGGTACTTTACTGATAGTACTTCCTCAAGTGCTCTACATTCCAGGGATGCTCCAGCTTTGTCAAGAACCCTCCGATGACAAAGTCAGTGAATTTGGAATTTGCAGTAAGTAATGAGAATTTTTCCTTTGGAAATGTCTGAATGCCTACCTTCATGTAGAATGACCTTTATATAGTGTCTATCTGAAGCGGTTGTTTCTCCAACCATCGTGAGGTTTTAGAGAATTCGGAGATAACTTCCATAACCACCAGGGAAGTTACCCTATTCGTACCGGTGCATCGTAACGATAAACCTAGGAAACATCGCGTCGTTGCAAACTGGTGGTTATAATCATAATACGATCGTCCGTCCATTATTGTGGACGGACGAGCTTCGTCCGTCCATTATTGTGGACGGACGAGCTTCGTCCATCCTTAATAGGATAGACGAATATATTTGCAAGTCTAGGGACGAGTGGATTTTAGCTCACTAGTCCGTCCTTAATGAAGAAGAGACGAATGTCCGTCGTCCATCCCATTACCCATTACGGACGACCCCACACGGACGAGATGACACTTAGTGCTTTACATGCACTATCAGTTGCCCCCCAGTCCGTGGGTCGTCCGAGTGGATACGTGGTGAGTAAGGCCGGATGTGCCATGTGTCACGGTTTTACCGGGGATTAGTCACATTGGTTTATGTTCTCGAGACGCTTGCCACGTGGCGGCTTTTGTCTGGTGGTGTCATTTCTGAGGTCACAATCCATTCCCTATAAATAGTGGAATCCCCCTGATACCCTCTACATTTTCTCAAATTTTCTTCTGACCTTCCTCGTCTAGAGCTTCGTCTAGAAGTTTCCGCGTCCTTAGTCATCTTTCGTCTAGAGCCAGGTATTCTCTTCCCTTTCATTTTTAGGTTTTCCTTGTTTTCCCTAAAATGTCTTCAGACTCGAATTCTTCGTCTAGCAACAGTTTAGATCTGGCTATAGACGAGTATCACGATTCCACTAATTACAGTGGCTCTAGTGATAGCTCTGACCATAGTAGTAAGGGAAATACCACGGACGAGGAATATGTTTCTGGCGTCCCTGGATTTCCAATAGAAGTCATCCGTGAACAACTTTGGGAGAGGACAGCCTCTGGGCTTCAAGCTGGCACCTCGACGAGTGTCCCCTCGTCT
Source organism: Quercus glauca (assembly GCA_023736055.1). Lineage (NCBI taxonomy): Eukaryota > Viridiplantae > Streptophyta > Magnoliopsida > Fagales > Fagaceae > Quercus > Quercus glauca. Next base: position 5,665,864 of record CM043326.1, read on the forward strand.
AACCCTTTGGACGAGGAAGAGACCGTTTACAGTTGTGCAGTTGGTGTCAATTCGAAATCTGACGAACAGAGGTTAAATAACTTAAGGAAATGGTACCAAATTCCGGATGAGCTTAATCCTAGGTTAGCCGTCCGTGGAGAATGGTGCTGTAATCCTCGTTTTGGGGTTGGTATCTATGAAGCCTATTTTCTGGGTGGGCTGAGATTACCATTGAATGCTTTCGCTAGGGAGTTACTCACAAAGTTAGGTTTAGCTGTGTGTCAACTTAATCCCAATGCATGGAGGTTGGTCATTTCTATGCAGATATTATGGAAAGAAGTATTTGGGAAGAGTCGTCCTATCACTGTGGACGAATTTCTCTTATGCTACAAGCCTTCTGAAATTAGTCAATCCTTAGGTTTCTACCAGTTTACAGCTAAGGGCGCAAACTGTAGGTTAATAAGATCTTTACCCTCGTCTGACAGAAACTGGAAGACGGAGTTTATCTTCGTACGGAGTTTATCTGCATAGAAATGACCAACCTCCATGCATTGGGATTAAGTTGACACACAGCTAAACCTAACTTTGTGAGTAACTCCCTAGCGAAAGCATTCAATGGTAATCTCAGCCCACCCAGAAAATAGGCTTCATAGATACCAACCCCAAAACGAGGATTACAGCACCATTCTCCACGGACGGCTAACCTAGGATTAAGCTCATCCGGAATTTGGTACCATTTCCTTAAGTTATTTAACCTCTGTTCGTCAGATTTCGAATTGACACCAACTGCACAACTGTAAACGGTCTCCTCCTCGTCCAAAGGGTTAGACGAGGGGACACTCGTCGAGGTGCCAGCTTGAAGCCCAGAGGCTGTCCTCTCCCAAAGTTGTTCACGGATGACTTCTATTGGAAATCCAGGGACGCCAGAAACATATTCCTCGTCCGTGGTATTTCCCTTACTACTATGGTCAGAGCTATCACTAGAGCCACTGTAACTAGTGGAATCGTGATACTCGTCTATAGCCAGATCTAAACTGTTGCTAGACGAAGAATTCGAGTCTGAAGACATTTTAGGGAAAACAAGGAAAACCTAAAAATGAAAGGGAAGAGAATACCTGGCTCTAGACGAAAGATGACTAAGGACGCGGAAACTTCTAGACGAAGCTCTAGACGAGGAAGGTCAGAAGAAAATTTGAGAAAATGTAGAGGGTATCAGGGGGATTCCACTATTTATAGGGAATGGATTGTGACCTCGGAAATGACACCACCAGACAAAAGCCGCCACGTGGCAAGCGTCTCGAGAACATAAACCAATGTGACTAATCCCCGGTAAAACCATGACACATGGCACATCCGGCCTTGCTCACCACGTATCCACTCGGACGACCCACGGACTGGGGGGCAACTGATAGTGCATGTAAAGCACTAAGTGTCATCTCGTCCGTGTGGGGTCGTCCGTAATGGGTAATGGGATGGACGACGGACATTCGTCTCTTCTTCATTAAGGACGGACTAGTGAGCTAAAATCCACTCGTCCCTAGACTTGCAAATATATTCGTCTATCCTATTAAGGATGGACGAAGCTCGTCCGTCCACAATAATGGACGGACGATCGTATTATGATTATAACCACCAGTTTGCAACGACGCGATGTTTCCTAGGTTTATCGTTACGATGCACCGGTACGAATAGGGTAACTTCCCTGGTGGTTATGGAAGTTATCTCCGAATTCTCTAAAACCTCACGATGGTTGGAGAAACAACCGCTTCAGATAGACACTATATAAAGGTCATTCTACATGAAGGTAGGCATTCAGACATTTCCAAAGGAAAAATTCTCATTACTTACTGCAAATTCCAAATTCACTGACTTTGTCATCGGAGGGTTCTTGACCGGCCCCCACCGGTCCTCCTTGACTCTTGTTTGTTTTTTCAGTATTCACTCAACGGATCACCAACGCCCGGAACTTTCAGTCCACTGATATTTGAAGAATTATCAATATATATATATATATATTTTTTTTTGAGAAACTGTTAGAATTCATATTAGTATATAAGTATACTGCATTTTGGTAAGTAACAATAAAAAAATTCTTTAAATTTTTTTTTTTTGGTGAAGTATTACCGTCAAACTTTTATGAAAAGTAATCGTGCTTAATATGTGTATACAAGTTTAAAACCAAACATTGATGGTATTAAATTAGATATAAATGAAAATTTAATATTTATTTAATTTTGTTAATTTTTAAATGCACTCATAGCTAGTTTATATAATTTTTTGCAGAAATTATACTTTACTCACTTGTGGTTTACCTTAAAAATTTTTTGCCTACCTGTGGTTTAAAAATTGACATTTTATTCACATAAGGTAAGCTCTATTTGTCTCTAATTATCCACCGCTATTAAAAATATGAGTAAATTTGTATTTTTGCTACCCTTTTATGCCTCTCTTCTCTCAAAACATAAAAAAACTAAAAAATAAAAAATAAAAAAAAATCTAAAACTAGATTTTGTAAAATTTAAAAACATTCAACTAAAACAATCATTTCTGATTTCTTTATTCCAATTTTTTTTTTTTTTTGGGTCTTTCTTTTATTCTGTCAGTGTTGTTTTGGAAGGTTTTTTATGTTATGTTAATAAGAAGTTGGCTTTGACAGCTAGAGATATTCAGGCATGGGAATATGTATCTCTCGGTCCTTTTCAGTTTAAACACATGTTTTCAATTTTTAAAAACATTACACGTGTTTCTACACATTTTTTCACCCACACATATTTCAAAAAAATATAAACAACATTACTAGAACAACATCACTATTTCTGCTTCATTTTTCAAAAAATATAAGGGGGTGTCTGATTTGAGGAGTTTTGAGTTATATAACTCAAAACTCAAAAACCGTGGGTCCCACTGAGATAAATTTTGTTTGGTTGAATTTTTAGTTTTTGTTTTCATAACTTATTTCTCAAAATTTTGAGTTATGAGAATAAAAACTGAGAATAGGTGGAGAGGTGTTTTCAGTTTTTAGAATATGAGTTTCATGGCATTCTCGTAAATTAGTGGAACCATGTGGTCCCCACTGTAGTGACTTAGCACATCAAATATCAATACCGTTGGAAGCTTTTTCATCTTCTTTACTTTTGCTCCAGCTTCACATTATATGCACTGATACGCCACCAGCCCCTCTCTATTTTCCTCTCTTCGCTTTACATCCATAACTACACTTCCGCCAAAATTGTTTGCTAGGACCAAGTTTCTAAACAAGCATAGGCAGCAAACAATATTAAGTGGGGAAAATAAGGGATGACCCATTGTTTGATTTTGGGGTTCTTACGGGGTAGAGGAATAAGGGAAACTCAGACAGAACAGTGGCCTTAACGCTGAAACGGACACAAAAAAACCGTGGAATCTGGGACTACTATCGACGATTAGGCGACATGAAAAGGAAAATGGGATTTGCTGGATATGGGTGTCGACCAATTCCTGGATTTGGGGGTTAGTTCAAGACAGAGGAAGAGGAGGAAATCATCACACCATAGCCCGTATAACAGAAAAGGAACGAAACTCACTGGTAGAAACTGGGCAATCAAAGACAAGAGTGAGCTTTGAGAAATTTCTTTAGGGGTTTGCTGGAGATGGGTCTTGTGGATATGGAGGCGGAAGAGTAGACTAATGGACTTTTTTCTAACATTTGGAGAGAGAGAGAGAGAGAGAGAGAGAGAGAGAGAGAGAGAGAGAGAGAGAGAGAGAGAGAGAGAGAGAGAGAGAGGAGACAAATTTTGGGTGAAAGGAGAGAGGTCACACGCGTGAGAGACACATGACCGTTTTGAAAGTGCAGGCTGTGGGCTCCACCAAAAAGTGAAAAAGTTGAGTAATAAAAATGAGATACATGGGTTTGAGTTATGAACAAAACAAAAATTTTCAGTTTTGAGTTTTTGCTGTGATAGAGTTTTGAGATATGAGTAATGAGAATGAGTGATGAGTTTTGAGATAGTCTCAAACCAAACACCCTCTAACTGCTTCATTTTTCAAGTTCCATTTCTCAAAGTTGAAGTCAGGATGCGTGCACTTCACTCACTGATAATTGCCCATACACTTTGCTTGCAAGTGATTCTTTATCCTACACAAAACTGAAGGCTTTATTTATTTATTTATTTATTTTTGTTGTCTTGTGTTTTTTAGGTACTACAGTATCCCCATGGATTGCAACACTAGATGCTCTTGAACCTTTGGCTTGTGATGCTTCCAAACAGGTAGCTTATCATCTTAAATCTTAATCACACATAACGTGACAGTTTTACTTTTTAGGTTCATTATGTCGTACCCAAATTTCTTGCCAGGAACTATTTCTGACGTGGCAAGACGCTATACAAATGTGTGGTTAAATTGCAGAACCCTCCTCCATTGGCATTTCTTGCTGAAAAGATATCCAAGAACTATAACATTTCTTTGGAGGTAGTATCTAAATGCTGTATATATGTACAGTTTAATTGTTTTTTATACGTTTTAAATTGCATCATTGAAAGATAAGAGTACAAGAATATAATAGAAAAGAGCAAAAAGAATAAATGAAAGACAAAATAAAAATAAAAAATGGAATACAGAAGTCAGAAATAATTGTTTTGATTGAATGTTTTTAATCTTTACAAAATCTAGTTTTTAGATTTTTTTTTTTGATTTTTTAGTTTTTTATGTTTTGAGAGGAGAGACATAAAAGGGTAGCAAAAATACAAATTTACTCATATTTTTAACAGATGTAGATAACTGGAGACAAACAGAACTTACCTCAGGTGGGTAAAGTGTCAATTTTTAAACCACAGGTAGGCAAACTATTTTTCGCGCAAACCACAGATGGGCAAAGTATAGTTTTCCCTTTTTTTTTTTTTTTTTTTTTTAAGTGTAACATTAGTAAAGGATTCAAATTATAGTTTGATTAAACTTTAATTTTTTGTCAAGTATCATTTCAATTAGAATTTTCATGCTCCAATTTTGTGCAAACTGTCCCTTCATCTTAAATTACTTCTACTAGCCTATTCTACTTGAAGTCCATTTTGTTTCTCATAAAAAAAAAAAAAAAAAAAAATCTCTAAGTCCATTTTAAACTACTTTCAACTCATTTAAAATTAGTTTAAATATTCGTATAAACTTCAATGACATACTTTCTCATGTTCTAAAAAGTGGGCTATTCCATTTTAGTATATTTTCATAATAACCAAATTTTCATAAATTATTTGCAAAAATAAAAATAAAATTGAATGCATCATAATAATAAAATTCCGTTAAGAATTACAGTGAATCTATGCATATGCAATGGTTACAAGCTAACTAGTTCTACTCATAGTTATATACAACTAAAGTTAAAGAAACTTGACATAAGATTTCTGCTGGAGGGGAACTGAGGATGGCACCACTGGTGGGCCTTCCCTGAGGATCGTATGGGCCCAATAAACATATAGGACAACCTGACTGAGGGAAGGAGGCCAAGCTGGAACCCCTATTCCCTCGAGAAAGAGGAGACAACCTACACCCCTACCAAGGAGTTTGGACCAAGACGGGGGACTAAGGGGGAAGGGAATGAAAAGAGGAGCAAGACTTGTTAAGGAAGCACTCATCACCTCCGCATTAAATGCACTGTACAAATTAGGATAGTCACATTTATGGGGGAGGTGATGCTTGAACAGTACCCAGATAGCTTGTAACTCACTTGACACTCCCCCCCCCCCCCTCCCCCAAAGGGGGGATGAGCAAGTATCTGATGAACAACCACTGCCCTACAGCTGGAGGGCTAGGATTAAGGATAAGTTGCATTAAAAAGGGGGTGGGTAGGTGGGGGGAACCCCATTAAAAGGGGACGAGAATTATTAGATAGAGAGGGAGAGAGAAAATTATTCATACTTGTGTTATTGATAGCTTTGGTATACCTTCCTCGACCAGCCGAGGGAGCATTAATACAAGATTTTCCTTTAGCAAAAATCCTTCCGCTTATTTGTTCCACTTTTTCATCTTTGTGTTAGGCCTGTTTATCTCATAGTAGACTTTAGTCCCAGGAATTCACGAGTTGATCTGCCATACCCATCTCTAAACAAATTAATTGAAGTGAGCTTTGCCCCCCAGGCCCAAGCCCCTAGCCTTTGGGCCCTTAGGAGATCCAAAAACCGACCGCACAATTTCCTTTCAACATATAAATTAAAATGAATTTTTATTCAAAAAGCATAATAATTTACTAATTCTTTTGATAATTAAATTATTACAATCAATGTGAGAGAGATATTCCAACTTTGATTCCCCTCATAATGAAAATCAACTAATGTAAGGAGTTACAAATCTCTTGGCAATAATTACCAACTTAACAAGATGTCGTTCCAAAAAGTATTCCAATAACTTCCCCTAAAGGGTAGTAATGTTCCAAGGTATATGTTCACGATAAAAATAAAAAATTGTTATTGCTTACAATATAAATAACAACAATTCTCGAGATTATTTATCATTTTATTTATTTATTTGCTATTGGGCTACACAGAGGAGTAGCAATGTAGCATTCCCACTCCAAAATCCCTTGTCACCTATGATTGCCTGCACTTTTAACTCATGACTTAAACATTTCTTATTTGTTTTAATTTCAAATTTACCACTTGTGAAATAAATTCCAGAGCGTAGTCGTCCATAGCTAGTTTTATATCTAGAATTGACAAAAATCATTATTGACAATTTGACAACATGAATGCACAAAGTGCATGGGATTTAAGAGAAATGGTTCAAACTACAAAATTAGCATCATATTTTTTATAGTTGTAACTATCTTTGAAAAAAAACAAAAACCAAAGACATTTGACAGCATGAATGCAACTCAAACAAGGGTCCAGTGACCACTGTCTGATCCTTAGTTCCTTACAACAACCATTTTGATACATACAAAGTTAAAACAACTAATTTACTCTATCAAGCATATTCATGAATCATGTAGTAATAAATAATAATGAGTCAAACAAATAGCCGCCGTGCATATATATACCATCTAAAAGCCATAGGAAACACATATAATAAGATAAAATACATGTCATTAAAAATGAGCACGTTGCAGAATGAAAATTTTAAAAGTCTTAACTTTTTTATATATGGTCATGAAAGTCTTATTGTTGGCGTAGGAGATGGGAGAACTTTTATGATGAAGTTCAGTTTGAAATAACCTTAGAAATTTCTATGGCAGTGTTAAAATTTGAGAATAATTGCATGCGATTCAAATATATGCAAAATAAATAGGACAAGCTTTTAGGTGCCAGATAACCCAACGAAAACACCCAAAATTGCGTTGACTAGCAAATAAAGCTACCAAAACTTGCAGGAAATGACCTAATTAATATTATTTCGTTAGGCGATTGTATGCAATGTTAAAATCTAAACGAAAGAACAAATAAGATGAAATAGATTGTAGAAAGAAATGGAAGTAAGAGAGAATAACGTGGTTTAACCCAACGACTTACATTCACAGGAAAAAGCTTAAGTAACTACATCTTTACTATGATGAATTGTTATTTTAGAGTGAACCCCTAAGTAGGGTATTTATTGAAATTAAATTTGACTTAGGAGAAGTCTGTGATTGGAATAAATCTAAAATCAAGGAAAATTAGTAAAATTAGTGTTCCTTGATTTTAGTCAATTAAGAATATCAACTTGCGCTGAATGTGATGTGATATCACTGATATGCATGATACACTAATACTTCCCTCAACATAACGATGCCTTGAGTTTGAAATGCAAGCACGTGAAGATACCTTGAAGATGACCACCGATGACAAGATTGGATGTAGAATGAGTCAAGTAATGTGCAATGAATTGTGCAAAATGCTAGCGAAGATGGTGGGCATCGACAATGGGTAAGTGTTGAAAGATGGCTACAATACAAAGGCCTAAGACTTACTACACCAATGACCAAAGACTAGTTGTAATGGTTGGAGGACGACTACATTGATGGCCAAATCATAGTGTTGAAAGATGGCTACAATACAAAGGCCTAAGACTGACTACACCAATGACCAAAGACTAGTTGTAATGGTTGGAGGACTACTACACATTGGTGGCCAAATTATTATTGGCAAAGGATGACATCATGATAAAAGCTTGCGAGTAAGTTCGTTGATTTTACAAAGATTGAACCAAAAAAATAACGAGGATTGTGTCATTTCATGTGACATGGGAGTTGGGAGCCACAAATAGAAAACAAACATCAACATTGAAATCCATGCAAACAATGAAATGGGAAATTCAAATTCTTTATGATAAAACTATTGTCGTAAGTGGTTGAATTCTACGACAGCTTATGGCGATCAATGATTTAAGTGAAGCAATAGTTAGTGGCGGGCTGGTAGAAATCTAGTGAAGGCCACATAATAAGTGGCTAGCTACGATACTATATTAAAAAAGGGATTAAAAAGAAAAAAAAGAAGTAGAGATAGAAAAAGACAGTTATTATTTGATTTTAATCAATTATGCATATCAATAATAATATGGACTAAATGTGATATGTATGATACACAAATACAATTAAGGAGAGTGATACTTAGTGTGCGTTTGGGTAGCGCGTTTGCGCTTCCCAAACGCATGTTTTGCGTTTCCAGAAAGTGGTTGAATATTAAACAAAAAGTTTTAAGGAAATTGAATCAGCTACATATTTGCATTATTTTTTGTCATCATAATATTACAAATCCAATTTTGTTCATAACTAATTTTGTAATTATTAAAGTAGTTGATTGTAAGTGGTGGTGAACACAACTGATACCTGTGAACCCATTACTTTTTTTCCACTACTCATAATTAAACACTTCAACAATTGTGAAAGAAAAACTCTAGAGACACAACAAAATCTTAGGGTAAGTTAATTTTAATATTTATTTAATGTCAATATTAAATTAGATATAAATGAAAATTTAATATTTATTTAATTTTGTTAATTTTTAAATGCACCCAAAGCTAGTCTATATAATTTTTTTTAAAGTGGAACATCTGTAAAGGATTCAAATTATAGTTTGATTAAACTCTAATTTTTTGTCAAGTATCATTTTAATTAGAATTTTCATGCTCCAATTTTGGTCAACTGTCCCTTCATCTTAAATTACTTCTACCTTCTAGCTTATTCTACTTTAAGTCCATTTTGTTTCTCAAAAAAAAAAAAAAAAAAAAAACTTCATGTCCATTTTAAACTACTTTCAACTCATTTAAAATTAGTTTAAATATTCTTACTAAAACTTATTATAAATTCAAGTATAAACTTCAATGAAATACTTTCTCATGTTCTAAAAAATTGGCTATTCCATTTTAGTATATTTTCATAATAAATAAATTTTCATAAATTATTTGCAAAAATAAAAATAAAATTGATTGCATCATAATAATAAAATACCGTTAAGAAGTACAATGAATCTATGCATATCCAATGGTTACAAGCTAACTAGTTTTACGCAAAGTTATATACAATTAAAGTCAAAGAAAATTGACATAAGATTTTTGTGGGAGGGGAACTGAGGACAGCATCGTTGTTGGTGTTGGGCCTTCCTTGAAGATCGTATGAACCCAATAAACAAATAGGACAACCTGACCGAGGGAAGGAGGCCAAGTTGGAACCCCTATTCCCCCTAGGAAGAAGAGACAACCTATGCCCCTACCAAGGAGTTTGGACCAAGACGGGGGACTAAGGGGCAAGGGAATGAAAAGAGGAGCAAGACGTGTTAAGGAAACACCCATTACCTCCGCATTAAATGCACTGTACCAACCAGGACAATCACATTTATGGGGAAGGTGATGCTTGAACAGTCTTAAAAGTCTTAACTTTTTTATGGTCATGAAAGTCTTATTGTTGGCGTAGGAAATGGGAGAACTTAATTTTATGATGAAGTTCAATTTGAAATAACCTTAGAAATTTCAATGGCAGTGTCAAAATTTGAGAATAATTGCATGCGATTCAAATATATGCAAAATAAATAGGACAAGCTTTTAGATGCCAGAAAACCCGACGTAAACACCCAAAATTGCGATGACTAGCAAATAAAGCAATACCAAAACTTGAGGAAATGACCTAATTAATATCATTTCGTTAGGCGATTGTATGCAATGTTAAAATCTAAACGAAAGAACAAATAAGATTGATCAATAGATCGTAGAAAGAAATGGAAGTAGGAGAGAATAACGTGGTTTAACCCAACAACCAATGTTCACTGAAAAAAGCTTAAGTAACTATTTTTTTTATTGTGATGAATTGTTATTTTAGGGTCTGTTTGAGAATAACTTATTTAGCTGAAATTGAAATTTTTTTTACTGAAAGTATTGTAGTTAAAGGTAAAAACTAATTAAAATAGTACAGTAGGACCCATGAATAGTAACAAAATAGGCAGAATAGTAATAAAAATAAGTTAAATAATAAAATAAGCTGATTTTAAACTCTAATCCCAAACGCAACCTTAGAGTGAACCCCTATAAGTAGGGTATTTATTGGAATTAAATTTGACGTAGGAAAAGTCTTTGATTGGAATAAATCTAAAATCAAGGAAAATTAGTGTTCCTTGATTTTAGTCAATTAAGAATATCAACTAATCAACTTGTACGGAATGTGATGTGATATGCATGATACACTAATACCTCCCTTAAACTCAAGGTAGAAACGTAACGATGCCTATAGTTTGAAACGTTAACACATGAAGATACGTTGGAGATGACCACCAATGACAAGATTGGATGTAGAATGAGTCAAGTAACGTGCAATGAATTGTGCAAAATGCTAGCATAGATGGTGGGCATCGACAATGGATAAGTGTTGAAAGATGGCTACAATATAAAGGCCTAAGACTGACTACACCAATGACCAAAGACTAATTGTAATGGTTGGAGGACGAATACATTGATGGCCAAATAATAGTGTTGAAAGATGGCTACAATACAAAGGCCTAAGACTGACTACACCAATGACCAAAGACTAGTTGTAATGGTTGGAGACTACATTGATGGCCAAATAAATATTGGCAAAGAACGACATCATGATAAAAGCATGCGAGTAAGTTCGTTGATTTTACAAAGATTCAACCAAAAAAATAATGAGGATTGTGTCATGTCATGTGACATGGGAGTTGGGAGCCAGAAATTGAAAACAAACATCAAAATTGAAATCCATGAAAACAATGAAGTGGGAAATTCAAATTCTTTATAGTAAAACTATTGTCGTAAGTGGTTGAACTACGACAGCTTATGGCGATCAATGATTTAAGTAAGCAATAATTAGCGGTGAACTGGTAGAAATCTAGTGAAGGCCACATAATAAGTGGCTAAGTGGCTACGATACTGTATTAAAATAAAGAGCGATTAAAAAGAAAAAAAAAAGTAGCAGAGATAGAGAAAGACAGTTATTATTTGATTTTAATCAATTATGCATTTTTTTTTGTCATAATATTACAAATCTAATTTTGTTCGTAACTAATTTTACAACTATTAAAGTATTTGATTGTAAGTGGTGGTGAACACAACTGATACTTATGAGCCCATCACTTTTTTTCACAACTCACAGTTAAACGCTTCAACAATTGTGAAAGAAAAACTTTAGAGACAACAAAATCTTATATTTTCACAACACTCTTATTTTGAGTTGTGGTGAACTTGGATAAAATTTTATTTTGATATATAGTGGGTTGACACCTAAACTTGATGTGAAAATATTGTAATATTTGTTGCTAAAAAAACTTATTATGAAATTTATTGTAAAATGGTTTGTGTAATAGTAGCAGCATATTATTGTTTGGTTTTTACTAAAGGCATATATTAGTAAAAAAAAAAAAGGAAATATTTTATGAAAAATATGAAAAGGACTAACTTTTTTTGAAAATATTTATAATTTTTTATAATTTTTTTTTTAAAAAAATAGATGACTAATGTATACACTTAATGTATGCTTATATATATTAGTAAACACTTTTTTAGGAAATTATTTATGAAAAAAATAAAAAAGTAATTAAAATTTTTTAAAAAATATTTTTAATTTAAAAAAAAAATCTAAAATGGATAATTAATGCACTCAAGCATTAACCAAACCTTATTTATTTTGATTCAGATATGTTTCAGTTTCACCACAGCTTTAACATTTAATTGAGATATGTCCCATAGTGACTTTGTAAATAGAATCAGCCAATCAGGTGGGGGCGTTCGACAGAAGATATCAACGAAAGTTGGTAATTTCACCCAAAAAAATTAAAGTTGGTAACGTGTCCGTGATGTCTCAAGCCATCACTGTGGGCCCTTCATTACAATTAAATTAATAATTATCGAAGAAAATCACTGTCGTAGTGTTATTCATTTGAACCAATTTAAAAAGAGGTTTTTTTTTTTTTTTGCTGAATTTAAAAAGAAGTTTTTAAAATAAATTTGACTATTATTTTTCTTTTCTTTAAGATTTAGGGGAGACAAAGTAAGAGAGGAGGAATTAATCCACGACACAGAGAAGACATTATAGGGTGATAGGTACCAATAGACCAGATGCTTCTTGGCTATTATTCAAATAAAGAAAAAAATTTAGTTATAGTATTTTAGATGCTATTTTTTAGATTCTCTTATGTCACGTAACTATTTAACTAAAAAATACACTTTTATCTCACATGATAAAATCTTAAGAGAAGAACTTAAGGAACAGCGTCGTGCCCTTAGATAAATATATAATACTAGCCTCATCATACATGCGCGATGAATTTTTGTTTTTTTTTTTTTATTTAGTGTCATAATTTTCCTTAAAAATTTTTTTTTTGGATGTTTGTTTTGAAGACATGAAGTAGCAAGGGAGTGTCCTATTTTGTAGACATTTTAAGTAGAGTTTGAAATATATTTTTATTGGGTTGTTCTTCATTTTTTTTTTTTCGTCAAATATAAAATTTAGTGATATTTCTGAACCACGTATAAGTCTAGTCCAAAGAGGAGAATCCTTTTATAAATAGTATAAATTATGCATCTCTTGTGTTTTCTAATTGTTGCGAGCCAAAATAAAATAAAATAAAATTCTAAAGAAAGGAATCATATCTACATTCTTTTGGTAAAACCTGTTAATGCTTGGAGTCTAATTATTTACCTAATTTGTTGAGTTATCGTTTTGTTCAATAGATACTAGATAGAAATTTGAGCATACATGTATATTTCTTTAGAATTCATACTAGCATCAAAGTTTATTGTGTTTTTTTCCCTTAAACCAAAAGAAGTATGAGCCTTAAACTTCTTTAGCTTACGCCAATAAAATAGTGTTGGAAAATTGTGTTTTTTATTTTTAGATAAGTAGATAGTGGAAAAGGGGAAAGTAGAGTTTAAAGTTTGAATCATAGAAATAACACCATAAATGACATCATTAATCATTATTACTAAACTATCATTTGAATCCCAAAGAGAGGTACAAGAAGTTAAAAGAACCATATTTGTTACGGTAAAGAGTTGACTTAACTAAATTTTGTCGACAACAAAATTAGCACCCCTCCTCAAGTCTTAACAATGGAGACGGGCGTGGGTTTTAGTTAGTTCAATTGATAAAATTTTTTATGGTTGAATAAGAGATCTGGAGTTATATCTCTATCTACACAAAAAACTGATTGATATGTTGGTTTGATAATAAAAAATACAATCATAAAAACAGATGATATAGATTGTAACTCTATAATAATAAAATAAAAATAAAAAACAATGGAGATGGACCAACATTTTAAACTAGATAGCAACGGGTAAACATAATCAATGATAGTGCATGGTCCATATCGGCAAGTTAGAGGAGGTCATCAAGGGTAGTAAAACATTGGTTGTGTCCCTTCTAAAATGGCATTCACAATATTAAATGGTAAAAATCAGGACAGCTAAGGCTTCAACTCGATCACAAAAGGTGACCTTTTTAATTAAATGATGACACATATGCCTTATTTGTTCATCGATTTATTAGGGTCCGTTTGGATAGAACTTATTTTGCTAAAACTGAAAACACTATAGCAAAATAATTTTTAAATGTGTGAATAGTGCTGTGGGACTCATTTTTAATGAAAAAGTTGTTGAAAAGTGAGATTTGTGGGTATTATGAACAGTGCACGGGATCCACTAATGTACTGAAAAGTAAACAATATACAACTACTGTTCATGAACAGTAGCCGTTTGTCCCTTGAAATGAGTGCTACAGCAGAGGAAAAAAAAAAGAGAGAGAGAAGAGAAAACGCAAATGGGGAAATGCAAAAATGCAAACTTGAATCCAAACACATACTTAATTTGCTTGACACAAGCACATACAGAAATGGATGTGTAATAAGTAGATAATCAACAATTATTCATTCGTTGGTACTTTGGTTTGACGAAACTAATTCAAATACACTTTGTTAAGAATGGGCCACGTAATTAGTAAAGTTTCTATATTTTTGCCCTTTATAGTTTATATATCTCATTGACTCAGGACTCAGGACTAAAGAGGTCGGGACTAAACAACCAATTAATCTGTTTTTTTTATTCCTATAAAAAAAACTGTTTTTATTTTATTTAATAAGAACCAATTAATCTGTTGTTACTTTCCCGTTGTGTAAATTTATGAAAAGTCGATCACTTGTTGTTTGGTCACAAGAAATAATGACAAGCCCCTTTCAGGAAGGGGGGGTGGGGGTTGGGGATTGGGGGATGAGTGGCTGAGGGGTGAGTACCACAATATTCCACATTATAAATTTAATAAAAATAAAGTTTCAATTTGTGACGTGAGTTCGTTATTAGACTAAAATACTAGAGGGTACTAAAGGTTTTAGTGTAGATGAAGATTGAGTCAAAGATATTTTATTTATCAACAAATAATAATTTTGAATTTAGTATACTATAAGTAGTTATCTATTACTTACGTATAAAATTACTTTTATTTTTCATAGTCCACACCAAAGGTATAACAAAGAAGATGTATAATAATTTGTGGTACCTTCTATTTCTTTTTTTCTGCAAGGATTAGCCAAAGATAAAGACACACAAATGAATGATGAAATAGTGATCTCATTAGAAAAAAGGAAAAAAAAAAGGATTACTTTAAGAAAATTTCGACATAATTTTTACGAGATTGACACAATTTTTACAATAAATATAAAAATTGTTAAAAATATGAGCTATTTTTTTTTCTTTATCCAAAAAAAAGAAAAAAAAAAGTTTCTAAAAGGAGTTATGTTATTATTATTATTTTTTTAAATGTAACTAAAGAAATTTTTAATTTTTTTTTTGGTTAAAATACGATTGTAACTAAAGAAAGTCGAATGCTGAAAAGCCTGAAATCCCATCAGTCAACCAATTCCCGCTTTTCAATTATAGCCCACCTTTTTATTTATCAATATCTGTCACCACATAGCCTTTGCCTAGTCATTGCCCATTGGTCAGTTCGTTCTTATCTTTTATTTTCCACTCAGGCGTACTTTGATTGCAAGTCCAATCGCATTATCTTCTTCTGTTCATACCTAACTTTTTTTCATTCACACTACCATTCGCTCATGGTTTGTCTCTACAAAACCATGTTCTTCCGTCACCGCATGTCCATTATCCACCTCTGCCTCCCTTAATCTCAAATTTTCTATGGTAACCCATTAAAAGCCATTACTCCCAAACCAGACCTTTATATGGAACTTTTTGGGGTTCCTTCCCAGATGCTTGTTTTGCAATATTCTTCAATCATATATTGCTGAGCCTAATAGCCTTAAATTGTGTTCTTTCTTTACCTTAAACAACCACAACAAAACATGAGGAACAAGGCACAGCACAACAAGTTCGTGCGGTTCGTGTCAATACCCATAAGGGCTTTATCAAAAGCAAGAGACTTTTACGTACGTAGCATTACTGGATGTGCCCCAAGAGTTAGTCACAGCAACCCAACTGGGTACCCTGTGATATTGCCTAAGAGCTTCAGTGGCAGCTCGACGAGGTCAAATGACAATGATGATTACAGGGAGCTGATTAGAGCTGCCTCGGCTAGGACTATGACTGATAGGATTGACATGGATATGATCCTAAAGCGGCAGCAGCGAAAGGTGATGAATTCTTCTTCATCCAAGGATTTGCCCAAGAGTGCTAGCGTTGGGATGGGCAGGATTGATGAAGATGGGCCTTGTGATGATTTTGGTAAAGATGTCGGTGTTGGTGTTAGTGTGAAGTCTGATTTGTTGTATCCAAGAAGCAGGAGCTATGCTGTCACAAAGAGAAGTGTTATGATCTGAAAATTTGATTGCCAATTGATTAAAAGCCTATAATAATTTTCAAACTTGTTTTTTTATGAGAGATGTGATAAATTTACTCACTCTATCTCTCTGTGTTTTGGTTAGTTCTTACCATATATGCTGTTTGAAAAATCTGTACATATATAAGGTGATTTAATTCAAGTGAAATTCCATTTTGTATTGTTTGTTTTGTTTTGTTGTTTTTTGGACAATTCGTGATCAATTAAGGTAATTCAAACCCTGCCCCCATTTTTCTTCCTGTGTCCTAAAAGCAAAAACATTGATGGAGGATGGATGTTGCACTCTGAATTTGAAGCCCTTCCCTAAAGAGAAACCAAGATTGGCCTAACTTTTAAGTTTTAAGCAACGATGTTATCCTCAGCGTTAGGTAATGAAAAGAAAGGACTAGGACTTTGTGCGTTTACATCTCTATTCAAGTCTCTACTGCACCGACTAATAAAGAGAAGTCCTACCAGTTGCAACCTTCAATCCCATGGCCGCCCTATAAGGAATAATTTTGGTTTTTAAGAGTTCAAATAGTTTGGTTATTGGTATAGACGGTATTGAAACTCAGTTTTCTTATTCACCTATCAAGATTTTACCAATTGACTAATTGAGATAATTGAAATTCACACGAGTTTATATATTTTAAGATAATATTACCTCACATTCTCCTATTCTATAGGATTTTTAGTTTGATGTCCTATTTTCTCCAATTTTTAGTTTGATGTAAAACAAGTAGTGTTTATTTGATTTTTTGTGGTTTATCCCGAGCTTTTTAAGACTATTGAATTTTTAAATACCACGTATCTTACGTTAATATTGTTTAAAAAACTGGATAAGATCGGTTAGTTCAACTAGAAAGTGGAAACTAATCCGGTAAAATTTGTCAACATGGATAAAAAACTAAAAACCAAAAGTTAAATTATTTACCAGTTATTTGACCGTTCTCATTTTTAAAATTGTATCTAAATAAGAATATGACGAAATTGAAAGATTTACTAAAAGGGAATTCTTTCTCAAATTGTTTCAATCTTATAACCATCTAGCGCTAGTATACTAATACCAGGCCACTAATTTTACTATAATAACTTTACAAACAAATGTATGCATGTAAGTTTGGATGAGTTTATTTTCTCACGACTTATTCAGTTTATTAGGTAAAAATATAATTATGCTTTAATAAATATGATATTTTAAAAAGTTGTACATTCTCTATCACATAAGCAATTTAAAAACTAAATGCTACATGACTTTCTTAAGATATGAAATCGAAACCGTAAATAAAACAATAAAGGAGCCAAAATGTGCAATTTCCAACCACCATAGTAAATACAATTGGTGACGGGTTTGGCTTGTCTCTAGTATTTTTTTAACTTGACATATTTTTTTGTTTTAAATATACAATGACAATTGGTAGTATGTTTTAATCTTCACATTTTATTTAGTTAGTGAAGGATATGACAGTTTCTCATTAAAGTAAAATGAAATTTCAGTTAAAAAAGTACGAAAGGTGAGCCAAACCCATTGATGATAATACCATCCACAATTCACTTTCAGATTAATTAGTTGTTAATTGTTGGTCACAATCTACACCAATTGATATGCATTTTTTTTTTCTTTTTGATAAGAATTGATATGCATTTTTGTTCAATAGGTTATTGACAGTTGGGTTTGACAAAGCCACCATATTGTTTTCTTCTTTTTCAAACATTAATGAAAAAGAAAATGACATGAAAATTTGGTTATTTACATATGACATGGTATTAATTATGTGAATTATATATATATAGAAGTTCAAGTTATACATAATAACACAGTGAAATTATCAAAATATTAATTTAATAAAAAATTATTAAATAATGTAATATTACTTAAAATTACACTAAAAAATACAAAAAAAGTATGGTTATTCAGAGCCCTATTTCACTCTCCTAATTTAGATATTAAAAATAAAAAATCCAATTTCATTCTCATTTTTTATGGGCTGTTAATCAAATTTATCCGACACTGCACACTCGATCCAAACCCAATTTTAATCCCACTGATGAGCTGTCACGAGTATACATTACAGTCTCTCAGTCATTCAAAAACGTTGAAATTACCAAAACACCCTTGTACGACTTCGAAATATCATACATACCCCAGCGCCGTGATTCTCAGACATCCTGGTAATTCCCAAACTCCCATAGTAATCTACTAACCTCACCGGAGAAAAAACCACAACGCTCTTTACTACCAGGCCCAGCATGGTGACAGAAAAAGCGACGAACGTGTCGGAAATCGAGGACAACGAGGATGACGAAGAACCCGGGGAGGTGATCGAATCAGCTCCCCCTCTCAAGGTCGGCGAAGAGCGCGAGCTCAGTATCTCCGGCCTCAAGAAAAAGCTCCTCAAGCTCGGCCATGGCTGGGAAACCCCTGAACTCGGTGACGAAGCCACTGGTACGGTACTGTACAACTCGCCAATCACTCTCATAGTTTCTCTTGTTAGAAATGATTGATATTGAAAACTTTGAATAAAAAACGCAGTTCATTATGTTGGTACTGTACTTGACGGAACAAAGTTCGATTCCACAAGAGATAGAGATGATGAGCCATTGACTATAAAGCTTGGTCACGGTGATTATTTCTGATAATTTTGAATTTGTTTGCTGTTTAATCTAGCTTTTAGCGTAATTGTGCTTATTACTAAAGTTAATAGGGGTTGATACTGATAGGTGAAGTGGTTAGTGGATTGGAACATGCGATAGTTACAATGAAGAAAGGTGAGACTGCTTTGTTCACATTGCCTCCTGAGTTAGGCTACGGGGTTGCGGGCCGCCAAGGCGTTGTTCAGCCTAATTCGGTTGTTCAGTTTGAAGTGGAACTCGTCTCGTGGATAACTGTGGTGGATGTTAGCAGAGACGGTGGAATTATCAAGAAGATAATGGACAAGGGAGAGAGCAATGAACAACCCGGCGATTTGGACCAAGTTCTTGGTACTCTTTAACTGCTTAGTTATTTTGTGGTATAATTTTGTTAGAAATGTTTGGATTGTGTCAATGTCAAAGCTTTATTTGCTTTGTTTGGAGATGCTAAAGTGGTTTTTGTCGGTAATGCACTGCAGTGAAGTATCGCGTTGCGCTAGATGATGGTACAGTTGTTGCAGAAAAATTGGAAGAAGGAGTTGAATTTTATGTGAAAGATGGTAATTCTTTTCGGATAGTAAATTGTATGCCAATTCATGGTGATTAGAATTAACCTTTTGGTTTTTTTTTTCAGGTCATCTTTGTCCAGCATTGCAAAAAGCAATAATGACCATGAAAAGGGGAGAGAAGGCCAAATTAGTTGTTCAACCTCAGTGTATGTCTTTGTTCCTTGTTATTAACAAGCTATGTTAGAACTTATGAAATTCTCTTTAAGATAGACGGAGACAAGGGGTGTTCTCGAGTGTAGTAATTGTACTGAGATGCGAGAGAGATTGAAATAACAATGGTGAGATAGATAACTAATGAGTGTCTAGACTTTTGTTGCTGTTTGGATTTAAATTTTCTGCTGTTCTTAGGGTTGGTTTTCGAGGTGTGTTGATACTGACCTGTTACCCAATATTCACTTCAATAGTTGGAGTGTGAACCCAAATTGTCCATCACAATCCCACCACCTCAATGTAACAAAATATTCGGAAATTATGACTAGTATGTTTGAGTGTAGTCTTGTAGGTCATGACAAGTGCTTCATAGTTCCTATCATATTAAGTGGAGTGAGAAAGTAATCATATGCTCGAAACGTTTGTGCACTTTTTGCGAGGTTGAGTTCTATGATCCATACTATCAACGATCCTTTCTTATTGATATTTTTGGGCTAGGTATTAGCTAATCAGTTGTTTTTAATTCTCTTTTGATTTACATGGAAGCCAAATATTTTGATAAAATAATTTCAACTTTTCTTGTTCATAACTTCGAAGATTTCAAGATCTTGTCCGAGGTTAAACTTTTTAATTCTAATTCTTAAAAATGATTGTAGATGCCTTTGGAGAGGAGGGGAGGGATGCAAATAATGGGGTTCATTCAATCCCCCCAGGTTCTATACTCAACATTGATGTGGAGTTGGTGTCTTTCAAGCCTGTTATTGATATTACTGGTGATTCCAAGGTACTTAAGAAAATTTTAAAAGAAGGTGAAGGGGCTGTCATTCCCAATGAAGGTGCAACTGTTACTAGTAAGTATAGTGATGCATATGTCATTAACTTGAGCAATATCGTCAAAATTGACTTGGACTGGAAAGTTATGAATGATGGAATTTACTTCAATCTCAACTAGAATTAGAATTTCAAGGGTCTATAAATAAGATATGAAATGTTATTTGGTAAATTTTAACATATGCAGTCATAGTCAGATAATTCGATGTTCTTTATACAAATCATTCTTTTGTTCATGCAAACAAGTAATGAAATATCTAACACGTAGGTAACTACTTAAAGTCATTTCATATGCACCTGGCATGCAGAAAGCTTCTTACTTTTCCCTTATAATTAAGGCTGGTACTCAAAGCTTAGTATTAAACTTGGAAAAGTCTTGAATGTGTATTGTTTATGAATCTTCCATTCACATCAAAAAAATACGTTTTTTTTTTTTTTTATATATTATGAATCTGATGTATCTCTTTACTTTCATGTGGAACTCTCTTAATTAGAAAGTAAGAACAAGAAGAAGAATGTATGAAATAAGGTTCTAGTATTATCCAGAGTGAGCAACCGTAGATAAAAGAAAAAAAAAGAAGGTAAAAACATTATTGTATGATGCACAATGAATAGCATCAATAAAAATTTTCAGGGGAAAAACAAAATCCTGTATCTGGTAAAAGTAAATTTAAGTGGGTTCATATGTTTTGAAATACATTATGGCCTGTAAGGAAAGGTCATATGATTTTATATATGAAACTGTTATTCTTACTTTCAACTTTTTCAGTTAGCTACATGGCACGGCTAGAAGATGGCACCATATTTGAGAAAAAAGGAATTGATGGAGAGCAGCCTTTGGAATTTATCACTGATGAAGGTCAGTTTTATTCCTAAAACTCTTCTTGACATCTGGACTATGTTATACTTTGTGTTTGTCAAATTATCATGAAGACAACTTAAAATCAGCTTTGACTGGACTTTACCTTTTGCTGTCTGTAGAGCAAGTGATTGCGGGTCTAGACCAAGCAGTGGCAACAATGAAGAAGGGAGAACGGGCAATCTTGACCATACATCCTGATTTTGGATTTGGAAGCAGTGAAGTAAGGCAGGATCTTGCTGTAATTCCACCATCTTCAAATGTAGTTTATGAAGTTGAAATGATAGATTTTACTAAGGTAATAATTGTTGTGATCAAATTGTAGACATACAGATAAGATGTTCTTTGCTTTCTGAAATTTTCATAAAATTCTCATTACATTGCGGGATAATTTAATTTAATTTATTAGAGAAATCTCATCGCATTACAGATGAGATGTTCCAATTTTCCTAAAAACAATGTTTTGATGATGTTTTTCAATGTTTTTCATTGTAATCTCCTCATGTATTAACCCCAGTATATGCTGCTAGATTGAATGTCTGGATCCTTTCTATAATATATTTGTCTAATTTATGTCATTTCCTACTTATTAGTTTTTATTTCTCTATGGTAAAAAGGAAAAAGCACCATGGGAAATGAGTAACAATGAGAAGATTGAGGCAGCTAGAATGAAGAAAGAAGAAGGCAATCTACTATTTAAAACTGGGAAATATCAACGAGCAGGGAAAAAATATGACAATGTAACTCAATTTTTGCATGTGTGATGCCTAAATTAATTGTTCATTTGATTAGCTTCAAATTTGTGAGTTGCTTTATTGTATTCTGCCAGGCTGCAGACTTTGTTAATGAAGATGGATCCTTTGAGGATGATGAGCAAAAGCTTGCTGAACAATTAAGAGTATCTTGCTGGTTGAATGGTGCAGCATGTAGCCTCAAACTACATGACTTTCAGGGAGCAATCAAGTTATGTTCAGAGGTAGATTTTTAGGGTCTGTTTGGATATCGTTTATTGCTGAAAATATTGTAGTAAAATAAATTTTAAAGGTGTGAATAGTGTTGTGGACCCAAATTTACCTAGAAATCTGCGTTTTGCTGAGTTTGGTGGGCCATGAATAGTGCCGTGGGACCCAAAAAAACGCAAAACGCAGTTTAAATATAATTTCAGTGCTAGGAAAATGCACACTTAAAAAAAGAAAAATAGAAAAGCAACCGATATTTATCTGGAGGAGCAGAGCATTGTGTCACTTGAAAATTTTTTTCCAGATAGAGAAAACTATGCATATTTACTAGTGGAAGGATTGACAATAAAAGCAAATTTATAATAGTGATTATTCATAATATAAAAATTGAGCAAAGCAACACAGTCTGGTCCCTGCCATTGCTGTTTGTGTCAAAATGCAGCCATTAGGATCCAATGATGAGCTCTCTGAATTCAGGAAATTCCAACTAATTTTCATCTCAAACAATATGGTGGTGATCAAAAGTTTGCTAATCTGACTACTTTTTCACCTTGTGGGCTCTATTATGGGGCTTGGGTCTAGCTCTTCTGAAATTGTTGCTTTCGCAACTGCTGTAATCACCTGATTTCACAGGCAATTCCATAATTTTATGGAGAAGGGATTAATTGAAATTATTAATGCTCTTTTCCCTCCCTCCCCCACCCCCCAAAAAAATATAATATGATGGCAGTATATATCAGTACCTAGATGTGGACATTACTACTGGTGACAGATTGGCAAATACAGCAACCATAAAAAATGAACATAGTGGAGCTTTCAACAGTATAAGCAGTTTCTTTGTACAGAGAGGTGGAATGTCAGGAAAGATGTAATCTCATTTTATAAATTCTGATCTCCATCAGGTGCTAGACATTGAGTTCCACAATGTGAAAGCTTTGTACAGGCGGGCGCAAGCCTATATGGAAACTGCAGATCTGGTCTCTGCTGAATTAGACATCAAGAAAGCTCTTGAGGCTGATCCTCATAACAGGTAATTGAAGGTGTTTTAATCTGCTCAACGTGCGATTAAAAGTATTAATATTATGGCACTCTGTTGAACATGGTATGGTTCTATCTCCAGGGAGGTGAAGTTGATTCAGAAGAATTTGAAGCAACTTCAAGCTGAGAGCGACAAGAGAGAGTCAAAGCTCTACATGAACATGTTTGCACATAAGACAAGGGACACACCTGTGGCTACGAAGGTGAGTGATGTTTCTCTTATTTTATTAGCTTATAATGATCATAAAGTTGGAAAATATTACGCAAGTTTTGGCTTGCGTCTGGAAGTACCTTTCTTCTGGAAGCAAGAAACTTAGGTGGCAAACAGATACATTTGGTGATGGAACCTGCTTTTCACAGTTGTAAATGGCTATGCATGATTCTTAACAGTCACCAAAGCATTACCATAACCACTACACTCGCATCACCAGATTCACTGTTTAGGGAACTTTTAAAGCATATCCACATTGCGATTGTTACTTAACTACCATAAAAATCTTCATCATAGTGATTGCTACTGTAAACCATTTCAACATCATTACAATGCAAGCACCGCCACCTTCCCCTCCCATGCACTATTGTTACCATCCTTACCTATCTTCCTTCGTTACTGCCATATTTTCAGGTACCATAAATTCCAGTCATCTTTGCTACCACCTCCACCTTAATTGATACTGTAAATATCATGCCAAGAATTATATGTATTTTTTCCCATGATTTATGTTTTTAAGAATCATCAAACATTCATGTTTTGCAATTTTTACAAGTTTGAATACTTTGGCATGGTGGTACACTGATAAAGTAAAATACTTAGGAAAGAAATCTGCAGTTAAGGTGCTTTTTAGATGGTGAAAGGTGAACCACATGATGCATATTACCTCTTGAATCACACTATTGTTTGCAGATGACCATAGGTGTGATGGGAATTTAGTGAAAATGATGTCTATATATATGTTCCCGGTAGAACTTGAGGCATGTATCTGTCCTCTTTAAAGGAATCATCTAAAAGACATTGATGCAGGACAAAGAAAAGAGCTTGTGTGCATTATAAAGAAAACAGAACAACCTTAGATTTCAGCACCAAGAGCAGCCTGAACCCTAGAGCTAGAGTTTCCTGGCACACCACCAAACTTTGTAATATCTTATATCTCCAATAGAAATTTATTTATCAAAATAAACATATCAGTAATGTTTCCTCTAGGACCTATAAATAGAGTTCTAAATTGCATCAAATAAGAAAGTAAAATTAACTTATAAATTTATAATTAGAATAGTAATCGAATCCCATAATAGCTTAGCATCAATATAGCAACAATCTTCACTGGAATCAATCAAATTTCAATCTGGTCACCAGGCATCTGTCTCTCAACGTAATATGTGACCTTGAAATGATATATCCTAGAAACCTCACAAATGATTTTGTGGATTAAAAGGGGAAAAAAGGGTTGCCTCATATACCAACATGAATGGAAGCCAATCAGAATTTTATAGGGAAGTCTTAGTATGCACCATTGTAGATTACAATTCTCTTAGTTGAAAAATTGCTATTGATAAAACCCTAAAAGATTTTTCCACTTTTTGTTTTTGTTTTTTTGTTTTTGGCTTAGTAAAGTTACACATGCAAACAAGGGGTCACAAACCCTTGGCCATTTGGATTTAACTTATCTATCTACCTTTCCATTTGTATGTTATGGGTTGTGCATAAAGAACGGAGTATCTTTGGTGCTGGAGAATTAATTAATTTAAAAAATGGTTATGAATTTTTCATTTGAAAATTTTTCTCTATATGTTACTTTCACGGAATATGCTGGTTATGATCACTGAAGTTAGTGTTATGGATTATTCACAATATCTGTTGTGACTGTTTCTTGTTTATTCTGGCAGAAATTGAAGGTTGAGAAAAGAGAGGATGATAAAACAGATGAAGAGGTTGTGGGAATGAAAATGGAAAAAGTTGCTGATAGTTCTGCCCACTCCTGATGGTGGTGGAATGGCTGTTGATTCTTTTGGAAAGACTTGTTCATGAATCATGTGATGTTTAACGTACGAGAAACTATAGAGCCGCAACTGTAATTACAGACACAGGAAAGAAAATATTCAAAAATCATTAAGCAACAATACAAATGAGTTAATCCAGGTTTAGATCTGTTGTTAATTTGGAAAATTTTGTCCCTAAGACTTTAAAATCATTGTCAATATGATCCTCCTGTGACATAAATTTTGTAGTCTTAGTTTTAGCCAAATCGTTATCCTCTTATTAAATAATAATAAATAAATAAAAAAACTAGCAAACAACCCAATGAGCCTCTACACTTAAGAAAGTCTAGGAAATAAGCTATTAATAATTTTTATCTCTAACTAATGAATCCATCTCATCCAAAGCCAATAATGAGAGCTCCTTCATGTTCAATTGGTTGATCCTCATCTTTGGCCTATAGCTCATCCTCATCTTTGGCAAGCTGAGATTCCCTCTACTCCAAGCATCTTCGAAAATGCAAATGCGTTTTAGGTTTGTCTGAATCATAACACAGAATCACTAAATTATTGTTCATCAATAAAAATCTATTGTCTAACTACTTCATGGTTTCAACTATCCAATATCCACTGTTGCATCATTTACTGCATTCAAAAGTACATTAAAATGCACACAAGTTTGCTAGCACAAATGTCAACTATTATCTTTATACTATCAATCATACTTTTGGTTGTGAAAATAAGATATTTTTTTTTCATGGTAAGGATAACTTGAACTTCATACAAGGCATAAAAGCCAATATCTAAATAGCTATATATTTAAAGTTCAAAAGCTTTTGCTTATCCAAATTTTCACCATATCTGCTGAAGTTCGGAAACCATAATGCACGCTAAACTTTATTTCAAGGATTCAATTCTCTCTTGCTTTGTCATTGACATTCATTCCATGGGATTGGTCGCCAATTGAAAATGACCAGACACCACTACTCATGCATGTATGCCAATAATTATCACAGCACTCATAAACAAAGAATAAAACTTATAGCATGGTCATAGCACTAATCTTAATATAGTATATAGAGCATTGCACATCAGATCCAGCAAATGAAATTACTTGCAAATTAAAGTTAAACAACACTCAAGAGTTCACGTGATAATAGGTCCAAGAATGAGTCTTGATGATTGAACTGTGCTTTTCTCATGGAAATAAACAAGTTGAATGAAAAGCCTATACCCAAATTCTTTAAAGATGACATGGTCTTTTCATTGGGGCATTTTATCAAACGCGTTGATTACAATGAGTCAGTGACAAGAGGAATGAACATAAATTGTGAAATTAATTGGCCATAAATACCTAAATACCCAAAAGAAAAATCATCAAAGAGATCAACATGGATATCAATGGAAACTAAAGAAAAACAAAATAAAAGATCACCAAGAACACCTATGGCATAAAATGTCATGGGCTAAGAAATCCGGGAATTTCATCCTACAAAAAGAAAGGGAAAATAGAACTCACCCCATTCATTACTTGAATCTTGAAGCATTATCATCCTTTGTTAAAGGAACAACATACCTCTCAAATCTAAAAATTTGCATTACCCATCAAAGCATTTTGTATATCCAGGATGAGGAGGCAAGGGATTATGATAGATAAAACATAGAGGAGGCGTGTGGTGATAAGCAAGGCAGTGCTGAGGTTGTCGTTGCTGTCGAGTGGGACGTTGGAGGCGATTTCACCAGAAATACATTTTGTTTGGTGTTGGGAAATATGTGATATTCCATAAAACAAATTTTGAAGAAAAGTTCTCAGATCCCGCCATTTACATCTCAAGATTGAATTTGGTTTAAAAACAAAATTTGAAAATACTCTCAGAAAAACTAACGGGATTAAAGGGACGTTAGACATAACGTGTGATATGGCAGGTTAGCTTACATCATCAGTATTTAATGATTTGTCTTCTTCTTATTGGTTGGGACTACACAATAATTTCTCATGTTTTTGTATGTTTTTTCATATCTGTCTTTCGTAACGAATTATAATTAGTTTTTTGTTAACTAGTTTGTTAGTATTGTTTATTTAATTGTAGTTGTACTTCCTCACTTTTTTTTTTTTTTTACTATTATGGAGCCTCTTTATTAATGTTCTGATTCCTAATCGAAATTTCATTAGTTATTTAAATGAATCTTCTTTTCCTAACCTCATTAATCTTCTAGAATAAAAACTCACAACAATTTCCCTGATTATGTTATGATAATTATATATATATATATATTTAATGCAAAATAGAATTTCTACTCTAACATAATCTAAGTGTATATGTGTGTAAAGCTCCATTCTGGAGACTTGAACCCTAGTCCTTACCCCCACACTCCAAAAGTATTTATACTTGTAGAGTGATCACCACACTAAGGGTGCGCGGTGGTATGATACAGTGGAACCTATGAATAGTACCAAAAAGTACAGTGAGACCTATGGATAGTAACAAAAATAAGTTGAATATTAAAATAAGTTGGCAAAAATTAAGCTAGCCAAATAGACACTAATACTACTTTTATTATACATCAACCACAAGTCACGTACGTAATTATGAAAAATGTATTAAAAAAAAGTAATTATGAAAAAAGTTAAATGTCGTTAGATTTATTTTTAATTTACTAGCATTTACCATGAAATGTGATGGTAAGGCCAAAAGTGATCTTAAAGTCTGAAAAAGTGACATTTTAATAGGTGTTAATTAAATTAAGTGGACAACTGCTAAGAGTCTTGTAACTCAAACGCTACCTCTTAGTATTTCTAATAGAGATATTTAGAATTCAAATCCCCCACCCCAATTATCAATATATATAAAAAAATTTAATTGGATATATATATATATATATATATTTATAACCTCTACCTTAGACTCACTTTTTAGAATTCAAAAGGCACACACAAACGCCTATGGAACAACAATGCTAAAACAACGATAGATTACATAACTTTTGCCACAATAAACCACCTAGCATAACAAATTACACAACTTCCAGCACAATTTGCCACAGTGGCAAAAAGTTGTGGTCCTAGCATTTTTTCCTATGGAATACCTATGGATTTAGGATAATTATATTGTAATGATACGTGGTGAGCCATAGCAAAACTAGCGTAATTTGTTATGGTTTTAGCATTTTTTTTCCTATGAAATACCTATGGATTTAGGATAATTATTTAGTGGTTAAACAAAGTTCTTATTTCTCCATGTAGTTAAGGGTTGAAGAGGAGGTAGTATTAGACTATGTATTTGGTGCATGTATTGCCCCACTCAATTTGAAAGGAGCGATACATGCATTAGATACATGGTATATCTTCTTGTTAGAGAGACAAATAGAGGCATGTTGTTGTCGATGGGCCTAACTTTTTGTTGCTTTTAATAGTCTTTTGAGAAGTTGAAAATCATCCAAATGAATGGGTCTACAAACCTTAAAGAAACCCCGGATTTGATCAGAGTCCCAAATCTTAAGGAAATGGTGCTTAAAGATTGTTTAAATTTACGTGAGATTCACCCTTCAACTTTGGTTCATAATAGGCTTACTCTTCTCAATCTAAAAGGCTGTGTAAATGACAAAACTCTTCCAAGCAAGTTTGTAATGGAGTCTCTTGAGGTTCTTATTCTTTCTGGTTGCTTAAAACTAAAAAAGATTCCAGAATTTGGAGAAAACATGCAACATGTATTAGAGCTTTATTTGGGTGGAACTGCTATTACTAAATTACCCACATCAATTGGGCATTTGACTGGCCTTGTTTTATTGAATGTAAGAGATTGCAAAAGTCTTACGTGTCTACCAAGCAGCATTTTTAATTTGAAGTTGTTTAAAGACGTGAATATTTCGGGATGCTCAAAACTTGAGAGACTGCCTAAGAATGTGGGGAACGCTGAAAGTGTAGAGGAGCTAGATGTCAGTGGAATTGCAATAAGAGAGTGCCTTCTTCCATTGGTCTCTTAAAAAATCTTAAAGTGCTATCTTTCAATGGATGTAAGGGGCTATCATCATTTAACTCTACATCTTGGTGTGATCTCCTCCCTTTTTCTTCAAGACCGAAAATTGCAGATCCCGTGGGGTTGTCCTCTCTATTGAGTTTATGTTCTTTGACTAAATTGAAACTACAAGACTGCAATCTCAGGGAATCTCTAATGATATTGGTTGCTTATTATCTTTAGAAGAAATAGATCTAAGTGAAAATAGTTTTGTTTGCCTTCCTAATAGCATCAGTCAACTATGTAAGTTGGAAAGTATGTATTTGATGAATTGCACGAGTCTTCGATCATTGCCAAATCTTCCAGTAGATATCGTAGAAATTTGGGGAGATGGTTGTACCTCATTGGAAACGGTACCAAATCTCCAAAAACCTAATTCTTTTTGTAAGGGAGAGCTTTATCTTTCAAATTGTTGTAAACTGGCTGACAATCAATATTTCATTGACATTTTTTTGGCTATGATAAGAAAGCACTATCAGGTCTCTCTCTATCTCTCTCTCTCTCTCTCTCTCTCTCTCTCTCTCTCTCTCTCTCTCTCTCTCTCTCTCTCTCTCTCTCTCTATGTATTTATGTTATAAACAACTTGCTTTGTTTGTTTTAGGGACTCTCTCGTCATGGTAGATATGATTATGTAGGGTACAATTTTAGATATGACATGATTATTCCTAGAAATGTAATTCCAAAGTGGTTTATCCATCAAAGTATTGGGGCCGAAGTGAATATAAAAGAGCCTTCTTCTCATTTGTGTGATGAGTGGATGGGGACTGCTGTTTGCGTTGTATTTTCTTCTGTTCTTGATTTTGCACTGTCCTACCGGTTGATAGCAAATGGAAAAATAATGTCTGATACAACAAGAGTTCTTTACGATATTGTTGGTTTATTAGATCAAATTTGTCTATGTTATTTGCTTCCTCAACACTCTGAGGAGGACATAAAATTACTAAGCAAATGTGAAGCAAATGAATTGAGTCAGATTGGCATTAAAATTGAAACCCATGGTTCATGCATGGTAAAGAAATGTGGGTTTTGTATGGTATACAAGAAAGACATAGAAGAACTCAACCGAACTATGGCTTAGAGTAGCAACACCACCATCATTCCTTATGAGGACTTGGATGTTAAAAAAGCAAAGCAAATTTGTGTCGATTGCGATGGGGCTAGACCTAGTGGAGAGGGAAGCTCTAATGATGTGCCATACCTAAACTGGATTGAAAAGCTCGCAGAATTCATGCCCCATGGTAACTTTGATTGTGAAGAGTACTTCGAATGTGGTGAGGAGATCAATGATTAGCAAGAATTTTGATCGAATTGGAAAATGGTTTCCAAATGCTTTGTAAGTCATTGTCTTTTTTTTATTAATCTTAGTTTTGCCGATTGCTGCATTATCTTTTGGTATATACTTTTGTACTTGTGTTTGATTTAATTTTCAATTCTAAATAGGTATATTGCTAGGTGCAGCTTAGCTTCGTTATTGGCACTTATCCCAAAAGGGCATCATTGAAGATTGTTGAACTTCTTGTCTTTTTTCTTAACCTACTTTTTCTCTTGATTGCCTGTAAGTTACTGTTTTTCCTCTTAATTAAAGTTTTGTTGGTTGCTGCATTATCTTTTTTCCCTTTCCTTGGATATTGTTTCTTGGTTAATTTTAAATTTTAAATATAATTTTGCTAGCTGCACTCTAGCTTCATCATTGGCACTTTTTCTTACTCTCATTATTGGCTTAAGGTTGTCCATACCCATTTTGGACCATGACCAGGCAAAGCTGAAACAAACCAAAAGACCAATCTCCAAATCGTACCTTAATTAGGTTATACCTAGTCAAAAGGACTTGACTAGAATTTAAATTAAGGGACAACAATAGATGGTAGAAAAACCTGACCATACAACAAACTTGATTATATATTACTAACCATATCATCTGAGGCATATTCGTCTTTACAATAATCAGACTTGAGAAAGGCAAGCAACTGTATTGACAAGGTTGAAAGTTGTAGAAGGTAACCTGCTTTAGATTGGTAAGCCCTCCAGTTTTACTTGCTATCATTGTTGTATTACATCTAGAATTAAATTTTTCTCATATTCTTCCCATTGGGTTTATTATTTAGCAGGATGTATCATAATCATAGTGGAAAGATGCTACACTTTCATAATCATTGTCATTCATTTTTTGAAAATCTTATATTTTTTGTATTTATATCTTGGGATACCCTTGGAAAAGTCAAAACAATCTGCATCTGTTAAAGTTATCTTGAGACTTTGACATGGAAACAACACCAGGTTAGGGAGTGATACTCTCCTGAGGTGCCTGCTCAAATTTTAGTCACTCCTGTCTCAAGGTAAGGAGCTATTTATAAGCTGATATGGCCTCATGCTATAAAGTCAAAATAAGCTACCATTGAAAGTGGGGGGAAGAACTCAGCGAATGGATTCTCATCTAAGGGTCATAGCTCTTAGATGGAGACATTTGTGGGGATTGAAGCTTCCTTTGAAGATAGTAATTTTCGTGTGGAACGCATTAGGACTTGCTCATCATATCAAAATAGTGAAATGAAACATAGTGAGTGATAGTGTTTCTTATGCAGTGAGGTAGAGGAAAACTTTGATCTTTTATCCCTGAAGTGCTCAGGCTATTTTGTTTGGATTAGGTTTGAGCTTTGGAACTAAATTAATTTCTCCTTGCTCTTTGAAGCAATGGTTGGCTCAATGCACGGAGGATACAAATTTGTATAGATTGATGTTTAAGGGTGCAAAAGAGTGTGCTTAATAAGTGATAATGCTTTGTTTTGTAGGTATACACAAGTCTCTATTGCACAACAGGCAGATCAGAGTAACTGCAGGAAAGTACCAAGGCAAGTGTATCATGTTGTGGAGGGTTGTGGATGTTGCTGACAATTGAGGGACACTAATAGAGATGGTGTGGATGGGGTGGTTTTGGCTATGAAGCCAAATCATGCAATGGCAGGCTGTTGCAGTTCTTCCATATGCAACCAAATGGCATGCAGCTAGATGACTGGCTGTTCCTTGGCAAATTGTTGTGTTGATTGAAGACCACAAGTGCATGGAAGTTGGAGAATGCTAGTGGTTATGTATGTTGTGCATAAGAGAGTCACTGCAAATCTTGGGGCCTTGGCTACTCTTGCTTTCATGTCTTATAGACATTTTTGAACTCTACTAATAGTTAACCATTCTAACATTATTGTATCTAGAAACAGAACCAAGAAAAAAAAAATGTTAGAGCCCGTTTGGTTGGATATTTTTAGTATGGTTGTTTAAAATGATGTGAAAACTGTAGTTTAAAAAGTATTGTTGAAACACATGTTTACAGCATTTATAAAACAATAAATGTGTTTGGTACCATGTTTCAAATAAAAAGTTTCAGTGTGTGAAAAAATATAATTGTGTGTTTAGTATATGTGTGCTTTATTTTTAAAAAACTAACAAGCACAGTACCATTTAATATTTTTTTATTTGAGGAGAGAGAAGTCAATTTCTGTTTTGTCTAATCAAATGAGCACCATAATTTTTAACATATTTACAAAAGTGCTATTGAGCAATGCTGTTTAAAAATTGAAAATTGGTAAGAGGAGTTTTTTAAATTCAGGATTTAAATACTCTAAAATGAGCAACATAACTTAAACACTCTAATAAAAAACACCTTTACCAAACCCGTTGTTTTTTTTTTTTTGGGCTTACCGTTTTTGTGTTTAAACACTGAAAATTGTTGTTCAAACACCCTACCTCTTTTTGAGACTAATTTATGCCTTGGGCATATGTCTGCGTGCAGCCATAAACATTTTAGGACATTACGTAAAGAGATTTGTTTCTTTGCGTGATTCCCTTTCATTTCTCTTATTAAAGCAAAAAAGAGTAATTGACTTAACCATCTAATGGCTCTAGCAGTAACTCCTGTATACATTTTTTTGTTGTGCATAGACAAGATGTGCCTTTTGAGTCACGTTATATAAATTTCCAATAGAAAGACTTTGTTCAAATGGGTTAGAATGGTAATGATAAGAAGAGAAATGAAGTTTAGAATAGCTTCTCATGTTTGTTAATGTAATGATGAAAATTACAAAATGAGTTGTAATTTAATAAGGATCTAAGGAAAAACCATCTAGTATTTTCAAGCATGCAGTAGTGAATTTATGTATTTAGTTATTTTTCAGTCCTCAGGAAACAAAAACAGCTAAAATAAGATTCTAAAATTCAAATTTCTATATTATATATATTCCTCCATATTTCTAGCTACAAAACTTATGCTAAAGGATTTTCAATACAAGTTTTCTACTTGGGGATCAACCAATTTTTAAGACCAATGAGCATGAATTTTAAATAAACTAAAATACTTATAAATATGAACAACCCCATTGCAATCCAAATGAAAATTCACCATAGTGATTAGTGAGCCTATTCTAATCATTAAGCTAACCATATATAAACTTATTCTCCTTTTCATTTAACATACATACAAAGCCAAACAACTCAAACTAAGATTCAATTCAATTTTTTGACTTTCCTTCTACTTTCCTCAACTTTCTCAGCAACCAAACCGATAATAATGAAGCCAATAAGATTATATTCACATCTTTATCCTTTTCATTCTACATACATCACAAAACCAAACAGCTCAAATAGTAAGGTTCTTTCCTCAATTCAATTCTTTCACTTTCCTTCTCTTTTCCTCAATTTTCTCATCTACCAAACAGAGAGTAAGGAAACCAATAAAACCTGAACAACGAAATGAATATCCATATCAAAGAAAATAAGCTCAAGAATAGAATCAAATCACAAAAACAAAAGCATTGAAATCACAAAACCAAATCAGCAAACAGATAAAACAATCAAACTCCTCAAATCAATTATT
Source organism: Quercus glauca (assembly GCA_023736055.1). Lineage (NCBI taxonomy): Eukaryota > Viridiplantae > Streptophyta > Magnoliopsida > Fagales > Fagaceae > Quercus > Quercus glauca. The sequence goes on from CM043326.1 coordinate 5,699,947, forward strand.
TTCCTTTATATTATTCACTTTTCATTGCTTTTCTCAGCTACCAAACACATCCTAAATTCAATGCAACTCCAATTTGCACATACAAACACAATACTTCGAAGATCTACACAACAAATTCAACTAAAATGCACCGTTTAATCGCCAATACAACACCATTAACACGATCATGATTAACTCTTAAATTTCTCATTCTTTCAAAAAACACCGAAAAAATAAACTAAAGGCTCAAGATTTAAAATCAAACACTTTATTTTTCCTTTTCAATTATTTAATTTTCCATGGTTTTCTGTGTAACCAAATGTAACGTAAAAAAAAAAAAAGAAAAAAAAAACTAAATTCTACCAAATTTTTTATTTAAAAAAATATAAAAAAAATGAAAAGATTGAATAAAATAATTAATACCTGTAATTTCTGTACGAGTGTACGATTGAAAATTAACGGATCAAGCTGATCTCTTTGAGCTCTGGAAATAGCAGAAAATGAAAGAGTGGAAATAGAACTACTATTTTTCTTTTTTTGGTGGTAATTTTAGACTAACAGAATGGGAATTAGTGTCATTTTGAATATTTGACGGTGGATTTGGTGGTTTATGTGACAATTAATAGTAGATTAGTGGTTTTTTTTTTAAATATATATAATTTCAATATTTATAACGAGGGAAGAAAGATTTGAAGGTTTTCGTTGAAAATGACTCTTAGCAGTTGAGTTGAGTAAAATATTTTAACACACTACTAGTAGTATATCCTCGAATTAATTGAAAATTTTAAGCAAAATAGATAAAATATTTTATAAATATTATCAAATTGTATTAATAATTAGTTAATGAGCCACTTAATGAAATGTAGAGGATTCTATTCATGAAGTTGTTTCGGAATTTGAACCTAAAACCCTTATGAAGAAAGTCAAAAGATTAGATGAAAAAAAAAAAAAGGAAAAAGAGTAAACCATAGTTTTAACTTAGTGGATTCTGAGCTAATTTTTTCTTCATGTTTTTCTAGAGGAAAAAAAATTTATTTAAGTCCATTGAATTCTAATGCATCTCGTAATAGAATCCTCTTCATTTTATCAATTTTATGGTTAAGATTTCTATTTATTTAAATTCACTTAGCGCAACAGATTACACAACTTCCAGCACAACTCGCCACGCGACAAAAAATTGTGGTTCAAGTATTTTTTTCCTATGGAATACCTATGGATTTAGGATAATTATATTGTAATGATATGTGGTGAGTTGTAGCAAAACTAGTGTAATTTGTTATCATTTTAGCAATTTTTTCCTATGAAATACCTATGGATTTAGAAGGGCCTTACATGTCCTTTTTCTATTTAAAATGTTCACTTACAAGGTCATTGGGGCAAACTTCTTGTACAATTGGGTCTCAACTATGTTTGGGATAGTCACATTTGGGCCTAGACAAGCTGAGCGAGTAAGGCAATTTATGGGTCTGATGAATGATTTTGTGGAGGATTAGGATCTATAGTAATTGGATATTTTCTCAAAGATCCCACGGAAATGCCAAGCCTATAACATGCCGAGCCTAAAAGGAAAATGGGATAGAGGTAAACTTTCAATATTGTTTGAACCTCCCACAGTAAATAAAATCCTAAACATCCATCTATCTCATCAAACCATGAATGACCAAGTATTCTGGTGTCTTACTCCATTAGGTGAGTTTTCAGTGAAATCCGCTTATAATGCTATAAGAGGGCTGAATCTTCCAAGCCACCCCCACATGCTCAGTAAAGATTGGAAGGATTTATGGAAGCTGAAAGTAAATGCCAGACTTAAAAGCCTTTTGTGGAAAATATGCTGGAACATCCTTTCAACTTGTTATGTTCTTAACAGTCGTTTTAACATTTCTTCTTTAAATTGCTTTTTGTGTAATAATGCCCCTGAAACTATTGAGCATTTGTTTCTGCAGTGTGATTGGGTTGTTCAGCTTTGGTTACTAGCCCCATGGCCTATATATATGAGTAAGTTATCCTCTCTATCTATCTTGGATTGGATTAAGGTTATTTTAAATCCAAAATCCATGTTGGGGTTGAATGAAGAATTTGTCAAAGACTTCCAGCTTTATGCTTCCATTCTTTGTGATCATTTATGGATGGCTAGAAATAAAGCTAGAGTAGAGGGTTCCAAAAGTGATCCAACTGATCTTTCTAGGCAAATTTTTAGAGTCTTCATGGAGCATAAAGAAGCTTGGAAGGAGCAAAATGAGAGACCATCCAAAGATGTGGTCTGGTCTCCCCCTTCAAAGACCTGGATCAAGCTAAATTTTGATGCTGCAATCCATGAAGAGAAAACCACAGTTGCAGTTGTGGGAAGAGATATAGCTGGCAACCTTTTGTTGGCATGGTCAGAGCAATTTGAGAGTGGAAATTCCCTGCTAGAAGAAGCGAGAGCAGCTTGGTATGCCATGAGGTGTGTTGTGAATGAAGGATTTCAGAATATAATCTTGGAGGATGATGTCTGGAATGTCATTAAGCTGCTGAAAAAGTCAGATGTAACCCTGCATTGGAGTATCGGGTCTATTCTAGAAGATATTTTGTTCTTTGTTAATAGTTTTTCAAATGTTGAATTTTCTTTTATTCATAGAAATGGTAATGTATTTGCACATTTGCTCACCCCATGTGCAGCTCTTGTAAACTGGTCGTGGCCGGTTCCTATCTCCAATATGCCTTCTCATGTATCTCAAGCCTTTGTTAGAAATGGGTCCAGGCCTGATCTTTTTGTGTCTTCCTTGTTTCAGGTTGAGTTTTTTGAGCAATAAAGTTTTTATTCAGCAAAAAAAAAAAAAAAAAAAAGGAAAAATGTGGCTATCAAGTAAATTAAAAAAAATGGTAATTGTGTGTGTTTGTTTCTAAGAAAAAAGAAAAAAGGGTAATTGTTCCACATTGCTTAAGAGAGTATGTTGTATATAGTATAACTTGGCCCACCCTCCCTTAAAAGTTACCATGGCTTTTGAGTAAAGTTGTGACGTGTCTTTGTGTTAGAATCTCTTTATTTCTCTCTCTCCCTTGTGTGTGTGTTTGTTTATAAAAAAAAAAAAAGTAATTGTCTCACATTGCTTAATTGAGTGTGTTGTGTGTAGTATAACTTGCGCTATCCTCCCTTAAAAGTTATCATGATTTTTGAGTAGAGTTGTGATGTGTCTTTGTGTTAGAATCTTATTTTTCTTCCTATTGCGTGTGTTTGTTTCTTAAAAAAATAAAAAAAAAGAGTGTAAATAAAATAAAATAAATTTGGCTTCTAAGGCATTTCCAAGTGCCACCAGCTTTTTTTTTCTTTTTGGGATGAAAAGTGCCACCAGCTTTTTAAAAAGCATAGTTGAACAGTAAAAATAAGATGTACAGAAGTCAAGAAAAGTCTTAGAGCATTCTCATCAGGTGTTCTATAAAAAATGCCATTTTGACACATCAAAAGTCTACTTTACTATTTTACAACATCATTTTACAACATCTCATTTATCAGGTATTCTATTTTTCAATCCCATACATTAAAATAATATTTCCATCACATTAAAATATCATTAAAAAAAAATTCAAACGGTAACATTTTTCTCCCTACCATTCTCATCGTCAACAACAACAACAACGGCACAACCTATACTGCCGCAACAACGGCCACCAACAAACCCACCACCGGCGCACAAACCCACATCCACCAAACCCACCACCGGCGCACAATCAACCCACAACCACAATCAACCCACAACCTCTACAATTAATCACTCAATATTAGATCAGCCCAAATTGCAGCAAAAAAAAAAAAAAAAAAAAACCCCACAACGAGAGAGATCGGCACAGCAAAATCAAACAAACCCACATCCCAAATCAAACAAACCCAAAAACAAAACCCACCACTGCAAGCCGATTGAGAGAAATCCGATGGTGGGAGGTTCCGATGACGTGATGGATGGCACGACAAGCTCGGCGGCGTGGCGTGGCGTGGTGATCGGGCCATGGGTTGTTGTGGATGTGGTGGGTCGGGTTCGTGTGGCTGTGTTGGTGGACGGCGATCTGAGAGTGTAGGTCGGCGTGTGGCTGTGTTGGTGGCGTGGCGTGGCTTGATGCTGCTGGGTTTCGTCGGAGAGGGAAGTAGTGACGCGGAGTAGAGGGAGAGAGCAAAGAAATGAAGTGAGAGAGAGAGTAGTTCAGAAATGAAGTGAGAGAGAGAGTAATAAAAAAATCATATCAATTATAGTAAAGGTGTACAGTACGCTCTCAAAAATGAGAGCGTACTGTAGCATGTTCTAAAAAAATAGAATATATGAAACACTTGATGAAACACACACAGTAGCTTTTGGTGTGTCAAATGTGCCAAATATTTGACATTTGGCACATTTGACACACCTGATGAGAATGCTCTTATAATGGTGGATGATTCACATGGTGTCCTATTTCATCATTACACTGGGCAAAGTACTCTCTCTTTTTTTCCCCCTCTTTTCGTTTGCTCTGTAGACTATTTTGAACATAATGGAGAGGAATCTTCCAACTAAAAAAAAAAAAGCCAATAAACTAAAATCAAACAAAGATGAATTATCCGGTCCCACGAGTAAAAGCAATTCCAATGAGAAAACTTCATACACTTTCCTTAACTCTCCAACTTTAACTATAATAGTTTTCCTCTTCAACTATTGTCTCTCTATTTTTCTCTCTCATACTGAGCTCACAGAAAGTTTTTTCTACCGCCAAATCGTTCAAGCCTACTCGTATCCTCAAGGTCCTATCTCTTCTCTTATGCAATATTTTGTGTGAATTTTCTGTTTTGTTTCTTTATTTCTTTCTTTTTATATTTATTTATATGTTTCGATTTCTTTTGGATGATGAGAAAGCAGAGGGAAATGGGAGGAACATGCAGATTTTTTTTTCCTGGGTTTTGACATTTTGTTTTATAGTGTCTGAATTTCTCCTCTTATACCAACAGTGATTGTTAAATTACAAATAAATTTCTGCAATGATTTAATGTTAGTTAAATAGATTTTTTTTTTCCTGGGTTTTGCTTTTGTAATAATGATTCAATGTTTGTTAAATAAATTTCTGCATAAATAATAATCATAATAACGTAAGTTATCCACCTTGTTTGAAAAATAAAAAAACAAAAAATTTTTGACTTCATTGAAAACAGAGGATGTGAATGCCCAACAAGGCTAGGATCACTGACACTAGCTGGTTTTTTTTCCTTATTATTATTTTTTCTTTACAAAATTAAATGGTGCGAGGTAATTAGCAAATCGGGTGTAGTTGAAAGATTGTTGTGACCTTGGTTTTATTAATTCCTTTCATCTCCCTTTCACATACTCACAAACAAAAGAAAAAATAAGGGTCATTTCTTTATTAAAAAAGCAATTATGTAATAGGAATTAAATTATGTGTTGTTTTTAAGATATTCATATTTTTGAGCTTTTCAATCACTATTGCAAATTCATTTCTCAAATCTGTAAGTTTTCACTTCTCATACACATCCATCTCTTTTATTCTCTCCTTTCACTCCCTCCTTAAAATAAAAGATCCATATCAAATCATTCTTTTTTTTTTCTTTTAATTTTTCTTTCAAAGTTTAATTGAAAACTACCTCTCTTTTTTTTTTAATCTTTATTGTAGTTCAATACTTGCCGTCAACATATTTCCAATGTCTTCCATTAGCTCTCAGAAGACCTCCTCTCTGTCATCATTTTCATCTTCAATACCTTAGTGGAAATATGATGTCTTTCTTAGTTTTAGAGGAGAGGACACCCGTACTAGTTTTACGGACCATCTTTATGTTGCTTTGAAACAAAGGGGCATAGTTACCTTTAGGGACGAGGAAAATCTTGAGATAGGAAAATCTATTTCACCGGAGCTCTTGAAAGCAATAAAAGAATCGAGATTTGCAATTGTCATTCTCTCAAGAAACTTTGCGTCATCAACATGGTGCTTGGAAGAACTTACAAAGATAATTGGATGCCTGAAAGAGATGACCACGATTGTTGTGCCAATTTTTTATGATGTGGACCCATCTGATGTACGAAAACAAACAGGCACCTTTGCCCAAGCCTTTTCTAAACATGAAGAACGTTTTAAGGATGACATAGAGAAAGTGCAAAGATGGAGAGCTGCTTTAGAAGAAGTGGCAAATCTCAAAGGGTGGCACCTATTGGATAGGTAATTTAATTTGACATATTACTTGCTTTTAAATGCTCAAACTTCAAATAAATACTCTTCTTATCTTAAGCCTTGTTTTGAACTTTAAGTAAAGCAACATAAATGTTCACGCCTTATTGTTATTTTGACTTGATCTATTTAATTTACAAATTTTGTATTTCTTTAAATTTTTTCTTGCACTAAGATATTTACATTTTCTTGGTTTAGCCAACATAATAGAACATTGGATATCTACTTTCTGTTTTGGTCCTATTTATGGGTGGTACTCACTAGATTTCATTCTCTCTCCATTGCAGGTCTGAGGCACAACTTATCCAAAATATTGTGGGAGAGTTATGGCATAAATTGAGTTCTGTATTCTTTGAAGATACAGAAGAACTTATAGGAATAGAATCTCAAGTGAAGAAATTGGAGTTATGTTTGGCTATAGGGTCTAATGATGTTCGCATTATAGGGGTTTGGGGGATGGGAGGAATAGGTAAAACAACTCTTGCTAGAGTTGTTTTTCGTATGGTTTCGAAGAATTTTGAAGGTTGTTGCTTTCTCTCTAATGTCAGGGAGATTTGTGAAAAAGAAGGTTTAATTTCATTGCAACAACAACTTATTAGAAAATTGTTAAATGAAAGTATGAGTATAGAAGATGTTGATGAGGGAGTTTCTGTAATCAAAAATAGGTTACGTCATAAAAGAATTCTTCTTGTTCTTGATGATGTAAATCAATTACTCCAGTTAAAAAAGTTAGTTGGGAGGCATAATTGGTTTGGTTCTGGTAGTAGAGTTATCATAACAACAAGGGATATGCATTTACTACATATACTTGAAGTAGATGAAATATACGAAACTAAAGGATTGAATGGTGATGAAGCTCTTCATCTTTTGAGTTTGAAAACTTTTAAAAAAGACCATCCTCCCGAAGATTATCTAGAGCTATCCAAAGATGTTGTACAATATACTAAAGGCCTTCCTTTAGCTATTGAGATTTTTGGCTCCCTTTTGTTTAAGAGAAGCACCAATCATTGGAAAAGTATATTAATTAGGCTCAAAGAATTCCCTGAACCCACAATTCTCCAAGTACTTAAAATAAGTTATGATGAACTACATGAAACTGAGAGAAAAATATTCCTATATATTGCATGTTTCTTTAATCATGAGAACAAAAATAGCGTAGTAGAGAAACTAGATTATCTTGGTCTTTACCCCTATGCTGGATTAGAAGTTCTAGTTGATAAATCTCTCATAAAAATAGAAGACTTTATAGTGTGGATGCATGATTTACTACAAGACATGGCCAGGAAAATAATTCATGAAGAATGCCCTGAAGAGCCTGGAAAGCGTAGCATTTTGTGGTCATTTGAAGACATAGACAGCATACTAACAAATAATACGGTAAGAGGTTATATAGAAAACTTGAGCACATACCCTATCATATTATTAAAGGTTCAACTTAGAGTAACTTTGGTAATCATACATTTTGCAATTCTCTAATCCCTTTTGTTCATGATTATTAGGGAACAGAAGCAATTCAAGGCATAGTCTTAAAGTTGCCTGAATCAAAAGAGGCATATTGGAATCCTGATTCATTTTCAAAGATGCATCATCTTAAATTGCTCAAAATTAGTAATGTTCAACTTCTCCACGAACCCAAACATCTTCCTATTAGCTTAAGATTTCTTGACTGGAGTGGGTACCCTTCAAAATCTTTGCCATTAAATTTCCAATCAAATGAGCTTGTTGTACTTTACATGTGTGGTAGCTGCATTGAACAACTTTGGCAAGGAGCAAAGGTAATTTAAGCATCCTTGTACTTATTTATATTTAAGTTCCGTTAAATTTTAGGGATCTGTTGAAGCTAATTTTTTTTTTTTTGCTTTTAATAGTCTTTTAAGAAGTTGAAAATCATCCAAATGAATGGGTCTACAAACCTTAAAGAAACCCCGGATTTGATCAGAGTCCCAAATCTTAAAGAAATGGTTCTTAAAGATTGTTTAAATTTACGTGAGATTCACCCTTCAACTTTGGTTCATAATAGGCTTACTCTTCTCAATCTAAAAGGTTGTGTAAATGTCAAAACTCTTCCAAGCAAGTTTGAAATGGAGTCTCTTGAGGTTCTTATTCTTTCTGGTTGCTCAAAACTAAAAAAGATTCCAGAATTTGGAGAAAACATGCAACGCGTATTAGAGCTTTATTTGGGTGGGACTGCTATTACTAAATTACCCACTTCAATTGGGCATTTGACCGGCCTTGTTATATTGAACGTAAGAGATTGCAAAAGTCTTACGTGTCTTCCAAGCATCATTTTTAATTTGAAGTTGCTTAAAGACGTGAATATTTCGGGATGCTCAAAACTTGAGAGATTGCCTGAGAATGTGGGGAACGCTGAAAGTGTAGAGGAGCTAGATGTGAGTGGAACTGCAATAAGAGAGGTGCCTTCTTCCATTGGTCTCTTAAAAAATCTTAAAATGCTATCTTTCAATGGATGTAAGGGGCTATCATCATTTAACTCTACATCTTGGTATGATCTCCTCCCTTTTTCTTCAAGGCCAAAAATTGCAGATCCCATGGGATTGTCCTCTCTATCGAGTTTGTGTTCTTTGACTAAATTGAAACTACAAGACTGCAATCTCAGGGAAATCCCTAATGATATTGGTTACTTTTTCTCTTTAGAAGAAATAGATCTAAGTGAGAATGGTTTTGTTTGCCTTCCTGATAGCATCAGTCAACTATGTAAGTTGGAAAGGATGTATTTGGAGAATTGCACGAGTCTTCGATCATTGCCAAATCTTCCAGTAGATATCGTAGAAATCTGGGGAGATGGTTGTACCTCACTGGAAATTGTTCCAGATCTCCAAAAACCTAATTCTTTTTTTAAGGGAGAGTTTTATCTTTCAAATTGCTGTAAATTGGCTGACAATCAAGATTTCATTGACATGTTTTTAACAGTGATAAGAAATCACCTTCAGGTCTCTCTCTCTCTCTCTCTCTCTCTCTCTCTCTCTCTCTGTTATAAACAACCTGCTTTGTATGTTTTAGGGACTCTCTCGTCATGGTATATATGATGATCGAAGCTACAATTGGAGATATGAAATGATTATTCCTGGAAGTGTAATACCGAAGTGGTTTATCCATCAAAGTATTGGGGCTGAAGTGAATATAAAAGAACCTTCTTCTCATTTGTGTGATGACTGGATGGGGATTGCTATTTGCGTTGTATTTTCTCCTTTGCTCAAACCTACACCATACTGTTTGTTGATAGCAAATGGAAAAGTAATATCTACTCCAATATACATTTCTTACGATATTGTTGGTTTATCAGATAATATTTGGCTATGTTATTTACTTCCTCAATACCACAAGGAGGAGGACATAAAATTACTGAACGAATGTGAAGCAAATGAATTGAGTCAGATTGGCATTAAAATTGAAACCCATTATTCAGGCGTGGAGGTGAAGAAATGCGGGTTCCGAATGGTATACAAGAAAGACATAGAAGAACTCAACCAAACTATGGCTCAGAGTAGCAACTCCAGCATCACTCCTTATGAGGACTTGGGTGTTCTCCATCATAAATTCGACAATTCGGTAGTTGTTGCAGAAGATAACAAAGCAAAGCAAACTCGTGACTATTACAATGGGACTGGACCTAGTGGAGAAGGAAGCTATAATGATGTGGCACACCCAAACAGGATTGAAAGGCTCCATGATGACTCTGATTGTGAGGAGTACTTCGAATGTGGTGAGGAGATCAATGATTAGCAGGAATCTAGATGGAATTGGAAATTGGGTTCAAATACTCTGTAAGTCAGTGAATCCAAATTAATTCCTATTTGTTTTATCTTTTGGTATATATTTGTACTTTTGTTTGATTTGATTTTAAATTCTAAGTAGTATATTGCTTAGCTTCATTATTCGCACTTATTCTAGAAAGAGGCATCATTGAAGATTGTTGAACTCCTTGTCTTTTTTCTTAATCAACTTTTTTCTCTTTTTTTTTTGTTTTTGTTTTTTGAGAATGAACTTTTTTTCTCTTGATTGCCCGTAAGTCACTGTTTTTCTTCTTAATTAAAGTTTTGTTGAATTTACCATCGTTAACTCATGTATAGATCACAATCACAATGATTAGTTTGGCTAGATGTAGCATCTTGCTTTCTTGAAGGTTTTATGCAGTTGTTTACTAATTGTCAACGAAATAAAGTGCTCTTTTTCTGTTTAAATGAGTTCAACTAACTTATATACATACATATACATATATATATATATATTTTTTTTTTTTTTTTTTCTGCTCTGCTCTGAAATTCTTATTTTTTTTTAAGTAGGATGTTAATGTGATTCGTGGTTCAACTCAGTTGATTCGTGGGTCAAATGAAAAGGATCTATATCATCTACATTATTCATAATTGATTTGTGGGTCAACTGAAAAGAATCTATATCTACATCAATAGCGGTTTTGGTAAGATTCTTAAGTTAGCATAATTAGGAAGCTAAACTTGTACCCATATGTAAACAGGTGTGTGATAAACAACTAAATAAAAAGCTCTCACCGAAGACAATCTTTTATGCTAAAAGCATTTAATTTTGATTTATCTATCACCACAACATGTTTTGAATGACTATATATTGCTCAATTGTTAGACATGCCATGATGAATCAGTGATTTATGATAATAGAATATGGAATAGTAAGTAGTACTAAATGGCCTCAGCTATGTGCAGCTTTTGTTCTGGAATGTAAGGAAATCATCATTCACATCATTGTCCTATCACCTATGTATTGCTTGTGTAGAAGCATTGATGAGACCTTGATCGAGTTTAAAAGAACACGTTTGCTATGACATGAATTATGTAAAATTCACAATTTAAAAGTCTTAATTATGTAAGTTTTTACCATAAGATTTTTGTGCTTTTGCCTCATAATGTACTTGAAAGTTTTTCCACCTTTCTAAAACTTTCACTCTGAATCAAATTATTGGCTTAAGGTTGTCCATACCCATTTCAAATCATTACCAGACCAGGCAGAGCTGAAACAAACCAAAAGACCTATCTCCAAATTGTACCTTAATTAGATTATACCAGCAAAGAGACTTGACTAGAATTTAAATTAAAAGGACAGCAATAGACGATAGAGAACCTGACCATACATCAAACTTGATTATATATTACTAAGCATATTATCTGAGACATAGTCATCTTTACAGTAATCAGACTCGAGAAGGCAAACAACTGTGTTGACAAGGTTGAAAGTTGTAGAAGGTAGCCTGCTTAGTGCTTAGATTGGTAAGCCCTCCTGTTTTACTTGCTATCATTGTTGTATTACATCTAGAATTAAAGTTTTCTCATATTATTCCCATTGGGTTTATTATTTAGAAGGATGTATCATAATCATAGTGGAAAGATGTTAAGCTTTCATCAAATCAAAATAGTGAGGACTTACTCATCAAATCAAAATAGTGAAACGAAACATAGTGAGTGACAGTGTGTCTTATGCAATGAGGCAGAGGAAAACTTGGATCTTTTATCCCTTAAGTGCTCATGCTATCTTGTTTGGATTAGATTTGAGCCTTGGAACTGAGTTAATTTCTCCTTGCTCTTTGAAGCAGTGGTTGGCTCAATGGATGGACAATCCAAATTTGTGTAGATTGATGTTTAAGGGTTCAAAAGAATGTGCTTAAGAAGTGATAATGCTTTGTTTTGCAGGTATGCATAAGCCTCTATTGCACATTAGGCAGATCAGAGTGACTGCAGGAAAGTACCAAGGCAAGTGTATCCAGTTCTGGAGGGTTGTGGATGTTGTTGACAATTGAGGGACACTAGCAGAGATGGTGTGGATGGGGTGGTTTTGGCTATGAAGCCAAATCATGTGATGGCAAGCTGTTGCAGTTCTTCCATATGCCACCAAATGGCATGTAGCTAGATGCCTGGCTGTGAAAAAAGCATTAACTGAGGCTATACAGCTTGATTTTTGCAGACTTATTTCAACAATATCTAGAGTGGAGGACCTCTTTTTGAGAAAGAAAGTCCCTTGGCAAATTTTTGTGTTGATTGAAGACCACAAGTGCTTGGAAGTTGGTGAACGCTAGTGGTTATGTATGTTGTGCATAAGAGAGTCATTGCAGATCTTGGGGCCCTGGCTGCTCTTGCTTTCTAATCTTACAGACATTTTTGGACTCTACTAATAGCCAACCATTCTGACATTATTGTATCTAACAACCAAACCAGAAAAAATGTTATCTTTATACCTTTTTTGGACTTATTTAAGCCTTGGGCATATGTCTCTGTGCATTCATTAACATTTTAAGACATTACATAAGAGATTTGTTTCTTTGTGTAAATTCCTGTTAAAGCAAATAAGAGCAATTGACTTGACCATTTAAAATTGCTTGAGGCCAGCTTTTCTTGCCTCATAAAGCTTCTGCCATCCTGGGTATTCCGCTGAGTTGTCGCTGCCCTCGAGATAAAATTGCTTGGGCTCACTCCCCATTGGGTTTGTTCACCACAAGCAGCGCCTATAAGCTCCTTGTTTCCGGTGATGCTGTCAGTCAAGCAAGAAGCTCGAATGTGGAAACTCAAACATTTTTGGAAGGGAGTTTGGAGGCTACGGGTTCCTAACAAGATTAAACATTTCATTTGGCGAGCTTGTAATGACACTCTGCCAACTATGAGCAACCTCTTTCACCGGCACATTACGTCCTCTGATAAGTGTGAACTTTGCCAACTCTGCCCAGAAGATCCGTTACATGCCATCTGGTCTTGCAAGGATGTTGAGAGTACTTGGAGCTCAGTCCAATGCTTCCACCCGCCCCCCAACCCCTGAATTTTTGTGACTTACTCTCTCGGTTTTTGCAGGTTCAGGAAGAGTACAGAAAGGAGGTGTTTGCTATATCAGCTTGGTTCTTGAGGAATCGGAGAAACGCTATCCATTTTGGCCGACCGGTGCACCCTTCGGCTCATATCATCTCATTGGCGGGTAACTTGCTGCAAGATTTCTTGGCTACTCAAGAACTGGACCCGGTGGTGGCTCGCTCTCCCATCCTGCAACAATGGCGCCCTCCGGAGCTAAACCAGCACAAAGTCAACTTTGATGCTGCAATATTCAGAGCTACAAATTCGGCTGGAATTTGAGTAGTTGTTAGAGACTGGAGAGGTGAATTTGCTGGCGCGTTATCTATATGTGTGCCGCTGTCTCATCTGATATGAAAGCCTTAGCATGTCAAAAAGCTATCGAATTTGCTACCGAGATTGGTCTGCAGAGAGTGATTTTTGAAGGGGATTCAGCCATGGTTATCAATGCTTTAAATCAAGGTAGTGCTGGATTATCAACCTATGGAGTCGTCATTGAGGACATTCGCTGTAAAGCTATGGTTTTACAGTCCTCTGTTTTCAATCATGCTAGTCGTTCTTGTAACTGTGTTGCCGATGCTTTAGTGAAAAAAGCTATTGGCAGTCAGGGTACCCAGGTGTGGCTCAACGATCCACCTAAGGATATTGCCTCCTTCTTGTTATTTGATGTTCATTAAGTTTTGTTCTTATTCAATAAAAGCCCAGGCTTCTTGCCTGGTTTCTCAAAAAAAAAAAAAAAAAAGACCTGACCATTTAATGGCTCTAGCCGAGTAACTATTGTATACATTTTTTGTTGTGCATCAACAGGATATGCGTCTTTTGAGTCACGTTATATAAATTTCCAATAGAAAAACTTCGCTCAAATGGGTTAGAATGGTAATAATAAGAAGATAAATAAAGTTTAGAATGGCTTCTCTTGTTTGTTAATGGAATGATGAAAATTGCATAATTAGTTCCAATTTAAAAGGATCTAGGGCAAAACCATCTAGTCTTTTCAAGCGTGCAATAGTGAATTATTGCTATGCTGCATAACATGATCATTTTGGTTTCAGCCCAGGAACACAAAGAGTTGTAGAGAATTCACAACACTTGGTAATGTACTGAGAAATCTCATTAGTGCTTAGAGAATTTAGAAGTCATTAGTGAACTTATTGAAACCCTCATATACCTCATGACGCAAATCCATTTGCAAAGTCATGAATTTTGAAGATGGGGTTCCCACTAAATTTTAGATTAAATTTTCAATCTTCATTTATTATTATTCATTTTTAAAAATGTTTACATCTAAAATCATTAATAATGTCTTCAACATTCTCCAAAAAAAAAATTAATAAGGTCTTCAACTGCCTTTTGTTCATCTACCAAAAAAAAAAAAAATCAACTGCCTTTCAAAATCCCCTGCCTCTTTCTTTTCGTTTTTCTCTCTTTCAACGAACACAACAAGCTTTCTCTTCCTGTCCTATCAACAATTTCTAGGCATTGGCTATACCTTTTGGATTTGCAATGCAACAAATCACATAAACTACATTACACATAAAAAATTTCCTAGTCTATAACAATCATCAATTCATTAATGGAAGTGAAACACAGCAAAGGAACGATTGGATGATATAATCCTTTGACTTTCAAAGAACTTGGGTGCAATTGTGAGACCAAGATAGCTGTTGTTTGAAATGATCGAAACCAAGATATAAATCATTATGATGCAAAAATTTCACAAGTGAAAGAAACAGATTATTAAAAAAAAAAGAAAAACAAAGAAAGAGAGAGAGAGAAGCCCCAGGAGGGTGGGGGGAGGGGAGGTTGAGGGGACAAAAGCTACAAAGAAAGACTAGAAAAATGAATTGTCAAAACCAATTAAGAGTGACATTGTGGACATGTTCTATAAAATTTGTACTATATTCCATCTGCTAACCATAAAAGGCACAAAGAACTCAAAACTCACCAAAGAACTGAGTGAAGTTCAAGTTGCAGGAAACATTTTAGGTCATTGCTGGCGGAAGAGGTTTCACGATGGTGTCAATGCTGAATACGAGTTGAAGAAGATGTATACACAAAAGAAGTATCCTATCTTAAACTCAATTATGAACAGATTTAGATGCAAAATTATACAAAGGATGGAAATGGTAGAAGAGAATAAGAGTAAAGAAATTATTGATAGCCAAATAAACATAGATGTAAGCTGTATAATTCCAAGCAGTGAGTTACAGATAACTATAAAAATGTCAATAGTGTCAATTGACAGAAGAACATAACATACATTTTTTCTTTGGGTGAAAAGAAAAATGGTTAGGAGGGGATTGTGGCACCCCTTAACCGTCTCCAAGCAAGACCTCAATTTTTTGAAGTATAAGGGGCAGCACCGCTTCGCTAGTGGGGAAAGGACTCGAACCCAGGATCTAAGGCCACTAGTACACTCTCAACGGTAGTGAACATAATATATTTAGAGTATATCAATTAATTGATATACATCCTACAGACATGCCTTTGCCCATAAATAACAATGTGGATAAGCTAATATATTCAACTATTGATTTCAGGCAAATTTAGGAAAGAATATCAACTGCTAAAGAACTCAAGCCAGGTTTGATGGACGGCACCCTCTTGAGGTAAGTTTCAATTTTTCTGCCCCTAACTGTTAGTAAATTAGCATAAATAATGAAAAATGATTATACAAAAACTCCACATACACAAGGAAAGGAAAAGAAAAGAACGGGGGGTGGGGGGAAGCTGCAAGAAAAACAGCTCCTTTTACAGTATCCAGGGTTAGCTGTGGCATGAATCTATATCTTAATCAGTAGACTTAGAGCATTACAAAAAAAACAAAACTGGTATCTGAAACTCTGTCAAATCAACCAATTGATGCGGGGCAACCACAGAACTTTGGGGTTAAAATTGATACATTTTTTGTTGTTGTTTAGTTAGTTAGTTAGTTAGTTAGTTATAGACGTGTCCAGTGGGTTTTAAGCTCATGACTGTCCCCTCCACCTATTCTTGTGACATGAGGAAGTGCAATTTGAAATAGAGTTCATTGACAAATTGAAACAAAATTAGGGCAACAGAAAGCATTGACAAAACTTCTGAAATTTTACTTTGTTATATCAATAATAGAGGGAATTAATCCTAAAAATTAAATATGAAGGGAAAAAAATTAATCCTGGAAACATGAGCTCATGGAAAAACATCCTTAACTAAAATTGGAAGCCATCATGGAAAATCTTGCAAGACTGAACATTCTCCCTGAAGCATGTCCAGCAAGCTCACAATGTTCTAGTTCTCACCACCTCTCCATGTTATCTGGTGGACACTAGCAGAGATGGTGGAATTATCAAGAAAATAATGGACAAGGGAGAGAGCAATGAACAACCCGGCGATTTGGATCAAGTTCTTGGTACTCTTAACTGCTTAATTATTTTGTGGTATAATTTTGTTAGAAATGTGTGGATTGTGTCAACGTCAAGCTTTATTTGCTTTGTTTGGAGATGCTAAAGTGGTTTTTGTTGGTAATGCACTGCGGTGAAGTATCGCATTGCGCTAGATGATGGTACTATTGTTGCAGAAACTTCAGAAGAAGGAGTTGAATTTTATGTGAAAGATGGTAATACTTTTCGGATGGTAAATTGTATGCCAATTCATGGTGTTTAGAATTAACCTTTTGGTTTCTTTTCAGGTCATCTTTGTCCAGCATTGCAAAAAGCAATAATGACCATGAAAAGGGGAGAGAAGGCCAAATTAGTTGTTCAACCTCAGTGTATGTCTTTGTTCCTTGTTATTAACAAGCTATGTTAGAACTTATGAAATTCTCTTTAAGATAGACGGAGACAAGGGGTGTTCTCGAGTGTAGTAATTGTACTGAGATGCGAGAGAGATTGAAATAACAATGGTGAGATAGATAACTAATGAGCGTCTAGACTTTTGTTGCTGTTTGGATTTAAATTTTCTGCTGTTCTTAGGGTTGAGTTTCGAGGTGTGTTGAGACCAACCTGTTACCCAATCTTCACTTCAATAGTTGGAGTGTGAACCCAAATTGTCCATCACAATCCCACCACCTCAATGTTACAAAATATTCAGAAATTATGGCTAGTTATGTTTGAGTGTAGTCTTGTAGGTCATGACAAGTGCTTCATAGTTCATACCATATTTAGTGGAGTGAGAAAGTAATCATATGCTCGAAACTGTAAAGTTGTAATTTACAACTATGTATTTTGTTGGCTTTTATTCCGTGCCAAATTTGATTGTAATACCCTGTATTTGTTGTGGGATTTGTTGTAAGGGGTGTGTGATAAAGAGAGTGTATGAAGACTCAAGCATTTGAAGATTGAAGGATTCTCGCGGGTGTCTCGCGACCTAGCATCCTGCGAAGTGAATCATGTGCCAGGCACATGCTGGAATGCGAAGAGTCAGGCCAAGTGGAGACAGTTGTGTCTCGCGAGTATCTCACGGGTAAGGCCTTCCCGCGAGACACCCGCGAGGCATTCTGGTCTGCCAGCCTGTACTGATTGAGTCACACTTTCTGTACCTATCCTATATATACCCTCATTACCCACAAATGTTGAGGAATGCTTCAGAGAGAAAACCCTAGCCAAACACATTGAGAATTAGAGATTATCATACCCACTTTTCTCTATACACTTACTTGTGGTATTTTCCTCAACCCTTCCCTCTCCATTCTCCATATCTTTGAGAGGTTGATAGCCCAAACACTTACCACACCTTTGAGAGTGTTGAATGACGTTTTGGTGCTGCTGGGAAGCATTGGAAGGAGCCTAGAATGGCAGATGCAACATAGAGCTTGTTGCGGGATCCGGAGAACTAAGACAAGACACGGTTCTGAGAAGTCTTGTTGGAGTAGGAGTTTGGAGGGCTTAGGTACATCGGGTAGACTAGGCTTGGAAGGTCTCTTGCTAACCCATGTATCCCAACTGATTGTCTAGTGGATTGATTTCCGCTTGGAGGGCGGCGGAGAGGTTTTTCGCCGAGTTCTTCGGTTTCCTCTTCGATAACACGTCTCGGTGTTATCTGTGTTTGCATCCTTCTTCCCTACTCTTATTTATTTCATTTTTACTGCTGTGTTGCTTTAAATATGGATTAGAGTAGGTGCCTTGCTTATACGCTTGTGTTTACACTATTCCGCACTTAGTACTAAGTTAGTGTAAAATCAACCAAGCCGTAATTTTAATTGGGGGTCTAAATTGCTCTTGTGTTTTCAACACATTTTCGAGCTTTCAGAAACGTATGTGCACTTTTTGCGAGGTTGAGTTCTGTGATCCATACTATCAACGATCCTTTCTTATTGATATTTTTGGGCTAGGAATTGGCTAATCAGTTGTTTTTAATTCTCTTTTGATTTACATGGAAGCCAGATATTTTGATAAAATAATTTCAACTTTTCTTGTTCATAACTTCGAAGATTTCAAGATCTTGTCCGAGGTTAAACTTTTTAATTCTAATTCTTAAAAATGATTGTAGATGCCTTTGGAAAGGAGGGGAGGGATGCAAATGATGGGGTTCATTCAATCCCCCCGGGTTCTGTACTCAACATTGATGTGGAGTTGGTGTCTTTCAAGCCTGTTATTGATATTACTGGTGATTCCAAGGTACTTAAGAAAATTTTAAAAGAAGGTGAAGGGGCTGTCATTCCCAATGAAGGTGCAACTGTTACTAGTAAGTATAGTGATGCAATGTCATTAACTTGAGCAATATCGTCAAAATTGACTTGGACTGGAAAGTTATGAATGATGGAATTTACTTCAATCTCAACTAGAATTAGAATTTCAAGGGTCTATAAATAAGATATGAAATGTTATTTGGTAAATTTTAACATATGCAGTCATACTCAGATAATTCGATGTTCTTTATAGAAATCATTCTTTTGTTCATGCAAAGAAGTAATGAAATATCTAACACGTAGATAACTACTTAAAGTCATTTCATATGCACCTGGTGTGCAGAAAGCTTCATACTTTTCCGTTATAACTAAGGCAGCTACTCAAAGCTTAGTATTAAACTTGGAAAAGTCTTGAATGTGTATTGTTTATGAATCTTCCAATCATATCAAAAAAATATGTTTTTTTTATTTATTATGAATCTGATGTATCTCTTTACTTTCATGTGGAACTCTCTTAATTAGAAAGTAAGAACAAGAAGAAGAATATATTAAATAAGGTTCTAGTATAATCCAGAGTGAGCAACCGTGGATTAAAAAAAAAAAAAAAAAAGGTAAAAACATTATGGTATGATGCACAATGAATAGCATCAATAAAAATTTTCAGGGGAAAAAACAAAATCCTGTATCTGGTAAAAGTAAATTTAAGTGGGTTCATATGTTTTGAAATACATTATGGGCCTGTAAGGAAAGGTCATGTGATTGTATATATGAAACTGTTATTCTTAATTTCAACTTTTTTCAGTTAGCTATATGGCATGGCTAGAAGATGGCACCATATTTGAGAAAAAAGGAATTGACGGAGAGCAGCCTTTGGAATTTATCACTGATGAAGGTCAGTTTTATTCCTAAAACTCTTCTTGACATCTGGACTATGTTATACTTTGTGTTTGTCAAATTATCATGAAGATAATTTAAAATCAGCTTTGACTGGACTTTGCCTTTTGCTGTCTGTAGAGCAAGTGATTGCGGGTCTAGACCAAGCAGTGGCAACAATGAAGAAGGGAGAACGGGCAATATTGACCATACATCCTGATTTTGGATTTGGAAGCAGTGAAGTAAGGCAGGATCTTGCTGTAATTCCACCATCTTCAAATGTAGTTTATGAAGTTGAAATGATAGATTTTACTAAGGTAATAATTGTTGTGATCAAATTGTAGACATACAGATAAGATGTTCTTTGCTTTCTGAAATTTTCATAAAATTTTCATTACATTGTGGGATAATTTAATTTTATTTATTAGAGAAGTCTCATCGCATTACAGATGAGATGTTCCAATTTGAACAATTTTTTTTTTGTACATATACATTTTTGGACACATTTTTTTCCTAAAAACAAGATTTTGAGGATGTTTTTCAATGTTTTTCATTGTAATCTCCTCATGTATTAACCCCAGTATATGCTGCTAGATTGAATGTCTGGATCCTTTCTATAATATATTTGTCTAATTTATGTCGTTGCCTACTTAGTTTTTATTTCTCTATGGTAAAAAGGAAAAATCACCATGGGAAATGAGTAACAATGAGAAGATTGAGGCAGCTAGAATGAAGAAAGAAGAAGGCAATCTACTATTTAAAACTGGAAAATATCAACGAGCAGGGAAAAAATATGACAAGGTAACTCAATTTTTGCACGTGTGATGCCTAAATTAATTGTTCATTTGATTAGCTTCAAATTTGAGAGTTGCTTTAATGTATTCTCCCAGGCTGCAGACTTTGTTAATGAAGATGGATCCTTTGAGGATGATGAGCAAAAGCTTGCTGAACAATTAAGAGTATCTTGCTGGTTGAATGGTGCAGCGTGTAGCCTCAAACTACATGACTTTCAGGGAGCAATCAATTTATGTTCAGAGGTAGATTCTTAAAAAAAGAAAAATAGAAAAGCAACCGATATTTATCTGGAGGAGTAGAGCATTGTGTCACTTGAAAAAATTTTTCCAGATAGAGAAAACTATGCATATTTACTAGTGGAAGGATTGACAATAAAAGCAAATTTATAATAGAGATTATGCATAACATAAAAATTGAGCAAAGCAACACGTATTGGTCCCTGCCACTGCTGTTTGTGTCAAAACGCAGCCATTAGGATCCAATGATGAGCTCTCTGAATTCAGGAAATTCCAACTAATTTTCATCTCAAACAATATGGTGGTGATCAAAAGTTTGCTAATCTGACTACTTTTTCGCCTTGTGGGCTCTATTATGGGGCTTGGGTCTAGCTCTTCTGAAATTATTGCTTTTGCAACTGCTGTAATCACAACTCTTTCATGGCATGCCACATGATTTCACAGGCAATTCCATAATTTTATGGAGAAGGGATTAATTGAAATTATTAATGCTCTTTTCCATCCCTCCCCCACCCCCAAAAAAAATATAATATGATGGCAGTATATATCAGTACCTAGATGTGGACAATACTACTGGTGACAGATTGGCAAATACAGCAACCATAAAAAATGAACATAGTGGAGCTTTCAACAGTATAAGCAGTTTCTTCTTTGTATAGAGAGGTGGAATGTCAGGAAAGATGTAATCTCATTTTATAAATTCTGATCTCCATCAGGTGCTAGACATTGAGTTCCACAATGTGAAAGCTTTGTACAGGCGGGCGCAAGCCTATATGGAAACTGCAGATCTGGTCTCTGCTAAATTAGACATCAAGAAAGCTCTTGTGGCTGATCCTCATAACAGGTAACTGAAGGTGTTTTAATCTGCTCAACATGCGATTAAAAGTCTTAATATTATGGCACTCTGTCGAACATGGTATGGTTCTATCTCCAGGGAGGTGAAGTTGATTCAGAAGAATTTGAAGCAACTTCAAGCTGAGAGCGACAAGAGAGAGTCAAAGCTCTATATGAACATGGTTGCAAATAAGACAAGGGATACACCTGTGGCTACGAAGGTGAGTGATGTTTCTCTTCTTTTACTAGCTTATAATGATCATAAAGTTGGAAAATATTATGCAAGTTTTGGCTTGCGTCTAGAAGTACCTTTCTTCTGGAAGCAAGAAACTTAGGTGGAAAATAGATACATTTGAAGATGGAAATTATTTTTCACAGTTGTAAATGGCTATTCATGATTCTTAACAGTCACCAACGCATTACCATAACCACTACACTCACATCACCAGATTCACTGTTTAGGGCACATTTAAAGCATATCCACATTGTGATTGTTACTTAATTACCATAAAAATCTTCATCATAGTGATTGCTACTGAAAAACCATGTCAACATCATTACAATGCAAGCACCACCACCTTCCCCTCCCATGCACTATTGTTACCATCCTTACCTGTCTTCCTTCGTTATTGCCATATTTTCAGGTACCATAAATTCCAGTCATCTTCGCTACCACCTCCAACTTAATTGATACTGTAAATATCATGCCAAGAATTATATGTATTTTTTTCCCATGATTTATCTTTTTAAGAATCATCAAACATTCATGTTTTGCATTTTTTACAAGTTTAAATACTTTGGCATGATGGTACATTGATAAAGTAAAAATAATTAGGAAAGAAATCTGCAGTTAAAGTGCTTTTTAGATGGTGAAAGGTGAACCACATGATGCATATTACCTCTTGAATCACACTATTGTGTGCAGATGACCATAGGTGTGATGGGAATTTAGTGAAAATAATGTCTATATATATGTTCCCAGTAGAACTTGAGGCATGTATCTGTCCTCTTTAAAGGAATCATCTAAAAGACATTGATGCAGGACAAAGTTGCAAAAAGAGCTTGTGTGCTTTATAAAGAAAACAGAACAACCTTAGATTTCAGCACCAAGAGCAGCCTGAACCCTAGAGCTAGAGTTTCCTGGCACACTACCAAACTTTGTAATATCTTATATCTCCAATAGAAATTTATTTATCAAAATAAACATACCAGTAATGTTTCCTCTAGGACCATAAATAGATTTCTAAATTGCATCAAATAAGAAAGTAAAATTAGCTAATAAATTTATAATTAGAATAGCAATCGAATCCCACAATAACTTAGCATCAATTTAGCAACAATCTGGACCACTGGAATCAATCAAATTTCAATCTGGTTACCAGGCATCTGTCTCTCAACGTAATATTTGACCTTGAAATGATATATCCTAGAAACCTCACAAGTGATTTTGTGGATTAAAAGGGGAAAAAAGGATTGCCTCATATACTGACATGAATGGAATCCAATCAGAACTTCATAGGGACGTCTTAGTATAATAGTATGCACCATTGTAGATTACAATTCTCTTAGTTGAAAAATTGCTATTGATAAAACCCTAGAAGATTTTTCCACTTTTTGTTTTTGTTTTTTTGTTTTTGGCTTAGTAAAGTTACCCATGCAAACAAGGGGTCACAAACCCTTGGCCATTTGGATTTAACTTATCTATCTACCTTTCCATTTGTATGTTATGGGTTGCATGAAGAACGAAGTATCTTTGGTGCCGGAGAATTAATTAATTTCAAAAATGGTTATGAATTTTTCATTTGAAAATTTTTCTCTATATGTTACTTTCACGGAATATGCTGGTTATGATCACTGGAGTTAGTGTTATGGATTATTCACAATATCTGCTGTGACTGTTTCTTGTTTATTCTGGCAGAAATTGAAGGTTGAGAAAGCAGAAGATGATAAAACAGATGAAGAGGTCGTGGGAATGAAAATGGAAAAAGTTGCTGATAGTTTTGCCCACTCCTGATGGTGGTGGAATGGCTGTTGATTCTTTTGGAAAGACTTGTTCATAAAGCATGTGATGTTTAATGTACGAGAAACTATAGAGCCGCAACTGTAATTACAGACACAGGAAAGAAAATATTCAAAAATCATTAAGCAACAATACAAATGAGTTAATCCAGGTTTAGATCTGTTGTTAATTTGGAAAATTTTGTCCTTAAAGACTTTAAAATCATTGTCAATATGATCCTCCTCTGACGTAAACTTTGTAGTTTTAGTTTTAGCCAAATCGTTATCCTCTTCTCTTTTCTTGTTTTTGTATTTTTGGTTGAAAGCATGGATTCCAATGAAGAATCTATGTTAGCGCATGTCCAGCCTTGTTCACCCTGAAATTGGGCAACAATCGCTGGAGGGCAGGTCAATGTTCATTTGGGAGCAGGGTGGGATGAGACGAGGCACGACAGATAACATCTGTTTTCACCTATTACATCTAAAAGTTAGTTTTTGTTTGCCATTGGCTTTTTATGTTTAGGTTTTTAAACTTATTTGCTTGTGTATAACTTTTTAAAATTTCACTTCTTTCGATACAATTATATTTTAACTAATTTTTAGTAAAAAGTCGGATAAGTTAAGTCAAATTACATCAGGAGGATTGCAAAATGCATTTGCCCCACCTTGTTGGGTCTCAGTTTATTCCGCTCTTATTTTGAAGAGAGTACGAGAAACTAATGATTTGACCTAATCTCTTTGACATCCTTCGTTCGATGGGAATCCTAATTTTGTTTCCTTAAAAAACTATAATATCTTAGTTTTTGGAAATTGATAATTCATATTGAAAGTCATCTTCTCAAATTTGCAATTGTGTTCCTTTTCTTATTGGCCCCGTGAAAGAATCTTAATCTTGTTTTAACAATAATTTTAGTTGGATGTGTCATTAATTTTTATAATTTTGGCTGCGTATGTAATTTATGAAATATTAGCTAAATACATAAACAATCCCAGCCTACAGAAATGAGATTCGGCTTTCAATTTTATGCTTGAGGTTCCACTTCATGTTCTCTTTTGTGGAGCAAATACTAATTTCACGTTTCTGATTTACATGAGAGAGAGAGTGAAAATAGTGCATAGTGCATTCACTTCGTTTTTTAACTTAACATATATAAGCAGCTGAAAACATAATATAACATAACAAAACGATATAAGCATAAGTCCATCAATCTCAACTCTTATTTTTCCACCTCACTTTCTTTCTAATAAACAAGAAAAAAAGCAAGACAGTACGTAGTATAGTACTAGTCTATAGACCCTATACTCTATAGTCTAAACACCAAACCTGCCTCGGAACTCATCTATCCTTGATTATTAAATGCACACTTCACAAGTTCATCACATTGAGTTGACTCGAGTGCTAACAAGGCATCAGAGACACTATCGATAAATTCAGGGCTGGGTGGTCCGAAGTGGCACTCTTCAAGAATTACCCGAAGCTTCTGAAGAGCTGACAAGGACACCTTCACATTTTCTTTCATCATTTTATCACCAGGAACAACAAGTTCAGAATCTGGGGTGATGAAAAGTCGAGCAACACGAAATGGGTTTTGAACAAGAAGATTGTGATGGTATTCCATGAGATATGAGTTGGTCAAAAGCTTAGTCAAAAATGCACAAGCACGCATGCAGAGTGGTACATCCCTTGTATTTTTAGCCTTTTCTAAAACCTTCACAATACCCGTAAGCATTATGACAAAAATTCTTGTATGGGTCTGAGAGTTGGTACGTTCAAGTACCTTGTTTAACAAATTGACATGAATCAATTCACCTTGACCTTGTTCGAGAACTTGACCAACCCAATACACAACACTTTCCTTAATGCTCTCAGAGCTAAAGCTCCACAACAAAGTTCCCACTATAGCCTTAAAGCAAAGTGCTTGACCTTCACTCAACAAGCTCTTGTCATCAACAGGAATGAACTTATTTAGACTTGCTATAGAAACACATGTCAAGTTCTCTTCCATGAAACACTTGATCCTGTTGTCACCCAATTGCATGTTCAAGCAGATGGCTTGTGAGAATTTGATGAACAAGTCCTCAATAGCATCGTGTAGCTCGTGAATCCCATGTTGAGCAAGGATGTCCAAGACAATTTTCGATGCCCAAGTGTGAGCGAAAAACGATGGGTCTATGCTATACACCGCAAGCAATTTGAGGATTTCGATAACTTTTTTGGCAGTGTCAAGTGGAACGTTTTGTCCTCTGTTTCTCCAAACTAATTCCAGCAGAGGCATCATGGATGAAGTATTCCGTCTCGCAAAATGAATCTGTCGCATTACGGTACCGAAAGCACGGTCCCTTACGCCAGAGTCTTCAGAGAATAAATCTGGGAACTTGGCCTCCAACACCGGGTCGAAATTCATTTCCAATAGCTAAAAAAAAAAAAAACTGTTGGGAATACAATAATATGGTGTAATTTTTCAAGACAACAAGAATAAGGATAATCTCAAACCCTCCATGCATAGTAAAATTTCGGGATTATCTTATCAAATGTGAATTTATAGACGATGCATAAAAGATAAGTTTATGAATTAAATAAGAAAAAACACTCGATTGATACGATATTTAAAATATATGTGAAGATCATAAAGAACACATAATCTAATGATAAGATTTTCAAAATATTAATTTAATAAAAATTAGTATTGAGTAGTGCAACACCACACATATAACTTGAACTCAACTCTCTCTCTCTCTATATAATAATAATAATAAAATTTTCATACAAGGAAAGAAGAGCATGCATGAAGGAAAAATGAAAAGAAGTTTCCAAAACATTTTCTCTCTCTAACTCTCTAGCTACCTCTCCGAGATAAACCATTGTGAAATACTACTACTACTACTACTTTCAAAGCACAAATCCTGATAAATCATTGTTTATATAGAATGCAGCACATATAGAATAACACAGAGGAAACAAACAAGTAGAACAGGCCATGCAAGTACTTAACATCAAAGATGAAACACATATAAATATTAATTTTACCAGGAAAAATTCCAAAATTCCAATCGTTAATTAAGTACGTACTATTACCATATAAAATTACGTACTAAGATGAAACACACATACTGATTTATAATATTGAGTATTTAGAGTATGACAAGAAGGGAATTAACACAACAGAGAGCAAAATGGGAAAATGAGTCGCACCTTAGTCCGTGAAGATTCAAGAGTCTAATAAGCAATGTGAGAAAAAAAAATGATGCTAATGGAAACGGTATATATGAGAAAAATGAGAATGAGGCAAAAGGAATGGAATGGAAACATGATATTTATAAACGTTTGGATAATTTTCTAGTACCAAAATTGCCCCTTTGCATGGTGAGCAAGAATGAGCTTGGCTCATGCACTTCCATAGTTCTATTGCAAATTTGTTGCCCAAACAAACTAGGGGCATTCATGGAAGATAGAAATTAAGGTGGTGTCACCATATACGGTAATAACTCTCTTACAATCTTACCCTTGAGGGGCTTGTATCAAAATGATCAAATATAATGTTAATCGGGATTTCGATTTAAGCCATGGTTCAAGTGTGGCTCTTTTAATTAAACATTTGCAAAAACCATGCACTTTTTAATTTGCCCAAAAAAGGTACGTAGAAGAAATGAATAGAGAGGTTTTCATGGATTAGATGAGAATGAATATAGGAGGATCAGTGACCAAAATATATATGTCTTTGCATGTAAAAAAAAAAAAAAAGAATAGAAAGGAGGAGATAGTTGGTACTTGGTACAAGTGAGTTGGTTATTGGGTGCAGACCCATTTAGCTGAAGTGAGTTGGTAACAGAAATTTCCCTATAAATGAGGAGATAGTTGGTACAAGTCGAAGTACAGAGAGAGAGAGAGAGAGAGAGAGAGAGAGAGAGGTTGTGAGCTAGGATGGCTAGTGCAACAGCAGTTCAGCACACTGTATCTAGCTATCATCTGCCACGTTTCAACGTTCTGTTGCGATATGAAGTTAAGATGGGTAACAAGTAACAAGTAACAACAATCAACAATACTGTAATTCAGGATCGCTGTATTTTTAATTAGGTGCAACCCATAAGAACTTGAAGAAAATGATAGTGTGGACATGAGCTAGGGAATTTACTTGCGTAGAGAACGAGGATGGTAGGAAGCGTGAGAAATGTGATATTAAATTAAAATCATGGAATGACAAAATTATTCTCCAGAAGAACCTCATGCTTCGTGTGATTCCACTGTCATGGATCCCAAGCTTTAGAAAATAATTATAAATAGATATTAAATTCCGGTAAAAGATATTCTAACAAAATAAAAATTGGTGAAATACTTTTCATTTTTGAATTAGGGTTTACTATAAGCAGTGGCAGAGTCAGGATTTGACTTGAAAGGAGGGGGAGAAATTAATATGTATGATACACACATTTAAACACATTTATATATATATATATATATATATATATATATAATAGTTGAGACTAAT
Source organism: Quercus glauca (assembly GCA_023736055.1). Lineage (NCBI taxonomy): Eukaryota > Viridiplantae > Streptophyta > Magnoliopsida > Fagales > Fagaceae > Quercus > Quercus glauca. Next base: position 5,727,758 of record CM043326.1, read on the forward strand.
TTAAAAAAAAAATTAAAAAAAATTATTTGAAATGCTAACAACTAAGTAATAGTTTAAAGTAAGAAAGCCCACAAAAATTAGAATATTGCATTTATCTATTAAGGGCTTTTCTTTCACATGAATAAGTTGAATTGTGATTTGTTTTTTCAAAATTGGATTTCCATTTATGAATGAAAATTAAAGATTTTTTTTAATTAGATAACTATCAACTAAAATTTAAGATTATGTTGTTTTCGTTAATATTTAATCATAAAAATTCATACTATAATAATTAGACTCATGGTACTAACTACTAAGGTCTTAAACTTAAAGAGTTTTGACATAAAGAATATATGCACACATGTAAGCACATTGCCCAAGTCAGCAGCAAAGAGTCTATATCACACGTCCAATGTCGTGTGTTGACAGCGTGAGGCTCCTTTTTGGGCTTGATAGGGTGAATCTTTGTATGTGGCTTAACCTGGCATGGCCAACATTGGGAGTGTCGTTAAATTTGACAGTGTAACAAGTTTTGGACATTACTCACATATTGATAGTCCAACTTAAATAGTAGATTCACCCTTTGTACATATAGCCCAACCTAAATATTTCTTTTACATATAGTCATTAGTTTTTTTCAGCAGGGCCAGGGGGAGCAACTCCCCCGCCCCTCCCCCGCGCCAGCTTTTCCCTTGAATATAAGTGTGCGTTTGATTCTAAATTAAAAATTTAACTTATTTTTGTTATTATTTACGGACTCCATTATACTTTTTGGTATTATTCATGTGTCCCACTATACTATTTCAATTAACTTTTACTTTTGTCTACAGTATTTTCAGTAAAAAGATTTCAGTTTCAGCAAAATAAGCGGATCCCAAACAGACCCTAAGGCTTAAATTCTTTCTTAAAAATAATTATATTAAATGAAATTATACTGGAGAAGGCATTTTTTTTCCATTAAATAATAATATACTATCATAAATTTTTAGTGTTGTGTTGATATAATAAGATTTATGTTAAAAAAAAAAAAAGAAGCTTTTTTTTCCCTAATTAGATAATTTTATACTTATATCAACAAATTTTCAATTTCTTTAAAACTTTCCACAGTTTCTACGTTTTCTTTATAATTTCTAGATCTACGCATAAAAAATTTCTACAAAATTTCAAGAGATTGAACCAAATAAAATATATGCAGCTAAAAACATAACATAACCGTTGAGAAGAAAGAAGAATTACAAGTTGTTGCAGAGATGCTAGTTACTGCAGAATTAAAGCTGCTAAAGCTACAAGTCGTTTTGTCTTTATGTAATAAGTAGCTCACAAGCTACAAGTAGTTTTTGTTATAGTCTAAATAAATAATTGTCACGTGCTCCACGTGCTTCTTGTGTTAGTAAGCTAATATGTTTTCTGTTAGCATTACTGTTAGTTAGTTAAGTTTGTTATAGTTGGTACCAGCTTTTGGGTTTCTGTATATAAACTTAATCTCATCAATAATAATCAATATGCATTCTTCAACATCAATTAGTTTCTCCTTTGTTTTTCAACAATAACAAAACAATATAACTATAAGTCCATCCCAACTCTTATTTTTCCACTTCACTTTCTTTCTAGTGTGAGTTTGGATAGTACTGAGAATGAAATTTTTAACTGCGTTTGGTGTTTTGTGTGAGTCCCATGCACAGTTCACGGGATTCGTAAGTATGGATTTCAACAAATTTTTCTTTAATTTACGGTACTATTCATACATTTAAAAATTATTTTACTATAATATTTTCAATTTTCAGTAATAAGTGGTATCTAAACAGGCCCCTACTTACGGGTAGTACTAATCTATAGACTCTATACTCTATGGTCTAAACACCAGACCTAACTCGCAACCCATCTATCCTTTATTATCAAATGCACACTTCAGAAGGCTAAAAGAATGGAATGGAAACATGATATTTATAAACGTTTGGATAATTTTGTAATTTGTGGTACCAAAATGCCCCTTTGCATGGGTGAGTAAGAATAGAGGTTTTTAAGGTAATAAATTAAGAGTAAATATATCATATACAGTCTTCACAAGTTCATCAACTTGAGTGAAATCGAGTGCTAATAAGGCCTCAGAGACACTATTGAAAAATTCTCGGCTGGGGTCGAAGTTGCACTGTTGAAGAATTTTCCGAAGCTTCTGAAGAGCTGACATGGACGCCTTCACATTTTCTTTCATCATTTTATCATCAGGAACAGAAAGCTCAGAATCTGCGGTGCCGAAAATCCGAATAACACGATATGGGCTCTCAACAAGAAGACTGTGATGGTATTCCATGAGAAATGGGTTAGTCAAAAGGTTAGACAGCAATTCACAAGCACCGATGCAGAGTAGAACATCCCTTGTATTTTTAGCCTTTTCTAAAACCTTCACAAGACCCGTAAGAATTATCACATAAATTCTTGTAGGGGTCTGAGAGTTGGTACAGTTAAGTAACTTGAATAACAAATTGACATGAATCAATTCACCTTGTCCTTGTTCGAGAACCTGACCAACCCAGTACGCCACACTTTCCTTAATGCTCTCAGAGCTAAAGCTCCACAACGAAGTTCCCACAATAGCATTAAAGCAAAGTGCTTGACCTTCACTCAATAAGCTCTTGTCATCAACAGGAATGAACATATTTAGAGTTGCTATTGAAACACATTTCATGTTCTCTTCCATGAAACATTTGATCCTATTGTCACCCAATTGCATGTACAAGTAGATGGCTTGTGAGAATTTGAGAAACAAGTCCTCAATAGCATCGTGCAGCTCTTGAATCCCATGTTGAGCAAGGATGTCCAAGACAATTTTCGATGCCCAAGTTTTAGCGAAAAACGATGGGTCTATGCTATATACCGCAAGCAATTTGAGGATTTCGATCACTTTTTTGGCAGTGTCAAGTGGAACGTTTTGTCCTCTGTTTCTCCAAACGAATTCGAGCAAAGACATCATGGATGGAGCATTCCGTCTCGCGAAATGAATCTGTCGCACTACAGTACCGAAAGCACAGTCCCTTACACCAAAGTCTTCAGAGAATAGTTCTGGGAACTTGGCCTCCAACACCGGGTCGAAATTCATTTCTGATAGCTGTAAAAAACCATTGGGTATACAGTATAATGAAGTTTGGGCAATGAGAATGAGGATAATCTCAAACCCTCCATGCATGAATGATTTTTTTTTCTTCTTATACCTTCTACGCATAATAAAAATTTCACAATAATTTATCAAATGTAAGTTTTAAAACTGTTCATATAAAATGAGTTTATGAATTAAATAATGATAAACATTCAATTGACACGAAATTTAGAATACTTATTAAGAACATAGAGAACTAATGATGAGATTTCTAAAATATTAATTCAATGAAGAATTAGTATGAGTCATGTAACACTACATATAATTTGAACCCATCTCTCTCTCTCTCCCAATAAAAATTTCATAAAGAGCATTCATGAAGGAAAAATGAAAAGAAGTTTCCAAAACATTTTATCTCTCTCTCACTCTCTACCTCTCCGAGATATAACTGTACAATTAAATACTACTACTACTACTACTTCTTTCAAAGCACAAATCCTAACAAATGGTAAGTAATACAGGCCATACAAGCACTTAACATCAAAGATGAAACACAGAAATATTAATTTTACCAGGAATAATTCCAAAATTCCAATAGTTAAATACGTACTATTTAAAATTACGTACTATTAACACAACAGAGAGCAAAAATGGGAAAATGAGTCGCACCTTAGTCCTTGAAGATTCAAGAGTCTAAGCAATGTGAGAAAAAATGATGATAATGGAAATGGTATGAGAAAAATGAGAATGAGGCAAAAGGAATGGAAACATGATATTTATAAACGTTTGGATAATTTTCTAGTACCAAAATGCCCCGTTGCATGGCGAGCAAGAATGGGCTTGGCTCATACACTTCCACAGTTCCATACTTCCATTGCAAATTTGTTGCCCAAACAAACTAGGGGCATTCATGGAAGATAGAAATTAAAGTGGTGTCACCATGCACGCGCGGTAATAACTCTCTTACAATCTTACCCTTAAGGTGGTGCAGAACCATTTAGCTGAAGTGAGTTGGTAACAGAAATTTCCCTGTAAATGAGGAGATAGTTGGTACAACTGTACAAGTCGAAGTACGCAGAGAGAGAGAGAGAGAGAGAGAGAGAGAGAGAGAGAGAGAGAGAGAGAGAGAGAGAGAGAGAGAGAGAGAGAGAGAGAGAGGCTGTGAGCTAGGATGGCTAGTGCAACAGCAGTTACAACACACTGTATCTAGCGATCATCTGCCACGTTTCAACGTTTTGTTGCGATTGGAGAAGCGAATATAAAATTAAAATCATGGAATGACAAAATTATTCCCCAGAAGAACTTCATGCTTCCTGTGATTCCACTATTATGGATCCCAAGCTTTAAAAAATAATTGTAAATAATAGATATTAAATTCGGGTAAAAGAAATTATAACTAAATAAAAATTGGTGTAATATTTTTCCTTTTTAGAATATGGTTTAATATAAGGCTTAAATTCTTACTAAAGAATAATTATGTTAATTGATGAAATTATATACTGCAGAAGGATCTTTTTTTTTTTCCATTAAATAATAACGTACTATTATAAAATTTCAAGTGCTGTGTTGATATAATAAGATTTATGTTCAAAAAAAAAAAAAGCTTTTTTTTTTTCCTAATTAGATAATTTTATATTTATATCAACAATTTTCCAACTTCTTTAAAACTTTCTACAGTTTCTACGTTTTCTTTATAATTTCTAGATCTACGCATAAAAATTTCTATAAAATTTCAAGAAATTGAACCAAATAAAATATAAGCTGCTAAAAACATAACATAATTGTTGAGAAGAAAGAAGAATTACAAGTTGCTGCTGAGATGCTAGTTGCTGCAGAATTAAAGTTGCTAAAGCTACAAGTCGTTTTATCTTTATGTAATTAGTAGCTCACAAGCTACAAGTAGTTTTTGTTATAGTCTACTTAAGTAATTGTCACGTGTTGCACGTGCTTCATCTGTTAGTAGGCTAATCTGTTTTATGTTAACATTACTATTAGTTAGTAAAGTTTGTTATAGCTGGTACCAGCTTTTGGGTTTATGTATATATAGGGTTTGTTTGGATAGCACTTATTTTGCTGAAACTGAAAACTGAAAACTGAAAACACTGTAGCAAAATAATTTTTAAATGTGTGAATAGTGCCGTGGGACTTATTTTTAATGAAAAAATTACTGAAAAGTGAAGTTTGTGGGTCCGTAAACAGTGCACGGATGCACTGTTCACAAAAAAAGTCAACGTTAACGGCTAAAAAAAAAAAGAAGACGGATGCGTTTACTGCGTGCAACTGTAGCGTAGATCCCATGCCCAAAACACAAACGTTGAAACGCAGTAAAACGCCGAAACCAAACGGGCAAATAAACTTAATCATCAATAATAATCATTATGCAATATTCTTCAACATCGATTAGTTTCTCCTTTGTTTTTCAATCATAAGTCCATCCCAACTCTTATTTTTCCACCTCACTTTCTTTCTAATAAACAAAAAAAAAAAAAAAAAAAAAAAAAAAAAAAAAAAACCCCAAAACAGTTTGAAGTAGTAGTCTATAAACTCTATACTATATAGTCTAAACATCAAACCTGCCTCACAACCCATCTATCCTTGATTATCAAATGCACACTTCAGAAGGCAAAAGGAATGGCATGGAAACATGATATTTATAGACGTTTGGATAATTTTCTAGTACCAAAATGCCCCTTTGCATGGGTGAGTAAGAAATCAGGGCCGGCCCTAGGCCATGGCCTAAGGCCCCCAAATATGGGGGTGGTAAGGTCTTTTACTTATTTATTTAATTTATAAGTAAAGAAAAAATGTGAGTTAGGTGTACATTTTTTTCTCACTCTTAAAAAGGCTTAAAATATTAGAGTTATGCTAGTATATTATAAGTTTTATTATATAGGTCTTATATATTGATGTGCTTGAAATTCAATACTTATTGATTTTTTTGTTGAAGGGTCATTTCATTGCCACATCAGTTTGTAAGTTTTTGTAGTAAAATTTGTAGTGAGTTTAGCATTTTCCTCGCACAAAGAACAAAAAAAAAGAATTAATAGATATACAACTCATTCACCATTAAATGAATGAAAAATGCTAAAGCTAATACAAATTTTACAACAAAAAAACGTATAAACTAATGTGACAAGAATATGATAGGTATTACTTAAACAATATAATAAATGAATGTTTAAATAAATTTTTTTATTATTGGTAATATGCTAGTTTGTGAAACTTATATAATAAGTAGCATTAGCTCACTTTGAGTGAATTAGTCATATTAATAAATAAGAATTAGTAATATATTTGAAATATATATATATATAAAATAAAATAAAAAAGATTATTAAGTGATATTTAGATGTAAAAATGCCCTTTAAAATTTTCACCTTAGACCTCAAATTATCTTGGTCCGGCCTTGGTAAGAATGGCTTGGTTCAAGCACTTCCATTGCAAATTTGTTGCCAAACAAACCAGGGACATTCATGGAAGATAGAAATTAAGGTGGTGTCACCATGCACGGTTACTCTCTTAATTACAATCTTTACCCTTGAGGGGCTTGTATCAAATATGATGTTAATCGGGATTTTGATTTATAAGCCATGGTTCAAGTGGTTCTTTAACTCTTCTTGCAAAAACAATGCACTTTGTAATTTGCCCAAAACACAAAAACAAAGAAGGTAGAAGAAATGAATAGAAGTTTTCATGGACATAAATTAAGAGTAAATATATCAAATACAGACTTCACAAGCCCATGACAATGAGTGAACTCGAGTGCTAATAAGGCCTCAGAGACACTGTTGAAAAATTCTGGGCTGGGGTCGAAGTTGCAATCTTCAAGAATTGACCGAAGCTTCTGAAGAGCTGACATGTACACCTTCACATTTTCTTTCATCATTTTATCACCAGGAACAGAAAGCTCAGAATCTGGGGTGCTGAAAAGTCGAATAACACGAAATGGGCGTTGAATAAGAAGATTGTCATGGTATTCCATGAGAAATGGGTTAGTCAAAAGGTTAGACAGCAATGCACAAGCACGCATACAGAGTGGAACATCCCTAGTATTTTTAGCCTTTTCTAAAACCTTCACAATACCCGTAAGAATTCTGACATAAATTATTGTGTGGGTCTGAGAGTTGGTACAATCAAGTACCTTGCATAACAGATTGACATGAATCAATTCACCTTGTCCTTGTTCGAGAACTTGACCAACCCAGTACACCACACTTTCCTTAATGCTCTCAGAGCTAAAGCTCCACAATAAAGTTCCCACAATAGCCTTAAAGCAAAGCGCTTGACCTTCACTAAATAAGCTTTTGTCATCAACAGGAATGAATTTCTTTAGAGTTGCTGTAGAAACCCATATCAAGTTCTCTTCCATGAAACACTTGATCCTGTTGTCACCCAATTGCTTGTATAAGTTGATGGCTTGTGAGAATTTGAGGAACAAGTCCTCAATCGCATCGTGTAGCTCGTGAATCCCATGTTGATCAAGGATGTCCAAGACAATTTTCGATGCCGAAGTGTAAGCAAAAAACGACGTGTCTATGCTATATACCGCAAGCAATTTGAGGATTTCGATAACTTTTTTGGCAGTGTCAAGTGGAACGTTTTGTCTTTTGTTTCCCCAAACGAATTCGAGCAGAGGCATCATGGATTGAACGTTTCGTCTCGCGAAATAAATCTGTCGCACTACGGTACCAAAAGCACGGTTCCTTACACCAAAGTCTTCAGAGAATAGATCTGGCAACTTGGCCTCTAACACCGGGTCAAAATTCATTTCCGATAGCTGTAAAAAATTGTTGGGTATACAATATAGTGAAATTTCAGGACAATCAGAATGAGGATAATCTCAAACCCTTCATGCGTGAGCCAATTATTTATTTTTTTTCCCTTCTTATTGCCTTCATATATAGTAAAATTTCAAGATAATCTTATCTATTGAATTTAAATTTTCAAACTACACATAAAACATGAGTTTATAGATTGAATAATAAAAAATATGTAATTGACATGACATTTAGAATACATGCTAAGAACATAGAGATCATATAATCTAATAGTAAAATTTTCAAAATATTAATCCAATAATATTATTGAGCAGTGTAACATCACATATAACTTGAACTCACGTCTCTATGTATATATAAAATAAATTTTCATACAAAAAAAGAAGAGCATGCATGAAGGAAAAATGAAAAGAAGTTTCCAAAACATTTTCGCTCTCTCGCTCTCTTCCTCTCCGAGATAAACCATCGTGTGGGAATAGATATAAATGCACAATTAAATATAACTACTAGTACTACTACTACTTTCCAAGCACAAATCCTGATAAATGGTTGTTTATATAGAATGCAGCAGGGTATATAAAATAATACAGAGGAGAAACAAGTAGTACATGCAGGTCATTCAATTACTTAAACACAAGTTATAACATCAAAGATGAAACACACATGTAAATGCTAATTTTAGTAGTAAAAATTCCAATAGTTGAATACTACATTATCGTAAAACTACGCACTAAGATGAAAACACAGACTGTTTTACCATATATATGGATCCTGAGTATGACAAGAAGGACGCACAACAGAGAGAACAAAATGGGCAAATGAGTCGCACCTTAATTAGTCCTTGAAGTTGAAGATTCTAATGTCTAAGCAATGTGAGAAAAAATGATAATGCTAATGGAAAGAAAAAGGAAGCTGAACAGTAGCTAGGCAAAAGGAATGAAATTAACGGAAACGTGATATTTATAAACGTTTGGATAATTTTCTAGTACCAAAATGCCCCTCTGCATGGTGAAAAAGAATGGGCATGGCTCAGGCACTTCCAACGCTGCCATTGCAAGTTTGTTGCCAAAAAAACTAGGGGCTTTCATGGAAGATAGAAATTATAAAAATATGCACGTACGGTTACTCTCTTACAATCTTACCCTTGAGGGGCTTGTATCAAAATGATCAAATAATATGTAAATTGGGATTCTGATTTCATTTAAGCCTTCAAGTGGCTCTATAACTCTTATGGAAAAACAAAGAAGGTACGTAGAAGAAATGAATAGAGGTTTTCATGGATTAGAATTATCATGAGTAAAGTAAATATAGGAGGATCGATCTCGGTGACCAAAATATGTGTCTTGGCTAGCATGAGGAAAAAAAAAAAGAGAATAGAAAGGAATAATATTTAGTTTTTGGATGCAGAACCATTTATAGTGACACGTGGCGAATTGTGGTAAGTAGCAGCTGAAGTAACAGAAATTTCCCTCAAAATGAGGAGATATATAGTTGGTACAAGACGAAGTGTACAGTTCCCAACTCCCCAGACTGCATGAAGAAGAGAGAGAGAGAGAGAGAGAGAGAGGCTGTGAGCTAGGATGGCTAGTGCAAATGTGCAATAGCACATTGTATCTATCAGCTGCCACGTATCAACTAACAAATAACAACAATAATGTTTTTAGGTGCAATATATAATTACCCATAAGAACTTGAAGAAAATACCATTGCACATCTTTGATGCGATGGTCACTCTACAAGTATAAGTAATTGTGAGGTGTGGGGGGCAAGGGCTGGGGTTGAAATCTTCAGAAGAGAGTTTCACATACATATACACTTAGATTATGTTAGAATAGAATTTCTATCTTGTAAAAAAAAAAAAAAAAACTTTTTTTTTTAAAATTTTGTATGGTGTACCTTTATAAATTATTGGATATCAAATTACTCTATTATTCATTGGATTGTGTAACTTGTGTAAATAAATTTATAAGATAGCAAATTATTATTAATACTTTCTTTAATAATGTAAATAGTTAGTTTGTGAAAATCATATTTACTTTTAACAATACAATATTAGTGAATTTAATTTTTATAAGTTCATAAATGAAAATCATTTCATTTTATTAAATCAAATTATATAATCTTAACTATAAGTTAATTATTAATTATTAATATAGATATGTGAAAAAATAAATAATTTGTCAAAGTATTTATTGTAAAAGAAGAAGAAGAGAAAAAAAAGTAAATCAAGCCATTTATGAATAAGCTCGAATTTGTTTGACAAAAAAATTGCTAATCTTAAGTGTGCGTTGGGACAATTGCTTAAAAAGCCAGTTTTTTTAACTATTTAACTTATTTTTACTATTATTCATGGGTCCAATTGCACTTTTTGGTACTATTCATGAGACTCATTGTACTATTTCAACTACCTTTTAACTTTATCTATAATACTTTCAGTAAAAAGTTTTCAGTTTCAGCTAAATAAGCTGCTCCCAAATGGAAACTAAATATCTAATTTTGTAATAAGCTCAAGCTCAACTTAATCAAAATAAAGTAAATAATTTTAAACTTTTAATACTCAATTTGGTCAACAATTGAATTGAGGTCGAGTTTCGGCAGTAAAACTCTCATTACGAGGAATACAAATCTTCTATATCATATTTTATATTCCACCAATCACAACTTGTTATGTGGTTAATTTTCTCCATTTTAAACTTTAACTATTTTACAAAGAAAGTTAAACAAATAGATGGTAAGTTATTATTGGTGGAACATTAAGTAAAACAAAAAAAAAAAAAAAATGATATACAGTATTTGCATACCATTGTGAGTTTCACTTTAACACTTTTATTGGCTCTCGAGTTTAACCGTACCGTGCACCAACGTGCACAACATAATCTCCCATCCTCCCCAGTCTCCACATTTTCAAATTTCAACGGACTAATTACTAACCTTCCCGTTTGGATACACGGCTTACCTTATCACCGGTATGTTCCTGTCCAATTCTAAGATTTGATTTTTTCGTTCATTTCTATGTTCCCGCTCATTCACACAGTTCCTCTCTTCATCTCTCACATTTTCAATCTCTCTCTGTGTGTTCTCTTTGGTGATCTCTCTGATTCTCCCCAATCGAAACCCTAGCGAAGCTCAATGAACCACTACCACATCTACCAAGCCATTGGCAGAGGAAAATTCTCGGTAACACTTCCATTTTGCTCAAAACTGGTTCCGATTTTCAAATTTCTAAAAATGGTTAACTTGTCCAAGTTTGATTTTCTTTACTTTATTAATTAATTGCTTTTTTTGGTTTGTTTGTTTCCAATTTTGGATTTGTAGACTGTGTATAAAGGCAGGAAGAAGAAGACAATCGAGTACTTCGCGATTAAGAGCGTCGATAAATCGCAGAAGAACAAGCTTCTTCAAGAAGTAAGCTATAGTCTTTATTTTATTTTTCCTGAACCGATTTGTGTTTTCCTTTCTGGTTACTTCGATTCAAATTTGTGTAAAATTGTTGATCTAAGGCAAATCTGAAAATGCAAGCACTGTTTTAAAATTCAAACTAGTTGAATCACAAATATGGATTTTTTAAAATTAATTTAAATCACAAATAGTGTCTGTTACTAATTGTGGATTTCTTTGAATCATATATAGTATTAGTTTTACTTTGATGCCAAACAAGTATGATGAATGAGCTGCTGGTTTTTTTTTTTAGGAAGTACTTTTGTGGTATAATTAGTTCAATAATGGTCTAAGTTTGGTTTCAATGAGTTTATTTTCACATCATAAGAGAATGTACGACTTTACTTAAATTTTTACACAATAAACAAAAGAAACTGTTGAAAATAAGCTCATTTAAACACAACCAGTTTCGCATTTTTTTATATATGCAGAGTGTTGTGTTTGTGTTTATATGTTATGAGTTTTTTTTTTTTTAATTGCCTTGTTCTTTTGCGGTGCATTTGCGTGCAGGTTAGGGTTCTTCACTCTCTAGATCACGCAAATGTACTCAAATTTTGTTCCTGGTAAGACCTTATTCGAATATGGAAACACAGAATCTACTGTTGTTAGTACAGTTGCTTGCTGATTAGCCACTTGACTTGATAACTGCTTCTGAAATTTCAGTTTTGTTCTTCATTTTGCAATTAATATTTGAATTAATTTGTTCTATCAGGTATGAAACATCTGCTCACTTGTGGTTAGTTTTGGAGTACTGTGTCGGTGGAGATCTCATGACCTTATTGAAGGAGGTAATGCATTTCTTTGAAAGGCTTTCTGATCTTTTAATTTTATCGATAATGCTGTGGGTAATCCAACTGCTTGTATAAGGATACACCTATGGTGTCAACCAAATGTAGATATGAGTTATTGAATACAACATCCTCAAATTGTGATTTAACTATGGGTGTGGACTGTGGATGTAGGTGCTGTTAACGAGCTTATTCAGTGAAATTATGAGCATCCTTGTTACACTAGTGTTTGTGTATAAAAGGAAAATTATTGTGTCCTAGAGTTGTATCTAGTCCTTTTGGATCATGACCCTTGTTATATCAAACTCCTTTTCAATTAGACAATAATGGTTTTCAACTTATTATTTTTAAAGATTTAATAGATACATATCAGATTGACTGCAAATAAAGCTGATTAGTGTTTTCTATGGTTTATAAATCAATACAACATTTGAAAGAGAAAAGGAATGGATGTGTAACATATTTCTTGCAAAATGCAATTTAGCTTTATTATAATAATTTTTTTAAGTTTGCCATTTTGAAGTGATTTAACTGTTGCACCATTTCCCCAGCTTCATTGTTTCATCTTTCTTTGAATTTGTCCCCTTTGAGTTTATTCAGAGGTCAGATATATTATTAATCTTTGGTTGTAAAGCATGGGGAAATTATACTAATGTTGTGGCAAAAGACTTTGATTTGCATACTTTTTAGACCTTGTTATACTATTGTTTTGACAATTTCGTTATACTAGGTTTGTTTGGTTAATATAGAAATGAGGACATGCGATATGTGTATGTAAAATTTGAATGTAAAGCATGCTAAGAATGACATGATTCACAAAACTAAAATTTTTGTGGCTGAGATGCAGGATAAAAAACTACCAGAAGATTCAATTCATGATCTTGCACGCGACCTTGTCAAAGCTTTGCAGTATGTTCATCACCTTGATTTCCCTTTTTCTTTGTATAGTAAGCACATGTTTTATTCTTGAGTTATGTTCAGGAATGATCAATCTTGTCAGGTATTTGCATTCCAAGGGAATTATATATTGTGATTTGAAGCCCTCGAACATTCTATTGGATGAAAATGGACGTGCAAAGGTACCTCTGCATTTCATTTTTCTTGTATGCTCAGGCTATTGCCAGTGGTTATGATCTATAAATGAATAATTATTATTGTATCATTATGCCATGCAGCTATGTGATTTTGGGTTGGCAAGAAAATTGAGTGATATATCAAAAACTCCTTCTTCCTTGGTATGTTTTTACCAACTTTTGCAACAATTGATGTTATATACAGAGTTTATAATTGACTTGATAATCATTTTACTTATTTTCCCTCTTAATAAACTAGTTGCTAATGTAGATTGATTCTTATGAACTTGTTTAGTTGCCACAAGCTAAACGTGGAACACCATTTTACATGGCTCCTGAGCTGTTTGAGGATGGGGGTGTCCATTCTTATGCATCTGATTTCTGGGCCCTTGGTTGTGTGCTATATGAGTCTTATGCAGGGAGGCCTCCCTTCATGGGAGGAGAATTTACTCAACTAGTAAAATCCATCCTTTTAGATCCAACTCCACCTCTCCCTGGTAATCCAAGCCGCACTTTTGTCAACCTAATCGATTCTTTATTGGTAAAAGATCCAGCCGAAAGAATTCAATGGCCTGAGCTTTGTGGACATGCTTTTTGGAGAACTAAATTCGCTCCAATGCCTTTACCTCCTCAGCCTGCTTTCACTAATATGATAGAACAATATGCTAAACCATGTCTTTCAGAACGTAAAGGTGATAAATCTCTCCAAAACAAGACCCCTCCTAAGTATCGTGAAAAAGATGTAAAAGGGGCTCTAAAGCAGGATGATAATTCTATTTTAGGATTGAAAGGCTATGAGACACCAGTCAAGGTTACACCAAGTGGCCGCAAAACTCAAACCAAGGCTTCTGGTACAGTGGTTGAGGAGAAGCATAAAGATCGTCCAAGTGCCACTAGAGGCGTGAATCTTTTAAGACTTTCAAGAATAGCAAAGACAAACTTACAGAGGGAGAATGAGAAGGAAAACTACAGGAGGCCCTTGCCTAATGGCTCTGAGAATGATGCTGAAGTCAAAATTGAGAACACTGATATGGAACTTGATTTTAATGAGAACACTGAAGATGAGGCACAGGATGAATCTGATAGTGCAACTTGTACTCTTGAAGACAAGATGTCAAGTCAAGATCAGCAAAAGGGGAAAGTAGAAGATATTGAAAACAATACACATCAGTTTGATATGCCTGCCTCAGATGAATCAAAACCACCGGACCAGGATTCATCTTCAGAGCATATTGAAGTGGCTGCTACCCCTCCCAGTGTCACTCCTCAGCTTAAAAATCAGAGAATTAAAGATGGTTCAGGATCAGTCCTTGACTCTGATTCTTCAAAATCGTCTAATAACATTTCCCAGGTTTTTTGGCATCCATCTGATCTCTCAGTCAGGCCTGTAATGCCTAGCAGAAAAGCTGATAAACTATTGGAGGTGATTCCTTCACTTCCCTTTGAGGCCCTGCAAGCATCTGAATATGTAAAGATGCCTAAAGACCAGTTGGATGCCCTGAACAATAGGATTACAGCCATTTTTAGTGGGAACACTAGCATTGGGGAGAAGCAGAATGTGATCAAATACCTTGAGATGTTGAGCACTAATGTTGAAGCAGCCAATATCTTGACCAATGGGCCAATAATGCTCATGCTTGTTAAAATGCTCCGACAATCCAAGGCCTCTGCTTTGCGCGTTCAACTTGCATCACTGATTGGCTTGCTGATACGGCATTCGACTTTTATTGAAGATGATTTAGCAAATTCTGGTATTTTAGGTTCACTTTCTGATGGCCTTAGGGACAAGCAGGATAAAGTGAGGAGGTTTTCTATGGCTGCTTTAGGTGAGTTGCTATTCTATATATCAACTCAAAATGATCATACTAGAGATAACAATCCACCTGAATCTCCATCGAAGGACATTAAGTCCACATCTGGCTGGCAGGTTAGCTTCCTACTTTATTGCCATAACTGTGGTGTTTGTGTGTTAATTTTTTTGGAGATCAGTTGATCTCTTTTTCTTTTCTTTTCTTTTTTTGAGGAAAAAACTCCTATGGATAGGGAGAAGATCAGTTGATCTAAATACGATTTTTCTGTAAGTAAAAAATTTAACATATCCTTCATGCCTCTATTATTCAACTAATTTGTTACTTATAAAAAATCGTAACATATCTACCTTTCAATTGAAGTCTCATGAAGGATTTATTGAGAGAACTTTTACTTTATAGAATGTCATTGAGTCCTGTATGCACTCTTCCTGTTCTTCTACATCATTTTTCTTTATAGATGCTTCATATTCCTTGGGGCAGGTTAACAATTCGTTGCTTTCATTGGTGTCATCAATTTTACGAAAAGGTGAGGATGATATGACTCAACTTTATGCATTGAGGACAATTGAGAATATCTGCAGTCAAGGAGGGCACTGGGCAGCTCGTTTCACCAGCCAGGATGTGATTAGTAATGTGAGCTATATATATAGGGCTGCAGGGAAACAGGAGAGCATGAGACTCACAGCAGGATCATGTTTGGTCCGCCTGGTTCGTTTCAATCCTCCCAGCATTCAATCAGTTATAGATAAACTTTCCTTCAAGGAATTAGCATCTGCCCTTGTCAAGGGCAGTCCACGCGAGCAGCAAATTAGCTTGAACCTTTTAAACATGGCCATGCTTGGAAGCCATATGTTCACCAGTACTGGTCGGTATCTTCTACCTCTGTTAGAGGATAAAAATCTTGTCCCAAGTCTTGTGTCTCTCATTGAGCAGGGAAGTGAAGTTTTGAAGGGAAAGGCACTCATATTTGTGGCTCTCCTTTGTAAGAATGGTAGGAGATGGCTGCCACACTTTTTGTGCAATGCTAGATTACTTTCTGCTGTGGACAGGCTAGCAAAAGATAAGGACAACTTTGTGAAACAGTGTTTAGATGCATTTGTGAATGTTGTGGCATCCACCATACCAGCTTTACTGGATACCATAGCTGGAGATATTCAGCAAATGATGGGAGGAAGGCGCCACGGTCATATCTCCACCCTTAGCAGTAGAACTGCTTCAAAGACTAATGTTCATATGTTTCCTGTTGTTCTTCATCTACTCGGGAGCTCATCTTTTAAGCGCAAGGTGGTCAGCCATCATGTCCTGCAGCAGTTGGCAAATTTAATTAAACTTGTTGAGACCCCATTTCAGGTAGGTGGCTGCATCTGAGCATTGTTCATTTTTAATTATGTCTAATTTTTGCATTTTGACAAGATAGCTTCATTTTTCTCAACTGAGTTGAGTTGCATTTCTGTTAAGGTTTAAAGGAGTACTTTTGCTAAAATCTGTATAGTTGGCTAGATCTTCCAACAGTCAATGTCTAAAAACTTGGAAAATGTGAAACTTGTTATCAGCATGAATACTTTGCCTTCTTAGGGTGAAATAATGTGGATGTGGTTGGTATAATGCCTGCGCAAGTCTGCCATATTTAGTGAACAACTTTTTGCTAAATTAGTCACTAATAAAACGTGAAATAAGTTCCTTAGGTGGATATCTTTGACTAAATTATTTAGAAAATGAGTTTCACACAATTATCTTGGCTATGTGGTGAACTTCTAACCTTGACAAGGTGGTTTTGAATCCTTTTGTGTGAAAGAAACAAGATGATGTGGGTGACATTGATCTGTTAATAAGGAAATTGTCTTTATTATTTGATTTGCAGGGCAGGGATGACTTCCAAATAACCCTTCTTCGAGTTCTTGAATCTGTGACAGAAGAGTCCCCTGTAATTCTTGAAAACCCCATCATTTTCATTAAAGAAATTCTCCCCAGTTTGGCTGTTCTGTATAAGGGAAACAAGGATGGTGATGCCAGATTTTTGTGTCTAAAAATTTTGTTTGACGTAATGGTCATTTTTTTTAATGAACCATTGGATGATGAACAAAGATCAGAAGATTTGAAGACCATATCTAATACGCATTTCCTCCCTCTCTACCCCACCTTGATTGAAGATGAAGATCCCATTCCAATGTATGCACAGAAGCTTCTTGTGATGTTCATTGAGTTTAAATACATTAGAATTTCAGACATTTTGCATCTGAAGACAATCTCACAATGCTTTGAGTTTTTGCTCGGTGATCTCTCCAGTGCAACTGTAAACAATGTCAACTTGTGTCTGGCTCTCGTATCTGCTCCTGAAATGGAACCCAAATTACTTTCCCAACTAAAAGTAGTCAGGAGGATTGGAAACCTCTTGGAATTTGTTTATGCAAAGGATATGGAGGATTTTCTTGAACCAACTCTTGGCCTGTGTAGGGCTTTTCTTCTACGATCAATCAGCAGCAGAAAAGGATTCATCTACACAAAACAACCAGCTCTCTTAAGTGATGGTTCTGCCGAGGCAAGCAGTGCGGTTGATCAGCAGCAATGCATAAGAGACATAATGGACTTTGGTAGCAATGTAGGTGTACTGTTGGAGTTATGTGGGTCCCATGAAGCAAATGTTGCAGATATAGCTTCTGAATCTGTGGTATTGTTGCTTAAGGCAGCTCCGAGGGAAGCCACCGCTGGTCTTCTAACTAATCTCCCAAAGGTTAGTGCAATTCTTGAGTCAAGCAGGGGCGTCTCACACTTAATTGTGCTGCGGGTGCTGCATGCTCTTGGCTATTCTTGTAGGCAATATCTGTCACAAGCAATGATATTATCAATATCTATACCTGAGATTTCAAGGATTGAAGCTTTTGTGTCTGAATTGAAAAGTTCGGACGTATCTGCTTTAGCCAATGCTGCTTTGCTTGTGGCATTGGAGCTGCAGCGGCTGCCTCGGGTGTTTAATGACCTCAAGGTAGTATATCTGTTTCATAAAATTTAAGCTTTCTCAATTTGTTGATTGTTTCTTGTTTGCTAGTGCCTGAACAAAAGCAAATCATTTTTTGGAATTAAATATGCTCAGTTCCATTGGATAAGAAGGCAATGGAAGCATTTATCTTACTGCAGTTAATTTTTTTTTTTTCAAGAACATTTATCCTCAAGTATTTTCTTTTCCTGTTGTAGGTATAACTTATAAGAGGCTCAAGTCACTGTCCATGCATACCATCAGCACCCACTACATGCTTCAGCATTGGCACATATCATTGGTTTCAATTTCATTTTATGAACTTGAAGAGAGACATCCTTTGGCAGCTATAGCTGCTAAACGATGACCAATTTGGTGAAACCCTGTGATTTTGGGGTGAGGGGAGGGTTTATTCTTTCAGATTTATTGGTGTTTTAAGGTCCCATGTGTCTGCAAATATTTTCAGTAGCACTACTGATGATTACAGTTTGGTGTAAATAAAGTCGTCATTTACCTCATAGAAACTTTCAACCTCCAATTAGTTAATGTTCTGTGCATAATTGCAAAAAATATTTTAGTTTGTCTGTTGTTTCTTACCAAGGAATTAACTAATTACATCTGAGATCAAACACGAACAACTCCAAATACATTCTGAACTCTTCCAAGTTTGTCGCTCAATTCCAACATTTATTGTGGAAAATCTAATACAGCTTAAAATATTGCTTGTTGACTTCTATTTTTAATTTTACTGTGAATTCCACCGAGTTGTTCCTAACAGTAATGCTTTGTTAGTATCTCCAATGAGCTGCAATAGAAGGGTGGTTGACATTTACTTTATTTTGGTTTTGGATTTTGGATTTTGTCATTTTCGTAATCAACTAGATGGATTAGGTCTAGGGGTTCCAATTATCATAAATTCAGGGAGTTCCAACATCACGGGCTGAAAGGCAAAAGGGAAATCCTCTGCTGCCAAACAAAATCACAACAAAAGTCTACCAATATTTGACTATTTCCCGTACATGCCAACCTGTTTTTTCTCATTGCCATCCCTTAATCACTAGCCATTTGGAACTTGACCCCACCTAGAGCTTTCAGTCATACCTTTTGAAGGACCCAAATCATAACTTCCACCAAAGCCCACATACATACCCAACTCCCTCTTCTTTTCCTCAGTAAAATATTCATTACTTAAGTATATTACACTCTCCAATAAGGTGAAATTGATTTCTTCATGATTATAATGGCCTCCTTTTGGTTTCATTTAGGAACACTCATCATCATGGCTTTCATGGCCTCACCTTTGCTTTGTTTATCTCCTCAACTTAATTCTGATGCTTCCACTATCTCAGCTATACCATCATTCTTGGCAAACTCTCCCCTATCTCTATCTTCTTTCCAAGAAATATCCCCAGACATTGCTCCTCTTTTGCCTTATCCTGGTGGTGCAGTGCCTGCTCCAACTGGATCATCCATAGCCACCATTACTTCAAGTCCAAGCCCTCCAAATCCAGAGGAGTTGGGTGCACCTGGCCCTGATTCTGCCTTTCTGCCATCTGGGTCATTGCCGGCTTCCTCTGCAGAATCTAAAATCCTGTTTTCGTATATAAACACTGTTTTTGCAGGTTTAGCTGCATATTGGTGTCTGCAGCCACTTAAGATGTAGTTGTTGAGGGGCTAAATGACTCCATTAGTGTTGTAGCTTCCACTGCTTCCTACTCCTTGTTGATGCTAATCTTTCATTCTTTTCAGCATATGATACAATGTATGTAGTTCTTGTCTTCAGATGAGTGTGATACTAGTGGAATTGTTCCATTGTGACTATAATTTGTTGTTTTGATTGATTTTTTTTTTTTTTTAGTAAAATGAGATGTATTGTTGAGGGATCAGTTTTCTTGTTAAGAGTCTTGTAAGTTGTAACTATGAAAGAGAACCTGAGTTAAAATCATCATCCCCTACTTATTATAAGAGTAAAAAAAAAAGGACCAATATTTGTTGCCGGTCATTATTGTACTGTGAAACTTTTGACCTACAACAAGTTATTATCATCTTTTTCTTTGGACGGAAAACCGCCGCTAATTGGCACCAAAAAGAGAAGCTACTAGATTATATATATATTCCGCGTCTATGATATTACCTTTTACCATTAGGTCAAAACACTAATAGGTAATTTTTTTGTTATATAAGTGAGATTCGAATTCAAACCCTTTATTTATAAATAATATTGATTGACATGTCTAATCATTTAAGCAGGAACTAGCACTATTATATTATTATTATTATTTTTTGTTAACATGGGTGTCTAGAGTTTTCGAGCACTTAATTATTAATCTTAAAGGTCTCATGCACCCAAAAAATTCCAAATAAAATTTAGCACATAATGCCATATTATTAAGCATGGGCCTAAACTAGCTTTTGGATGCAATCCATAATTTCAAATTTGATATCTAGCAACAAGTGCTCAAATGCAAGTTCTTCGCCTACTGGCACATGATTAGCAATATAAAATCTCAATTAGAGTGGAGATTATGAAGCTCAAGGAGAAGATATCTTATGAGATTGTCTCATCATACCACTCATTTACAGCATGTGGTGACCCACATATAGTGTGAGAGAGGTGTCTTATGAGATCATCTCACAAGATACTTTTTCCAAAGGGAGGGTATAACTAGAAAATTTGTTTGTAGAGGCCCCACATCTAGTACTAAAATGTCATTATATGAAATTCTCTCTCTCTCTCTCTCTCTCTCTCTCTCTCTCATGCTTATACATAGTTATATATGTATTTGTTATTTTGCTTGAAAATGTGAGTGAAAAGTTCCAAACTCTATGAGAGATGATAAAACTAATAATACATAAAAATTCTTGATAGAATTTGAAATTTATGCTGTTTGCTCCATGATAAATTGCTCCAATTGTATTGATAAAAAAAAAATGTAATTTTTGTGCTTAAAAGTTTATTTTTGTTATTTTAGTCCTTAAACTTTAATGTTTTAATTTGAGTGGATTTTAATTTTAATGTACTTGAATTGATTACAGGTGGTTCGATACCTTATTTCAAGTTTCGATCTGGGTTTAGACTTGAGTGGATAATTTGACTTCATTTTAAAAAAGAAAAAAATTGACTTTGCATTTAAGTGAATGTTGTTTGATATTGCCTTAATTAAGAGAATTTTTTAGGGAGAAAATGCAAGTAACAATAAAGTATGGAGAGCAAGTAAATTAAATTTTAAGTTATCAAGTACTGGGACTAATCTCTAAGCAAGATCAAGTGCCATCGAGTTCCAAGAAGTTAAATTATCCATGTTCACACAAAATTTGATTGCAAACATTACATATCAATGGTGCACAAAAGACATATTGAAGCCTAAGTAAACATACTAAACATCGAATCAAATTGAAGACAAAAGCATTATAGATCTAACAAGATTAACAAATAAGAACTTGAATCAAACTAAAATAAATTTGTACAAAAAAAAATATGACAAGATTTGCACATCTCATTACCAATAAATGTCTCTCTAGTCTCTACTATTTTGTGTTATATAAGTATATTCTATTTTTGTGATAATTTGATATATGGGGGATTTGAACACTTGATATTTTTGTTGAAAAAAAAAAGTGTTAATTATTTGAGTTACAATGTTCTTTAGTGAGTATGTTCTTTTCTTATATGTGATTAAATATTGCAACATTTTTATTTTATTTTGTTTTGCAAAATGGAATTCTCTCACATGCCTAATCTATTATACATGTGTGAATTTGAATGGATGTCCTTGAATAAGGAGAGCTCTCCTTCAGACCGTGCCAGCAGCTTTCACGGGAGCTCAGTTAAGACACTTCATTAATTTCAGTTTCTCAAACAACTTGCACAACTAATCCAGGCCTATTTTGTGCTCTCATTCATTATATGCAAGCACCAGTGTCAATCAACCTCACAACAAGAACCAAACAAAAGAATATGAAATGGGACCCCTAGCTTCCATCCTTGCCAAGGATTCCTTGGCTTTCTCTACGTAGAAATTATACAATGTTACGTCTCCACCATGAACCACCCGTTTAACCAACTCTTAAGTCTTATCCCAGACTCCCAGTTTCCTCCTATATATCCACAAATTAATCAAAGAAATATCAAGACCAAATGCAATAATGGCAAGACTAGGCTCAATTTTCAGTCATGATTCTCTTTACTTATTACACATGTTGGTTCTTCTTCTTCTTCTTCTTTTACAAGCTTGCCCGCAGATTGCATTTTCTCACTCAATGGTTAAGTTTCTTCCTGGGTTCCAGGGCCCTCTTCCTTTTGAGCTCGAAACCGGGTTAGTACACATGCTTTAGGATAGTCTACTACAACAATAACAACAAAACCTTAGTTCCAAATTGTTTAGAGGTAATTTAGGTAGTTTCTGAATTTCAATAATGTCATATGTTTAAATGTTCTTAATTTTCTTTGAAGCAAAGAGTAACGTCATACTAGCTACTACGTAATAATGTTATAGGTATGTGGGAGTTGGTGAATCAGAGGAAGTGCAACTCTTCTACTACTTTGTCAAGTCCGAAAGCAATCCTAAAGAGGACCCTCTCGTGCTGTGGCTAACCGGTGGCCCCGGTTGCTCTGCCTGGTCAGGGCTTGTCTTTGAAATAGGTGAGACTTGAATTAAGGACCGAGGTTCTGTGAAATACTTAGATTATTGCGAAATTCCGTGAAATATCTAGGTTATTGCATGGATGCAATATCTTATCATCTCAATTGTTTGATTGGACAAGATAAAAAAAGTTTTTAAAAAAATTAAAACTTTTTTTTTCTCTGATTTTATGGTTGAGATGAATTTTTTTTCTGACTTTTCATCTTGACCATTCGTGAGTTTGCACAGGATTTAGATCCAAACTTGAGAGCTACATGCAACACTACTTTTTAATGAGGGCTACATATATTCAAATTTTATTTTATTTTTTAAAATGTCAATAACGAAGTTATAATACCATACATGTACGTAATTGTCATCTATATACCATGTGTGTAAATATGTACTTTCTATTTTGTTTCTTGTTTCTAAAAAAAAAAAAAAAATCATTCAAATGGAAGATATTCTAAAAGGTGGTTGGTGAGCAAAAGAAAGACCGACTGATTGAGAGGGGAAAAAACCTCTGTTTTGATTAAAAAGAAAAGATAAAAGAAAGTTGGTAGTTGGTAACTTTCATCTAGCTAGGTGAATAATTATTTGTTGCACCAGGTGTATCACACTTCCTCTCATATATAAATGGGTCATACATGTAGGTCTCGCATATAAAACTCACATTCATATAAGAAGAAAAGGAAACTTGCACAATAAAAGAGTAATTGAACTTATCAAAAAAAAAAAAAAAAGAGTAATTGAATAGAGCAACTAAATAAAAATAAATAAATCAGTTACACAGATTATAAGCACCATGAATACATTGAATAGAGCTAAAAGTTGTTGATATATGAATTTTGTAGGTCCATTGAATTTTAAGGTAGAGGAATACAGTGGGAGCCTGCCAAAGTTGGTCTTAAATCCGTACTCTTGGACAAAGGTGAAAATATTTTCCTTGTAGTTCTAATTTTCTTTCTTTCTTTCCAAATTTCCCACAGTTTTCAGTTAGAATTATGATGTACATTTGGACGGTGATGATTGAAACGACAGGTATCTAGCATAATATTTGTAGACTCGCCCGTTGGCACTGGATTTTCCTATGCAAAAAATTGGACTGCTGATCGGTCAGACGACTTCAAACAAGCACACCAGCTCCACCAATTTCTGATTAGAGTATGCAGCTTCAAATTCCTGCTTGGGAGTGTCCCCTATTATAGTATATATAATGATTGCCAAACATAATGTGCCATATCAAGGTGTATATGGTGATTGGTGAATTTGGGGAGTAATTATTCACTACTTTGGTAATTAAAGAAAAAGTAATGATTAACTACTTTGAAAATAATATTTCTCTCTCACGTTATAACGAGTTTTGTTTATTAATTTCACAATGAAACTCACCATTTATGTGAGAAAATGAAGAATTGCTTTTAAAGTATTGAATAATTTTCCATATGCAAAGGTGGGTACAAGTAGAGATGGCAATAGAAAGGGGCGGGACTGAATGATGGGATCTTCACCCCGGCTCTGCATGATCCATCTCAACCTCAACCTCTATAACAGGGAAAACTTCCTTACCCCATCCACTCCCCATGAGGCCCCACCCCATCCTGTAAAATTCTAATTTGTATTAATTTGTACCACAACTATTACAATTTTTTTTAATAAAACATGTTTCATTCATATAAATATACTTGAAATTGCAACTAAATTTATCTAAGTGTTGATTATCTAAGTGAATAATATTATCTAAGTGTTTAATAAAACAATATCACAATAAAAAAAAATCCTAATATCCATGCATTTAAATAAGCTAGTATTGATTTGTTTGTTTAAATAATAACGATTAAGCATATAAAAAACTTAAAATTATAGCCCTTATCAATGCAGGATGAACCTAAAATGTCTAAACCCATATATCCCCACCCCATAGCGAGGGCTAAAATCTCGCCTCATCCCCGCCCTACCACTTATGCGGGGCAAGAAAAATCCTCTTGGGGTGAAGTGGGGAGGGGTGGGGCAGGGCAAAATTATCATCCCTGAGTACAAGTTCACTAGTTCTAGGGATTATATTTCATGTAGCTTAAGTCACTTGTCCTTGTTCCTCTCCAATTGGAATCAATAATAATAATAATAATAATAATTTTTTATTATTATTATATTTAACATGTTTTCAGCCTAACTTTATTTATATAAATTTTATTCTTATATATATACATATATATATAATATCTAAAAGTGAAAACATAACATTTATTATTGCCACACTTCTATTAAGCCACATTAGTGCAGTGGTTTGGTCCTCAGTCCACTTTAGTCTAGCAAATCCACTTTTATGATGTTTTGAGAAAAGAGGTTTGTATAGAAAAAAAAAAAAAAATTTGTTTCATTGACATTCACAGTGTAATGTTGGTAGAC
Source organism: Quercus glauca (assembly GCA_023736055.1). Classification (NCBI taxonomy): domain Eukaryota; kingdom Viridiplantae; phylum Streptophyta; class Magnoliopsida; order Fagales; family Fagaceae; genus Quercus; species Quercus glauca. The sequence goes on from CM043326.1 coordinate 5,752,724, forward strand.
TATTGATAAAATTACTTTTTTTTTTTTTATATTATTAAAGTTTTTTTTTTTCTATATTTGCTTCCTATTTAGGTCATTCAAGACATATAGATAATAAATCATTTGCAATGAGTATTAAAACAAATTCTAACCACACATTACATTATTTACAAAATTTCTCACCTTATATAATACTGTAATTGAATGTAAATGCATTATGCTTCCTTGAAAAAAAGGAAGAAAAAAAAAACTTACTAAATTTAAAACACTTTCAAATAACAAATATAGATAGTTTAATTTAGAAAATCTGATATGTTGTTTGAACTATATTTTGTTAGAAAATAATCATATCATTTCAAGAAGGTTTAAGACTTATAAGTCTCATTTACTATTTTCATTTTTCACTTTTAAAAAAAAAAAATCCTCAAATTTTTTTCGCTCGCAATGGACTAGTTATTTTTAATTATTATTATTGTTAGTAATTGAGATGCATTTTGTAGTGGCTGATTGACCATCCAGAATTTGTCTCGAATCCGGTCTATATTGCTGGGGATTCATACTCTGGCATTCCCGTTCCAATCCTTGTTCAACAAATCTCAACTGGTATGAGAATAAAGGGTGAACCATCATGAAGTGGATTTATTTATGCGAAAGATTCATCCACAAGCGCATACATAGAAGCAGTGTTACTAGTATTTTAAGCACTAATACTTGTACAGCAGTGTTACTAGTATATAAGGAGCAAACATGTTAAGCATTTGCTTTACTTAGAGTAATCCATAACCTTTATACTTGTACAGCACTTTATCTCTTCATTATTTGTCCTCTTTGGTTTGGTTCATTCTAAAATACAATGGCCTTGCAGGAAATGAAGGAGGTATTGAACCATTGATAAATCTCCAGGTTATCTCTCCCTCACTCTTAGGGAAGAAGAAGAAAAACTAGCTAGGTTGTTGGTCATTATTGTTACAATATTGATTAACTGATTAAATTCATTATTTGTTTAGGCTTTAAAAACTCTCTCTCTCTCTCATTTGTGGAGGTAATATCTACGGAGTGTACATTAATAAGCATGTGATGACATTTATTGAATCAAATATTGCCACCCTTAGTTCCAATTGCCAAATGCTACCAAACAGTGTACAAATTATTAATTGATGAAAAAGTCTAGAGCTTCCTCAAAGTTGCTAATCAAGTTGTATTTCAATGCTTTCAGGGATACTTACTAGGAAATCCTATTACAGACCTAGGTTCAGATGGAAATTCAGCAATCCCTCACGCTCATGGACTGGGACTCATTTCGGATGAACTCTATGAGGTGATTCAATCTCTCAAAGCTCATAATTCTCCAATATCCCAAGTCATTAGGCACAATGATATCAAATCTAATAAGGCCACCTTTTTTTAGTCATTGAAGAGAACTTGTGCAGGAGAATATACAAGTATAAATCCAGAAAATGCAGAGTGTATGCAACATGTTCAGGAATTCTATGAGGTAAGAAAACGTTACATTATATTTGTGAACACGTCTACTATTATCATTCAGTATATATCTATGTGAAACTAATATTTGTATTATAAATTTGATTCTCAGGGTCTTTCAGGAATTAATACTGTACAAATTTTGGAACCTTCATGTAGTATTGCTTCTCCTAAGCCACAGGCTATGTTTGATAAGAGAAGATCTCTTTATGAAAACCTAAGAGCATTCCTCAACTCAGACTCATCAGACCCTCAATTAGGCTGTCGTGTAACTCCACATCCTCTTTTTACTAATCACTTAAGCACTATATCTAGACATTTTAAATCACGATTTCAGTTATCTTGAGCTGTGAATATACACACTGTGTGCAATAAACACTACCCTTTTAAATTTTGAAATATGCCATAAAGATAGGATAAGATATGATATTCTTAATTTTTTGTGACCAAGAAAGCCTAGAGAAATTCGACATTTAAAAAAAAAAATAATAACAGTTATTTTATTCTACCATATTAATGTTAGCCCACAAAACTAAAAATCATGAATCCAATGATCTTGAATGTATGTCCAAAACAAACTCTCTTGTTTTTTCTTTTTTTTCTTTTTTCCTTCTTTGATAAGTGAAGAACTATGATTCAAACCCAAACTCTCTTCCATAGAAGAAACGAATAATGTCACTAAATTAATTTATAAAACTCTTGGCCACACTTTTTGAGATGATAGCAAAATATAGAGACTAACCTAAATCAAATATAAGTCCATTTACCTTGAACTCCTCGACCTACACATTGAAAAGACAAGTTCATTATTACGATTAGTTAATCTTTTCATACTTTTCAATTAAATGACTCATTTTCTGTGCTTGTAGAGTTACGGATATTTGCTTTCACGTTATTGGGCCAACGATGTTGATGTCCGCAAAGCTCTTCACATACGACAGGTACAAAATTTGCCTCAAAATAAATTGAGGTACCTGTTGGACAACGAATTAATATAATAATAAAGATCTCGGTTTCATAGGGAAGCATAGGGGAATGGCAGCGTTGCAAATCTGAATTGTATTACACACCAGATGCTGCAAGCAGTTTTGTGTATCACGTTAACCTCAGTACTAAAGGCTACCGTTCTTTAATATACAGGTAATTGATTCATTATTGAAATTAGGGTAAAAGTTTGTTTTTGTCCCTAAACATTATAAAGATCTTTTTTCATCTTTATTTTTGTCTTAAAAGAGTTAAAAAAACTCTTTACAACCCCAATTGGTTGGCTTAGTGGTTCTTAAAACCTCATAATATCCATGAGATCTTGAGTTCAAAACCTCTTATCAGCATTTGACAAATAAGGGTATTCAAATAAGAGTATTTGATTATTCTCTTGGGTGCATGCAATCATTTCGTTCAACACACACCAGATTATTACAGGGAGGAATTCCTTGCGGGTGGTTTAGAGATCAAAATCATTTCCATGAGATCTTGAGTTCGAAACCTCTTATTAGAATACCCTTATTTGTCAAAAAAAAAACTCTTTACAAAGTTTAAAGATAAAAAAAAGAACTTTTTAAAATTAAAGGAGTAAAAATAAACTTTTAGTAAAGTTTAGAGATCAAAATAATATTTTACCTTTGAAATTATCATAGTATTGTTCTTTTTTTTTTCTTTTTTTCTTTTTTGAGTAAATAGTATTGTTCTATTGAATGTAAAACATATTTACACAAATTTCTTTCACTTTTCCATTAATAGTGGTTAATTATTTTTTTTCCTTTAAAAAAAAAAATTTTACAGTGGAGATCATGATATTACTGTGCCATTCCTGGGGACTCAAGCATGGATTAGATCTTTAAACTATTCCATTGTCGATGACTGGAGATCATGGAACGTCCAGGGCCAAGTTGCAGGGTGAACCCTTGACTTTAAATATTTTGCTCTCTATTTTGATCTTGAAGTTTTATCTAAAAAAGGGTTAACAAGTTTTGAATGATCACGTTTCAGTTACACAAGGACTTATTCGAACAAGATGACATTTGCTACCGTGAAGGCAAGAAAAACTCGATCATTTCTATTGCCATTAGGCTTTCTTGGTATTTGGTAATCTAATTGAATTATGATTTCTTTTCTTGTGTCTTGTTGTTCTGTTTTATATTCAGGGTGGAGGGCACACTGCACCTGAGTACAAGCCTAAAGAATGTTTCACAATGTTCAAAAAGTGGACATCACATGAACCATTGTAAATGTAAAAGAAATTTGGTTCATTACTTGAACCATGTTAAATTCATTGGTTTTAAGAAAAACAATTCAACTTAGACATCTCCATGACACTGTCAATAAATAATGAGTTGGTTACTAAATTCTTTCTTGGCTCTTCACTGGCGTAATTATTTAATTATTCATACTTTAAATTTTTATATTTGAATTTTCTATTTAGGATAAAGTTTACATATGTACTCAAATGTCTCTCTCTCTCTCTTTCTCTCTCTTAATTGCATGTTGAGTGTCTTAGTGGGAGAGGGAAAAAAATAAAAATAGAAAAGAAAGAAGACGATCCTTATATTTTGTTTATCATAATGATCAAACGGTGTGGACCATTACAAGTTGATATTCTTAATTGTGCTAACATATTAGTTTCTTAAAACACAGCCCTTTCTTCACCAAAAAGGCAGTTATAGAATCATGCCTTGAATGATAAGGCATACATGGCACAACCAGTGGAACTTCTGATTTAGTAATAAACCTCTAAGAACTAAGGAAAAGAAAATAACTTAAATTTTGGTAGATCAAATCAGGCAATATGGATAACAACATAATACTTCATTGAGTAGATCCTAAAACCCTGGACTGTGAAACCTATATTAAATATTGCAGGTAAACTAGTAAATAATTTGTGCAAAAGGCCCAAGATCGATGGCCCTCCTATTTGTCATATGGTACAACATATTATGGCATCTTGTGGATAAGATTGCTCACAAATTACAGAAAGACAAGGATATTCAGGAAATGTGTGGGGTACCTCTCATCTTGTGACTTTATCTTTGAAGTGTGAATAAAGATCATAATGAATGAAGAATGCTCCATGTCCATTTCAAGGATGATGCAGTATAGGCGTGAAAAGGATTCATTTTCTTTGTAACCAGGAATGTGTGCAAAATTTGGGTCAAAATATGCATCTTACTTATCACGAGATTCCCTTTTTGGAAGCATATCAGGCCTTCTAAATCTGAACTTGAACCTTATACCTACAACAAGAGGGACAGCCATGAAGAAAATTTTAAACATATCTTTGTGTATGTGCATGCAATATACAATGCATGACATGAATGCTACTTTGAAAAGCTTTGATCCAGACCACAATTGCTGATGCTTTTATAAGCTTGCAATATACAATGCATGACATGAATGCTACTTTGAAAAGCTTTGATCCAGACCACAATTGCTGATGCTTTTATAAACTGATCTATACTTTTTTTTGATAGTACAATAGGATTTGAACCTATGGCATTCACTTCATAACGATTGTCCTTATACCTACAACAAGAGGGACAGCCATGAAGAAAATTTTAAACATATCTTTGTGTATGTGCATGCAATATACAATGCATGACATGAATGCTACTTTGAAAAGCTTTGATCCAGACCACAATTGCTGATGCTTTTATAAGCTTGCAATATACAATGCATGACATGAATGCTACTTTGAAAAGCTTTGATCCAGACCACAATTGCTGATGCTTTTATAAACTGATCTATACTTTTTTTTTATAGTACAATAGGATTTGAACCTATGGCATTCACTTCATAACGATTGTCATTTACCATCAAACCAAGACACCAATGAATTTCCTTTTTGTGTAGGTGAGGTCCTTTATTTGACATCGAGAGACTTCTCTAGTTGAATTAACTGGAACCCACATCTAACCTCTACTACTAATAAGAGAGATAATTTCATCATCAATTTTGTCACCAAATATTCCTACCACATCCTTCATTAATAACCACAAATCCATCTTGTTTAAAGCTGATTATAAATACATCAAAAGACAGTAAAATCCAAGTGGACAATGCAAATAATGTTCCTAGCATTAACCATAAGACTACAACTAAGAAAGACACAGAAACTAGTGCATAGGTCAAGATAAAATAGTAAATACCAGACAAAAGAAGAAATATTACCGTTGGTATTTCTTGAGAAGAATTTCAGCACCTCATCAATGATAATAACCTACACAACATTGATAGTGAAGCTTTGAAATAAGTGGCAAAAATGCATTTTGACAAAATAACAGATGCATTTAGAAGTGCCAGTTACAGAGTGCATGCTCCACACAGTAAAGCATTTGAATGATATTTACTATTTATTTAAATAAAACAATTAATAAATCAACTAATGATTTGTTTTAGCAACCTAAATGTATTTTATTTTATGAATACACACAAATATTTGATCATTTAAGTAAGCTTTAATTTAATAAAGCCTATTATAGAGCAAGCCAAATTACTTTTGCCTTCTAACCTATCATAAATTATATTTTCTGTTTTTTTCAATCTTATAGTAGTCCTCGTCCTTTAATTATCCTATCTAAATGTTAGATTAAATGGTATTTTGAACATTAAAATTGGGTCTAATGAAGTTTGTGCACTCTTTCACTTTTTATGAATAACTATTACCTACAGCAAATGAAAAATATGATTTTATGTCCCACCAGTCTAGAAGCTTTCACAATAAACCCCATTACATATAATGTCTAATGAATTTTGACCTTTCAAAATCTTAAATTCATATTCAGCACAAAATTCTCATTAGAACATCAAACAAGCCTTAATCCCAAAATCTTTGGGTCAAAAATATAACATAAAAAAAAAATCAAGAAATTTATATTAATATTCTCAGGATAACCCAATAAATCAATTGAATACAAGCTTGAACTAACTTGCTTGATGAAGCATAATATATTCATTTTTGGGTTGTCTCAAAGAATTTTTTTTTTTCTTTTTGGATTAAGTAGCAAAGAATTGTCAGTTTGACATATTTAATCAGGAAGGCCCATCCACACAAATTTAAATGTCAAATAAGGTTATTTCTGCACCTCTAAGACCTCCAATGCTTAGTTAGGGACCAAAAACAAAGTAACCTTGCAGCAGCCAATTGTTTTGACCATCAAAGGGAACCCAAACCACTTAAGTAGACAGTATTTTTAGCTGAAAATATTATATCTATACAGTTTGAAAGCAGCTAGTGCACTAGAATAATAGTTCAAGGATAGGTGCTAAGCCAATCATTTGGGTAAAATAGCTAACAAACAGAGAACAAGAAAATACATAACATACAGGAAATGAAAGATATAGGACAAGCCTCCACTCAGCCCAAGATAACGGTGTTACCTGCAACAAAATATATTGCAGCTCGTTAAATTCATTTGTGAAAGGCAATCACTTTAGGAAAAACATAAGTGTATCACAGATAAAGGACAACTTACAGAGAAGAGAACTGAAAGTGGATGCACATACAAAATTAGTACGTGAAAGATCATAGTTAGGATGATTGAAGCAACAAGCCATAAATTACTCCAGGGAGGGATAACACTGAGATTAAGCACAGTTAAAAAAAAGTGTCAGTTCTAGTGCTTTTTTCCCTTCGTAGAGAACATCAAAAGAAGAGCACAAAATCTATCTATTCATGCAAGCGAGAGATAAACGGGTCACTTTTTGTTTGCAAGCATAAAAGCAACTGAACACAAGTGACTAGTACCTTAAAACTGCATAAGATGGCCATGGAGAGAGAGAGAGAGAGAGAGAGAGAGAGAGAGATTTCTTCACTGATATCTTAGTTTCGGGTTGCCAACTCTCATTATAGAGACTCAATAAAACCATTTTTTTTTCCATTTTGAACACTCCAACATAATGAAGATTTTAAAATCTGGATTTAGTAAAAACTGGTCAAATTTGGTTGGACCTGGGTGCTCAAACAGACCCCCGACATAGTACTAGTCCCAACCTTACCAGTAATACATCTTTGATGATCATGTTCTCAAAACTTCTACCTAAGTCAGTTTTGGATGAAACTACAGAAAAAGAAACTGAATTATAAAAAATAAAAAATTGGTTCCTTCTCAATACTGTCTCCAATCGCATAGAATAAGGACAGACAGAAATTTAAAAACATGCAATACTATGGTTAAGAAGAACATAAAGATATTAATCAACATGGCTTCTCCAATTTAATCCATCCAGTAAAATAAAATCTGTAAGAACAGTATGACACTCCCCACTTCAAAGATGCAGCAAGCTGATTTATAGTGTATGCTATATCACAGAATCAAATCCCAAAAACATGCACAATTCCAGACCAACCAGATAGAAAGGACAAAAACATGGTGATGTTTAATTGTCATAAATTTTCCTTTTACTTCAAATGCTACCTTATAGGAAAGAACTAAATTACATAAAAGGTTGGAAAGTTCTTTTCAGCATTCAAAATAAATGTCCTGGGGTGAAGGGGGGAAAACACAAAAGAAATGAAGATTATAAAACAAATCAAATACTCACAGAAGAGATTGATTTTCACTAAGATTATTCAAAGCATTGAACATCTCAACAACAACGAGCACAGTCATCGACACAGTCGAGGGATGTCGATCATTAAATATACTGCAAGGATAAGTAGTCTCCCTTGTTGCACAAGTGTCAAAATTCATCTGCAATCACAGATACCAGAGTTTCAAAAGGGCAATGCCAATGGTACTTAATACTGGAAGCAATTCTCTGAAAAGAACAAATTTTTAATTATTTACATAAGTTACAGTGTATCATAGGAAGCATGAGCCAACAAAATATTAAGAAAATCCTCCATTTACTACTATTTTTTTCTAAGTAATAAGTATTTTATTGGAATAAGACTACTTCATGTACAAATGAACACAAAGGAGTACAAAGCCCACTATTGACTACTAGTAGGATGCACAGATACTCCGTTTTTGCTAATATACCAGTATCCAATTAGTATCGTACCGGTATCATATTGGATACCTCTAAAAGACACATACCCGGTCATTTTTTAAGTACCAATACATCTAGGATACACCCATGATATGACTTGGATACCCTTGTAATCCAACCTCCAATAGTGAGAAATAGCCCAAACTTGTAAGGGTTTCAATGTTGAACACTTATCTAGTTATCTTCTATTTATTCTTTTGGATTTTGGTTTGTAATCTAAATATTATTTAATGGTCACAGATTCATATTATCATTCATTATTGCTCTTAAATTGATATATGCCAAAAAAATATATAAAAAATAAATGCTTAACAATATTGAAAAACTATAAATAAAATATTTTATAAGTAATTAATTCATGTATCCCCGGCGTATCGTCTCCTAAATTTTTCAAGAAATGTTGTATCCCCGTACCCGTAGCCTATCGTCCCCATATTGAACCAACATTTATCAAATACCACATAATCTTTTATTTTTGTTACTTTGGCTCCAATATGGATTTGGAGGATGCGTTTACTCGGGCTCCATCCAAAATATTACAGTTAAACAAAAAATTAAAGAGATTTAAAAATCCAAAATTTTCAATATGGCTTACACCAACTAAATAAAGGAAGCCACAAATCAAAGAAATATTCCCATTCCAATATGCTAACCAACAACAATAATCCTAACATATAATGAATTCTTACCAATTCACTGTATGGAAGTCTGGGACCGCTATCAGCATAAACAAACCACCATATGAACCCCGCAATAGTGGCAAGACCAACATAAGCTGCATCAACCAAATTACACTTTATCGCCTTCAATAGGACTCACATAAGCAAAATAAACAACAGATAAATATACTGTACCCCTGAATCAAGCAACACAGTTGTCTGAAGAAACCAAGTATTAAGAATGTGCAAACACTAAATCATATATCTAACAGAATTAGTTTTTCTAAATGCATACTAATCACTAACCTCTACCTCACAATTGTTACACAATACGCCAATCGTTTTTGGGCCCAGAGGCAGTGATTACAGGATTAATTTTGAGAAATTTCAATGGAGAAAATATTCAATAAATTATAAATGTTTATTCCTTACCTAATTTTGGGCATTTGTTATAGACTGAAACAAACAATAATGTGAACTAAGACAGTGAACCATGACAATTTTTATAGGGAAAATTTATCCAAGAAATGAATAAGATCAGAAAAATAGATAAATTTAACCAAGCAATTTATAGTCGTAATGCAGCTCAGTCAGCCCAAAAATAGATATAGGGGGGAAAATCAAGTCTTTGTGTGGACAAAAGATATAGACCCCCCCCAACATTACGCTGACTTATGGATATAAACACAAGAAGAAGACAGCCCAACCAGTGGCCTTAGGGATGGAGCCAGCTATTTGTTGGGCCTAAGGCCTAATTAATTAATATCTAGGATTCACTTTATTTATGTAATTGGTTATTTTCTTTGTCTATATGGTTTAGGAATTTAATAGAATTATTTATTTATTTTATTTTATAAGTGAGTAGAATTATTTTATCTTCCCACTAGGATAATAATTTTGGAACTCAATTAGGGAACCCAAGTTCAATATTTTTACAATTTACATGATTAAAAATTTTCATTTGAAATTTTCGTGATGGTTCAATGCTGATTGCAACCAACCCTAGGTTATTCCTAGGTTTACCTCCATGCTTGGTGCCAATTCCAATCACACCTAAATGTTGATTCCTAGTTTATTTAATTTTTCTGTTCTTTAGTTCTAGTATTGCATCAGTTTTGGTTTTCTCCTGTATCAAGTTAACTGGAAGAGGGTAAAAATAATAATAAATAAAGGAAACTTGACCATAAAGAGCAAGATCAATAATATTAAATTCATTTGTGTGTGTGTGTGTGATATAATACCCAACCACCCAACCCGAGGTAGATCATGCTGAATCCAACATTATACCGCAATGTGGGAGGGTGTTTCATATAAACAAAACAAAGAATGGCGATAATGGATACCTCCAATTACCAAATAGCGGAAAAACAACCATCCAGTGACAACAGCTTCATTCACCTGCACATCCATTTTGAATGAGCAGTGATATATCTTGAGAAGAAAAGTGTCATAACATGAGAAGAAACGCTATTTCTGATCATATTAGAAAACAGCTTGATATATTTTAAGATTCATAATTAAATAACATGGTCAGAGGAAAAGGTCTGCTTAGAAAACTATTACCCAAACGTGTTGTATAATCTATTTGCAAGAACAAAGACTTTACCAACACGCCCCAAAGAAAACCCCACACACTTTATTTGTGTAACACCGCCCAAATGTGTTATGCACCCTAGTGGGTCTTGAACTCGACCTTACCCTCCATCCCATTATTATGGGAGAAGGAACAGGCCCAAATTTGTTACACACCCAGTGGGTCTTCAACCCATGACCTTACCCCCCATCCCATTATTATGGGAGAAGGAATAGTTGAGCTATAGCTCATTGGCCCCAAACACAATTTAATACATTAAGAAAGAATTACCTTACGAGGTTTAGCCTTCATCACATCAGAGTCTTGCTTATTAAAACCAATAGCAGTGGCAGGCAGTCCATCAGTAACCAGATTGACCCAGAGCAGCTGGACCTGAATTTCGAGCCCAGGGAAAAGGAGGAGGAGCGGGGGGGTTAGTCATATTTTTAAACCCTAACTCTTTGCTTTTGAGCAAAAGATAGAAAGAGGAAAAATGAAAAGGGATTCATAATTTCAAGTGATTGCTACCAACAAGGTAATTAACATTATTTTACAATCTTAATGTAAATAACAAACTATTTCTCAATAACAGGTAGTAATGAAGATACCATGCATGGATCCTATAATAATAACATCTATATGTGTTTTTTAATAGAAGCCATTACAATGACAAAATCATTGTTAAAATAAAGTAGCTCTTTATTTTTTTTACATAAACTGAGTTGACTGAAAGATCAAAATCTGTACACTTATAAACTTACAGGGGCAAGGGTATCAGGAATTCCAAGTACAGCTGCCACAAATATGCAAACTACTTCACCAATATTTGAAGAGATCATGTATCTGATGAACTGTTTTGTGTTATTGTATATGGCCCTTCCCTCTGCAATAGCCTGCCCATAATAAACGATGAAAATATTGAAAAAGATTTCTCTTTTTTCAATTAACAAGATCAAGAGAATAAATTTTCACGAGAGAAAAAAAAAACATGGGAACTAAACAGGTAAAGAGAAGACTGTGGAAACCCTACTGATAAAGATTGAGAGACTGGCATACCGCAACAATTGTAGCAAAATTGTCATCAGCCAAAACCATATCTGCAGCACTCTGAAAAGGCCAACAATAAAGATAATGAGGAAAATGAAAATAGAACTAACTTTGGTAAACCAGGCAGGGATACCAAGCTTAGGAGTACTTTGCACATCAAGTGAGATTTTGAAAAACTAGTATCACATAATAGTACTATAACTGTTAATAAATTTAGGATCAAAATTATGTGGATTGAATTTTGCATAACATGACTGAAGACAGTGAATCTTAGTTTAGATTGCCCCTCAATATAACAAGGATCAAGCAAACATTAGGTCAATATCAAAATTATGTAATGTTGCCTTTATATAAATATGTAGGTATTATAACTCACACACTTATTATGGCACTCAACTTGTTCATCGTCCTTGATATGCACTTTTGTAAAGGGGTCTTAGATAAAAGCCCACCAACTAACTGCCCTTTGGCCAGAAATAGAATAGCTCATGAGAGACTAAAGTTTGAAAAACTTCAAACTAGAGAAAATTGATCCCAGTGGCTGGGTGGTGCTCATCCAGTGAATGGTTGGGGTTTTTCTATTGCTTTGAACACACACACACACACAGACTTCCTATTAATACCTTGGCAACGGCTGTTCCTGAACCCATTGCAATTCCTATATCTGCTTTTTTCAGTGCAGGTGCATCATTGACGCCATCACCAGTCATTGCAACCTAACAGATTCAAGGAATTGTGTTCAAAATTTCAGGGGAAGTGAAAGTACAACAAATAGGATCAAATACAATGCAACATAAATTAATAAATATTGATACAAAGAGCTAAGAGATATAACAATTAACTTCAAGAAAACCTTATCCAAACAATTTGGTGTTGTTTAGAAGAATCTAATTCAACCAGTCATATTCATCTTCTTAAAGATATTTTAACATATCAAAGCCAATGCCAAATATGTGTAAGTAATCTACTATATCTTTCCCTCCCTCCCTTAGATCTCTCTTGCAAATTGTCTTCTCAACTTAAACACTCCACAATAACACCTATCTTCAAGGATAAAGGATAAATAAAGAAAGAAAGAAAGAAAGAAATATATATATATATATATATATAACTTCTAACTATTGTTAGTTTAGTCAATTTTTAAAAGTTTGATAAACATGATCTGCCTTCCTTTTCTTTCGACACTCTCAAGTAAACAAAATACTCAGATACTGACAGCAAGCAACAAACTGCATCCCAAACCTAACAATGAACAAGATATCACATGTTCCTAATCACACAAGCATTCTGTGATGGACATACCACTTCATTTTGGTGCTGTAGGGCCTCAACCAGCATCCTTTTATGAGAAGGTTCAACCCTGAAAGATCAGACGGAAGATACATATTTAATATGATCTATCATATCTCCCATTGGAACTGACTAAACATAGAAAAGACATGGTTTACCTGGTGAAAAGCGCCATACGTTGCAATGCCAGTGTTCGCTGCAATGCTGGAAGTTCCTCAAACTCTGTAGCAGTGAAAGAGTGTCCAGCAAAATCTACCAGATGATCAAAAGCACCTATCTTGTGGCAAAGTGATTCGGCAGTAGACTGAAATTGTGTCTCAAATTAATGAGGGCAGCATAAATATGAAAACAAATACCCTATTTGCCAAAGAAAAAACAAAAGAAAGGGGGAGGGAGTTTCATCAATTTTAAGTTACCTTGTTATCCCCAGTGACAACTATAACACGTATGCCAGCAGTCATGCATGAAAGCATAGCATTTCTCACTTCCTCTCTGGGTGGATCTTGCATTCCAACCTTCAAAAGGGAGACAGAGGAAAAATCATGCAAGACCAACAAAAAAAAAAGCGTGCTTATATATTTTCCAAGACAAGGTTTTGAAGGAGAACCCAAATCTTAATCAGACGGTTCAACAGGAAACAAACTGCTACTAAAAGATGTGATAAACTAAAGTAAATATAGAAATAAACTATCTATAAACCTCAAGAAGTGCCAATAAGCTCTAGCCCAACCAGCACCTCTTCCCCTTATAAGTACTAGGTGGAGGGTGAGGTCAAGGGTTCAAGACCCATCGAGGCGCATGTAAAAACCAAAAAAAATAAAAATAAACCTCAGGAAGAAGTAGAAGAAGAAGAATGTCAACAATTAGAGTATTTCAAAATTATTTTTCTGTTTCTAGAAAGGATTCAACAAAAATTCCAACATCCCAGAGTGACTATGCCTACAAGTTTACCAGAAAGTTATCTTATCAAACATACATAGACTCATTACTTAATTCTCTGCCACACAGAAAAAAGTTCCTCTCCACAGAAGCATAAAGATTTTTCTGCTCCTCATGAATCATAAAACAGTTGATGAAAATGGTGAGCACATTAGTCTATACAAAGATTGAATACCTAACTTCTGTGAAAGGACAATAACTTTTCTGATAATGCCCTAAACATCCATCTCTGGAAAAACATAGCACCCAAATTAGATAGTTGAACTGAAAATGTCTACAGCCCATCCACCTTTCACCATTATTCCATATGAGATGGTTCCCAAATAATAGGGCTAATTGTCAGATCCCCATCCCACACCACCAAGCAAGCAAAAACAGATACTACCAGACAACTCTGTTTTGTCAGGAGAACTCCATTTGTTCTATCCCAGCATCCCACAATACACAAATTGTATAGGGGCCATTAATTTTCAATCTGTGTCATTCAATGAAAAATGTGGGAATTCCATGCAAATGGTGATGCGCTGGAATGTACAATGTTCTACAAACATATATTTGGCTTTGATATTAATAAAATTTCTAACTTTCATTTCAAAATAATAATAATAATAATAACTACAACAAAAAGAATTAAAATGAAAAATCAACACATTGCTAATCCAAAACTATTCCTTCTTTTACATTAATTTTCATATTCTATTGTGTAGTAATTTTGTATCAACTACTGTTCCAAAGGGTAAATAATCATATATATTGATCTAGGATCCAGGTAAAGCCTCCCGCATTCAAATACCCAGATAGTCCAACTATTATTCATTCATCAAACATTGATACAAGTGAGAAGGGGAAAAAGGAGGGGGGGGGGGGGGGGGGGTGCTGGTTTGACATGAAACATGTGACATAATATTGTGCGTGGATATATTGAACAATACAAAAGTCTATAATAACTATAATATTTACTTGCAAATTTATTATAAAAAATGGGACCAATTCTATCTCAACTAGTGATCGATAAATTATCACTAAAGCTTTACAAAAGAGGTGGAGACTATGCCTACCAGCAATACAGACAATCAGCCAGAATAAAGCCCCGAATAGCGAATCAAAAAAGTACGCAAACAAGACTTCATTCAGCATAATGTCCATTACAGAGTTACTATAATTCACTATTATCCTAGAAAACTGAGTTTCTGAGATGACTTGATCCAAAAGTGGTTCACTGTAATTCCAATACACTATTTTTGACTATTAAAAAATGATGCAGTATGAGGTTTGTCAAGAAATATTCATAGGTATTTTGAAAGAACAAAACAAACACTAGGCTTCACCACCTAGAGCTTGCCTAAACCCTAGGCTTCACCACCTAAGGCTGCTTAGAATCACTACCAAGCTAGAGAGGAAAATATCAATTCAATATTATTCATCAAATTCATCATAACATCAACGTTATGGCAGCCTTCTTTTAGAAGGACTTCCATGGTTACATCCATAAGGAAGAAAAAATAAGACCGTAATTATGAGATAAATAAATCCCACAAAATCCTCAATCAAAATCAAATCCAATCAATCACATTAACTACAAAAAATTCCAATAGGATCTAATAATTTAATCACACTTGAGTTCAAAGGGTAGTGGACCTCTATTGTCCAACCACGTATTTGATGGCTTGCATCTGGTGTCCAAACCAAAAGATTTACGTTTTCTCCATTTATACAAGGTTTTGGGGCAAAACCAGGCTAAAATGATAAATATTTTAACTTAAACTATCATATCACATTCTAACTTATAATGAAACAGTCTATGTAAGTTGTATGTAAGCTCACCCCTATCAAGAGACATTCTATGTCAAATGGCATACGACATTTACATTCCATTTCTGCATACTACTACAATCTGTGTTCTATGTAGCTTAGTGCAATGTGATATAAACACCAAATAAACATAATATTTTGTTTGGCAAAGAAAGCATACCAACCCAATAAATGTAAGATCCTTCTCATCATCAAAAGAAAGAGTATGCTGACCCATGGGCATTGATTTCAAGGCAAGAGCCAGGCATCTCAATGTCTCTTTTCCTGCAAAACTGACAGATAAATTTGTGTTCATACTACCAACTACCAAAAATTAAAGTAGTAAAGATTATGCAGAATTAATTTACACACATGAACATCAACTTTCAGCATCAATGGCATGTTGAAGAGGACTAACAAAGAGTTGAGCATCACACTAAAAGGAAGCCTGATATATGCAAGATAGATTGTGGAATCCATTTTGGTTTTTTTTTTTTTTTTTTTTTTTTTGTGGGGGGGGGGGGGGGGTGTCTTAAAACTTAATATGTTTGCTAAGTCAGTCCTTTAAATTTTTTATGTAATAAGTCATGTGACCTTTTAATTACTCATGCAACCATTCAAGGACAGATTTAGAATCATTAGATTACATCTGGATTAGTAGTTGTGATCATGTTTTCGCTAGGGAAATATCCTCTATCTAATTTATGGATTTGCCAGAGTTATAACAATTGCTTTTTTGGAGAATGATTGGCTGAATTTTAGACAAGGTTTGTGGCATTTTCTCCCCCTTTCTCTTGAGGATTGAGTGTGGGTGTTCTCATTAATTTGATAGCTTGAGCTAGCTCTCTTATTTCCCTTACTAAATTTTTTTATTCACTAAATCCTTTTTATTTTTTTAATTAAGAATAATTTTATTGAAAGAAGACTACTTCATACAAAAAGGGCACAAAGTAGCCAAAATAATTACAACACGTTATAAAAGAATTATGCACAGAAAGATAAGGACTCTATAAATGCTGGGATGTATTCACTAGTTGTAAATCCCCTTGCACAAGACCAATCAAAGAAAGTGCCTAAACATGAGGCTAAGAGCTGATCCCCCATACTCTCCATATCCTCAAACATACACCTATTGTGCTACCTCCAAATAATCCACATCAAACATGACGGAAACAATTTTCAAATATCCAAGGAATGTTTTCCTAGCCAATTCCTCCACCCAAACAAAAGATCAATCACTCTCTCTAGCAAAACCCAGTAGATCCCAAAAGATCTAAAAAGAAAGCTCCACAACTTATGGGCCTCCTTGCAATGTAGCAAAAGGTTTCTCTAAAGCCCATTTGGATTGCATGAATCAACAATAGTATTTGAACCTTCATTATGTTTCCTTACGGAAAGTATTGAAACAAAATTGACAAGATTAGGTATACGTAATATCCACAGATATATTTAAAGACATTTCGTCATTTCGTCATTTTAAGGAGAAGAAGTTCATGAGATGATTGTAGTCATCCCCCAAACCCCCCCATCCCAAAAAAAAAAAAAAAAATCTTTGTGCTTTATTAAATTAGGTATATAAGAAAGACACATGTTCACACATAAAATATATAAATAATTACAACAAGAACAATCAGGGAAAAGAGAAAGGCAGTGAAAGGGTGGAGCACAAAATGAATCAAACCTGTGAAACCTCGATTCCAGCTCGGCTCGAATATCAGCTGTCAGGGGAACAGTGGAACCATCACCATTACACAGAATATTTGTGCATCTAGAAATGATACTTTCTGGAGCACCTTTAGAAAACATAATGTGCTTCTGCTTTCGGCTACAAAGGACACTCATCATTTTACGATCACGAGAAAAATCCAAGACAGAAATCTGCATATACCATAACCTTAAGCTTACATCAACAAGAAAATAGCAAAATATCAAAATAAACAGAAATTTTTTGTTACAAAATATTCTATATTGCAAAAGCCTTTTTTTTTTGTTTAGATTATTTCTCCTATTTGAGGAATTTCATTCTACTTACAACATCAAGCTTTATACTAACAGCAGTCTTACACAAACTAGAAGTACCATGAATGAAACTATGGGCAATAAACACTTAGAATTAACATGTACAAGGTCTGTCTCTTTGCTGGCCAAGCATGACCATGCCCTCTCCCCCTCTTCCACCAAAAAGGAAAGAGGAACATCTAACTCACAAGAGAATCAGGGAAGATAATAAAAGAAAAAATATTATGATCCAAAGAAACGTTTTGATCCTAAAAACCTATCATTCCTCTTTACTTTATCAATAATAATAATATTTTATCACTGCTGACTGCTCTTCCCATATAGATATTCAAAAATGAGTTGCTGAAGAAAGGCTAAATCAGATCCTATGTTCACACCTTTCCTACATGAGAATTAAATTCTGAATATCATAACTTCAGAAATACCAAAATATTTATAACTACGTACATTTTTCCCATTGTTTATGAGGGAAATTTTTGGGTTTTTTCCTTCCCAAAACTGAACCATATTTGGCAGTCCAGCAACATGAATCAACATTAAATTCAACCATATCCACAAACATTTAAGTTCAACTTGGACAATTTTGTATACATATACATGTATATACAGGTATATGCATATATTCATACAAAATGTAGGAACCAATTACAAAACAAACCTTTTTAAATTGGCTCTCCCAATAGTGATTACAGTAGGATGCACGCTCATGACTGCTCAGCATATTCAGAGCAGAAGGCATAGAGTCATAACCAGGAAGTCCAACCTGATAACAGAAAGCAACAAAAGCAAGTTTGCAACATAAATAAACAAGTGCATGACAAAAGGTATCAGAGGGAGTGGGTCAAAAATAAGGATAGGCAACAACAACAGTAATTAGGTGAGCTGGATAATTTTATTAAAGTAGGGATAGGATCAAACCTTTTCTGCCAGGACTCTGAGGGCTACTTCAGTTGACTCGCCAATTTTTTCATAGTTCCCCTTGTCAGGATTATATTGTAAAACAGACTCGTTGCAAAGGGCTGAACATATTGCTATGTGCAGAACACAAGGTAATTCGGCTGGAAATTCAAGCTGCAAAACAGCCCAACATCATATTAATGTAGTCCTGAATGGGAGATTCTGAATGAAGACATAAACTACCTATCTCTAGACTCAGTTCTAAAAAGTCATTGCAAATATTATATGTATTACTTTCTCCTAAGATGGGTTAAAAAATGGCATGATGTTTAAAGAAGAGGGCAATGATCTAACAACACACGAGGAAGAAGCCTTTGGATCACATCCAAGAAGTGGTCCTCCCACTCTATTGAAATCAAAACTCTGTCTATTCTAGACATTGAAGAAGGGTTGTTGAAACCCCAAAACCAAGTAAAATGACCCCCCATCAACCAATAACAGCTGAAAATGTCTGATATAAACCAGAATGGACTGACTTTTGAATCGGCATGTTTAAGCTACATCTGTACCAATTTAATGATCTACACAAAAAATACAGGCTAGTACAGTACGGTATTGATAACTTTGTGTACAGGACTGTTAAAATGGGTAATGTGCAGGGACAGAGGCACTTTTAGACCACGTGGGCCATCCCCCCCCCCCCCCCCCCCCCCCACACAAATATATATATATATATATTCTATAAGTTTGTGTATATTTATATTTGAAATTTTGGATTCAAAAAATTTATATTTGGGCCCCAAAATTTGAGAAACTAGCAATTCTAATTGAAAATTGGCCTAAAGAATCTAAATGATAAAGTGGTCACTTGACCGGTTCTCCCCATACGTGTTTGGCATTAAAGTTTGCTTGTTAGATGTTTTTTTTTTTATAGATAATAAAGATATATATTCAAGAACACTACCTTATGCAGAAAAACATAAGGCAGCGAGAAAAATACAAAGGGAAAGAAAAAAGTAAAAAGATAACAAAAAAGAAAGGATACTAAGAACACAGGAGAGAACTAAGAACATAGGGAGGAGAATCACTAGAGGTGAGTCCCCTAGCCCTAGATCAGTCAAACAGAGTGCCACTGAAAGAGGCCAGTAGCTGGTCATCCGAGCTTTCCATGTCCTCAAACGTCCTCCTATTTCGCTCCCTCCAAAGACACCACATTAAGCATAAAGGAACTAAATTCCAAATGCTAGACACATGCTTCCCAGGCCAATTCCACCAACCGAATAGAGCATCCGTAACCGATCTTGTTAGATGTTTGAAATCCAAAGTTAACAATTTAAGACTTCAGGTTTTGAGTGATGTTGTGTTGTCTAGCTGCACCTTAAGGATTGTTTGGATGTTTTTTTTTTTTTTCATTTTTTGTTTGTGTGGTCGTTTTTTTTACTTGGCAATTTTAGTAAGAAGAATATTAGCTATAATGATAACACATATGACTTAATAGAATGGTTCACGACATTTCCTTTGTATGATGGTTGTACCTCTATCTACTATTCTAGTTTCTATTGCAATTATGACAAGCATTTTTAGACATGAACATTGTCAAAACCCTGCTTCATAACAAAATGAAAGATAATTATCTAACGGATTCTAGGTATTTCCAAGGCATAAAGCTTGTGCATTCAAAGAGCTAAAGCTGCTGGACTTACGCAAAGTGTAAACCTTGTACAGTTTGTTAGGTTTCAATTCTAAGTTCAAGTTTGATGAAGATGATAATAATGAACCTAAGCATCCTATTTGCACATTCTTTACTTTTCTTAATGAAACATACCTTAAAGCATTTTAACAACCCTAAAATTTCACTCAAAATGCCCAAGTATCTCGTCTACCAGGTTACAATCATATCCTATTATGATGGAATTCAACTGACAGCAATATAAGCAGAATTGAGGGAACTTGGGAGTCAAAACCATTTGCATATCTAGTGGGTGGCATCAGATTTTTTTGATAAGTATAGGTGGCATCAGATTTACAAGTCCTACACAGGGTTGGTCACTTTAAGTGAATCTTCACCATACACTCCAAGTAAAACCTAAGATTTTGTCATGTAGGAAATAAAAAATAAAAAATTAAAGAGAGTCCAACAGGTGCCATTTGGTGAACCAAATTTCTGACATAAAATTATCAGGAAAAGAATTCACATAAATGATCGTTCAAAACTTTTCCACTTCGCCTGAATCATATTCATCTTTAAAATAAATAAATAAAATGTAATTCCAACAAGTATGCAGTAAAGTCTCCAGAGAAAATAATATACAAAAAAGAGTTACCAGCATCCCAGTGCCGTCAAAGATAATGCCTTCTGGTGCATATGTTGTCCCACTGACACTGTATTCAGAAATCACAGAACCACGCTCTACAGAATGAACCACACATACCTGGCCGGACGGAATAGCAGAGCAAAATTTTCATTTGATAAAACAGTATAATTACACCAAAGATACACATACCAATAACAAATCATGAATTAAAGGTTTTCTATGTCTAGCAAACAAAATTGTGGGAAAATAACTTTGTAAAACATATTACTTTTTTGTTAGATAATAAATAATTTTCTACTACTTATCAAAATAAAACTTCAAAAAAAAAATAAGAGTAAAACATAGCAGATATTTTTTCTAAATTGCAGCAATGAAAACAAATTAAGTCTATTACATTTGATGATTAAATTATTCAAACATCAAAAACAAACAAACAAAAAAACCAAGAACAAGGTGCAAGGGGCAGAGACAAACCCTTGAAGGATTGAGAAATCGCTCGGCCTTATAGCAAGCTTGGAAGGTGCTTGGATTAGGGAAGAAAAAATTTTATTAAAAAAAAGTCTGGGGAAAATTACCTTTGAGACAGACATCATATTGGTAGTCAGAGTTCCAGTCTTGTCACTGCAAATTACTGTAGTGCAGCCTAAGGTCTCAACAGATGGCAAAGACCGTACAATAGCATTCAATCGAGCCATTCGCTTGGTTCCAAGAGCCAAACATCTACAAGAAGAGTTGAAAAAAAGACCATGAAGCAGGAATGGAAATACAAAATCATCTTAATAGATAAGATGCAAGCTAAGCCAATCAACAAAATAAACTCAAAACAGCCACAAGAAAACATATTCAAATATAACATCATATCTCATTCTTCAAATCAAGGTATGTCTATAACTAAATGGAGACTTACTCATATTTTAAAAAATGTAAAATGTAGAAGTAGAATCAACACCAGGGAGGGAAGAGGGAAATATGAGTGTCTTTTTCACATAGAATTAAACTCACCAGAATCGACAACTGTTTAATGACTTATTAAGCAAACCAAGTAAAAGGGAAAGCACTCACGTTGTAACAACAGCAGGAAGCCCTTCGGGAATCGCTGCAACTGCAAGCGCAACTGCAATCTAGGCAGGCATCCATTATTTATGGAGAAAAACATGGAAAAAAAAAAAGAAATCAACATTGCCATTTAAAAGAAACTCAGCACAACCAAATTACCAAATAAAACAACAGAACAGTAGACAAACATAACAAAGATGATTTGATTACGATAACCAGGTTCTTAAACACCAAACCACAAACATATGAAAGTCAGCATCCATTGCATAAACAAAATCACAGAAGCCCCAATAAAAGGGTTCCTGAAAATGTGTATAAGGAATATCAGAGACATTATTATCACGATTCCACAGGATTTGAACACATTTACACAAAAATTTAATGGACTATAGTCTTGCTTTAACGCAACTATTATATACAGCTGTAAAAGTTTGCCTGCAACTCAACTCAATGAAGCTCTAACCCCAATTTGTAGGGGTTGGATACATGAATTGAATGTTCATTTAATCATATGTAAGCCCATATTTCAATTTTATATTTGGCAATCATGATTTTCCAACTACTTGGCTCAAGTTAATTTTGGTTTCCTTTATATTTTTTGCTCCCCCAACTCGAATCAAATCATTTATTCACCATACTGATTTTTAGCCTTCGTTACAGATGAGCAAACCATCATAAGGACTTCCCTCATATCTTATCCTCCATGAACACCACCCACATCATTCTACAAATATCTTCATTGTTTTATTATATTTTTTCCTGTATTTTAACCTATCCATCTACTTACCTAAACATTATTCTTCTTCTTTTTTATATTAATCTACTTACCTGAACATTCACATCAACTAAACTCTTTTTATTAGCATGTTCAACCGCAACACTTTTCTACTAAATAAATTAAAAAATATATATATAGGAAATATAAACCAAACAGTATAATGGTATGACTATGTGGAACCATCATCCCATCAGCTCAAGAACCCATCTAGCAAAACCAACTTGCTTGCAATAACCAGATCCCTTAGTTTCATAAAATGACATTGCATGATGTAACCAGATCACAATATCTAATTCCCATCACACAAGTATAATTTTCACCATGCGATTCATCACTCAAAAGAGAAATCTATTACAATTATTTCTCTAGCTCCTGAATATCCAAATTAAGATCTTGGAACTGTCCATGCATTCTCATATCAAAGACAGGATTTTCTTTAACATGCACTGATTTCACTCAAGTGAACAAGGAACAACATGCGATAGATCCTTGGGACCCTATTTTCATCAACCTTGCTCAATTAAAAAAAACCAAGATTTTAGTCTGCAAGAGATGTTTACAGTGTCAGATGTTTTATTTAGTTGTGGATCCTTCCAACATATTGGCCCATTCCAATAAGATACTCAGTTTCTTATTGAAATTGCAGAGAAACAGTCCAAATCCTTAGACTCTTTTTTGGGCAATCCTAAGAAAAATGAAGGATATTTGACAGTCATCAAAACACCTATATATATTTTATGAACAAAACCTTTCACACCAAGCTGAAATATTATGAAAAGAATTACCTTAAAGTAATGAATTGCACCACGCAAGAACCCACCATGAGCAGGGTCACGAAAGTGACCAATATTTACAATCCATACTAGAACACAAATCCCTGCAATAACCTAATAACATAACCATTGTTAAGGTTTCATCAAATAGAAACTAATGATTAAATGAAACCTTAATCTTTCTATGAGACCCGAAGATATGTGAGATTGAAAATTGTTAGAAAGTCAGGACAAAACTTCTTTTCATATATTTAAAAATGCGAAACACGTGATAGTGGTAAGAAAGAAAACAATCCCGTTGTAAAAACAGCATGATTCATTAATCACAGAAGAAATTCTATCCTCAGGGACCACCAACAAACATGGCCACTTAGAAACATAAATAGAGTAAAAACCTGATGTAGGTCCAAGAAGGCGTAACTGATTAAAACAGTTTCAGATGAAAGATGTGAGAAGCATTTTACAGTTCATTAAATCCGGACTCAACCAGGACCCAGCTTTTAAACAGAACCATTCTTTCCACAACCAACTCATCCTCTCTGACAGAAAAGTCTTTTTTTTTTTTTAAAGGAACTCTGACAGTGTAAAAAATTAGCAAAAAACATTTTCATTTCTCCAAGAAATTAAGTTTACCAATTTCCAATGATTAATCAACAACAACAACAACAAAGCCTTATTCACAAACATAAGACAACTACATATCTATGCCCAAGAAAATGAAGACTGAAGACGATTTGCAATCACCTTGGCCAAAAAGGTACCAAATTCGTCCAGCTTCTTTTTCAGTGGTGTCACTTCCTGCAAACAATTATAGATATCAAAAACTAGAATGTCAATATTGCACATTAACATGTAGAAAGTACAATTACATTAACTTCCTGGTTAGAATGCAGTAATATCATTACCCACAGAACAATAGGAAAATCAAATGTAACGCACAAAAATTACTTATCAACCTAAGGCCTATATGACAAGGTCTCCCAACTGATCGAGGCACCATTCAAATGTCAATGGCTACTTCACAATTCACATTTCCTTTTTTATTTTTGTTTTTGTTTTAAATATATAACAAAGGTAGGACTGGTGCCCACAGGAAGTAGAACCCAAACTGACCCATGTGGGGGGAGCTACCATCCTGACTAGAGGTTGGGTCACAATTCACTTTTTTTTTTGATAGGTTAGGTTGGGTCACAATTCACATTTCCAAAAAGCCACAAATTGAGATAGCTCATATCTATCCCAAGACAGATGCTTCTTTTTTTCTTTTCTTTTTTCAATTGATAGTTGCACACACCAGTAGGTATTGAACTCACATTCTCACCCTCCACCCATTCTTACGGGAGGAAGAAGTGTTATTTGAGCCAAAGCTCATTGGCCAGACAGCAGAATTTTTCAGTTATTGGCCTTAATTTGTACAGTACCAATTTACTGACTAGGAAATAGCTGACAGTCATATCTATAAGGGTCACAACTTCACGCCTCTGCGGTAAATTGGCAATAAATAAATGGCAAATAGATTGCTATTGACAATTGACATTTCTCTACATACAACATTACATAAGAACTAAAAAGAATAATTAATCAATGTGCAAACAAAGGACATGGGCAACAGACATCTCTCCAGATACAAATTACAGTCCAAAGCTGAAGATACACAATGCTTACATCTTCTGTTTGCAACATTGAATCACGAATGCTGCCCATCGCAGTGTTGGAACCAACTCCCACCACAACAGCTCTTGCTCTACCAGCAACAACTACTGTACCCTGGCAATCAAAATATGCTGGAACTTGTTTATTGCTAATAAATTTTTACAGTCATACAAAGCTTTGAAGAGAGTGCAGCAGCAGAAAAAAAAAATTCCAATAATTATAACAACAGGGGAGGGGGGATTTGAACCCTAGACATGTTATTGGAAACAACATAAGTGTCAGTTGAGAGAACTTCAGGAAAAGGAAAAGAAAATCCTTGAATTCTCTCTATGTTATTAGATTTAAGCAAACCAATTGAATATTTTGCACAATCATGTCCTCAACTTTAGGCACATAATCAAGTACCAATGAAGGCAATAATTAGGAAAAAAAATGAAATGTAAAGACTTGCACAAATCACAACAGGAGGAAATATAGTACAAAACCATTGAATGCTTCAAAGCAAAAGCCATATAGGAGTGCAGAATTGAAATTTTAAACTGAAGCAAGTTTATACAATAAACACCAAGTGATAAACTTGAAGAACTTCCGTCTTTAAGTTGTCAACAGTAAGAGAAGTGCGCCACCTCATTGGCACACACAGATTAAGGATCACATGAAACCACATATACAGCTGGAAAATCAAGCATATAACCACTTCAAACCCTCAAAGCTCTAAGGTGACAAAAAAAACCTCTAACTGTGCATTTATCCAGATGGATGCAGGACCAACGAAATCTGGATAAAATTTGCTCAATTCATGCAACCAAATCAGGCAGACTACAAACTCCAGATATTTGATAAATAAGTTTTGCCCCAAAGAGAGAGGGAGGTGAAGATTCGAACTAGTGACCTCCAGGAGCCCTAGCCAATTGTGCAATGCCTTGGAGTTCCAAACCAAAAATTAAGAAATAACAAACTATAAATGGTGAATGCCAAACTTGCCCTTTACATATATTTTGGTAACAGACCATTGAACACATTATTTGTAATCTTTTTCAACCCTTTATCATGCTGAACAAGAACTAAGTATTAAATAATATAAGAAAGGATCCACGTGTATTTATCAATTATCATTATAAAAAAAATCAAATAAAAAAACCTATTAATTATATGTTTTATCCATAATGTGTCTTGTTAAAATACTTATAAAAAAAAATTTCTAAATAATGGTACTTTATTAAGAAAGTAGAACACCTACATTTATAATGCTCTAACAAATGACACTGCGTGCTGGGGTAAGGAAACAATAGCTTACAGAAAAATTATGAGGAACAGTTTATCAGGCTACCTAGAAGTCCCCTACTAAGCATTGGGTTTGATTCTATTTGTCCCCTTTTAGAAGAGACACTATTTTTACTCTTCCACTAAAGGTTCACAGGCACTAGCTTTATATATATATAATTAAAGTCCATCTAGGGACACAACAAAAATTTAAAATAATTTCACAACATTCCCAAATTAACCTACCACCTCACACACATGGATGGTAAAAACAATATTTAATTTGCAGATTGTGGTGAGCCCATGTGTGGGTGGTAGGCTAATTTAGGAATGTTGTGAATTTTGGTTATGTCCCTAGCATTATGGATATAATTAATATATGGAAGCAATACAAGACATCAGACCACCATTTTATATACAGTATACTGGCCAAATAAACCAGAACACCCAAAATCTAACCTCCAGCCCAAGCCAATCTTTGATTTGACAATGAATGCTTTGAAATGTCAATCAGTTGAACCTAAGTACTCAACTAATGAACCACTTGCCTCTCCCCTGAGTGGATCAATCTCCAATCTGTTCACTTTCTTTTATATAAGATATGACTATATCTCAAATCAACCAGAAACCCAAGTACAGTGATGAAACCTTAAATTCTAAAACTTTTATGTAGTGTGCTTTAATGCCAACTGATAAAGTGACAATATCTCATACCGTCATACACCTAAAATTTACATTGATACCACAGTAAACATCAAACAAATAACCGTGAATCTATGACAAGTCAATTGATATCGGTTTTAGAGTGAAACAATGTTTTATAACATTACCGAGAAAAGAGTATTTGTCTTGTCTTGGTATACAGCATTTGTTGCTCTCGTGGACTCAAGCTCTTTTTCCACAGAGCAGCTCTCACCTGTCACCATTAAACAAACATTTCAGACAAATTGGATTATATAGCATTATTTTGGTCACATGTACATACATTATATATATAACAAGAGGCAAAGCCTAGCACGCATTGTTAGTCTTAGTAAGTACATGCTGACCCTTTATAATTGCAACTTAAAACATATGGCCATTTAAAACATAATTTCTAAATTTCCAGAGCATAGTGTAAATAGACTCAAGTACATGCAGAGCATAAAAAATCAAAGTCCATGTGAAACTGACTACTAATACTATGTATAGTATTAATGAACATTCAAGTCAACCTCATAAACTTTCGCCACACAAGAATAAGTTTCCAGCACTTTAAAGGTCATCAGAACAACACTATGCAGTGCAACTTCTTGTAAAACCTAGATCTTGTCCAACCACACCCCACCTAGATGCAACTTACTAATATCTGGTTATGAGCACCAAGAGAGAGAGAGAGAGAGAGAGAGAGATTAACAAAGTCAATCTGTGCCTGTTTCCTGAAACATGTGCAGAGCAGTAACGAGTATGGAATCATAAAATATTTTATATCAAACCCAATTTGGCATCCAATATCAATCTCCTAAATAAGGAGACAATTAAACATATGCCAATCATTTGAGCCTAACATAAAGCCTTTTTTACAAGAAAATGCATGTACACAAATCCTGCAGAAGCGGGAGCCTCGTGCAATAAGCACAAACGCTTTTTTTTTTTTAACAATGAAATGAATGAATAATTTCTCCATTTATATGCTCATATATATGTAAGTTCACACCAGATATATGATATAGGTAAAATAGCACAAAAATACAGGATTAACTCATATTCAAAACATGAAACTAAGTTTTACATGCAATGAAGTGAGACTTCTACCCTCTCACAAGCACAAATGAACCATGCACCTTCTTAATATGCACAATTATCATCTTGAAAACACCATCAATAGAACATGAAGGTGATTTAAGCATGGGAACAAATTCTTACAAACAAAATGAAGAATGCCCAGCTTTATTGATAATCTCATCAACTGCGTCCAAGTAGCATAAAGTCATAGAGGTATGCTTTTCACCTACGATGGACCCAAATAATTTCCAACTTGCTAGGTATCTATCATCGAAAGCTGCTCTAAATATTGCCATGCATGTAAACACAACATAACTCCCCAGATTGAAAATTGTGAGAACCTTTTTTTTTTAATAACATAGGGAACCTTTCTAAAAAAGAGCCCTTTGGACTCACCTCTAGCTAGTAAAACCTATGGCCAAACCCACTAGTAAGACCTACAATGACAAATATTTCTTACTCAAAAAGAGAAATCTATTAGGATGTCAGCTATGTCATAAGGACTGCAAATTCCCATTAGGATTTATCTTGCTATGAGAATCATTGGAACTGAATAAACTATCCTAATTTTCATTTAGGAATTTTGTGATTGAATGCCTCAACAATTCAAAATTTTGTATTTTCTCCCCAAATTGCAATTGTATTATTAGTGTTTTGAATCTTTTATATGCAACACAAACTTCAAAATGAGAACAAAAGTGAAAGTAAAACGTTTTTAACTTCTAATTTTTTGACCTGGACATATCCTGGGAGATGGGACGAGCAAAATTGGGAAAGTTAATTTATTTATGACAGGAAGTAATAACTGAATCTAAAAGCAACATTCATGTACCCAAATATATATTACATACTCAAAAAGAGATCACTTTATGTTACAGATACTGCAAACCTTTTAAAGAGCCTCCAAAATAGAAAGAACTTTCATTTTATTCAACTCTCTGATTCATTCCAGAAAATCTCAATATTTTATTAAAAAAAACGAAGTAATTAACAGGATGAGGCTACAAATTTTCCAAATATTTATTAGAAAGCAACACGAGTGTCTTTCATGGTGGTTACAAATTACTACAGAAGAGTGGAAAATATGTAATACAACAACAATACTTGGTGTAACTCTTCCTCGATTTTATTGGAATTTATGTTCTCTATGTTCTAAACATGCATGCCAAGGGGAAGGGGAGGGGGAGGGTTAAGTGAATAAGCTACAATTTCCTATTAACAATTCAACAAAGTAACCTTGATTCTAAGTACTACTTCAAAAGGTATATTTTTCATATTGCAGTATAGAAGCGTATTGGCTTCATTTGATCCTTTGCTTTGCAGATGAACATAATATAATGATACATTCGTAATGATAATTGATCGATGGTGTGGGGATTCTCCTCTTCATTTGACTTTGGAGGTTTGGGAATGAGGAGACAAGACTTTGGAGGTTTGGGAATGAGGAGACAAGGCTTTGGAGAAGGGCTGTAGCTCTCAAGTTTGGGGAAGATTGGGGGGGATGGACTTCCAAGCTCGGTCGAGGGGTACATGGGTGTGGCTTGTGGAGAAGTATCCGCATGAGATGGGAGGATTTTAGTAAGAATATGCGCTTTGAGGTAGGGGTGGGGGATAGAGTGAAGCTTTGGACTGAACAATGGTGTGGGGATTCTCCTCTTCATTTGACTTTTCCAAGTGTGTATGGGATTGCCTCCAATAAAGGGGCATCGGTGGCCTCTTCTCTTGAACGGTTGGGGATTGAGGAGCGGAGAAGCTGGGATGTTCATTTTACTAGGAGACCAAATGATTGGGAAATGGGTGGGGTGGATGATTTTCTCCGTACCTTGGGCTCAAATCTACCTCCCACTGAAAACGGAGATCGTATTCAAAGGAAGTTGACAAAGAATGGGGACTTTAATATTCAATCGTTCTATAACAAGTTAAGAAGCCCCTTGCCCATTATTTTCCCTTGGAAAGGTATTTGGAAGGTTAAGGCTCCTCAGCGTGTTTCCTTCTTTGTGTGGACTGCCGTATGGGATAGGATCCTTACAGGTGATAATTTGAGGGGTAGGTGGGATTTTGTCGACTGGTGTATCATGTGCTGCAGTAATGGGGAGACGGTGGATCATTTGTTACTACATTGTGGAAAGGCTTATCGGTTGTGGAGTTTGGTGTTTAGATCTTTTGGGTTTTCTTGGGTCTTGCCAAGATCGATTGCGGATACTCTATTCGGTTGGTGGAATTGGCCTGGAAAGCATTTGTCTAGCATCTGGAATTTAGTCCCCTTATGTGTGATGTGGTGTCTTTGGAGGGAGCGTAATAGGAGGACGTTTGAGGACATGGATAGTTCGGATGACCAGCTTTTAGCCTCTCTCAGTGGCACTTTGTTTGACTGGTCTAAGGCTTGGAGACTCACCTCTAGTGATTCTCTCCCTATGTTCCTTAGCTCTCTTCTGTGTACTTAGTTTCCTTTCATTTCTTTCCCTTTTCACTATTTCTTCTCTCTTCGTATTTTTCCCTCCGCCTTATGTTTTTTTGCATAAGGTGGTGTTCTTGTATATAAATCTCTTTTATCTATCAAAAAAAAAAAAAAAAAAAGATAATTGATCAATAAACAAAATTTGATATATAACGTATAAATACCTGTAAGAATTGCCTGATCAACACGCAATTGATTGCTTAGCATCTCAATCATTCTCATATCGGCTGGAATTTTGCATCCCACTATTCCATTTACAAAAGACAAAATAAAAGTGAATTCCTTTAAGGTATTGCTAAATTATGCCACATATATAAAAAAATTTTGTGTGTTTACAGCATATGGCTGACTTACCGCTAACTTCTACAATGTCCCCTGGAACAAGCTGCGTTGCTGGAAGTATGGAGAAACAACCTGCAACAGAGAGTTTTTAAACAACAACTCAGTAATCAAAAACAATTATAATAGTGTAAAAATACAGGCTATATGTTTTACTGTATTGACTTCAGTTGTGACCTAAAGTCACATCAATTTCACAGTGCCATCACACCATTAAAAAAAAAAAAAAAAGGCCCCATAAGCCATTCAACACCACCACCAGCCCAACCCAAACTACCATCAGCCAAAGCCCATTATCCAAGTTCTCCCATCCCCAAAACTAAAAGGCCCACAATGTTAGTAAACCCCTGCCATCCTTCTATCATCAGAATAACTTTACGACAGTGGCGCTCTAAAGACAGAGGTAAGAGAGAAGGGGGCATCAGGTGTCCCAAAAATTCCCGTAGGCATTTCCATCATTTCCTAGTTTCATGAAAAAAGTTGCAAGAGAATTGTTTAGGAAAAACCTTCAAAACTGAGATTTTCCAAAATCCTTTATAAAGAATGTTTAGGGGTTGTACATAGTCTTTTGTATTTTTTGAATTCTTTAGGCTACCTCATGCCTTTTTTGTATGAAGTAGTCTCTTTTTTAATAAAATTAATATTACCTATCCAAAAAATAATAATGTTTAGGGTCCCTAAAGGCTCTACTACGCCAGTTGCCAAACAACGCTTCCAATAGATTTGTCACACACACCCAAAAATAAAACTCCGTATAACCCTCCCAAATGCAAAGCCAATCCAAAAACAAAAATAGAAAGGTATCAATATCACAACCATATAACCACACTGTAAAATTTCCAATGAATCACAATAGAAAAAGGTCTACTACAACATGCTTCTGTGATATAAAGTTTACGTCCTAATAGAAAAAGTCAAAGATACCAAAAAATCCTATATTTCATATTCATCGAGCAAGTCATATTTATCGAAGAATTACTAGCATTAACATTAACAGTGTTGTTTCTTCATCTGTTTGCTTTACCATTTCGTAGTACAGTTGCAACATCAGCTTGGTAGGCACGTAGCTCCTACAATAAAAGAAATAATCAGAGGTATCAAATTGAGCTTAAGCTGCATGCAATAAAATATCTAGAACAAGAGAGCTAAAGGAAAGAATTTGTAACTAGTGAGATAAACACTATTTAAAGTTCAATTTCTTTTATTTTTTCACCAAAAAAAAAAAAAAAGAAAAAAAAAAACTATATAAAGACAAAATCACATTAAACATCCTACATCACCCCCATCATCCTTAAAAACATTCAGCAACTCAGTAGAAATGCATAAAAACCCAAAAAATCATGACTTTTTAGTGGGCTGGGAATTTACCTTGTCAAAGACTCTTAAGTGCTCCCTGTTAAAAACAATTTTATTCATAAGAGAAGATAGTTCGCTTACCCAGAAAGTGTAGCAAACCGCTACTAAAGAATTACAATCTCATATTCAACATGTATAAAAAAAAAAAATCAAGAAGAGACATGAGGGTATGAGGTATGCTACCCAAGGTCGACATGCATTCATGCAAATATCTCAACAAAGATTGTTTGATAACATGATTAGGACGTTACATTATACACTTTCAGTATATTTAATGCCTTTTCTTGATTAGTATATACTACAAACAGGACTAAGATTTGATGGAATTGGGAGCCATGTTTTTGGTAAAAATTCCTCTTGACTCACACTCACAGGCACACCCACGCTTTAAAATATATATATATATATATAATTTAAGACATTTATGGTCCATTTGGGAATAGCTTATTTAACTGAAACTGAAAACTTCTTGCTGAAAGCACTGTAAATAAAGGTAAAATTTAGTTGAAATAGTACAGTGAGACCCATGAATAATACCAAAAAATGCAGTGAGACCCATAAATAATAGCAAAAATAAGCTGAATAGTAAAATAAGCTGAGTAAAACTCTAATGCCAAAAACACACTTAAGGACTGTTTGGGATCCGCTTATTTTGCTAAAACTGAAAACTTTTTGCTGAAAGTACTGTAAATAAAGGTAAAATTAGCTGAAGTAGTATAATGAGACCCATGAATAATACAAAAAAGTGCAGCGAGACCTATGAATAATAGCAAAAATAAGCTGAATAGTAAAATAAATTGACAAAATTAATCATGCCAAACAGACACTTAGATTCTGTTTGGGAACAGTTTATTTAGCTAAACTGAAATTTTTTTGCTGAAAGTACTGTAGATAAAGCTAAAAAGTAGTTGAAATAGTACAATGAGACCCGTGAATAGTACCAAAAAGTGCAATGAGACCCATAAATAGTAACAAAAATAAGCTGAATAGTAGCAAAAATCAGCTAAATAGAAAAAAAATCTGGCTTTTTAAGCCAATGCCAAACACAACCTTAGGTTATCAAATTCAGTTCGTTTATTTTACTCATAAAATACAACCTACAGCCATTCACCAAACCATCACCTAGTGATCCAGTATAAGTTAGTTATTACAAAACTTGAGGCCAATAGACAACAATCATGCCACCTCTAACACTTCTGCATTAGACAGTAGAGGCAGATCTGTGAGAGTGACCAAAATGGGGTGACAATAAACAAAGGTGATGACTTAAATATAAATTTCCAATATACTCCTGAACTTCACCAAAAGTTAAGACAGCTTATTCAAGTCCTGATCAACAAGTGGCAAGAAATCTCTATAGCTTAATTTGGCAACTTACAAAACTAAGCTTCAATTTATGTTTAGTACAAGTAGAGAAGAGTAGGTAGCCTTGTCAAGATGTTTCCAAGCATTAATGTGAGTGTTGTAAATTCACTACTCCATGACTAACCTCAAGGGCCTTTTCAGCATTTGTTTCTGTTATCACTCCCACTGCAGCATTCGCAGCCAATATCATCAGGATAACCTGCTCATGCAACAAAGTCTGGTGAATATATGTAATCTAATTTTACATGTAAAGAATCTGGTAAATAAACACAATCATATTCATACCTTGTGATATAGCACAAGGTACAAACAAAGTCTCACCTTTAATATCAATAAGATATTTTTGTCAAGCAAAATAAACTTTCACTTAAAATATAGACAACGGATATAAAAATATTTCATTAAAAATATTTTTTAACTCAAACAAGTCTTAATTATTTAAGTGAGCACTGTTAAACTAAACTTTTCTTTTCTTTTCTTTTCTTTTTATAAGCTAAATGAGCACTATTAAACTATATATAAGAAAACAGCTAACCAAAGTAGAAGGATAATGGATCTTACCGAAGGCTCCAAGAATGCTGTTAAGCCTGTCTCTCCATTAATTAGAGCCAAAATGAATGAAACAATCGCAGCAGCAATCAGTATCTTAACGAGCAAGTCATCAAACTGTTTCAAAACCAACTTCCAGAAGGGAGTCCCTGCATGTGCGAAACACATAATATTCTAGCTCAGTACAAGAATTTCCACGTTCAAATAATAACAGTTAAAATGGAAGGGGAGACACATCCCCTCTCTTAGTAAAATTGGCTTTCAATGTTTGGTAATGCAAGGGGTATCTTTTTTTTTTATAAGTAAGAATGATATATAAACGAAAAGCTACTCTATGCATGAAAAACATAAAGCAAACCTAGAAAATACAAGAAGAAGAAAACAGAAAAAAAACAAAAAAGAAAACCAAACAACAGATAAATTACAAAAGAGAAAGAGAGTTAAGAAAAGAGGGGAGAGAATCACTAATCATGATTCCCCAAGTCCGAGACCAATCAAAAAGCGTCTCACTAAAAGAGGCAATCATCTGAACACTTGAACTATCCAAATCCTCAAAAGTCCTCTGATTCCGTTCCTTCCAAATACACCATAGGATGCACAACGGAACTAAGTTCCAAATCTGAGATGAATGCTTCCCCAACCAATTCCACCAGCCAAAAAGCAAATCTAGGATCGAACTAGGCATAACCCAAGATAAACCAAAAGTTATTAAGACAAAGCTCCACAACCGATAAGCCATCTCACAATGAAGAAGTAAGTGGTCTACCGTCTCTCCATAATGCCGGCACATAATGCACCAGTCTACAAAATCCAATCCCCTCAATCTTCTCAAGTTATCACCCGTTAGGATCTTATTCCAAGCTACACACCAAACAAAGAAAGAAACTCGCCTAGGAGCCTTAACTCTCCATATTCCTTTCCAACGAAAGACGATTGAGGGAGAATCCCGCAATTTGTTATAATACGACCGGATGTCAAACTCTCCGTTAGGCTTCAACTTCTATCTCATCCGATCTCTAACATCCATTGGAGGAGTAGTAGCTCCCAATATACGAAGAAAATGCAGCCCTTCCTCCATCTCCCAATCATTGAATTCTCGAATAAAACGAACATCCCAAATTCTTCTATCCACCGCCCCCTGCCTTAACAAAGAAGCTTCTACAGATGCCTCCTTATCAATGGCAATTCTATACAGCCTTGGGAAAGCCACTTGGAAAGGTTGATCCCCATACCACCCATCCTGCCAAAATCTCACTCTATTCCCCAACCCAACAACAAACTGACAATTCTTGCTAAAATCCTCCCATCCCATGCGAATACCTCTCCACAAACCACACCCATGAACACCCCTACCTAGCTTTGAGGTCCATCCCCCCATTCTTCCCCATATTTGGATGCTACCACCCTCCTCCATAACCGACCCTCTTCCTTCCCAAACCGCCACAGCCATTTCCCCAATAAGGCCGTATTGAAAGTAGTAATTTTCCTTATCCCCAAACCACCGTTAGCTATAGGCACACAAACTTTATCTCATCCTACCAGATGATTCTTGCTATCACCCCATAGAAAGTCCCTTTGCAACTTTTCAATCTTATTAGCCACATAAGTAGGAATGGTGAGGAATTTCTTATGGGGCGGTTTGGGTGATGAACCTAAATTGCATTTGGTTAAATGGGCTACTGTTTGCACTCCTATTTCTTCAGGTGGTTTAGGCATAAGGAAGATAAGACTTTTCAATATAGCTCTTCTTGGGAAGTGGTTATGGAGATTTGGCTTTGAGAAGGATGCCCTTTGGAGGCAAGTAATAGAGTTGAAATATGGATGTCTTTGGGGGGGATGGTGTACCAGACCTATTAAGGGTCCTTTTGGAGTTGGGTTATGGAAGAGTATCAGTCAGGGTTGGCCTTCTTTCTCTCGCCATATTCTGTATGATATTGGTGATGGGTCTAGGGTGAAGTTTTGGCAAGACCATTGGTGTGGAGAGACTCCTCTTACTGTTAGCTACCCTGCCCTATTCAGATTTTGCAAGAATAAGGAGGCTAGTGTGGCTGAACTCATGAAATCTCCCAATGGTGTCCTTTTTTGGGATGTGAGTTTCTATAGGGGTGTGCATGTTCGAGAATTAGAGGCTTTATCAAGCTTCATGGAAACCATTTATGGTTCTTCTATAAGGGGGTTTGGTGAGGACAAGATTTGTTGGATTCCTAACAAAGCTAAGGGGTTCTTGGTGAAAGATTATTATAGAATTCTAGCTGGTCCTACTATCTTCGGTTTCTCTTGGAGAAGCATTTGGAAGCAGAAGATTCCCTCTAGAGTAGCTTTCTTTGTATGGTCTACTGCCTTAGGGAAATGCTTGACGATTGATAATTTGCGAAAAAGGAAGGTGTGGATTTTGGATTGGTGCTTCATGTGCAAGAGTAATGGTGAATCGGTTGACCATCTCTTCCTTCATTGTCCCATTGCTATGGATCTTTGGTCTATGGTTTTGGGTTTATTTGGAGTATCTTGGGTTATGCCTCATACTGTTTTGGGGCTGTTAGGGTGTTGGCAAGGCAGCTTTGGTCGTCATCGAAATGGTTATATTTGGTCCATCGTTCCTCATGGCTTAATGTGGTGTCTTTGGAGGGAGAGGAATAGTCATTGTTTTGAAGATACTGAGAGATCTATTCCGGACCTCAAGCTTTTCTTTTTTAGAACTTTGTTGGATTGGTTGTTTGCTTTGCAAAACAAATCTTTCCCTTCTCTTTTTGTTTTCCTAGATTCTTGCAATTTTTGTTTTTGATTTGTTGGCTCCTTGTTCACTCCCTGTGTACTAGGGTGTTTCCCTTTTGATATCAATATATCTTATTACTTATCAAAAAAAAAAGGAGGATAACAGAGTTAGGGAAGTAGGATGCATATCCAATGTTTTGTATCGATAGCAACTGACAATTCAATAAATTCTATGCATGAAAGAAATAGTACAGCAATAGAGAAACAACAAAACAGACTTTCTTTTTTTTCTTTCCTTGTTTGCTATACTACAACACCCGGGATTCAAACCCACATTCTCTCCATAAGGAGAGACAAAGGCACCACCCAAAACCAAGAGTCTCGGCAGTAAAAACAACAACAACAACAACAACAAACAGACTTGCTTCATGTAAATATAAAAATAAGTGGGAACTGGGAGTGTGTAAGAAGGGCAAGCATAGTGCACTTACTTTTCTCTTCAGGCAGCTCTGCAGACCATATGTGAATCATGCAACCAAAGAAAAAAGTATTTACATAAGAAAAAAAATTTACACTCAACCTGGTTGATAAAACAACTACAAGCAGAATTAGTACACATTAAATCAGAAGAAACTACTACACTGAGTTATAAAATAAATTTAACCCTTCTCTATTTTATAACAACTTGAGAACCAATAAATTTGTGAATATTATACATAACACATAGAACCCAATACATTGAATATTAATCCAATTCTATAACACATCACACTAATGTCAGAATGTATGTTAGGAACAGAACACGTACCGTTTTTACCAAAAATTCTAGCATGCCGCACAACCTACAAACAACAGAAATAGTTTTAGTCAAATTCAAACTAGAGCTCAAGCTACAATCACTGATCTTAAATTTCAAATTGAAATAAACGAACATTAAGCAATTTGTCAAAAAGAATCAAATATAAGCGTACCTGATCTTCACTGAGACCTCTACCTGGGTCCACCCTGAAGAAATCCAATACCTGACTCAACAAAACAAAAAACAGAAGCATTAGAACAACAGTCTCTGAGAACTACTGGAATTGCGGCAAGCAAGCTATCAAATGTTAAGTCACAATTCAACGTTCAAACGATTGAGTAATAGAATTTCGAATCCAACTTAAGGACTCCATTGAATTACCTCAGTGACAGATCTGGCGTAGGCGTCTTCCATTGAGAAATGGAGAGCCTTTGGATCGGAAAAGAAGAGCTTTGTTTGTTCAAACTTCAAAGCCACGGAAACCTGTGCCTTGTGGCTTCCTCAGGTTATTCTATCAGTTTGTTGTGCCCAGTTTTCAGTGCATGGTTGATGTGTCAAAGATCTGGAAATGGAAAAAGGATCAGTTTCGCAAGCTTGGGTTTGAGAGAGCTCGGACGTTACATTCAAGAAAAGTGACGCTGGGCCTGGGGTTTGGAGAGGCCCAATTTTGTACTTGCGCCCCGTGGGAAGCGTGATAATGAAGCTGAGACTGAGAGAGACTTGCGAACTTTGGGCTGGGTTGTTTTTAGAAGTTAAATTAATTAATATTTAATTAAAATAAAAGAGACAGCAATAAATAAAGCCATTAAATAAATTGGAAAAAAATTTAAAAAAATGGAATTGTTGTTATATTCGTGAAAGAAAAAAACTCAAAGATTCAAAACAAATGGAATTGTTGAAGACTTGAGGTGTTGAACACAAACACACATTTAATTTCTGCCAAAAAAATACAATTTAATTGTATTCTATACATTTTTAAATTGAAAAAAAAATGCAATTAACTAACATAATGAAGATCTTCCATTTCAGTTGTTTCCATCTATTTACTGTGCAATTAACTGAACATTTTTATTAAGAGCCTTGTGGACAATAGGATACATTTGGAGTTCAAATCCCTCCACCAACAATTATCAACGCATGTGTATAATATATATATATATATATATATGTATGTATGTATATATATATAGTTTATAGATTATAAATTGTAGGGGGTGGTTCCCAAATTGCAGTCAGCGGGCCATACAGCCAAAGCCCATTGAAGAATAGACCCGATTGAGGAAAGGGACTCGAACCATACCTAGTGGAAGAGAAAGCCTGGGCCCAATAAATAAACTGAGGTCCATTTGCAAGAAATGGTCCACATCCTCGAATTAACTACATGATTATACATTGCTCCTTAGACAAACATGGCCAAGGAACCAATACTAACAAAGTAGCCGATGATTACCATGATCCCGTGGGGAGCATCCAAGCAACCTGAGAAGCTGGCTCTTGAATCGATAAATAGTCACCTCCACATTAATTAGGTGTTCTCCTCTGTTTTTGGCTGCATCTATTGCTATATGACCAGCCTAAATAGTGCTTCATACCCTAGAAGTCCATTTTCATTATGAAAATGAGAGAGGAGATACCTAATAGGACAACTATCTTCTAACCCTCTTGTAAACAACTCATAACTAAGAAGAAAGCCTCAGCCTATATATAGATCCCTCATGCCCACGCTAAGAAGGATCAAAAATTATAGAGAGTAGAAAGTTGAGAGTTTTTGAATTTGTCTATAGGTGTATGTATCCTTGGCAAGAACATATTTACATAGTTTTTTTTTTCCTATATAACCCATGTATTATTTATCTATACTATTATTTAAGGCGCTTCTCTGTTTGGACCGGATTTTCTTTTTTTCCAAAATACCCCTACACCCTTAGGTTTAAGTAGAGACAAAACTTGAGGATAACATTGTAAAAATACATTTCTAACTCTCATGCCTTCAAAATAAGACCACTCTACAATGTTAATTACTGCTTCAAAAAACCCAACTGCTATCTCAACTCCCATTACGCACCATTATCAAGGAAAAAAAAAAAAAAACTCACTGCCAAAGCGTCTGAGAAAAAGGAACCCACACAATTCATATCTCCCACCTTCCTCACTCCACAAATAATATTCAAATTAATCAAACCCATGAGTTATAAAATTATCATGGGCAAAGGTTCTTTCTACCTCTCTCTCTCAACTAGTACACTTTCTTTGGCAAGACTGCAATACCGAAAGGTTTGCCTTTTAAGTTTTTCTTTCATATGTTTTTCTATGGTTTCGCTCCAACGATTTGCGGAGAAGATTTCCAACCAAGTTTTCCAAGAACAGTAGTTTTTAACTTTAATTCACTGTGATGTCAAATTTCAAAGTTGTCCAAGGGAACTTCGTTGCAAAGTTGCACTAGATACCGTTATTTCCCTTACTTTGTAATCATTTAAAAAAAAAATTGGATATTGAGATGGAAGTTTTTCGTTAGTGACAATAATCAAAATCACAGGGACTCACAGTTCAAATCAAACAAAATCATAATACAGAATATTGGTACGTTACTTTTACTCTATATTTATTCTCTGTTAGGAGTCTTAAGACGGTGTTATTGTTTTTTTTTTTTTTTTTTTTTTTTTTTTGGGACTACTATAGTCTATAGGACTGCGTGAGCGCGTGCTCAAAAGCTTTTTTTTTTTTTTTTAATTTTAATAATTTGCATCCATTATAATTTGGGATTACTACATCTTCCAATCATAAAAAAACCCTAAGGGTGTGGTGAGTATTATGTGTTAGCAAGAGAAATAATTTTTTATTACACCCCTATGTTTTTTTGTGATTAGAAAATGCAATAATGTCAAATTATAATTGATACAAATTATATAACTTTTTACCCAAAAAATAAAAGAGCCTTTGAGCACACGCGTGAGCGCATGCTCAGAGGCTAGTTTAGTTTATACTTTTGTTCAAGTCTCCCATTGTGGATTGTCCAATTCTCATTCATTACAAATTAAATGTGACGAT
Organism: Quercus glauca; assembly: GCA_023736055.1. NCBI lineage: Eukaryota > Viridiplantae > Streptophyta > Magnoliopsida > Fagales > Fagaceae > Quercus > Quercus glauca. The sequence continues at coordinate 5,793,615 of CM043326.1, forward strand.
AAACTATAAACTTAGTGTTTTGTCTTTAGTTAGTTCTTGACCCCCCCCCCCCCCCCAACACACACACACACACACACACACACACATATAAAGTTCATAATTTAACATTTTTATGTAGCATGTTGGGATTGGAAAATGTAAAACTTAGGTTTTACACTACATTCTTATAGAATTTAACATTTTTTTCATAAAACTAGTATAACTTAAATGAGAATGATAAGGTGTATAAGTGAAAATATACAAGATAGGATTCGAAATGTAAAAATTCGCTTTAAAATGGAGATAGCTTTTTATTAATGAAAATATGAGAAGGGGTCCCTTCAAATTGTTTGATCATGATGCATTAGTATGAAAATATATATTTCAAAAAATTAACGAATGCCATAAGAGTATTGATTTATGAAATATTTTAAGAAACTTTTGATGGGAAAATAAAAAAATAACTATTTTTTTAACAGCTTTTTATATTTATTTCTTATAAAAATGATATCAAAAATTTCATAAAAATATCAATTAACAAATACTGTAAGACCACTTTTAACCAGACCCTATATATATTCAAAATTCAAAGTATAGTCCCACACAAATAAAATGGATCATCTTGAATCACTACTATTAAAGACAAGTACAAACCCCGCCTTTGAACATCCAGGTCATATAACATGCATGTACAACTTAAACCCTTAGCTCAAAAACCTAAATTCGCCCTCTCTTCCAACCTCTTCAAAGTTCTTTGACATGCTCTCTTTCCTTTGTATTATTCAGTTTAGACTCTTGTTTAAGTCTCCCATTGTGAATTGTCAAATTTTCATTCATTAAAAATTAAACGTGACAATCAACTATTAACTTAGGACTTTCTTAAAAAAAAAAAAAAAAAAAAAAAAACTATTCACTTAGAGTATAGTCTTTAATTAGAGTATAATTTTGTGCGACATATCTTATCTAAATTTTTAAATTTTTGTGCCAAGTGAATTAATTCAGTATAAAAAATGAGAAGTTCAATATAAACAAATCATCAAAAACCTAATCATATATCTAACTCTATATATAAAATTAAAATAAGATAGAGTTTGAATGATTTTATTTTTATAAGCCATTTTTTTTTGTAATTACAAATAATTCAAATTTATAAGTCATTTATGTAATATAATGAATATGTAGAGTCCATTACTAACTATGTATAAACAAATTTTATATATATATATATATATATATAGAATGTTAAGATATATAAGTGAAAATACACAGAAATATAGGATTCAAAATGTGAAAATTCGCTTTAAAATAGAGTTTTTTTTTTTTTTAAATGAAAATATGAGAAGGAGTCACTTAAAATTGTTTGATCATGACGAATAAGTATGAAAATATATATGGAAAAAAAAATCATAAGGGCATTGATATAGGAAATGTTTTCATAAATTGTTAGAAATAAAAACTTGCAGAGGAATATAAGTAATCAGTTTTTCGGCATACCTCTCTTGGCCTAAATCGATGATCACACAAGAGCTTTAAGATTGTTCTAAAGCCAGCCTCCATGCAAACCAGCTATTCAAACACGTTTTGAATTCCAGTTTGTGTAACCCACGAACCAAAAACGTTTATCCGACGACGTTGCACACTACTAGAGTGATGCAAACATAACCCACAACCTAAGAGCCTTACAATACTCTGTAAACACTATGAGAAATGCAAAATCCGTTCACACTTCAATGGGTACCATTCTTGGTATTTATATACACATCACTCCATTAATATTAAGTGGGATAATGGACTTAGTGGGGTAGAGTAACGGTCTAATACCATTACTCTATAACTCCTGGATGTTACAATCATTTTGAGGCAAATAGAGGGACATGCTCACTTTGGGTGTCTGTCCATATTCTTTTCAGTTTCTAACATAAATTTTTAATGGGACAAAAAAAAAAAATATATATATATATATATATATTTTTTTTTTGATAACTTTTTAAATTTATTTCTTATGAAAATTGTATCAAAACTTTCATAAAATGACTAATTAACAAATACTGTAAGACCACCTTTAACTGAACCCAATATATATATATATATATATTCAAAATTCAAAGTATAGGTCCACATGAATAAAATGGATTATCCCAAATTGTTGCTGTTAAAGACAAGTCCAAACCTGGCCTGTGAACATTCGGGTCATATAACACGTACACCTTAAACCCTTAGCTCAAAAACCTAATAATAGTGACGAGATACTTAAAGTAGGACTAAGCAAGGGACCCGGCCCACCCTAAACCCCAACCGACCCTACTTGACCCGACAGGTTTTGGGCAGGTCTAAGAATATTCAGGACGAGTTTCGGGTGTTAATTTTGGGTTATTTTTGAGTTTGGGTCGGTGTCGGTTGGCGTCAGGTCATATAAATATGTTACTTCTGAACCCGATTTTTTTTTTTTTTTGAAAAAAACCCTACTCTTTATTGGTCTCTCACCTCCTTCCTCAGCTTATGAAGCACGGACGCGGCTAGGAGGGAGCTACACCGGAGTCCGATGTGGGACGCGGTGTCCAACGCGACTGCCCGCGCGTCGATACTGCGTCTGAGCTTTTTTTTTTTTTTTTTTTTTTTTCATGGACTCATGCCGACTTGGCTCGATTCTCGCTGACTTGGCTTCGATTGGCGCCGAATCGGGCAGATTCGACCAGAATCAAGCCGTATCGAACAAATCGGGTAATATCGGCTAGAGACCGAAACGGCTGAAACAAATCGAAATGGCCAAAATCGGCCTTGAATCATGTCGAAACAGCCGAAATCAGCTTTGAGTGAGGCCCAAACATCCTAAATCTGTCATTCCTTAATTTTATTCTGAATATTTGTTGCTTCTTTTGTGTTTTCTTTTTTGTTTTGTGTTTCTTGCCTTCTTCTTTCTTTGTTTTGTGAATCAAGCATAGTAATGTGTTTTTTAAGAATATTTTAATAGTAAAAATATATAAAAAAATATAAATAAAAATATTTTTAATAATTTTTTAATCACCAAGTCCCGCCGCACCCACACCCGCACCCACCTTTTTCAAAAATTGCCGAGTCCCGCATCCGCACCCAAGTCCCGAAACGCACTCGTGCTTCATAGCCCTCAGCTACTCTCCCAAGTCTCAATCTCACAAAACATCACAGTCGACTCTTTGTTGTTCTATCTCTATGTGTGTAAGTCATCTTTCTCTTTGTTAATTTAGTTGAGTTTTTAATACTTTCAGATTTTGGGTTTTATTCTATGTGAATATCCTGTTTGGGTTTGATTTTCTTGTGTTTTGTGACGTGGCTTTGGCTTAAATTGTACTCATAGGTAGCAAAACTAGTTTTTTTAAGGACCCATTTCGATTTTTTTTTTCTTCAAGTTTTTAACCAAAGAGTTGTGCTCCTCTACCCTTTTAACCAATGAAACCACTCAGAAATTGCTCAACCAATGTTTGCTTTCTTTTTCAATTCTTTTAGGTTCTTGGGTTTGTTTTGGTTAGTGGGTTTTTGTTTGTTTTATTGATTCTGGGCTTGGAGGGTTGTGGTTTGTGTTTGTTAATTTTTGTTCACATTGCTCTGTTTTTAGTTGGTTGTTAGGTTTTTGGGTTTGTTTCGGTTAATGGGTTTTTGTTGTTTTACTTATTCTAGGATTGAAAGTTGTGGTTAAATTATTATGTGTTAATTATGGTTCACATTGCTTTGTTTTTATTTGCTTCTTAGGTTTCTGGGTTTGCTTTGGTTAATGGGTTTTTGTTGTTTTACTGATTTTAGGCTTCGAGGTAGTGATTTAATTATTATGTGTTAATTATGGTTCACATTGCTCTGTTTTTATCTGCTTTCCAATTTCTTCATCGGGTCCAAGTAAAGACAAGGGTCTTGATTAGATTTTTGGGCTTGCTTTGGTTAAAAGGGTTTTTCTTGGTTCACATTGGTTTTTAACTTGTCTATAGACTATTGTATTCATTTTCTTTGGTTTAGTGTTCTTTTTTGTGTGCTTGATGTTATGTGTTGATGTTGGTTTATTGTTTTTGCTGAGGTTTTGTTCATGGGAACAACTAAACTAAATTTTTAACTTGTCTATAGACTATTGTGTTTATTTTCTTTGGTTTAGTGTTCTTTGTTGTGTGCTTGATGTTATGTACTGACATTGGTTTGTTACCGGTTGCATTTTGTACACTCAGCTTTGAATATAATGCAACTCATGTATTTGTTTAAACATATTTTATCAAAGTTGTTTGGTTGTTGGCATTAAATAATTTATGACCACAAGTTGCACAGGCCATATGCCCTTTATTCTTGTATTTTTAGTTCTTTTTCTGCCCCCACTCTATACTTGTGGTTCAAAAATTTTCTCATTTAGTATACCTTTGGTGTATACATGAAATAATTGTTCCTCTGTGTTTGAGGAAGTTATATTAGCAAGAAAAGCACTTGATGGATTTTTCTCATTTAGTTTTAATTTTGTGGTAGCTGTTCTGCTTGTGATCTTTGGATATTAGTTGAAATTAATTTTTTGAATTCAATTAATAGTTTTGCTGCGAGAGGAATCCCCTTAAACATTGTATGCTTTGAAATTGCAGACTGCCTTTGCTTGCGGAATGCAGGTCTAACAAGCTGCCCTAGTCCATTTGTTTTTTTTAACAATGCAAGGTATAGTTTCAGTGTGGTTTTCATTGGAAACTATGTTTTAAGTTTGGAAGTATATGCATGCTATTTGGATGTCTAAGATGCTTCTATTCAATTTTTTATTTTTTGGTATTGGATGTCTAAGTTGAGAAAGTATTTCAAGACAATACATTCAAAACTAAGGATTTAATACCTTTTTGTCTTGTTCACTCTTTTATTTATAGGCAGCATTTACCTCATCCATTAAAGGTTGATAGTTCCTGTCATGTTAATTATCATGTCTTTTTATGCATGTTAGAGAAACCTCTACCTATAATGTTTTTGTGAACTAATTCTTAGTTTCAAAATGTGATTCCTGAAGCGTTTTTAAGTTGGATATACTTGGCTGGGAGATTCTAGGCATTGCATTCCCTACTGCCTTTGCTGCAGCTGCTGATCCCATTGCTTCTCTGATTGATTCAGCATTCATTGGTCATATTGTTATGTTTCGTGTAAAATATTCTATCTATTTTTAGAGTATATAGCTTCTTTATTGTCTTTTTTTTTTTTTTTTTTCATTATTATATCTGCAAGGTGATAAACAGAACAAACCAGTAAAGTTGTACAACATTTGACAACTTTAGTCTTATTTTTTAGTAATTTCTTTAATAGTTTTGTGAATGCATTGTTTAATGATTGATTTGTTTTGTGTGGCACTAGGACATGGATTCAATAGAGCCTACACAACCTAATGTTGCCACTGCAATACCAACTATGAGACCTCCTCGTCCACCGCAGGTGATATCTTCTTCTAATCCTAATAAGAGAAATCACCATCAACAGCTTGGGACCACTTTGAGAAGTTTATAAATGAGAAAGGTAGAACTAAGGCAAGATGTATATATTGTAGTAAGGAGTATATGACTGATAGCAAAATTTATGGGACATCTAATTTAAAAAACCATACACCCATTTGCCATGAATATTTTTTTAATGAATTGCATGATGGACAAGACTCATTGTCCAAGGATGTAGAGGAGGAAAATCTAGTGCCTAGGACTTTTACAAATGTTGTGGGTAGAAAAGTTCTTACTGAGATGATAATATTGAATGAGCTTCCATTTAGGTTTGTAGAGAATGAAAGATTTAGAAGGTTTTGTAATGTCTTCCAACCTAATTTTAATATCCCATCTCACTTTATGATAGCTAAAGATGTGAGTCTGATTTATTTTTAAGAGAATGATAAGTTGAGAAATGCTTTGAGAGGCCGTAGGCTTTGTCTTACCACTGACACATGGACTTCAATACAAAATTTTAATTATATGCGTCTTACTTGTCATTTTATATATGATGATTGGAAGCTACATAAAAGAATTTTGAATTTTTATATTGTTGATAACCATAAGAGGAAAACCATTGGCAAATGGTTGAATCTTGTTTGGAAGAGTGGAATATTGAGGAGATTTTCACCTTGACGGTGGATAATACTTCCTCCAATGACGTAGCCATTAGGTACTTGAAAGAAACTACTAATACGTGAAAAGGTACTGTTTTGGGAAATGACTTTGTTCACGTGAGGTGTTGTGCTCACATCTTGAATCTTATTGTGACCGATGACTTAAAACATTATAATAAGTCAATTGATAGGGTGCGTCATGCGGTTAGATATGTGAAAACTTCTCCAAATAGGTTACAAACATTCAAGAGGTGTGTGGAGAAAGTAAAAATATAGTTAAATGCTATTCTATGTTTGGATGTGGCTACTAGATGGAACTCCACCTATAAAATGTTGGAAAATGCTGAAAAGTTTGAACATGCATTCAAGCGGATGGAATATGAAGATCTTGATTATATTCTACACTTTCGGGATGGGGACTATGATAGAAGACCTCCGAATGAGGATGATTGGGAGACTTGTAGAAAATTTGTTAAGTTTTTGAAACTTTTTAATAATGCCACAAAGAGGTTTTTGGGTTCCTTGTATGTGACATCAAATGCTTTATTTGATGAGATATATATGATTAAAAGAAAGATAGATCTATTTTATAGGAATGAGGACCATTTTTGGTGCTCAATGGCAAAAACAATGAAAGAGAAGTTTGATAAGTATTGGAGGAGCGGGGAGGATTCATCAAAGAAGAGAAATGTGCTTTTGTATGTTGCTGTGGTGCTTGATCCTTGAAAGAAGTTGGATTATTTGAATTATTATTTATCAAATTTGTATGGGGAGAATATTGCTAAGGATATCACTAACCTTGTGAAAGGTGTATTGGAACGCTTGTATGAGCATTATAATTCAACTCATTCATCATATGTGTCTATACAAAATGCAAGTGAGATATCAAGGATGGAAGGTGTTGATGTTGTTGTTGATGATGATGATGATCTAGACAGATTTATTACCTCTCAATACAAGACTTTTAGGCAAAGAAAACAATTTGTTGGGTGTGTAGATGAGGTTGCAAAATACTTGATGGAGAATAGTGAAGGGAAAAATGACAAAACCTTTAATATACTAATAAGTATAGTATACTATCTTGACTCGCATGAGATATGCTAGCTGTATCTGTTTCTACTGTGGCTTCTAAGTCGACACTTAGTACGGGAGGACGTATACTAGACCCATTCCGTAGTTCACTTGCCCTGGAGATGGTACCTCATTTCATATGTACTCAAAATTGGCTTCAATCTTCAGTACAAATTTCACTTCGACAAGCCATGGATGATGTTGAACTCTTTGAAGATTATGGAAAATGTAACGTTCTTAAAGTTTATTAACTTGTGCTTTAACTGAAATTTAATATATCTTGTGTATTTAATATATCTTGTTAGTGCATTAAATGGAATTTAATATATATTGTTGTTCTAAAATGTTTTGAAGTTTTTTTGGAAGCGAAGTTAACTTCACCTTCATCAACATCACCTTCACCATTAAACACTGTTACTAATCTTGACTGATCTACCTACATACATAAGTGAGTTTTGCTTTACTTTAATTGACCTAGGTGTGTATCTTAAGTTATATGGCTTCAATTGTATAGTCCTCACACTTGCCTATGTTTTGTATAGTCATCTTATGTTGAGATTTAACATGTTTCCCACTTTTAGTTCCTGCCCTTTCTCTATATTATCATGTTAAATTATTTCTATAGATTTATGGGGTATATATTGTTTAAATAAGCAAACATCTATAAGGCTATAGATATGCCATCTAGTTTTGTTGTTATTTTAGTTATCTATCTTTATTCTGCTTGTTTATGAGAACTTAGCTTTTTCTTTATTTGGTGTTGTAGTTTTGATTTTAATCTTGAAGATAAAAGAGGTTGGGTGATTGGGTCCTAAGCAGAAGGTCGTGATGTGCTGATTATTGTTTTTTGGAGAAGGGCAAATGGTGATTCTTGCCTGATTTGCTGGACTATTATAATGATTTGGGTTTTATTTTCTTGATTATTATAATGATTTGCAAAAACTTATATACTTTGTAATGATTTGGGTTTTTATGCTTGTGGATGGAGCCATAACTTATATACTTTGTAATGATTTGGGTTTTTTTATTGCTTCTTCATACCTATGAAAAGGTCTTAAATCCTCCTCAAGACCTTCATTTTGATATTTAGCAAATATAATCCAGGTTGATGAATTCAGGTTGTTTTATCATTAGAATCTAGGTTTTTATTATTGATTTTTTTGACAATATTGGATGATTTGGGTTGATGAATTCAAGTTGTTTTATTATTGATTTTTTTGACAATATTGGATGATTTGGGTTTTATTTGAAGATGTGAATGATGGTTCTGTTATGGAATTGTGCTTGGTTCTTTTTATCCTCATTTTTTTTTACTCATTGGACCAATATGGTCACATCGAAGGAAAGTTTTTTAACAATTTGATCAGCTGAAGGTCACTTACCCAACAAAGATCAGCTCAATTTTTCAAGGACCCAGTTAATAAATTTGTTTTTTTTTTTGGTATGATAATGGCTGATCAGATGGTTAAAAATCGAATCTCTCCTATTGGGTTATTGTGAAGATCTATAATAACTTTCTATTTATTTATGTCTTTGTTTCTTGGTGTAATTGTGATAGGCAAAGAAATTGAGATGTGGTACTAATTTATAATAACTTTCGCCATTATCGTTAAAAAAAAAAAAGGGTCCAACCCGAGACTCAGAAAACTAACCCGATTACAGACCATATTTTTCGAGTTGGGTAGGGTTTCAGATAGCCAAACCCGATTTCTATCGGGTCGGGTTTCGGGTCACAGTAAACCCGAACTGACCTGACCTGACCCGACCTTACCCAATATCAATCATAACTTGAAGTATAATTTTTGTAGATTATATAATTATAGTGAATGAAGTTATAAATGGAGTTAATGACAAGTTAGAAAGTTGGCGAGACGCTCTAAAATCTAAAAACTTTTGATTAAGTAGGACTAAAACATAAAAACATAGTATGCATAATATAAATTTAATAAAAATAGATACAAAGACCAAAGGGCTGTAAGACTTGATAGTTACAAGATACTACGAAGTGAAAGTTTTCGATATAATAAAAATTAAGAGATTTAAGATGATGTGAATCATGGGATAGAAGCATAATGGATAAAGTGAAAAAGTGTATTAGGAGTGTTGTGTGATAGTATAATACATATTAAAAGAAAGAGAAAATTTGATAAGTCTATTATACAGCCAGGTATGTTCGATGGCTGTGAGTTTCAATTAGCTTAACTAGTAAAGTTTATTGTCGTCGAATAAGAGATTTATGGTCTGTTTAGATTTATGATCTACTCTTCTTTACTCCCTTTCCCTCCCTTCAATCTAAACAAGGCTCTTAGCCCCTGTTTGGTTGAGGTGAAAACAGGGAGGATGGAAAAGAAGGATAGAAAAATAAGGTGAAAAATGAAATTTTCCCTTATTTGGTTCATGAGAGAAAACAAGAGGGAAAAAAAATGGTGTGGAAAATTTTCCCTCCTGGCTTACAAAATTTTGTCCTCCCAATTTGGGAGGAAAACTAAGGAAAAAAGATGATGTCGGTAGTAAATTACACAAATACCCTAATTTTTTCACACTTATTAAACCCTTTGGTATTTTGTTATAATAAGGACATAATAATTAATTCATATAAATTACATTTTCCATCTTCCCACTTTTCTCTTCAATCAAACAAAAAATTTTTTCACCCTCCCTAGTTTCCACTCATCCAACCAAACATATATGAGTAAAAACCAAAACTTTTCTATTTTTCCAATTTTCCATCGTCTCGTAAGTTTCATCATCTTAGAGTTTTATCATCACCAACACCAAAAAATAAAAACCAATTATAGACGTAGAACCACCATTAACCGGACTTAATATATATTCAAAATTTAAAGTTCGGCCCACATGAATAAAATGGATCGTTCGGACTTAATATCTATTCAAAATTAAAAGTTAGGCCCACATGAATAAAATGGATCTTCCAAACCCGGCCCACAAACATCCGGGTCATATAATACATACGAGTATGACCTTAAACCCTCAAGCTCAAAACCTAAATTCTCTGTCATGTTCTCTTTCGTTTGTCTCTCTTTCCCCTCACTTCGCTCACAGACGCATAAACAGCAACAACCACCTATATAGCGTCGATTTCTTCGAAGTGTTTGGGTTTGAAAAAAATCCACAAAAACGAAAAAAAATGCTCGAAGCTTACAAGAACAGCTCAATCGATTGGAAGCCATCTCCTGTAGTAGCCCTAGCCACCAGCGCCGACGACTCCCAAGTCGCCGCAGCTCGCGATGACGGCTCCCTCGAGATTTGGCTCGTCTCTCCCGGCTCCGTCGGTTGGCACTGTCAGCTGGTACCTTCAAATCTCTCGCCTCTCTTTGATTTTCCTCTCTGGTTCATATCATATTCATAAAATTGTGGTTTTTTTTTTTTTTTGATGTGATTTATTGCTCAGACGATTCATGGAGACCCTAACTCGAGGATTTCTTCGCTTGTGTGGTGTCGAGCTGGTTCTAAAGGCTTGCCTTGTGGTCGGTTGTTCTCGTCTAGTATTGATGGTTCGGTTTCCGAGTGGGATCTTTTCGACTTAAAGCAGAAGGTATGCATTGGCTTGATTTGTAAATTACATTTTTGAACTGTACCTTTGATCCATGAAAATATAGTGACATACTCTATAGTGGTTGTGTAATATAGATAGTCATTGCACGCGGTTTTGTTATCATTATAAACTCACATTTGCTTAGTTTTGCAATATTTGGCACATTGAATATGCGGTTTTTTTGGTTTGGAAAGAAATTCTGTGGTTTATTTATGTTTAGAAAGTGTTTCTAAACTCGTGTTTGTTTGCAGACTGTATTATGTTCAATTGGGGTCTCGATTTGGCAGATGGCCGTGGCGCCCTATATTGAGGGTGTAGTTGATACAAAGCCCAAGCCTGAGCATTTGGTAAATGGGTTTTTAAATGACAAGGGGGATGATGATGATGATGAAACCAGTGATAGTGAAGATGATTCTGACTCGGATGAGCTTCAAGAGCAACCTGTCATTGAGCTTCCTCGTCTAGCAATTGCTTGTGATGATGGTTCTGTGCGAATATACAGTATCTCTGATTCGGATGAATTGGTATACACTAAATCATTGCCTAGGGTCAGTGGTGAGATACCTTATCCTCACTGTGTATGCTTGCTATCTCATAGATTCCTTTAGTTTTGAGTTCTAAGAGTAGAGATCATAATGTTGTATTATTATTCTCCAGGACGGGTTTTAAGCGTGACGTGGAGTCCTGATGCAAAAATGATATATTCAGGGAGTAGTGACGGGTATGTATGTGAGCTTTTGTATGTCTGACTACTAAAGTTCCGGCACATGCTTCACCTATCATGCTTGCAATTTTACTGAACTTGGATAAATCATTGATTACTGATTAAAATAATAAATCATGCAACGAAGTCTCTTCCTCCCTTTCTCAGGTTTATAAGATGCTGGGATGCCAAGTATGGTCGTGAGATCTACAGGATTACAGTTGGACTTGGAGGTTCAGGTAGTGGACCAGAACTGTGTGTATGGTCATTACTATCATTGAGGTATAGCACAGATGCATCTTTTTTATTTCATTAGTTTATGGTTGTATGCTTCATTTTGTTTGTTGCTAAGGCACTGCCATACATTGCTGATATTGAGCGGTTGTTCATTTTAGGTGTGGGACCCTTGTTAGTGCAGATAGTACTGGTAGCGTCCAGTTTTGGGACAGTCAACATGGGACACTTTTGCAGGCACATTCTCTTCACAAAGGTGATGCGAATGCTCTGGCAGCGGCTCCCAGCCATAACAGGGTGTTCTCTGCTGGTTCCGATGGTCAGGTATACAACAGGATGCTGGTCCAATTTAAAGATGTCAATAATAAATTTTCTGGTTTATTCATCTGCAATCAACTTGACATGTGGTATTAGCACTTACTTTCTAAATCATCATCTTCTATTTGAAGGTATTAGTGAATAAAATCGTTTTTCAGGTAGCAAACAGTATTCAGCATTGTATTGTTATGCGATATTTCTCTACAAATTGTTGTGGCTAGTTTCACATAAATGTCAATTTTTGAAAATTCAGACCAAATATTTTAGTTTTTTTGATGTTAATAGGGACTGGATTGTGTGACTGCAAGAAAATAAAAATGAAAGCATTTTAGTGACTGATTTGCATGATGAGAGAGGCCTGTTGGCAAGGTTGTCTTAAACTGACACTGACAGTGATGTTGCGCCGAATATTCATGCGAGTTATATAATTGTTGCTAGAATATGAAAAAGTGAAGATGGTTAGGAAAAAGCTAGACAGGGAAACATTTAGAGAAAATTTTACGGGACAGTTAGGAGCTTTCAAATTTTACTTTTTGTGCAACATTATTTCTATTTGGCTATATTGAGCTTGGCTTACATTTATCTGGTTTGTTAGTAAGGCTCAAGCTTTGCTAATAAGCCTTGTTGACCCAACAATATTGGTACTCTAGTCTGGTAGTCTAAAACTTTAGTTCTATTACCTATTGTTAGATTATATAGATGAAAAAGTAATAATAGGGGCTCGGTTTCTGGTCAGCCTAAGCTCTATGGTGATTTTAGGTTACGGTGGGAAGTTGAATGTGCTGGGATGTTCATGATCCAGAACTTCTTGCTAGCTCTCTAGGAGTACTTTAACCCAGAACTTGAATAATGGATTGGTAAACTAGCTCGGTTAGCTCCATTCCATGTATTGTTTCTTCGGTGGGAAATAAGAAAGCTGTTAACCTTCTTCCCAATTATGAGCAAATAAAGAAATATTTTCCCAGCTTATTAATGGTAAAAATGCCAAGAGCCTTGTTGTTCAACTGGTTAGCATCTCCTAGCGTTTCCAACGGAGACATCTAGGGTTCAAATCCCCCTACCCCCAATTTTAGATGTATTAAAAAAATGCTGTTTTGGTTTTTTTAAATCCGCTATCTTCCTTCCTCCTACATTGCTTCTCTTCCTTGATTATGTTGCAAGCTTTTGGGGATTAAGATATCCATAGAAATTAATCAAAGTGGAGGTCTCCCATTTGACAATCTTCTGTTTATGTAATAGGAATTCTGCAAATTTCAAACATAATGAGACATCCCTAATTGTTTCCCTATTATATTTTTAAAAAAAAATTGTGTTCTCATCAAGAGCTTTTTAGTGCAACTAGTTGGCACCTCCTAGTGTGTTTATGACATCTAGGGTTCAGTTTCCCCCCTCCCTGTTGGAACTATTGAATTATATATATATATATATATGTATGTATGTATATTGTTTGTGTTCTCTTATTATCCCTATTTTTATTTATGAGTATGTGACAGATTCTGTGCTGGTTTCTGAACCAGTTTCATCATCTTATTATTCCCTAGAAAATTTGTATTAATGATTTTTATTTTCTTTATATGAGCTGCCTTCTTAGTGGCATTTCTTCTTCTCTTTTATATGGAGAACAAAGGTTCAAATCCCCCCTCCCCACTTGTTGTAACAGTTGAATTATACAATCAAAAAAAGCTGCCCTTTACTAATGTTGTTTGTTTGTAGGTTATTCTGTATAAGCTCTCCAGTCAGAAAGTTGGACCTAGTGATGACAAGGCTTCCTCTATAGTGATGAAGAAATGGAACTACATTGGTTATGTAAGAGCTCATACACATGATGTCAGGGCTTTGACTGTAGCTGTTCCAATCAGCAGGGAAGGTCTGTCTATGAGGGATTTAACGTTGTTATTGCTTTTATTGTTATATATTTACTTTTCTCATGCATACATACACATTCTAGGTGCATGTATGTGCATGGATGAATATAGCCTTTAGTTATTTATAGTTCTTGTCATACTTTTGGGCTGTTCCTCATTTTTTAATTACATTATTTTAATTGGCAGATCCATTGCCGGATGAAAAGATAAAAAGAATTCGTCATAGCGAGAAGCCAATTGAATTTAGTTACCATAAGTGGGCCCACTTGGGAGTTCCTATGCTTATTTCAGCTGGTGATGATACAAAGCTTTTTGCATACTCTGTGAATGAGTTCACCAACTTCTCTCCTCATGATATCTGCCCTGCACCTCAGAGGGTACCCATTCAGCTAGTGCATAATACAGTTTTCAATAAAAAACCACTGCTTCTGGTCCAGAATTCCCATTGGTTAGATATTTCCTGTGTACGCACAAAATGTGTTGCCTTTCCTGACATGGCTTGTGGACCTTCTGGGGGCCTTGCAATGACGGATCTGCTTGCTCGAGTTAAAACAAAAGCATCTCGGAAGATCATTTGCAGTTCTATTTCTAATTCAGGGGCTTTTTTTGCATATTCCGATCATGTGAGACCCAGCCTATTTGAATTGAAGATGCATGAAGTTGGAAAAAGTACGTGGACTGTAAAAAAAAAGCAACTTCCTCCAGGAATACCGTTTGGCCATTCAATGGTTTTTAGTTTTGATTCCTCTCGTTTGATGATAGCTGGTCATGATAGAAGGATATATGTAAGCTGTCCATCTATATTGTTTTGATTTTAATATTTTCACTTTTTATTTTTGTGTAGTATCTTCCTAGTTTGTATTTCAGAAGGAATGCTCCTTGTGGTTGGACTCCTTAGGGCTTAAGTTTAAACTAGGCTGAAATATTTTCAGTGACTTGTGTGAGGTTCACTGAGAGTGTACCTCATGGCTTGTGGCTTGTCTTTCACATATGTCAAGCACTTGTACTGAATTTAGGTTTTAAGCTTTCAATATGGGCATTTATGGTAAAATTATCATTCATAATTTCTGAGGGTTTATGTGTCAAGTGTCTTTTATAATGTTTTACTAACTTTTGAACAGAACTTTCCATTTTTAATTTAGGGGTTTTCACAAATATTCCCCCTGGACTGTGATGTGAAAGTCAAATTGGTACTTGGACTTTCAATTTGAACGATTAAGTCTCTAGACATTGGGTATGTGACATGCAAACCTTCTGTCAGTATTTTCTGTTAAGGCTAACAGATTTAATCATGTGATGTATGCATGGCTTTTGTCACACTATCACTATTTTTTTAATGGTTTTATGAGATATACCTTAAGACCCATTTCTTTATCTAATGAGAAAAAAGGTACACCCTAAGACTACTTAAGAGTAAGCTCTTACATGTAGTTTGACACAAATCCCCTAGGATTAACTTTTCAATGCATTTGATCACCATGTGAATAAACCGGTGGGAAGTTTTAAACCTCATAAGAATGACTAAGATGCATATGGCTCTGAGACATGCTTGCAATGAAGTGCACTAATTGGATTGTGGGAACATCTGGCCAAACCTTAGCATGTGCATGTAGTTTCTGTTAAGTCTTTATTAGCCAAGCATTAGTGCAGATGGATGGAAAATTTAGTTTGATTTATCTACCACCATTTAATTTATGTTTCTTGACCTTTTTCCTTCTGGATACTACAGGTTGTGGATGTTGGCAGCTCACAATTAGTCCATACCTTCACACCATGCCGTGAATTGCGTGATGAGCAATTACCACCTAGTGAGCCTCCTATCACAAGAATGTTTACAAGTTCTGATGGACAGTGGCTAGCTGCTGTTAACTGCTTTGGAGATGTGTATATATTTAATCTGGAGATTTTAAGGTTTGGAACCACACAATGTCAAGCATTTCCTTATGTTACTTTTTCTTGTTACCTAATCATGAGATTCAGACATCATTATTCATGCTTTAGCACTATAGGCACCTAGGGAGATCCTCAGATCCATCGATAAATTGTCTGAGAATGTACTGATTATGATTTTGTTTGCTGAGTGCAAGTAAAGATTACTTTTGCTTCATATTTTAATGGTGGGACTCTAATTGGTATTATGAATTGGTCATTATCTTGATGGTTATGGCCATGGCTGAATGCTTGTGGGGAGGATCCTGTTTAATTGGGCCCAAGGCAGTGTAGTATTGAAGTTCTGATTTTGCTGAATCACAAATTAATCATTATTTAATCAGACTATGGTCACCTTTATGCCTTGACCTTTCTTTGTTATGAACTCCTTTTGGTTCTGTGGAACAGGCAGCACTGGTTCATTGCAAGATTGGATGGTGCTGCTGTTACAGCTGGTGGTTTTCCTCCAAGGAGCAACAATGTGCTTATACTTACAACCTCTTCAAATCAGGTCTATGCCTTTGACGTAGAGGCCAGGCAATTAGGAGAATGGTCGATACAACATACATCTGTTCTGCCAAAGAGATATCAAGAATTTCCTGGGGAAGTCATAGGGCTTTCTTTCTTGCCCTCATCGAATTCGACATCTGTTATTGTTTACAGTGCCAGGTGCTCCTCTCTTCTTGTATATTTGCCTGAGATGTGGTTTTATTAGGGGCTTAAAACATGCGAAAATGCCAAAATGACCAAAGAAGATAACAAGAACTCAACTTGGCAAAAATTAAAGTAACTAAACACTTTAATATATATCGGTCAATATAAATATTGACTTATGTCCTGATAAAAAAAAATTATGGTGCTCCTGGGCATGAGTGTAAACTGCTTAGCTCTTTGGAAAGGTTCCCCTTGTCAAAAAAAAAAAAAACTTTATGCTATATTTATTTCCTATAATGGTATACAAACTAGCACTTCTTTTGCATTTCCAAAAGTAATACCCAGAAATATAATTATGGTTGATTCTCCTAAGAAGCTGCAATACTCTTTCTGATTTTTCTGGGAGACTCCAAAATCTAGTAAGATACTGCTTTAAGGTCAGATATTTGCTGTGTGCATTGAGAATGACACCTCATTTGGTTCAATATTCCCAAATTGTCCTAAAATATGCAATAGGATTTGTGTATTGACAATTGTGCATTTGCTTATCTAATCTTCCTTGAGAATGAATGTTTTGACTGCACATTTATAGCGTGCATCAATACATTAGAAACTATTTTTTGATAAGTTTTACACATATTGTGCTTTTCACAAATTGGCAAAGCCTATATTTACCATATGTTTTCCCACCCTTGTTCTACTTGGTTGGAATACTACGCCTCAAAATCATTAGAACATGCTAGCATTTATTTAACAAGCAGACTTGATAATCATAGGTCTTTTACTGGTAGGTTCAATTTTCACTTTATAGGAGATTGTGCTAGGCAGGGACAGCATAATTATTCTGATGGAAGCTATTGTATTGTTTTATTTTAGATATATAGAAGGCTTTTGTTAAGATACCTAGGAGATTGTGCAAACTAGCTTCAGCACATTGATGCTGAAATTTGGTGGTTAGGCAAGGAAATTTTCCTTCCTGATGTTACATTTGAGAATTGGCCACACCTGTTTTTAGTTCTTTCTGGTAAAAACAGTTTGTTTTGGATTTTGAGATCATCATCATACCTTGAAAAAGACCCGTTTTTCCTTGTAACTGGCATTGTGTAGGACACTTTATTCAACAGTCCATAATTTTGATGCTCTAATTTTTAGTGATATGCCTTACATTGTAGTTTTGTTTATGCTTTAGGGCTATGTGCTTGATTGACTTTGGGAAGCCAGTAGAGCGAGAAGATGAAATTGAGTTGGTAAATGGTCAGGATACAGCATTGAGGAATTTACAGAATACTCCTATCAAAGGGAGACTGAAACGTATATTCAGAGATGGTCAGACAGAAACCAAACTCAACAGTAGAAAAAATTTTGAGTTTTTTTCTTTCAGAAATCCTGTTTTATTTATTGGACACCTTTCGAAAAACTCCCTGTTGATCCTAGACAAACCATGGATGGAAGTGGTTAAAACATTGGATGCTGCACCTGTTCACAGACATGTATTTGGGACATAATTTGCTTTTCAAAAGAGTTTTGTTTACGTCCTTTGAGGGGGGATTCAAATGTGGCAACCGCTGCTTTTCTCCTTGGTGTTGGGGGTCTAAAGCAGGTTTTGTATTGTATGCCTTGAATAATTCTTATTAACCTGTTAAAGTAGTAATTTTTAGTCTCAGTAATTCATTTTCATTTACAAGATCCTTCTTTTCATTGATTTGTATTTTTATTTTCAGCATTGAAGTCTGTTGTTCTCACTTACATTGATACCAAAAAATTTTTTTTTTTTTTTTTTTTTTCTCTTTTGTGGTTCGTAGTTGATTGTAAGTTAACCCTTGTAAAGATCTTTGAATATTCATTTTACCACGATGCAATGTTTATTTCCACCTGAGCTTGTTATGGATAAGAATTCTGCACTTTAGTACCTGTGAGCTGCGTGTTTTGCCAACGAGGCCCTGTTTTTGCAGCCCCACCATCTCCTTCGTATTTTTTTGGGGGTGTTCTCTGCAAGTATTCATTTGTGATCCCTGCTTGGGAGGCTGTGTTTTTTTGTCTTTTTTTGGCATCCAAACCTGCAGTTGTGGACCTGTAGGGGCCACTTGACGTTATAATTTACAAAGAGAGCAATCAAATTTCTGGTTGCGCATTGTTTTCTTACATTGCCTGCGACTTTTCACTGGAAAACTTTTCGTATATCCCAAGATGGAGTTTTGGGGTTTTACGTTTTCAACATTTCATCGTTTTCTTCAATTTAGGCACTGCAAATGCTGTAAATTGTTTGTCGTCTATGGAAGAGATTGCCATGCCAATATCTCATAATGGTGGAATAGGTATTGAGTTCATGGCAAAGCACCAAAACAAGCAGGAATGAAGTATCTCATGAGGTAAATGAAAAAACACAAATCAGTGTAAATTGCTAGTTGTGGTCTTGATTTTAAACCTTTTGTTTTTTTGGACAGAATATGGTACAAATTAAATCAGGTTGATTATCTAGAATTATTGGTATAGAAAGGGTAAACTGGTGCAAAGTTGCATGGAACATGGTCCTAAATATCGTTCTTATACCTTCTTCCTCTGTGCTATCTGCCATGTGTACCAATCATCATAGTTATGCGTTTACCCAATTCGTATAAATATCATATTCACTTCGAATTCTACTACAGGAATCGCTGTTATTTAAAAAGTACCCAAAAGGAAGTTGACAGGACACGGAGGTTGAGGTCTTGTCCGTTTCTTGAAATCCAAAGTCCTTTTCCAAGATATGGGTGCTAATTCTGAGGGTGGCAGCCTCTTCTATATAGAATTATAGATTTACAAAGGAAAAACCGCCAAAAGAAATTCAATTATTGCACCAGTGTTTTTTACATGTATGGATCAAATTCTTAGTGGGTAGCTATCAAGGGTGGTGGGCACTGCTTTCGGTCCCTTTAGGTGGAAAATGAAACTCAGCTTTTGGTTTCTTCCATCACACAAATTGTCTGTTTTTGAGTCTATAATGAGCTTTACATAGTTTCATTTTTGCAAATTTTACCCACCCAAAGTTTGTTGTTAGCTAAGCTGGCAATAGCTGAAGTAGGAAAAAGTGAGGCATTGGCTGGCTTTGGGCCTTAGTATCTTCAATGATCATTATTCATGGCCTATCTGTCTCTCTCTCTCTCTCTTCTATTTGTGTGAATGTGTGTGTGTGAAAATGGGTGTCCATCGAATCAGTTGGAATTGAGGACTCTCTTCTTCAATGGACCACATCTCTTTAATGATGAGTTTTTTTTTGTTTGCTCTCGTTAGTAAGATCTCTAGGTGAATTGAGTACTTCCCAACATGGTTAACTTTAAAACAGATGTGTATTCAATTTCTACCAATTATGAAGTGTTTCACTTTGGTTGGTGGATTAAAGGCTTGTTGATAACCACTATGAAACATATTCATATTTCTTTTGTTTCTTACCATAATTTCGTTCTAGGCAATTTATAGAGATCAAATCCTTTTTTTGTATTAGAAAAAAGAGCCATTTATGGGAGACATTGTGCATGGCAGGACTGCAAAGAATAGAAGACTGTTTTAGGTGTGACAACCATTGATGTCGAAAGAAATAAAACTAAGGAAATTTGTTTAATTTTTGTGTTTTCAGGTTGTTTATCACTGCATTGACAATAACAGATAAGAAGTGGTAGAGTTGAAACCCCCCCCCCCCCTCCCACCCCAAAAAAAGAAAAAAAAAAAGAAAGAAAGAAAAAAGAAAATAAAAAAGGAGGAACAATATCCTATTGAGATCTAATGCTATCTCCTACAGCCCTCTGATCTCATTCTCTCTCTATCTAAAGCAACTGCAGCAGCAGAGACAAAAGATGTGTCATTTTCTAGTTCTTCCATGAAAACCACCTGCCAAGAGTAAAAACAACATTCCTACAAAAGTCAGCAGTACATTCTTGAAGCTTCTACATTTCTATATAGAGAGAAACTCAAAAAATCCAAAACACATATTGAGCCACCTGGTTTTTCTGAAGCTGGTTTTTCACCAAAGGAGGATTTAAAGAAACCAAAATGCTTCTTGAATGCAGATTTTCCCTGCAAATATACACAAGTGGAAGATAGTACCACATAATTAGAATGGAGAAAACCAATCAGGAAGTGAAGATACCTCAAACTGTGTTGCAGAGAAACCCTGAGAGAAGTTCATTAAATTGTCCATTGAATCTTCATTCCTAAAGCGAGCTGTATCATCCTGCAGAATTATCAAGAAGTCACTCCCTGAAGCTTGTTGCAAGTGAAATGCAAGACACACATATTAGTATATAACACTAGTATAGTATATACTATATATTACAATCTACTTGCCTTGGGATAGCTCAATGCAGGGGAGCTAGCAGTGTCATCAAGATTCGATTGTCGTCCCCGTTCATGTCTGCTATGTTCTTTGGCCTTCTTTTTGTTCTTGCTTTTACCAGCCAACTTAGAAGCTGAAGAAGAATAAGAACATCCATTGTCATCTTCATCATCTTCATGGTAATATGAAGGCCCAGAAGAAGCATCAGAGACCAAGGACAAGTCCTCCTCTTCCTGCTCATGAATTCTTGCTCCTTTTCCTCCATAATCATCAATACCACCAACTCTGTTTAACTGATATTCTGAAAGAGATGAATGGTCTAAGTACCGAGTCCAACCAGACTCACACCCACTACTACTCCATTGTGAAGCTGAGATATCCATTATTCTCAGTTTTGAAAAATGAACTCACAAGTTTCAAGTGAACCTCTCAGACTCTCTCTATATGTGTGTGTGTGTGACTATGTGAGTGGGTGGTGGTGTTGTCTATATAAGCAGAAGAAGAGAGAAGAAAAGAGAGGCATAAAAGACCAAACGAATCACACTCAATTCCTAGACTACGTTTGTCCGATGCTCTATCCTTTCGCCTTCTTATTTTATCTGTATGTGCATGTATCAAATATGCCAGTTGGCTAGGTGGGTGGGTGTGCCGTGTGTGCGTGTGTGAGAGAGAAAGACTAACAGTGGTGATGATAAGGGAAGAAACAATAGCAATTGTTGTAACAGTCGTGGTAACTGGTAATGGAACTTAAATAATGCCTAGCTTATCTCTGTGCTACGATTTTGCTATTCCACCTATAAAAGGTTCCAACTACATTAGTATCCCACTAAATTTTATACTTTCGTAAAGCGCTGAGTATTGTTGTACACACTATGAAGCTATGTGTTCCGTATACACAAGTGTGTAACTAATACAACTTTTTGTAAAGTCTCTTGTAGCTTAATATGAGATGTGTGGTTCAAACTCTACCTACATAAAAAATCAATTGATATATTAGTTTAATAATAAATATATATATATATATATATACACGTGGGTTGAGTTAAAGTTACACCTGATAGAACTTTAAGCAATATTCTACTACTTAATATTTTTTAATTGGATGTGAATGATGACAAATCTACCGTTTGATTACATTATTTTCATATATTCTCCATATTTGCAAAATTTCAAGGTGATCAAAGATTAATAGTTATGTCATCAATCAATTGTTTAAATTCAAGTTTTTGTAGTTTAAAATAATGCATAAAAGATGAGTTTATAGATTAAATGGTAAATAACATCCAATTGACATGAAAATTGGTATGAATGTTAAGAACATATAGAACATGTAATTCAACGGTGAGATTTTCAAAATATGAATTCTATAACAAGTTATTGGGTGATGTAACATTGCTTAGAGTTACACAAAGTGTAACTTGAACCCAACCTCATATATATATATATATATATAGGGAAATGCTAACAGATGAAAATGCTAACCGTAAGACAAGGTAAGAATTACATTGAGACCTTGAGACGTTTCTAAAGTTTCATGAACTTTCTTGATGAAAATGAAATCTAACACATGGTTTAGGGACCAGAACTATATCCTGATTCTTGACCCATGTTGAAACTGACCTTAGAAAAAAATAAGCACAAAGTATTACTTTTTTTACACACAGTCATGCGCGTGTGCGCACACTCACACACATATATGGGTTATGCTAACGGATGCTCTTAGGGTAATAGTTAACAATCCATTTAAAGAAAGTTTTTATGAAAAAAGAAGAAAAAATAATTAATGTTTTCACAGTTTTTTCCATTTTCCATAAAATTGGTTTTACAACTTTCTTAAAATGGATTGTCAACTATTGCTCTAAGAACACTCATTAACATGACCCATATATACGTGCGCACGCGTGAGACTGCGGGTAAAAAAAGTAATACTTTGTACTTATTTTTTTCTAAGGTCAGTTTCAACATGGGTCAAGAATCAAGATATAGTTCTGGTCCCTAAACGTTGTGTTAGATTTCATTTTCATCAAGAAAGTTCATGAAACTTTAGAAACGTCTCAAGGTCTCAATGTAATTCTTACCTTGTCTTACGGTTACTATGCAAACAACAGTTACTTATGTGGTAAACATTTATTTTCTTTGTTTAAGATATCAAATTTACTGTATTTCCATATATTTTGATTTTGAGATCAGAATTACTGTGTTTTAATGTACCACTTCAACATTATAAGGACATGTAAAAAAAAAAAAAAAATCTCAATTACCATTGGACATGCTTATGGTGTCCATGCCTATGGTTCAAACCTCATCCACCCTCCTCTACTATTTATATATCAAAAACTTTTACCGTTATGATAATGATAAGTTAGGATAAGAATAATATCGAGATAATTTTAAAACTTCAACGATTAAATTGAATCAATGAATTAGCTAAATAAAACAAAATTGAAACAATGGATATAAAGACGAAACTGGAATCCCACATGTAGTTGAAAGAATAAAATTGTATTTTCAATTTCCCCAAATATAATACATCTTTCTACTTATTTTCCCTAACGTCTTTGTCAGAAATTTACAATGGACATCACAATTACACAACAAGGCTTGCCGTTGGCCATAGGCCCATAGCCTCAAATAATTTTTTGCCTAATGGAAATTGAATACATTATTTTGTATCTTTTGGCATTGCATGTCAGTTGTCAAACTCGTTGAAGATGAAGATTACAAAATTAAAACGTAGCCTCTTTTAATTCCTTTTCTCTCCCCTTTTACTAGTCAGTAAAAATATATATTTGCCCCTTTGTTGGATTTCTAATGATGTAATGCAAGTGCAATTTTTAGATATTACGCTTTGGAACATTCATAGGTTCTAGATGAGATCTCTTCTATCTCACTTTAAATTTGAGCTTATCTCTAAATAGGGATGGAGTCAGGATTTGAAGTTAGTGGACCAATTTTTGTTTTTTGTTTTTTTATATTTTAAAAGTCATTATGAAACTACAAAGAAGCATCTATTTAGGCATTTAGTATTAACAAAACGTCAACAATGGCAAAAACACAAAATCGTTATTTCTTAAATACATTACAATGCAATCATTGATGAAAAGGGTAATTTTTTTTTTAAAATTTTTAAATATTGGAAATTATTTGTGATTGAATCATACAATCATACTAAATGTCACAACAATGACCCTTTCAATGAATAACATCAAAGAATCCATCAAAAATTCATCTTTCATTTTGTTGTGAAGGCTAGTTTTGATGAAATTCATAGCTAGAATTTGATAGAATAACCGAATAGTTTAGTTCATAAATTAGTTTTGATTCAAATTTTTTTAAGGACTTTTTTTTTTTTTTTTGGTTGTTGGTAAAATTGGTTGATTGGACTAAATTTTCTTTAGTTTTTCTACTAGTGATTTTGTTGTTGGGCTAATTTTTTTTTACTTGCTAATTTCATTTTTGGATTTTAGACCATAATTTTTCTTATGGTATTTAAGAGGGACAATGATATTGTTGGGGGGAGGGGGGGAAAATGTAATTTTATTGAACTAAATTGCTAAAATCAGTGTGTGTGTGTGTGTATATATATATATATATTTTTTTTTTGCTAAAAAATTTTGGGGCCGCGCGGGCGGGGGAGTGGGGGTGGGGGGGGGGGGGGGGGGTGGTGGGGGTCGCTTGGCCCCAAGACCAACAAATGGCTCTGTCCTTGTCTCCCAAATTGGAGCTTGATAGATGGTGAGGATTGCATAGTCTTTACGAGTTCTGAATCACTAGATGACCTTTTTTTTTTTTTTAATTTATATTTTTATAATTTGATAGATACAATAAGGGAGAGAGAGGGGTTTGAACTTTGAAAGTTTCCATTGGAATGCTTACTTGAACTTCAAGATTCTTGGCTAATGACCTAAAAACTATCCAAGATGAAAATGCTATAAGAGAAAATTTCTCTAGAAGTCATGCAAAATCTTGCCATTTTTATTTATTTATTAATTACTAATTAAGATACCAATATTGAATTTACTTTTTTTTTTTTAGAATCATATTGAATTTACTTTGAATACTCACTCAGAACTCAAAAGAAAAAACAGTGGGTTAGTCCCACTTTGGTAAATGAGTGTGAGTTAAAGAGATTTAAAGGATATAAGTTTCTTTAAGATTTTCTCTCTTCTCCCCATGTGTGTATGTTAAAAATATTTAGTATTCTCAAAAAAGAAAAAAAAAAAAAGGAACTCAAAAGGCTAGATGCTAAAGGTCGAAATTCTTGATATTCAGTATAGCATTAAAATTCACAAGCCCGTTTGCTTCCTATTTAAAAAAAAAAAATGTTATTGTTCTTAGATTCTCAAAAAAAACATAAAAGATTTAGTCAGAGGTTATCAATTCCTTTGATTCTATATTTTAAGCTTCACAATTTACATAAAATGTGTAATTTTCTTTACGATTAAGTTTTATTGAAAATTCAAGATACAAGTTATACAACAACACCTATGGAATTATACCCAAATTTTGTCTTAAAATTATTTTTTCAGATAATTATTCTTGAAAATAGCATGTTTTCAAAGAATATTAAATAAATTTTTTCTAAAACCATTTTTTCCCAAGTTTTGGAAAAATAAAACAAATTAAAACATCATGTTTAATAAGTTTTTATTTTTTGAAAACGGTTTATAAAAGCTATATTTGAAATTACAGCCAAATTGGTTGGAAGATTTTGCTATTGCATGCTTGCAAGTGCACGAGCATACTCATCACAAAACCATAGCGCATTTTGTTGTTGATTACATATATATGTGTGTGTGTGTGTGTGTAAAAGAATCTAATACTTTCAGAGAAGAAGAAAACAGAGAGCAAGAGAGCAAGAGAGCAAGAAAGATGAGAAATTTCTGGTTGCATTAGCATAAATGATTCTGTACATCAAGATTATATTTATACAAGAAACTAAGCTAACTAACTCGCTAAGCACGAACTAATTGAGCACATTATAAGGAACATGTGTAAGAGATAGTTACAGGTGGTTGTGGCACGTGTGAACACTAAGAAGATAAATAAAAGAACAAAAAAGACTTGTAGCTCTGTTATATGTACAAAATCCTTTTCTGTCGTATAGCCTATGTTTAGTTCTTCTTATTTGATGCTTGTAGCTGGTTCTTCTTCTTGCTTTTGGGTGCTGAACTTTGACAGTCCTCCTCAAGATGAGAACCAGAATTATGAATATTAACTATGTTCATCTTGGTAAGTAAGTATTTGAGTTGTTGACCACTTAAAGCTTTAGTGAGCAAATTTGCCAATAGTGAATGTGTGGGAGTATAAAACAATCTAACAACTTTATCTTGCACTTTATCTCTAACCGAGTGATAGTCAACTTCAATATGCTTGGTTCTTTCATAAAAAACAGGATTTTCTTCAATGTGAATGACTGCTTGATTATCACAGAAAAGTAGAGCAGGCTGTGGGTGATAAATTTCCAAATCCTTCAATAAAACAAGTAACCATGTCATCTCACACACTGTCATTGCCATGGCTCTATATTCAGCTTCAGTAGAGGATCTGGACACTATAGATTGCCTTTTAGACTTCCATGATATCAAGGAATCTCCCAAAAATACACAATATCTAGTAGTGGACCTTCTTGTATCTACACAAGAAGCCCAATCAGTATCTGTGTAAGCCTTCAAATGTAGATCAGACTTGGTTGATAACAAAATGCCTTGGCCAGGACACCCTTTGATGTATTGAAGAACTTTATAAGCTGCATCTAAGTGTGGTTTCCTAGGCTTAGAGACAAATTGGCTGAGTTTATTCACTGCATAACCTATATCTGGTCTAGTGATGGTAAGATATAATAATCTTCCCACCAATCTTCTATAAATCCCTGGATCAGAAAGTAGTTTGCCATGAAACTTACTTCACTTCAGGTTTTGCTCCATTGGCACCTTACTAGGTTTGCATGTTGTCATACTTGCTTCTTTCAAAACTTCTAGAGCATATTTCCTTTGGCAAATGGAAATGCCTTTATCTGATCTTGCCACTTCAAGTCCAAGGAAATACTTTAGAACTCCAAGATCTTTGAGTTTGAATTCCTGATCTAATGAAACCTTCAATTTATCAACAGCCTGAATGTCATTGCTAGCAATTAATATGTCATATACATAGACAAGTAATGTTATGAATGAGTTATTGAACCTCTTAGTGAACAAAGAGTAATCTGCCTTGGACTGCTTGAAACCATACTTCAATAAGGTATTTGAAAACTTAGAATACCACTGCCTTGAGGCCTGCTTAAGACCATACAAGGACTTGTTGAGCTTGCAAACTATATTGGCCCCCTTGCTGTGAAAGCCTTGAGGAAGCTGCATATACACTTCTTCATGCAAATCACCATGAAAGAATGCGTTATTGACATCCAATTGACTTAAATGCCAGCCTTTCATAGTAGCAATAGCAAGTAGAGCTTTGACAGTAGTCATCTTAGCAACATGAGAGAAAGTTTCAGTAAAGTCTAATGCCTCTTGTTGAGTAAACCCTTTGCTTTGTATCTTTTCATAGACCCATTAGCCTTGTACTTCACACTATATACCCATTTACAACCTATAGCCCTTTTATGAGGAGACAAAGGAGTAAGGGTCCAAGTATTGTTGGATTCTAAGGCATTGATCTCAACTGTCATGGCATCTTGCCATTTGGGGTCTTTGACAGCCTCATGATAGAACTTAGGTTCAGGGATAGTAGCAATTAGGGAACAATAAAGGGAATAAAAAGAGGACAATTTAGAGGAGTTAAGATAGTAAGATAAGGGATATTTTGTACTTGAAGTGATGGGAGCAGAACCAGAATTGTTGGTAAGATTGGAAAGAGCATGATCATCACAAGTAACATTGCTCCATTTATAATCTTATAAGTAAGCTGGAGGTTTGGAAATTCTAAAAGATTTTCTTAAAGGAGGATTAGAGTTAAATGGTAGAGAAAGAGAATCTGCGGAATTTGCAGGAAGATGATTGAAATCTGCAAAAACACCAGGAATGGGAACATCAGGTAAAGGTATGAAAGGAGAAGATATGACTGTCTTGGAAGATGGAATGATGGGTGGAGCCACTGGATTGGATGCACTAGAATCAACAGAAATGTCTGTGTGTGGAGAAGGAAAAGACTCAAGAACAAGGGGAGATGTAAAGTCAGGTTCAGTAGCAACTGAAGGGAAGATATGAGGCAAAGAAAGAGAGGAATGGGGAGAATAAGTAGTAGAAACAAAAGGAAACACAATTTCATGAAAGAGTACATCTCTAGAGATAAAAATTTTCTTGGTGAGTAAGTTGAGAAATTTGTAACCCTTGACACCAAAAGGATATCCAAGAAAAACACAAGGTGTGGATCTAGGTTCAAATTTATTTCTATTGTGGCTAAAGTGGAAGCAGAACATAGACAACCAAAGACCTTTAAGTGATCAAATGATGGGAGTTGACCATAAAGCTTCTCAAATGGCGTTTTATTCTCTAAAACTGAAGTAGGCAGTCTATTTATTATGTACACAGCAGTAAAAACACAATCACCCCAATAAGAAATAGGGACATTGGACTGAAATTTCAATGCTATAGCTATATTAAGGATATGTTGGTGTTTCCTCTCCACAACTGAGTTTTCTTGTGGAGTAGCAACACAAGAATGCTGGTGAATTATACCATGACTAGCATAGAAATCTTTTAAGAAAAATTCTGGAGCATTGTCAGTCCTAATGGCTTTAATATTGGTATTAAACTGTGTACATATCATGTTATAGAAAGAAATTAATAGAGGCCTAGTTTCAAATTTAGATTTCACGAGATATAACCGTGTAGATCTAGTGGCATCATCTACAATAGTAAGGAAATATTGTAAACCATCATGAGTAGCTTTAACAAATGGCCCCCAAACATCACAATGAATAAGATCAAAAGCAGTAAAAGATATATGATTAAAGAAAGGGAAGGGAAATCTTTTCTGCTTAGCAATAAGACAAACAATGCAATCTTTATTACTGTGTAAAGATGGTACATCTGGTAAACAATGATGAAAAGCTTGAAGCTTGTCTTCAGACACATGTCCTAGCCTAAGATGCCAAAGATATGGCTTAGAAATAGTAGAAACAAAATTGACAAAGGACTTGAAAACCGACTTTAGAGTGAAGGAAACTTTTGAAACAGAATTACAAAGCTTGAAGATTGCAGCAGGTACATATTGTGATGTATTTTACCCAATCCAATTGTTTTCCAACAAGTAAAGTCCTATATGAAACAATAATTGGAGAGAAAAACAACGCAAAAAGATAGAGACTTAGTCAATTTACTCACTGATATGAGGTTGAAAGTAAAGGTTGGTACACAAATCACATTCTTTAGAATTAAAGTAGAAGTGACTTGAATGGTACCTATGTGAGTGATAGTTACCTTCTCACCATTACGAAATTGAACAAAAGTAGAAACACAACTGGTAATTTTAATGAATGGGGTAATAGAATAAATTATGTGATCTGTTGCCTCAGTATCTAGAACCCAAGTTTCATTACCAAAAGCAGTTTTGTTGCTAGGATTAACAGCAAATATTGTATGCTCCATGCTTAGGCATATAGATTCTTGAAATAGTTCACAAGAATTACTTGAAAGTGCAGAATTTACTGAATGAATTGCATCATTGGAAATTGAAGCAGAAGCATGAGCACCTAACATTGACAATAGTTGCTGGCATTGCTCTGAAGTAAATGGAAAAGGAGTAGTCTGATGAGTGAAATTTGATTGGGCTTGGTCTCCTTCAACTGTGACCTGATGAGCCATAGAAACTTTGCCCTTTTGCTTGTATCCTGGAGGAAAACCTACAAGCTTGTAGCACTTTTCCATCACATGACCAACTTTCCCACAATGGCTGCAAATAGGCCTTCCTTTTCCTCCATTACCTTTGACATTCTTGCCAGCATTGCCATAAAAATTCGAGTTTTGAGTGAACCCTTGGTTCTTGACAATCCCAAAACTCTTTGTCTCTCTTTTTGGGAGAAAATGGGCTTTTGCCCTTTCTTTTTAAAATATCTAGCAAAATGCCCAATGTCTGAAACTAATTAGGGAAATGCCCCTGTTTTGAAATTTGATTTTCTAAAAATTGAGTTTCAAATGTATAACTCAATTTTTGGAACATCGAGTTATAGTGAACGTGGACTTAGAATTTTTTTTTTCCTGGAACTCGAGTTCCATGTAAAGTACTCGAGTTCCAGAATTTTTTATTTTTATTTTTCAATTTGCTATAACTCGATTGGCCAAAAACTGAGTTTCAAAATAAGGGCATTTCTCTAATTAGTTTCAGACATAAGAGATTTTGCTAGATATTTTAAAAAGAAAGGGCAAAAGCCCATTTTCTCCCTCGTCTTGAATGACAAAAGAAAAAGCTTTACCAATGGAAGGAATAGGCTCCATCATCAAGATTTGAGTTTTGACTTGTGAATAGGCATCATTCAATCCCCCATTGAGGAATTTCATCAACGAATCTTGATGTTGAAAAGATGTAATTTTGTCATTGACTCCACGGGTACATTTACCACAAGCACAACATGGTAGAGGCCTGAAATTCAACAACTGATCCCAAGCTGCTTGAAGACCTGTAAAGGAGCTTGTTACTGTTGAATCTCCTTGCATAACCGTGGATATCTGCTTTTGAAGCTAAGAGATTCTAGGTCCATTAGCCTGAGAGAAACAATTTATGAGAGCATTCCAAACTTCAAGAGCCGTATCGTTGTAAATCACACTGGTTGTGATATACGAAGAGACCGAATTCAAGATCCATGATGAAATCATGGAATTGTTCTTGGACCAAGCTAGCTTCTCAAGAGTCGTGACTGCCATAGAAGCCGTGATAGATCCATCCACGAATTCGAGTTTGCTTTTGGCATCTAAAGCCATTCACATAGCTCTGGCCCATGTAGGGTAATTGTCCTCCATCAAAGATTGAGAAACCAGAATCGCACTAGGTGATTCACCGTAGTGAAGGAAGAACGAGCTTCGAGGATCCTCCATTGGAGAGAGCTCACGTTGAGCAGAAGAAGAAAAGGAATTTTGGCTAGGGTTTGATGCATAGAGGCTTTAAGCTCTGATACCATATAAGAATCTAATACTTTCAGAGAAGAAGAAAATAGAGAGCAAGGGAGCAAAAAAGATGAGAAATTTCTGATTGTATTAGCATAAATGATTCTGTACATCAAGATTATATTTATACAATAAACTAAGCTAACTAACTTGCTAAGCACTAACTAACTGAGCACAGTATAAGGAACACGTGTAAGAGATAGTTACAGGTGGTTATGGCACGTGTGAAAACTAAGAAGATAAATAAAAGAACAAAAACGACTTGTAGCTCTGTTATATGTACAAAATCCTTTTCTGTCGTATAGCCGATGTTTAGTTTTTCTTATCTAATGCTTGTAGCTGGTTCTTCTTCTTGGTTTTGGGTGCTGAACTTTGACAGTGTGTGTGTGGGGTTTTGTTATTGTTTTTGTTTATTTGTTGTTGAACTTGTCCTAATCTATCCTAAATTGCTCCCTTGGAGCCAGAATCCTAGACTCTCCTCAACCCAGTTACCCATGACAAAATTTGACTCTAAACATATTTGAAATAATTTTTTCTAAGCTATTATGTGATAAATTATAAAACTATCTATATATATTATTTAAAAAATTAATATGATTAAAACTATACATAGATGAATTAGAACTTAGTAAAGTAAAGTAAGATAACCCAAATATGTTTTGAGCCGCCAAAAGGTAGGTGGTGAAGGCTTGAAGCACATTTTGTTGTTGAAATTTTTTTATTTTTTTTGGCTAAATTATTTTTTTATTTTTTTATTTTTTTTTGGCTGAATGATTGACTAAATTTTTGTTGAAAAATGAAAACTGTTTTAGTTTATAAGGGGAGACTTGGTCTTCCTCGGCGTCTATGGGGTAAGACTAGGACATTGTCAATTAAGATTATTATTAACTTGAAATGGCAACTCTCAATCAAAAGATTTTTCAAAGTATTTCATCGAGTGACCATTTTGCTTTAAGATTTTTCAAATGAGAATTAAGAATTATATATTTTTTGCTTTATACAAAAGGAAAAAACTTCCATATTCTTATTATGGCCTCATTTGAAGAGTGGCATTGTGATATGGAAAGATGTGTGGTGCGGTCCCGTCACTAATTTGGTTACAACTTGCAAAAGAAGCGTGGAAAATAATCAATGAAATATCTTGTCTAGTCTCCTAAGCACGTGTTAAATAAAATATGGATTTCTTGAATTTTTGGTTGAGTCCTGATAGAACCAACTCAATTTACTCTTATTTTATTTAATGTTAATACTTTATTTTGTTAGAAATTCAAAAGTTGGTACATGATTGTGCGCTATGCACTGTGCAGCATTATAAAAGAAGATTAAGAGACATAATTTGGAGGCCCTAAGTTTCAAATAATAAAATTCTCTATGTAGGTACGCATGTGTATGCATACACATATATTTCAAAAAAAAAAAAAAATTCAACTTAGGGTCTCCTTAGATCACCTCAAGCAGTTAATTTAAAATTGAAAATTTCAAAAAATTGGTTATTCAAAATGCTATTTTAGCTAACCACCTCTTTAAATAAACCCATGACAAATTCTTTATTAATTATTTTTCTAATCCATTTAAATATTTATTGTTAATTTTTTTATTATTAGGAAAAAGTTTACAAATGCCCTAAAACATTGGTTTAAAAAATATTTTTAGAAATTTTTTATAGAAAAATTAATAAAACATTTTATATTTTTCATAAAAATGATATAATTTTTTTTAAAAAAATAATCAATTAATAAGTGCTTTAAGAATACCTAGTACCGTAATTATTATTACACGGATTAGGATCCGGTGCAATACCTTAAATATTAGGGTATTGCACTGGTTGCAATTCACCCATCTTCTCTCACAATTTTTTTTTTTTTTTTTTACTTTTCATATTTTTAACTTTTACTTTTCACTTCTTTTAACTATCTTTTTTTAACTTTTTTGAATAAATAATTAAAATTAAAAATTATTTTTTGCAACTATCAATTTCAACAATTTATAAGAATTACATGTAGATATTGCATCTAATTTCAATCCATTATTAAACCCTCAGTCAAATCAAACATCAAATCAACACCTAACACTTCCCGTCTACCACACAACTACTTTGAAGAACCTAGGCCACCACACATAAAGACCACCTATAAGGCTAGAACATTGGTCATCAAATCCAAATCACATGCAAAATTAAATATTTCCGGAAAAAGTAAAATTCCCTTGGTCACACCCCCAAGCAACCACCAATTCCAAAGCAACCATTGCTTGATTGCAATGACGACTAGTTCGGGGGCTAATCACTAATAGGTGGTCAACAATCCAAAGAAATTATGGCTTCATTCACCTCAAAATTAACCCAATTTGACACCAATAATGGTAGGTGTTTCTTGGTTCCAATGTATTACATTAAGACGATCTTTCAATGGTTGGATTACATAGACCATCGTTGTGAAATGTTCACGATGATGTTTGGAAGTGGGAGACTATGTTGTCATGAGGCTTCATAATGGGAATGGAGGTTGCTTTTGGCTATGGGTGTGGGGAATGAAGAGAGATAGTAAGAGAACGGATTCGAATCCTGAATATCTTCGTTAAAAACACCCGCAGATGTTAACCAATTGAGCTTTAAGCCTACAAGGCTCGTGGCCATAGTATAGTGACAGTTTCGATGCATAGAGTAACTATAAATTACAAGAGTATATAATTGGCATAGCCAATAATGTATCTGTTGGAGCTTCAATTTCTGGTTTGTTCTAATAATTTTTGAGAGAAGAATATAGAGGAGTGGTTGGAGATGCTTTTATTGACTCTGGGATTGCCTGAGATTTATTTTGGAGTACTGGAGATAATTGATCAGGTAACATAAATCACTGGCCATAACTTCTTGCAAAAAGCTAATGCCTTACATGTGAATCATTGATAATGATATATAATGTGACTCTCATTAGCAGATAATGGGACCGACATTAGGTCTTCGCCTAAGGGTTCAGTCAAATTTGTCTCGAATATTAACCACATGTGCTAGTCCATGATCCACAATTTGGGTATATGAGAATAGTCAGTCAAAGGTTTTAATTTTTTATTTTCTTTAAATTAACTCTAATGGTTTGTTTGTTTCTACATTGTCCTCAATAATTGGGAAAAGACATTTCTCTTGCAAAATCTCATTCATTGTGATTAGTAAAATCAGTGATTGTCTTACATTTGAGTTATGATATAAATATCTTCTCCTTTTTTTCCATGTGTGTGTTAAAAATACTTGATATTTTTTTTTTAAAAATAATTATGATATAAAGACCTTTTTATACACACCGTTTCGCCAAACTATAAAATAAACCTAATTTCAATTTGTAATAATAATAAAAATAATAATAATGAATGAATGAATAAATGATTCTCTTACATGTATTATTTTACCTCCACTATTCACGTTTTAAATGTGAACACTACTTTCTTTGCTTTTTAAAATGTGTATATCAATGATTGTGATTGTGAATATTATGTAAAAGAATGGTTGTAAAATAAGTATAAGAGTATACTTAGTCTAACAATAATAATGATAATAATAATATCGTTGATAGTAAGGGATTTGTGAGTTGTGAAGCCAAAAAAGGAAAAAGAAGAAGATGAAGAAGAAGTAGTAGTGCATAACAATATTTCTCAAATGGATTATGGATGTTGCTATTTGTACACCTTATGTTAGTTTATGGTTAGCCTAAGATTAATTATATATTCTCTAATATATAAACTCTACATTGAGTTTATTGTAATACAAGTGCTCAACATATATAATATGTTTTCTCATTATGGACGTGAGCCGTTAGACAAAACCACGTAAACTTTTGTATGTGCTCTCTTTTTCAAGCTTCCACTCATCATTCAATCATCGCACAACAACTTTCACAATATTTATAACATATCTTGTTCATTTTAAATCGAAATTATAGGCTGAATATTGATTTTTTTTTTAATTATAAAAAATTGAGATATCTCAAAATTCAAATAGAATCAAAATTCGCAGGGTCCCGTTTCCTATCTCGGTTTTAAAGAGAGAAGTGCAGTATTGGCTTTGGCTGCAGTCTGCACCATGAGTATGAGGTCCCCCTTACCTACAATGCTAGCAAGGTCAACCATTTCTACTTGCTTGACAGTTGCCACTAAAGCATGCACCGTCCTTCAAAAGAATTCAAACCCTTGTGAAGATTCTTCTGCTACTCCTTCAGGAACATCTTCTTAATCAACTTTATTGCTCTTGAAGTTGATGCTAAGCCTCTAAAACAGACAACAAGAGTCAAAATCAAACCCAATAATCCTCCTGTTTTATCAAGAAAATCAAGAATGCTTACAAAACGGCCATTTTCAATTCTTCTTTTATTGGTACCTTTGTCCTTCTAATTTTATTGCATTAATAATTGAGACAGCTGAGAAAACATGTAAACCTATTATCAAAACATTAAAAATAAAAACAAAGAAAAAAAATGCAAACCCATGTTGCATGCACTGCACATGCAAAAGGCTTATTGTGAGGAGTTGAAAAATTTGTAACCCTTACTGTTATGGGTTGGCTGATCCTGATTCATTAGAAGCCTGAAGTCTTCACACATGGATGCAGAATAGAAAGCCTACTAGACCATATCATTCTGGTTATATGCTTTTTAAAAACATATCCGACTGTAATTTAAATGATTTAATTAAGAAAGCTTTCAAAATATAGTGATTGCTTCTGCTGTTGAATCATCATCCTCAATATAATGATTGCTTCTGTTGTTGCGTTTTACCATATCAGGTTTCTAGCAAGCTCTAATACCAATTGAATTAGACCATAAAGTTTGAATATGTTAGATATCATTCTAGTTAAATGCAAATCTTTGTGCTGGTTTGGATACGGATGATTTCTCCTGCGTTTGCGTTTTTTGCTTTTTTTTTTTTTAACTATCCAGCGCCTCTTGTACGGTTTATGAGACATGAACAGTACGCAAATGAACGGTAACTCGCGCGTGAATAATAACTTTTTTATTATTTTTTTTTATTGTTTTCAGTTTTCAGTTTTCGTTAATGGTTCATTGAATAAACAATCAAGTATATTGAAATTTGTGAGTTTCAATTAGCTCAATTGGTAAAGTCTCTGATGATTGAATAAGAGATTTGAGATTCAATCATCGACTATACAAAAAACCGACTAGTGTCTTGATCTTTTCATTTGCAAGCTGTATATTGATATTTTTTTTTGTTTGCCAAGTGCTAACACTATTTAATACTTATGAGTTCACGAGGGTTAAAAATTCTCATAAGCTTCAAACTATTTATAAGGGCACTCATCAAGTAGACTTAAAATATTTTAGAAAAAGTACCACTGCGTACTCTTGGTACGGTGGTCACTCCACAAATATAAATGCTCATAAAGTGTGGAAGGTAAGGACTAGAGTTCAAACTTCTAAGAGAAACTTCACACACGTATACATTTAAATTATGTTAAAGTAAAAGTTCTATCTTATAGAAAAAAAAGAATAGACTTAAGAATGACAAGTTGAATGTCATTCTCATAAAGGCACTTCAAAGAAGAAAGAGGGTCTCGTAGCTTGGTCGGTTTCAAAATGACAATATTGGAAGTGAATTGATTCTTGTATGAAGAAGATACAGCTGGACATTGAAAAGTGAAATAGTAACTATATTTTTTTGGAAATAGTAACTGGCGTGCTACTTTAATTTATTTTCATGACCTTTTATGACCATCCATCCTTGTGGTATTAAATTATTAACTGTAGAATTTTCATTGCTACATCCATCAATCGCGATAGTTGTTGACCCGACTATTGCCTTTTGAAAATTTTTTTTTTTTTATCTATTTATTTATTCTCGGTACTTTCCATTTTTTTTTTTGGTATAGAAAATGTTTTTCTATTCACTATTCAGGATAGATTTTTCATGAATAGAAATTTTTGTTGATATAATTATTTAAAATTACAAGAAGTATTAATAATTTTTTGTATGAATCAAACAACAATAAAATAATTTTTAATTAAAAAAAACAAGAACACAATCAAATACTGGAAAAATGAGTCATTTTTATAAGGAATGTTAATAATCTAAGAGTACCCACTTTGGAGTGCTTCATTAAAGTTTTTTTTTTTCTATATTTATTTATAAAATCAGCATTCAAATTTTAAGGGAAAGAGAAATCAAACCAATATAATTTTAAATGTCTAATCAGATGATGTACCATGCATTCGGTGCATTTATTAGACGTTACTCATGTGAAAGAAATGATTGAACTATGATATTTTTTTTCAAAAAAAAGAAAGAAAAGGAACTACTACAACCTCAACAGAGTAGTAGGACTGTACGTAGCATTGAACTATGATATTGTTAATGGGAATTTACTAGTTTTAGGTCTAATTCACGTCAGTGGACGCTATTTTACAGATCAGCAGGACAAAAAACAGAAAAAACCATTAGATACATGCCTGTCATTGTCAATCAAATGTTTTGATCAGCAGACGACTTTGATTGTGAAGTGTGAACCCATGTCCGATGTTTACACAACACAGCTAGCAGTAAAAAGCTGTGGTGGATAATTCATCAAAAAAAAAAAAAAAAAAAAATCCGTAGTGGATAAATTGAAGTGGTCCACTTCAAGGATTATTTGCTTGTGGTTGATAAAAGGTAAAAGGTTCCTTTTGGGCTATAGCCATATGATTTTTGTAGAGATTCAAGCATTTATATCAGTGTTTGTCTAATAAATTTTTTTTTATTTATATTTTAGTCAATTAAATTAAAAATTCACCCTTATTAGATTATGTAAAGTTGTATAAAAATAAATGGTTATTAATAACCATGTAAATGTATACTAACATTATTCATTATATATTTAATTTTTTATTATTTTTTCAACTATCTCGAGAACGAAGGAAAAATTGATAATTTAATGAAATGTAGTATAAAATTATTAATATAATGTGCGATGTTTTAAAAAATAAATATGTAAAAAAAATTATTATGTTAAAATAAACTGAATATTTTGCGCTAACTGATTTTAATACTTAATACTCTAATATCTTATGTTAACACTTTTGGCTATAACCAATTAATTTCGAATTATTATCAGTTGTGCCAAGCTGATTGTTCAATAGTGGCCACATGTTCTAGTTAAACCCTTGTCACTTGCACAATAATTTGTAAATTGGCAAACCCCATCATCTTTTGAGGAGGATTACCAGGATCAAAACTTTTTACAATACTCAAGCCTTATCCTCCAATATCATATAGATTCATAGAATCCATTGTTAGTACTGATAAATGACCTGACATAATATGAGCTGAACTATGTACTATGTACTAAGCACATTGAACCAACTATGCGCGACAAATTTTAAACTGTATGCAGTCTTGTCCATAGAGAATATCAAGATTAATTGAATCGGGATGGAGGTTAATTCAATTAGCAATAGTGTGTTGATTTGTGGGGAAACCTCAATGGAAATTCTCATTTTGTAATAGCTATCTATCAGTTGTGGGTGGAGAGTGCCCTTTAATCCAAGAGCAAGGGGACATGCTAAATTTAACTCCACAATGGACAAATTTAGACTAACCACATCCACCTTAACCAGTCACAATATACATTCAACCACTTTAATGCCCCAACTTAATTAAAAGCTTACGCTACTAAGCTCGGCAATTAGCAATAGTATGACATTGTAAGTTGGGGGTAAAACTCAAGTACTTTAGGCACAAAGAATAGCAAAATTAATTGAAGGGGATGGCGGTTAATCTTTTTTTTTTTTTGTTGAATAAATACGAGGTTAATTCAATTAGTCATAGTGTGGTATAATAACTTGAGGGTAAAACTTAGTACTTTAGGCACAATACATTAAGTTGTTTGATCAAATTCAAAAACTTGATTGTATTAATCAATAAAAAACAAATAAATTTGTTTTAAGCACAATTAAGTTTAAAACAAGTAAATGTTTGAATTGAATTGGAATCTTAATGTAGTGCAAATCCTGCTAAATTGGTCAGGCTTTTTTTTTTTCAACAACCCTGGTCTAAATGATTTGACATCCTATTATTGGTGATGGTGAGTGCCTGGTTTGGTTGTAGAAAGTAGAAACTAGAAAGTATTTAGTACATTGTGGACCCGCTGTTGTTGTGAGACACCCATTGCATGCAAGAATTTGAAAAGTTACTTAGCAGACTAGCACCACTGCCACGCAAATCAAGAATCAAAGATGTTGTTTATTTGTGATGTCGGACTGGTCAATAAGTCTTAGGTGATTTTAAATAGTTTCAAAAAACCAATCAACTAAGCTTTCATAGCTCAGTTGGTTAGAGCACCCGTTTAGTAAGCGGGAGGTCGTGAGTTCGACTCTCAATGAAAGCTGCCACTTCAATTATGAAAGAGCTGCCACTTCTGACTTCACCACAAACAGCTTTATTATTATGCTTTGTATTTGGCACAACCTGAACCCCTACTGCAAATGAAAATCAATTTTAATTATGGCAGTTTTGTTGTCTGTGGTGTTTTTCATCTTGATTTTTTCTCTTCTTTGCAGATTTTCTGCTTGTTCTAGGTATTTGGTCAGGTTTTTCTATTAAAAAAAAAAAAAAAAGCCCACTTCAAATGCAAATCAATTTTGAGGTGTCATGGTGACACCTCAAAATTGTGACAGTTTTGTTGTCTGTGGTGTTTTTCAGCTAGTTTTTTTTTTCCTCTTCTTGCGATGTGCTATTGTTTTAGACTTTTAGTTCTAGTTGCATTCTGTGACCTTGTTGTATTTGCAGATTTTTCTGCTTGTTCCAGGACAATGTATTTGGTCCAGTTTTTCTAATAAAAGTATGAAACCACTTCATTGCAAGCCAACGGTATGATGAAATTCTGAAAATAGTGAAATACTAAGAGTTTGTTGGGATACCGTTTATTTTATTAAAACTGAAAACTTATTGCTGAAAGTACTGTAGATAAAAGTAAAAGTTAGCTGAAATAATACAATAGGGTCCATAAATAGTATCAAAGAGTGCAATGGGATCTATAAATAGTAGCAAAAATAAGCTGAATAGTGGAATAATTTTCATTTTTTATTGGTATCCAAACAGATGCTAAATACTACTAATGGTGCATAGATGGAGACTGGCAGCAACATCAATCTTGCCAGGCTGGTGTGATATAATCAGCAAAAAGCAGTGAAGAAAAAGAAAATAAAAAGAGCAAACTTTAGTGATTATCTAACCACATCAAGCTGGAAACGATTAACAGTAGCAACAAAACATTTCAAAGCTTTAAAGATGGCATATATAAACTACACAACAAAGTAAAAGTTTTTAAGTGCATTTTTGCTTCCCTTTTGCATAATGAGTGAAAGATAAGAGCTCTATCTGTAGTATTCAAATACATTATTTCATAGGTCTAAAGGGTTGGGAAAAGATTATTAAGTCTGCATGGTAATCCATAGAATTCATCATTTCTAAGATCCGAACTATATATGCTGAACCTCTCCCACCATTGCAAACTGGTGTCTTTTCTTGTGGCATCAGTTTCAGGAGAGAGTGAGCAATCCAAAATCAAAGCAACCAGTGCAGCCACTGTTGTGTGGGACATGAAGATGACAGTCACCATATCGTCAAACTGCAAGTTATAAGTCAATATTAAGTAACATGCCAATAGTGGGAGCATTAACATATATATTGACTAAATAATTTGATATGTAAGACCAATTCAGTTCAAGACTCGCACCCATCCAGAGCTGGTGTGAACATGACCAGAGCGGAAATCTATATGATAATATTCTCTGAAGTATTGTGGTACTGAAATGCCCATGAAGAAAGAAAAGCCCAATATGAATTTTGTTCTGAAACTGTTCAAGTTACAGAATTGGAGAAAGCCAAGACCTGCAGAAGCTGCACACAATATTATAAACCATGTTACGGTTCATTTTGCATTGACAGGAAACAACAAATCTCTAAAAACTGAGCATGATGCCCTGATCGTAGGGAAGTTTAGGTGAAATAGAATACTTACAAACATAGCCAAAGAACACACAGTACAAAGCTGCTACGATTGGTAGAGGTATAGAAGCGAAAAGCGCTCCAAATTTTCCTGGTCAAGAACACGATTACCCACATTTAAATTGATTACATCTTAAATATGATGCAATAGGCATGATTTCAAATCTTCTATATACCACTTTTGGATGCATTTCAGTTCTGAAGATTACAAAGAAAGCAGTTGATGGTGAATGTGAATGATAGGAGTTGTCCTCTCTTCTAGTTTCACATTCTAAGAATAGGATGGAATGTTACATTCAGCTGGGCATGGTTAGAAACTGATTAAGTTTAATACCTAACACTGCCAGGGTCCTCAAAAGTGAATTTTGTTTTCGAACAACTATCTTTCAGAAAGAACTCATATTTAATATAAACCACCAGTTACTATAAGTGCCAACAAGCTATAAGCATTGACATGATAAGAGTTACTAGAGCTAGCATACCAAACACAGAGAAGAAAATCATAAACCCTGCTGATATTTGGATGACTCTTCGACTTCCAACTCTTGTCAATGCCAATAGACCAGCATTTTCCCTATACATGAAGCAAATCACATAAGGAAAAGTAATAAGGAAAAAATGTTCAAATACTTGGGTTGTCTTCCTTTATCTGTAAATCATGTTGCACCATGTGTGTGTGAATCTTTTTTTAACACTAAAATATGTTTTTGTGTTTTATGATCTGATAAAGAATCAAACCTCCTTTAATGTTTTTGCCATTCTATACGTCCTTGAAAGTGGGCTCAACCTATGAGAACTGTTCATAATATTTCAAAGAAGGCAGTGTATAACCTTCCTCCTCTGTTCTATTCATACCTATTTATTGTTACTACCATAAAATGTCTCTTCTATAACAACAATAATTTATTTTTTATTTTGGTGACATAAATTCATAGAAGACAGTTGGAAAATGTCAAATGAAGTAGTTGGTAGTTGTACTATAAACCTAAAATTTTTATATTATTTCTAACAATAATAGTTGGTTTTTTGTTGAAAGTTTACCCCTCCCCCCCACTTTTATGTTGTGAACAAATAAAAAAATAAAGGATTTTAATTTTTTATTTTTTTTTACTTATTTTGATTGAGTATTAGATTGAACCATTTTCTGTTTTTCAACTGCATCAGATCAGATCACCATTAACAGACGATATCCAAAATAAACCTACTAGTCCATAAACTAGAGTTAGAGGTGGAGCCAGAAGACCTTCATCTGATTTGCTCTATAATAGTTTTTTTTTTTGGATAGGATGTTCTATAATAGTTTATATTGAATAAGAGGCTTGAACTTCTTACACTGAAGCGCAAGCGCCAGTTACACATCCAAACATGCCATTGAGCAGAACTCCTACTCCCTGAAAATCAAACAAATGGCAGAAGTGAAGGAGCAGCAAAAATTTAGTCTAAAATGAATAGAGAGAGAATCATGATATGTATATGAGGCATCACACAGACACATCTTACCAGCCAGCCAACGCCACGGCTAATAACAGAAGGTGGCACTGGTGTGGCACTGCCATATCTAGCTGTTGCAAAAAATGTACCAGTAGACTGCAAATAAAAGGGGAAAATTAAGAGAAAATTTTGCATTTGTCTTTCTTGATTTCCGATTTTAGAATGATGAAAACATGTTTTTCATATTCATAAAGTAAAAACAAAAACCGAGAATTTACATGCATAATTTACTGCATACTAGTTTCTGCTTTTGGAAGTAAATTAGAGAAATTGGTGGCAGGGTAGCTAGCTAATAAACAAAAAACACATAAAATAGCTGTTAAAAAGTAAACCTCAAAAGTTGAAACAAAAGAAGCAGCCATCATAGCAAAAGCTTCCCCGGCATGAAATGTGGGGCTTCCCCATTGAAACGGGTAAGGAATATATACCCTGCATGTGATAAAACAATGGCATAATGTCATATAATGTAATCACACTATTCTGTAAGAAGGTGAAAAACATAGGCTAAGTTGTCTGAATGATTATGGTCTTTCCATATAATTGGGTGAATTCATACATTGAAAGAGTAAAGTCAACAAAGGACAATGGTCTATCAAAATGAAAGAATATAACACCATTTCTATGTTGACTTATATAAGTAATAAATGTGGCATTTATTTGCACTGATTCATACTTTTGTAACATCTTGGAAGTGTTAAAATGTAAAGAATAGAAATAACACCCTCCATAATACAAAGGATGATCATGATGTGGTAAAAGGAAATATCCTGGATATCCTGCAGTCGATGCTACTATCCATTCTTTGCTTGTAATTCAGACAACCATCCTTCTCTATATGCTATTAAGCGGTTAAAAAGACTGGGGAGTTAAAAAAATTTTAAAAAAAAATCTTCTTTCTCATTATTTTATATTTCAGAAGTATTAATGTAGAATCTCTTGCAGCTTTATGAACAATATGACTGGAACATCGAAAGGGAAGAAAGATAAAAATCTACTTAACAAAGAGGCCATTATGGGTTTAGAACATTATGTCTAGCTCCTGAATTAAAAGAGGGAGAGGGGGGGGGGGGGGGGTTACTTTTAGGTGCATTTAGGTATTTACATTGTTAACTGCGATTATCAAATCTTAATCTCAATCCCAGATATGCCTCATGAAAGTAAGAGGGGAGATTTATGTGGTTTCAAGAGGAAGGGACGAAAACAGTTACATAATA
The DNA here is from genome assembly GCA_023736055.1 of Quercus glauca. Lineage (NCBI taxonomy): Eukaryota > Viridiplantae > Streptophyta > Magnoliopsida > Fagales > Fagaceae > Quercus > Quercus glauca. The sequence continues at coordinate 5,837,089 of CM043326.1, forward strand.
CTTATATGAGCTTGTTTGGAAAATCTCACCAGGGAGCTGCAGTAAAGAGTCCAGCACGATCTGTGCGGCAACTAATCTGAGTTTTTGCAGGTCTGTTGTTATACACACCACTTGAGGTGAGAAGTTGTGCATATATCCATACAATTGAAACTGAGAAGAGCACTGCAAATCGATCCCATATTGGCCTCTTTGGTATCAAAATTTGAGGAAGATACTGTAAAAGCATAAACCGACACCAGAAGTGAAAAATAAAGAAGAAAGAGAATCATCAATCATCAAACTTCATATGGTACACACACACATATATAAGCACATTTACGTCACTCCCCACTCCATCTTATGAGGGGGAGGAAGGAATTTGAGCTAGAGCTCATTGGCAGTTTGAAAAATGATCATATTAAGCAACACATTATGCAGGTGGAGAGTTAGACCTTTAATATCTATCTACTACTGTCCTACAAACAAAGTACGCCCAATTGAATGACAAATTTCCTTGATGCATCCATAACAGTCAATTTCCACTCAACTCTATTCTATTTAACAAGTATTGTTATTGAAAACAAAGTCATAGACTCTTCATCTCTCTCTCTCTCTATAGAAACAAGAGTCTTCCAGTGGTTTGTCCTAGAGAGAATTTTATACTAAACCATTTCTCAAATAAATAATATGATATGGTATGATCCTAAATGGGCGTCACCCAGGATAAATAGAAGTAAGGTGGGGTGAAGAGAGTGACTGGATTGGAAGAGAACCTGGCTACTTGCCTGAGAGATGAAAACCATTACAATCAAACCGGGAAGCCCAATTTCAACACATTTTGCCAGCTGCAACATAAAAAGGAAGAAAAATATGGAAAATCTTGCAAGTCAAACAAAAAAAAGATTGCTTTGATAAAAAATTAGCAATTATTAATTAGGGTAAAGATAAAAGATTTACAACTCTTTACCATGGGGAAACCAAGATGATAAAGCCCAAAACCCGTCAAAGTTACATATGGAACGACAGAAAGGGGGCTTAGAAACCTAATTCAGCAAGAAATTAAAGAAATTAACGATCATGAGATAGCTAACACATTATTTTCTTGTAAACTAATAAATAGGCCTAGGAATTTATGAAACTGGAAATTATGGATAATATACCTAACTGCATTTCTCCAAAAGCCTAAGAAACCCATCGCAGTCTGGAAACATGCAGTGATAATTAAAGCACCTTGCATCCCTCTCATAGTCTCCATGAACCTCTGAAAATTCACCCATGAGGCAAGGGGATTAGTATAGCACAATGTCAAACCACTAAAAAAAAAAAAAAAAAAAAAAAAAAAACAAAGCCAAAGAAATGTATAAAGATCAACCTCATGAGGATCTGTATATGCATTATATCTACGGGCTAATACAATTGAAGTTGTGGGTATAATATATGAATATGAACCCACAACCACAGAGGGAAGTCGGGTCCCAAATAAAGACTGCAATAGTGTGCTCAATCCTGAAACAAAAAGTAAGGTCTGTATCACTTTAGCCTTCTCAGCCTGCAATGACAAAAAAACCTCAAGTAAATTAAATAAGTGGACAAATTAATCAAGAAAGAAGAGAAACGACATTCAAGAAAATGTAGTCTAATCCTTACATCATTGCCTCCCATTTGAGGAACAATGATACTTGGGATCAAAACGGTAATGCCAAGCATCAGTACGTAATGCTGGAATCCCAACACAACAGCTTCAGCTGCATCATCACAAAAATGTAAGTCGTTCTCATCCAAATTTGGACTTAAATTACAATGAAATAATTAATTTTTTTTATAAAAAAGACACATAAATATTGAATTAAGAATTTACATTATTTTTTGTATTGGTACAATGATCCAATAAACTAAAATAAGGATCAAAGGTGAAACATAACATCAAGAAGCAAAATCAATAAATCTCAATGTAAAGACATTATGCCAAAAAAATCTTGTAGCTCAATGTCATGTTCTCCTTTACACATGGAAAACAGAGATTCAAATCCCCCCCTCTCTCATTCTTGCAACTATCGAATTATCAAAAAAAGTAAGACATGGCTATATATTTATGGAGGGAGAGAGAGAGAGTACGGACGCCATGGAGGAGGACTGTTAATGCAATACTGAATGCCAGGTAGCTGCTCCTTAACCGGTTGTGGTTGAACCTCCTCAGGCTTTTTGTTGTTGTTGTTGTTGTTGCCACCACCTCCATTACCAGTATTGTCAGCATTGTTGCCACCACCACTACTACCAGTATTGCCAGCATTGTTGCCGCCACCTTGTGCCATGTCTTTTTGAGAAACTGTTACAAGGGAGGGAAGGCCAAGAAAAGAAAAAAGGTTTATTATAGAAGGAGAGCTAAAAGTCTAAACAAGTGACTAGTGTTCTTGAAAAAAATTCGACCGTTACATGTATTTATAAGGAGATATCATTAATTCATTATAAAAGACTAAATCAATTTAATAATTATCAGAAAGAATGATAATCATACTTAATGCTGCAGTAATGCATTAGCCTTCAATCAAAAGTAATATGATTGCTGGAATAAATAAGTTAGAAAGACTAAGATATTTGAAATAGTACAGTTTTGAAAGAAGACAAATAAACAATTTTTTTTTTTTAGAGAGTTTTAACTTATGACATCTGCTCCTGATAATAGCTCTTTATTATCCGACTATGACATCAATCAATTTTTGGTGTAGGCGATGATTGAACTCCAAGTCTCTTATACAACCATCAGAGACCTGTACCATCAAAAACAAATTAAGATGTTAATTATTTACTCTTTTTGTTTGCAGAGCCATGAGCAAGGCCTCCCCACTTCTACAATCTACAGTGTACAGTCCACTCGCTCTCGCTAGTCTGCGTCTTCTTCAGCAATGGATTAACAAAAAATAAATGTTTAACTAAAATAAATGGGAAATCAAATATTCCATTTTACCAAATAGAGATATATAATATCACCATTAATTTTTTTTTTTTTTGAGATAAAAGATAGACCGTTTATTCATTTATGGTTAGTACTACCTATAGTTAGTATCTCGATTTATTATTATTATTATTATTTTTGAGAAGATATTTAAGTATCTAATTAAATACCAACATCTAGTTTTCTCCCCCTCAAAAAAAAAAAAAAAAATCTAGTTTTCTACTAGTTGTTAGAACGGTTACAAAAATGAAATCTTTGGACTTATTTCCTTAATGAATGGTAAATGATTTGTCTTTCATTGCTGGGTGTAAATTCTCATTATTTACAATGATTTCCATATTAATTCATTTTTAATTGGGAATGATTCACCACGTAATGATGATTAATGGAATTGAAGGAATTAGACTCATAATGGGAAGAAAAGTGGGGAACATTATCGAGTTTTAAATATATATATATATATATATATAACTTATTTAATTATCAAAAAAATAAAATAAAACTTATTTTCTTTTAGTTGGAGTAAAAATGAGTTAGAAACGAGTAAAAAGAAAAGAAAAGAAAGGAATACATCGGCTAAATTTTTTTGAATGATGCAGATCAATTCAGTTAAGCCCCCATTCTTATACTGATCATGGACTCATAGTGATATCAAGTGGTAATTAGATTCATATCTTCTATTCCCATCTTGACCCCAATGGAAGCTGATGATGAATTACAAAATCAGAAAAAAGATTCATTCAACTGGCACAAATTTATATTTGAGTATCAAAATTAATCACTTATAAGAAGAAAAAAAAACCAGCGTCTTGTTAGCCGTCTTGTTAGCCATCATAGTCCAACAGAAATCTCTCTCCATGAAATTTGAGGACAAAGATAATAGTAAATGAATAATCAGGTCCATTGCAACAGAATAGCAACGGGCAATTATGAGTCATAATTGCCTTTTATGACTTATCATTAAACTAGTCTCTAAGCATGCATATTGCGCTCAGAAGCCTTTCTATTTTTTTAGATAAAGATTTTTTATTTTTTTTATTTTTTTATTTCTTAAATTGGGGGTGTTTTTTTAACTAAGTTATTTATTTAAAAAAAAAAAAACCAAAACCAAAATTTTAGAAATTTTATTTTGAATTTAAAATAAAATTTGTTATTTGACATTTATGATCTTATTTTTAAGAGAAGTTGCTCTTCATTAATGAAGGTGTTTTTGAACCACATAAAAGTCCAGTTCAAAAAGGAAAATTCTCTTATAAACATTACAGATAACCTTAGTTCAAAATACCAAGTATTTTGGGAATGGCGTTGGACACAAGCTTAGAGAAATTCTTCCATGGCCTATCTAGAGATGATTTTGCAGCTAAAAGCAAGAAACAGAGTACTGCAAAAGCTACTGCATACCAAAACCTGACAGGTATTTAACCACATTAACTACTTGATAGCAGAGAGCCAGAGAGTAATGTAAGACAATATCTATACATAAGAATGGCTATATCAAAATTGTAAAGTAGTGACTTCCAGTTCTTTTTCTCTTTTCTTTTTGGGATGGGGGGTTATCTTATGCATCGCTTATATGCATCCTATCTCTCACATAATATAAATCCCACAAGTGTGTCAGCCCGCAGCATGTTAGAGGCGGGATGCATATAGCCGCTGCATGAGATACTTTCTGGGGGATGCAGGAAAGATGCTAATTATTCTGATTCTTCTATGGTGATGCACAGATTTATGGTCAAATCCATTAAAGAGAGTGACCAAACCAAGTAAATGAAATTTATTGTATCACTTGCCTACTTAGGAGGGCGGTTTAGAACCACTTTCTTAAAGTAAATCTAAAACCCTAAATTTTTTTCTAGGTACAGCTCTTTCAAACAATCCATTTTCAAAATACTGAAAAACAAACTGTACCAAACAGGCATGGATCAATATGATATCAATTACTTTAAACAGTATTAATTAATTCTTCCTTTCTCCTTCTCCAGCAGCCACTTCTAGCAAACCTGCATTCAAGATATACTTTCTCAGGAAAAATAAAAATGTTAACTTAAAAGGTTTTAGTTGATAATTAATCCGAATAACCAGAATTAGTCACGAGAGATTCTAAAGTTTCCTTTTTGCATTTTAAAAGCAACCAATTGAAGCATAATGTAACGTAAAGAAAAATTAAAAAAAAAAAAAATTGAAGCATAATGAGTAAACAATCAAATAAAACATCAGTAATGATTAAAGATATTGAGTCTAGGCAACACTAATTAAAATTGCCAAAGTGATGTTTTTCCACAAGCAGTAATGATAAAAGATGTGTGTGTGTGTGTGTGTGAGTACAGGTGAGTGGTGTGAGGGAGAGTTAAATAACTCAAATGCTTCAGAGTATCCTCTAGAATACTTATTCGGTTACGGCAGTAATCTTTACGCAAGTAAACTTTTGCGCAGTTTTAAAAACTCAGGGATTCCAGACTAACAGAAATTCTATTTCATTTTAAGATCATAAGAGTTCTGCGTGCATAAAATTTCTAACTGCAGATACATAATATGGCACAGTCATAAAAGGGTTCTTAAGTTTTAATAGTAGGTAAAATTAGTCATTCTAGAGAACATTAATATTAACTGGTTAAGAAAGGGTTGGAATCTATATTAAGTTCATGGCCACATAAAAAGACCAGCCTTGATCAGTGAGCAAACCAGAAAGAACACACCCTTGGATTATCCATCTATTATGGAAAACATATAAAAAGAGAATAATAACCTCCTTAAGAACTATGATGTCTTATAAGTTCTAATTATTTTTCTAAGATTCCATTGCCAAGCATAAAATTTTATTATCATCCAAAAATGACAAGTCAACATCACCTTTAACAAACAAACTCTTATTAAAAACTACATGTACTATAATCATCTGTCAAGTCTTTCAGTATGGTTACCATTAATAAGCCAATTTTGTATACTGCATTTCTAAATTCTAAGCTCAACTTATGGAATTTAACAGCTAACATGTTTCATCTTTCAAAGCACTGTCTCAAATTTTCATCAGAAACTAAAAGTCCTATCTACACAACTAGTTGCTGACTTATGACCCAAATCCCTTTTTCCATTTCAGTTTGACTACCTCCTAAAGCTTCATGTAATAACTTTTCCCTACACATTGTACAAATATCATTGCTGAAAAAATCGTTTATCAGAAACTAACATTAGCAAACTGCAACTCACAATGCCACATTTAAAATTGGTATCACCAACTGACATCCAATTTCCATCTCATCCAACGAAAATGATATAATCAAAAGATAAAATGGAACACCACACGAAGACAAACTACAGATTCTAAAGATATACCTCAATGAACCTCAATTTCCTATAAAGTTTCTCAACTCCCAGTGGACATGCATCATTTTGTTTTGTAATTCCCCTTTTTGAAAATCATACACAGAATACCAAATACTATGATTTGCACTTTGCAAAGATTAATATCCTCCAAATCAAGTAATGCATCACATTCACAAACACATTATGTCTAAAACAATTACAATTACTTATTAATGAATGTGCTGCTTATCATTTGAGTCATGTTCAACATAACATGCTTTTTAAGCTATTCTATTAAAGAAATGCATGCTTGGCCACTTGATAATATATAATAATCTACCTTATTCTTTTTTCTCTCAATATGCTCTCACAACAAATAAGGAAAGCATTATAATTCTTCAACAAACCCCCCTTCCACCCCCCCCCCCCCCCCCCCACCCCTCCTCTCTCTCTAGTCAGACAATGCTTATCTAATTCTCTAAACATTATTGTGATTTATTAGCTCATTCTTTAAGACAACGCCTTCAATTATGTGTAACATTTAAAGTTAAAGAACCAGAAGGATGGTATTTTTCTTTAAGCAGAATTAACCAAAATAACCCGATCATTTCTTCCATCCCTCGACTTCTCGATTTATTATTTTGTGTAATGGTTGCATACAACATTCTTTTCGCGTGGAAGTGGGACCCACCTCCAACTGAGAACGGTTACGCACAATTCCACCTCCGAGTTCTCAGACTGCTACATCAAAATTCACCTCTATCAACACGCTAAACCTATGGTTTAAAGCTTCACCTATTCATTGCTTGCACTCTCCTTAACCACATATTAAAATAGTTTCAATCATTTCAGTTCATCATAAACACATATAAACGAAACACACAAAATTCTTAGAAGGCAAGCAAACAACATTGCATATGCTAACCAAATTCTAATCATTCATACTCAACAGCAACAAACAAAGGCATTATTGATTCCAAAAATCTCCATTTACACACACACACACACACAATGATAGCAAAGGGAACAAGGTAATCTCACCAAAATAAGCACCATTGCACCAAAAACCGCAGAGCAATTGAAACTAATTCGATTTCTTCGGCTCGGTGATCGAGCTCTGATTGTGAACACCGCCAATCTCTCCCTTCTTAACCCAAACCATTCCAGCACCACTAGGGTTCTGTACCTCTTTGCGAACGCCAAACTTGGAAGAGCCTTTGTAATCCCTGCAATTTCCTCCAAAGCCCCGATTGTCTCTGTGACCGTGATAAATACCGGTGTTCGGCCTCGTCACTCTAACATTCCCTTTTCCGATTGTGAAATCCCCAAATTTCCGTTCAATCTCCGCCGTCGGCCTGAATTCACTCTTTGTTCCCTCCGATTCGCCGTTCGTTCTCGCCGGAGAGTTCTCCTTCTCGCTAATCACTTTCGGCGCGTGTGACGCACCTCCCGTCACCTCCACCTCCTCCTTCTCCTTCTCTTTCTCTTCCTCTGACCTAGGTTTCGTTTTCTTCTTCTTCTTCGACCATTTTCTCTTCTTGTTCTTCTTCTCATTGTTGTTCTCCTTGGCTTCCTCGCCAGTTTGCTCCTTCTGAGCACTCACATTCACGATACCAACCTCCACGGCCAGGAGCGCCGCCGGCTCCTCCGGCTTCTTCGCAGGGCTCACCTCCACCACCGCTCGGCGATTTTCCCGCCAAATTTGCTGTCTCCGGTCGGGCTTGCGATCATCCGTGTTGAATTTGAGACGACCCTGGCTCTGAACCAGTTTTCGCTTCCGCTCTTCTTCCTCTTTTTCCCGAAGCTTCTGCAGCTGAAGCCTCCTTTGTCGTTCCTTTTCTTCTTGCGCTGCTGCTTCCTCTTGCTCCTTCTCCTTCTTCAGCTTGCTTTGTTTCTCTTGCAGCCATCGTTCCTCGAGTTGAGCAATCGTGACGAAGTTGGAAGGCACAGAAGGACCGTTCTTCTTCTTGTTCTTGCTGTTGTTGTTGTGATTGTTGTTGCTGTTCTTGACTTCGTCCACCTCCATTGGAATCACCACCACAAAAAGGAAAGAAAGTAAGGAAACAGTAACAAACTGTTTTTTGCTTTAGGAAAGAGAAACAAAAACTGTTTTACCAGTGGAGCCTCCTAAAATAGAGTCTGAACTCTGAAGACTATTTAATTATAGTAAATATGAAATTTGCAAGTCTGTTAATTAAAGGACAAAAAAACAAAAAAAAAATATATATATATATATATATATATATGATTTTAGTTGGCGTTTGGTACGGGGGAATCCACATTACTCTTGGCATTTAGATTTTTAAAAATGTGATTCCTAGGAATCACATTCCTAGAAATGTAGTTATTCTTATGTTTGGTTTCATTGGAAATCTCTTAAAATTCCTAGGAATGTGAGATAATAATGTTTAGTTTATTTCCAGGAATCTTAAATGAATTATTTATTTTTCCCATTCTATCCTTAGATTTGAATGTGAACTACCATGTCCCTTAAAAAAAAAATATTCCTCTAAATAAATAATGAAAAACCAAATATAAACTATTAATTATGACAAATTCATTCAAATTGTAGTCTAACATTTCAAAATGACAAGTACAACACAAAAATAACTATTTCAATTCTCAAATGCTTTAATCTTAATAATAATTTTTAAAAGAATTTAATCCATAATGGAGAGTCCCCTTCAAACTTTTTTTTTTTTTTTTCCACACGTGAAACCTAAATAAAACTTTGTTAAAAAATATATCAACATAGTTGTCTATCTTGTTTATGTTATTTTGGCGGGAAAAGATAAAGACAAGAGAAAAGATATTGATGATTTGTTTTATATTTTATCTTAATTGCTTAAACGATAAGAAAAAAAGGGTTAAAATTGTCAATTTATAAAAAATACAATTTCTTTTAAGATTGGGAATCTGGATTCCCACCTGTTTTAAAGGGAATCCACATTCCTACTGAGAGAGGTTTAAGGGGGGAATCCAGATTCCCCTAGCATCTGATTCCCTAGCGTGATTTGCAACCAAACATGGGAATCTCTAAACATTCTTAGAAATCCTAAAACATTACCCCGTACCAAACGCCATCTAAGTGTATAACCATGGCTCATGGATACTATAGTTTAGATTTCCAATTTGATATTGACCTGTTCAATAAAAACTTAGGAAAATTACAGCCTACCCATTTGTGATTTGTCTCAAATTTAATTTATCCACTTGTAATTTTATTTTCAACACTTTATCTATCCGTGATTCATTCCGTCTATACTCTGTAACCCATCTCTAATTATCCAGTTACTCTAACACGTTTCATCAAAAAATCAGATTAAACACTTATCTCCCACATACTGTCTCATGCTTGCTCACCCATTCTAAACCCTTGATTCTACATTACTACCCACCTGATTTTAGACCAAGAAATCGATTGGGTTTTGTTTGTGCAAGGACACCGAGGAAGACGACCCACCTGATTTCTCCTCCGCTACTTTTCTTATTTCATAGCTCTCTCTTTTTGACCCTCTATTTGGTTTCCGAGAAAACTGTCGAAAAATTAGTTTTTTTTTTTTTTTTTCTTCTTCTTATTAGTATTTGGTTGCTGAGAAAACTGAGGGGGAGAATAGAAATGAAGTAGCTAGCTCAATGGAAACTGAAAATGAAGGAAATGAAATTTTTTTAAGCGTAGTTGGTGTTTGGTTGCTGAGAAAACTGTGGGAGAGAATGGAAACTGAAAAATCTAATCCTTTTTTGGGGGGTCAAATTTACTATTTGGTTGCAAAGAAAATGAAGGAAATGGAAAAAAGAATGAAACTTTTTTTTTTTTGGTGGCGAATTTCTGAATCTGTGATGAACTTTTATTTACTTGGCCCTAATTGTTGTATTAATCTCATTTGGGGGTTTGAATCCAAGTTTCTGTTTGAATGCTATGAAAATTGGAAAATAAAATTTGAAACTTCAATATTATTGTTGTTTTGGTTTTTGGGAAATTGAAGCTCTACTTAATTCTATACGAGTGCATTGCTTTATTATCAGGAAAGAAACTAATCAGAACACAAAAGTATCGTAGAAAATCTTATTTTTCTTTATTTCACTTTTCATAGATGTAGTTGGAAGTGGGTCTCCTTCCTTGGTGTTCTTGCACAAACAAAACCTAGTCAATTTCTTAGTCTAAAAATCAGGTGGGTAGCAATGTAGAATCAAGGGTTTAGAATGGGTGAGCAAGCGTGAGAGAGTGTATGGGAGAGGAGTGTTTGATCTGATTTCTTGTTTGATTTTTTGATGAAACGTGTTAGAGTAACATAATAATTAGAGGTGGGTTACGGAGCATAGACGAAATGAACCATGGGTGGATAAAGTGTCAAAACTGAAACCACAGGTGAGTAAGTTAAAATTGAGGCAAACTATAGGTGGGTAAGCTATAATTATCCCTAAAAACTTAAAAAGATAATGTACTATTTCTATTAAAAAAAAGTTTTTACCTTATCAGTTTCTATCTTTTAATCTTTTTTTTTTTTTTTTTGAAATCTAGAGTTTTAGCTGTAGAGTTTAGTGGGGAAGGATCCCCTCCTATTTTGATTCTGCTATCCTTTCTAATTTAAAAATCATATATACACCACAAAATCAAATAAATTTACAAATTCGATTAAGAATTGAAGGGGATTAGAGAATTCCAATGAAAGGGGAGGACTCAATAGGAGACTCGGAAGAATATTCTATATTTAGATGTAAGACATGTAGTATTTAAAAATCAAATGTCATATGTTGCACATTTGAGACCGAGTAAAGAATAAATATATTGAAAGGTGTCAGTTGAGTTATAAGGATCTTATTTGTATCCCTATTTAGTAGGGTTGTAATAAGTATAATTTTAGTTTGAGAACTTTTTTTTTTGAAAGCCAAAGCAAACTTCATTCATTTAAACCAGATAGATCAAAAAACAAAGCATCTCGGGCTGGTGGTGGAGAATCTTCCAACCACACAGCCTCCTCATCTAAACCATTTGCATACCGAGCTAGAGAATGTGCTACTAAATTGGCACTGCGCCGAATACAAGTAAAAGACACAAAGTGAAGACCAGCTGCTAAATGTTGAATATCATCATAAACCACCCCCAAGCATGACCAGATTGGGATGTTTGACGCTACAGAAGACACAACCACCGAGTTGTCCCCTTCCACAATCAGCTCTGAGAATCCAGCATCAATAGCGAACTCTAAAGCTTTCCGGCAGGCCAGCACTTCCGCTTCCTCACTGTCAGAAACTACTTCCCCCCTCGATGACAAGGCTGCCATAACCTCCCTAGTTGCATTGCGAATGACCACACCAACCCCTGAACCAGTATCAAATGTTGCCGCATCAAAATTCAGCTTATATAGCTGACCCGGTGGAGGCTTCCAAGTCTGCAGAATTGGAGTAGATGCCGAACCAGCAACCAATAAACTCTGAGCATCGCGGTATTCCTTTAGATAATCCGTGGCTCTCTTATTTAACTGCACAGGATGTTGCATGCTCCCACCATATAATAACATGTTTCTACGGTGCCAAATAAGCCAGCTTTGGACTAAAAATATCTCAAGTTCCTCAACTGATAATTTGGCCATCATCCCTTGAAAAAGCTGCATAAAATCATCTAACACTGAACCACAATTCTGTATCCGAGCAGTGGACCCAGCCCAAACGTCTTGAGCGGCACTACAATTCCATATTGCATGAACTATAGTCTCCGGGCTCCGTTTACATAGTTCGCACTTATCCTCCTGCAGCACCTGTCGACGAGCTAGGTTCACCTTTGATGGCAGAATATTAAGGCAAGCCCGCCAACCAAAAACTTTGATTTTGCTAGGCACCTGGAGTTGCCAAAGCTGATTCCAAGTTCGGTGATCTCTCCCCGATACTGAACCCTCTTCCCTCCCATTGGTATCGCCATCCAACATACGGGCCACATGATAACCTGACTTAACCTCATACTTCCCCTTGCGACAAAACTTCCACACCAATCTGTCTTGTACCAGTCTCCTGCTCAATGGAATTTTAAGGATTGCCTCAGCATCAAACTGATTGAAACACATATAAATCCTCTCCCTATCCCATCCGTGCACTCTCAGTTGGAAATAACACCTTATTCTCAGGATTATTTGGTATCCACTTGTCTTCCATTACTCGAATTGAGGAACCTGTGCCCACCCTCCAATAGCAACCTGATTTTAAGATATCTTGGACAGCCAACACACTCTTCCAAACATAGGAACTGTTAGGACAATCAGTCGCCTCCAGGAAGCTACATCTTGGAAAATACTTGGCCTTGAAACACAAAGATAACAGTGAATTTTGGTCTTGGATCAGCCTCCAACCTTGCTTTGCCAGCATAGCTAGATTAAAGCTCCGAATATCCCTGAATCCCATACCACCTTCCTTCTTTGGTTTTAGTTTGAGAACTTTAATTATAGAATTAAAAATTTAACTAAAAAAAAAATGCTTTAATATAAGGCACGTGACAAATTATGGTACCAGAGTGCTTCAAAGTTATTAGAAAACAATTTGGTAATAGATTTTAAATGTGAAAAATGGTGATAGATGAAAAAAAAAACTATAACTAGCCTATTATTGAGCTTTATCACTAAAACTCATAATTTCAACATTAAAGAAAGAAAAAAATTGGTTCAAGTGAATTGGGGTAGAGTAAAAAGAGAAATACTAAAATGTGTAAATTAAGTTACAAGACTCTTATCTCTATTTTTATTTAGTACTTATGTAATAAGTAAATTTTTATCTCTACAGCTTTAATGGCAATGGTTTTACAATAAATAATTTTAAAATGTTTTATGTGGGGCCCTAATTGCACTAGCCACACCGGCCCACTACATAGGGTCCAAGGCCCGCGCCGAGGATAAAGCTGAGGCCGAGGATAACTGGGAGAGAACCCAGGACGTCCAAGGCCCGCGCCGAGGATGATCTGTCCTCAGGCACACCGACTTCACTAAAGGGAAAATATCCCATCTCAGTTGAATATATCTCACCAATATTCTGACCACTTTAATGGTGAGGTGACATGAAAACCCTAAGGCATCAGTCACTTCAACTAGTATAAAGCCTGCGAAGGTGGCTTTGACCTAACATAAAGCCTGTGAAATACAGATGATGTGACAAACTCCTGTACACGACGATCAGATAACTGACAAGTGGATGGTCAAGATCAACAAAAATAAAACTATATAATTAGTAAAATTCTAAAGTTAGAGGGGGGGGGGGGGGGAATTCTCGGGGAAGAAAGAAGAGACCCTCGGCTAGAGCCGAGGATCAATAAGCCTTACAAACACTTGGCCAAAATGACAATAGAGTGATGATCTTTCTTACCTAAACTTCTAAGTCCAGTTCGTATAGGGGGAATCCGCCCCAAAATTCGTTGATTGCCCGTTATATGCCTAGTCCTTCCTACCCATTCCTCTAAAAATTTTGTTGTTAGGGGTCCATTACATTTTGAGTCCCTACATTTTATTATAAGGCATTTGGCAAATTTTGCTAACCAATTACTAAAGAGATTTAAAAAAAAAATAGTAAAAATATTTTAAATGTGAAAAATGGCCATAGATGATAGATGAAGCTACAATGGTATATCAACGAGCTTAATGCTTAAATTCATTCTTAAAAAAGAAAAAAAAAAACTTAATGCTAAAACTCAATATCCTACCTCATCCGCCAATTGTGTTCCTTCCAATTTAGGAGGAAAGAGAGAAAGAAGAAAGAAGTTAAAAGGTTAAAGGTGAGAAGAAAAAAGAAAAAAAAAAGGGCTATTTGGTAAAAGTATTTAAACATAGTTTTTTGTTTTGTAATCCATAAAATGGTTGGTTCCACACTTGAATTTATTGTTTGACTAATATTTTGTAAATACAGTTTTCAAAAAATTGTATCCTATTTTCCTGATTAAAAATAGGATTTTGAAAACAACTAAATGGGTGTTTTTAAGATACCAAAATTTTTTTTAATGACATAGTTATAAATAAATTGAAATCAGTGGACCCCCACATATTTGTTTAAATTGTTTTATTTCTTAAATTAAAGAGCTTATTTTTATCACAAAAAGAATTCCTACATTTCAATTTTGAAACTTATTATTAAAAAAAGTATTCCTTATCATTATCCACGCAAAAAAGTAATGTACAGATTCTACACGTTATTTTTTATATTTTTTTTATAAATTTTAATAATAAAAATGGTTTCTCAAACAATTATTTTTTGTTTTTATTATTTTGAAAATTTTTCTTAAAAGTGAGAGTCAAACACATATAATATAAAAATTATTACCTAAAAACTATTTTTAAGTCCAATTTTTTAAAAATTGTTTTTATACTGTTTTAAAAATAAAAACAAAAATCCTCTACCAATTAGGTTTATTTTTATTTTTATTTTTTAGGATTTATTTTATCTCTTTCTTTGCTTGGCGAAGAAGTTGTACTTTACTTCTTTCATAAGTCTGACGCATCACTTTTTTCATTTCCCTTTGGAAAAAAACATTATATAAATGCTCTCATTATGTATCGCTAACTGATAAAAGTAAAACTATCAACCGCTAATGTGGCCCTACGTTGCTTTTTTTTGGTAGAAAGGAACTTTCATTAAACACTAAACAGAAACAACACGATCATAGGCCACCTCGGCAGAATCAAGACTCAAAAGCAAGGAAACTTCCGTCGGGGGATCTAAGAATATTACAAAGTCTTGAGAGAGCAAAGCTCCCCTCCTAGCAAGCGCATCAGCGCATTTATTTGCCTCACGATAGCAATGATTAATTTGGACTCTAGGAATATTTCCTAACTCAGTTTTACAATCACTCACAAGGGCATCAATGCAGTTTCGGTGGCCATCTGGTTTCTGCAGCAAATCAACAATAAGCTTGGCATATATTTTGTTCCCTGCTCCATATGTGAATCAAATACTGCCATATCAGATTATTAAAAACAAAATAAAAAAATACTGCCAAATCATAGAACACAGGGAAAGTTTTTTTTTAATAATAATTTGGTTGACCAATTTTAATATATATATATTTTTAACTAGGTAGGGTAGTTGCGCGTGCTTGCCGTGGAAAAAAAGTACTGTAATAATTAAGGTCAATTCTAGATTTTATTTGTATTATAAAACAAAGATATGAATCATTTGGTTTTTAAAGTATATAGAAATTTACATTAATCAAAAGAGACATTAATTTTAAGAATTTTGATAATTATGTTGAAAAAAGTTAATCTCATTCGTTTAAGAATTTTGATCAACTACAAAGTTAGGGTCATTATTTAACATATAAATATTTATTTAACTATAATAGTTTTTTAGTATCTACTTGCTAAAGACAATATATCTATTATCTAAAAACTTCTAAGAATGATAATGAATATTATCATCTTCCAACAATAAACAACTGAGTTTTGCTAAGAAATTAAAAAAAAAAAAAAAAGGATAACAAAAGGCTTGTGTCATTGAATATCATCATTCTATCTTTTTAAGAATTTTTATCATTTAAAATTTAGCAGGAATAATTTAGACATTACACAATAAAATATTTTAAGAATCATAAGTTTTCATTAGGGTTTAACTGAGAGAATAACAATATGATATATTTGCTCTTTTCCAAAATATTAAGGGAAAAATTGCATGATTTTAAAATTTAAGGAAGGATTGTAAACTACCCCAAACATAAAGAATGAAAAATGTTTTTTTTCCTAACTTTTTGTTTTTGTTTTTGTGTGCAAAACTATGTGTTTTTACTTAAAATAGTGTGTAAAGAAAAAAATATACAAAAAGGCAACCCAAAAAAATTGTAATAGTGATTGAGCAAACCAATTTGGTACTGTAGCTATTGTTCAAAACTTTAAAAAAATAAAAAATAAAAAAAAAAATAAAAAAGGACAAAGTGGCTCAACAAAATGGCACTGTAGATGTACAGCGCAAAAACACTGGATGTATAGTGATATATATAAAAGAAAAAAAAAGTACAAACGGAAGACTGAAGAAAAAAAAAAAAAATAGCTGCTGTAGCTACAGTGCCGCTTGGTACTGTAGCTATGGTTCAAAACTTAAAAAAAAAAAAAAAAAAGAAACAAAATGGCTAACCAAAATGGAACGGTAGATGAACAGTGAAAAACGCTGTATGAACAATGCAAAAATACTGTAGAAAAAAGAGCACAAATCGATGATTGAGGGAAAAAAAAAAAAAAGATGAACAGTACATATTGAACAAACCAAAAGTACTGTAACTTTTACACATTCACCCAACAAGTGTCACAACATTTTCACAAAACATTTATTTTTAGTTGTAGTTGGTCACAGTTTCATTTTTATTACTTTTTTTTGACTTATAAGAAATTAACACTTCAATAATTGTGAAAATATTGTAAAATTTGTTGTGTCAGTATAACAATATATATACGGGTTCTTATAAATATTTATTAAAAAAAAAGTACAAATAGAAGACTGAAGAAAAAAAAAAAAAAAAAACGTTGTAGCTACTGTAGCTACAGTGCCACTTGAACAAACCAAAAGTACTATAGCTTTTACACATACACCTAAGAAGTGTTACAACATTTTCACAAAACATTTATTTTTAGTTGTGGTTAGTCACAGTTTCATATTTTATTATTTTATTTTGACTTATAAGAAATTGACACCTCAATAATTATGAAAATATTGTGAAATTTGTTGTGTCAGTATAACAATATATATAAAAGAAAAAAAAGTACAAACGGAAGATAAAAAAAAAGTGTAACTACTATAGCTACAGTGCCACCTAGTACTGTAGCTACTGTAAAAAAAAAAAAAAAAACAAAAACAAAACAAAAGAGGCAAAGTGCCTCACCAAATTTCCACTGTAGATGAACAGTGGGATACGTTGAATGAACAGTGCATAAACACTGTAGTGACATAGCCGCTTTTTATATAGTTAATAGATAACAATTTATAGCATTTTCAATCTTGAAATTTCTGAATGCTATTCATTTGATGTATTCTATGTCATTTATACTTGTGATAAGATTTGAATTTATAAGACTTTCGCTCCATGATTTTTTTTTTTTTAATTATTAGATAAAGATACTAATTAATTTTGGGTGTAGACAATATCTAAATCCAGGTCTCACTATTCAATAATAATTAAATAATTTTACCAATTAAACTAATTAGAACATATTTGATGAAGTATTAGTATAACAAAAATATCTAGAATTTAAATCTTCCTATCTTATTGTTGTAACTATCAAATTATCCAAGGGGGAGAGAGGGACTACTTAGGATTGTTGAGACTTGAGAGACAACCCTAGTTGAGAGAGTACAATAAGGAGATAAGAAGTGTTAGTATAAAAAAGTTAATCAGTTAGAAATTTTAGGGATTTTATTTATATACATATATATCATATCTTAGTATTGATGTGAATATCAATTTAGTCTTTTTATATATATTTCTAAAAAAATGTCTTATATGTTTGATTTAATTAATTATTCCCATGGATAGTAGATTTGTGACAAATTAAACTGTCTGTTGATCCTATAAAATGAAAATAAAAAATGTTTGTTGATATTGTGGGGAAGTGGACCTGAATCCGCCTTGAAGACTTTGGCCCGAAGAGGAAATCCGAGAAGTGGATCCGGCCTGGGGTCCAGCAAAAGATAAATGGGACTTCTAATGGGAAGAGACCATTTGGGCCCTCAACCGAGGTAATCCGCTATACCCATCCTTCCTTAGGACCATTTGGGCTCACTACTGAGGTAATCTGCGAAACCTTTCTTTCTTGAGGACACGAAGACTAGTCGAGAAGTGACTTTCCTCTCAAGCCAGGGTCACCCTTTATTCACCTTTTTCTTAAGAAACACGTCGAAGAAAACACAGAGCTTAATATAACAGTCATCTCTGCATTAATGAGCTCCCCTCACCTAATTTTAGCCATATTAACTGCTGAATGACTGGTCTAAACAGTAAAAACGCCCTTAAAAGTCCTTCTTCATAATCAAGAAATAGCAAGATAAGAGACTGATGGGACAAGTGTCCCCTTAAATCCAGCTAAGAGCTGGACAGCTGTAGAATGAAGGGATATGGCTATAAAAGGGGGAGGTGAGCAATAAGTATGGAGAGGCAGAAAAAAGAGGACTTAAGCAAGAACAAGAGAGAGAAAGAGAGTTAGAACTTTTTACTTGTATTCAACCCCCAGAACCCCTCTTTGTACCACGGGAACACCCCTTTTTCATATATAAACACATGATTTAGTTTCCTTTTGTCTTTAACTATCCTTTTAATCTTCCCATTGTGGATTCCTATTTTCCACTTCTTAGAAATTAGTTGTGTTGATCAAGAACTTTTTTTTAGCGTTTTTGACTCCCACATATATGTTTTATTAAAAGCTAGGGATGTAATCATGTTACACACATAGTAACAATGTTTCAAAATTATTGATCATATGGTAGAAAACTAGAAATTATGTATAAATTGCGATTAATGAAATTAAATTTTAACCGTAAAGATTAAAGATAAAAAGAATGTTTGCCTTGTAGCAAAACTTTTTATTTTTTTGAGAAAGACACAGATTGAACACACACACAGAGAGTGGGAATCCAGGTTTAATATCACACATCTCACAACATACAAAAGTCAGTAACTCTTGAATGCTGTGCAAAGGCTTTAAACCCATAGTAGTAAAACTAATGCATAGGGATCAATTCTTCAAATCGAATATTCAAATACTAAATTGACACTTCACTTTAGAGTGTAATAAGGGTGACATTTGTAAAAACCTTAAACTTGAAGAGGGAATTGACTAGACTCTGACAAGGATAGAATTTGAGTTGACATGGCTCATTTGTCAATCAAGAATTAAGATTTCCAACAAATTGCCAATTACTTATTTAACACAGAGCTTGTTTTGTATTTTATAGGATTTTTAAACCAATTCACCTGTAAAATCAAACTCCTACTTTAGTTCCTTTTGGTGCTACAAAGAGCACAGGTGAAACTTTTTAGTGCGAGTGCTATTAATTTAGACCAAAATGGTATGTAGTGCGCATGAGTGGGAATAGCATATCATTAAACACGTATGAAATATTTTCCTTTAATTTCTTACCAATAGATTCTCAAAAAAAAAAAAAAATTTCTTACCAATAAATTAAAAGTTAATATTGTATTAACACGTATTGTCCCAAAAGGACAAATCATCACTCTTGGGCAGACGACATATTAGTTTTGCATTATCTTAAGTTCTAGTTGAAACTGCCAAAGGATTTGTAGTTGAATTGGCACCTTTTAATGTACAAAATATTTAGGGGTTTAAGGAAAAATGAGTTCGAACTGCGGAGTCAGTAGCATATTGTAATTGTCTCTAAAAAAAATTTCTAATTGAAACCAAAAGTCTCTTAACTTAACTAGTTGATATTTTTTAGTGTTTTCAGATGAGACATTCAATGTTCAAATCTTTTTTTTGTGGGTTCCAGTTAGTTCAACTGGTAAAGTTTTTGATGGTTGAATAAGAGATTTGGAGTTCAATCTCCGCCTACACCAAAAACTAATTGGTGTCTTAGTCTGATAATAAAGAGTTATCATCAAGAGCGGACGCCATAGGTTGAAACTCTCTTTCAAAAAAAAAAATCTCTTTTCTTTCAACTGCTAAATTATTAAAGAAAAAAAAATGTTGATTGAAGAGATGACTTGACATGCAACCCAACTGCTCTTAGGAAGGAGAGTCAGAGACACACTTGATGACTTGAGGTGGTACCAATAAAAACTATACTAATCATAAATGTCTCAATTGATAACATGATTGTAATTTATTTATTATTTATTTGTGGGCTTTGAACTAGCCTTTTGCAAATACTTGCTTATGTTTAGAGTTTTTCATTTTTAAGAAAAATATATATTTCCTAATTGTGATAATTGTCTTTTAACTCCTCCATTAAACTGAATGAGCTTGTTCCCTCAGCAAAACTGGGATAAAGTTAAGCTAAAATATCTTGATTATATTCAAGATAAATTCACGAGGAAACAAGATCTCTTTAGGATCCACTCTAGCATTTAGAAATTGGTTAGTCGATAAAAATACATGCACTTGATGCTCCGTCCATTTTAAGAAGTTTGAAATTAAAAATTGGGTAAATTATAAATTACACCCCTAAAGTTTGGGGGTGACTGAATTTTACACTCTAAAATTTCAGAATTTGAATTTTACCCTCTTGAAGTTTTGTGATATTTGAGTTTTATACCCTGACGTTTCAGAATTTGGATTTTACTCTCTATATTTTAGGAGTGTTTTGGATTTCACTTCTTAAAGTTTTGGGTATTTGAATTATACACCCTAAAGTTAACTTTAGATTGCAAAATCTAAATTCTGAAACGTCAGGGGATAAATTCCAAACACTCCAAACTTTAGGGGGTAAAATCCAAATTCTGAAATTTCAAGATGAAAAATTCAATCATCTCCAAATTTTAGAGGTGTAATTTGCAATTTACCCTTAAAAATTAGTTACCAACATAGTATTATTATCCAACTACAAACCTTACCCAAGGCGCCATTACTTAATTGATAAGCAATTAATGGACATTCTTTCCAAAAAATTACAATTTACAGATGATGACGATAGTGAATTTCAAGGAATGAGTTGTTACTCTTTTACAAATTTCCCAAATAAAAAAAGAAACGTTACTCCTAGCACACATTTATTGTCCCTTCCATATGCATGAATCGTGCTTTAAATCCTCTAGTCACAACATCCTAGTCTCCTAGAAGCCTCGTATAACGCATTGGTTATTATTATCTCAAAAAAAAAAAAAAAAAAAAAAAAAAAAAAAAAAAAAACGTATTGGTTGTTCATTGTAAAAAAACCTATTTTGATTTAGCTCCCTTGATGAATGGCTTAAGTATCAAATATAAGCAACTTAACATTGTTCATGCTAATTAATGGCTGTGATATGCCAAATGCTTTATAGCTCTTGAAAATTTTTTGGTCTTTTCAATGAAAATATTTAAGATTGAATTTCTTCTTTCTCGTTGTACTAAAAAAAACAGCTGTGACGAACCCATCATATACATAGTCAATAGTTATTTATACTTGATCCCCATTGCACCTCATTGAAAGCTTCGTTTATATAACCATCCTTTAACCTCTCCTCCATATCTATAAGAAATCCTATATCTTTCTTTATCTAAGTTGATTTCCTATTTTTCTCTTGCTTTGTAAAACTAGTAGAAGAAAATGAGTTACTACCCACAACAACCGCCTGTGGGTACTACCCCTCCTCAAGGTAAACATGATTGTTTTGATGCAAAATATTAGTTTATACTTAAAGGGAGTTTGATCTGTGTAACGTTACATTGCATTGTAATGTTAGATTCTTGAAATCTTAAATTCATATAACTTTTTTCATAGGAGTATTTGGTATTTGGTTTATTATTATAATATTGTTCCAATTGCAATGAGACCTTTAATAGTGATCTTATTAGTGAGTTGCAACTTATGTCACGTAGCATTGTGATTGAATTTGGTTTTTGTTTTCTTATTTTGAGTTCTTACATTACATGTATATGTGTGGTTTCATGTGAATCATATATCTAGGTTATCCGACACAAGGATACAATGCAAATGATGCTTATCCTCCACCTGGATATCCTCAAAGCCATCCTCCTCAAATTCCTCCTCCAGTCCCACCTCAACCTCAAGTCATTTACAGTCAGTCTCCGCCACCGCCGCCGCCACCACCACAGAAAAATTCACAGCTTGGCTGCCTAAAGGGCTGGTTAGAGTTTTTCTTTCTCTCTCCCTCTTTGATACATTTTGGGTTATAAAGCATATATAGTTAGTAATATGCGAGATAAAAAATTAATCGTTACCATTTGTAGAACTACATTTATACATATGGTACCAATTCATGTTTTGATATTCATGTATGGGGAGAGTGACTAAAAGTTTGTCATCCTTTGTGCATCTCTGCAGTTTTGCTGGTTTGTTTTGTTGCTGCTGTCTGGAGTTTTGTTGTGGCTAAGCAAAGAATGCTTATATAATCAGAATCAGTTAAAGATTTGTAGTATTATTATTGAATCCCAAATTATATTGGCAGGACTAAAATTCATGTGATAATATAATATTTGCTTGATATTGTTTTTGAAACGTGTTTTAATTGAAAGAATTGGTGAAATGTGAATCAAAATAGAGATGACAATGGAATCAGGGATGTCTTGTCCTCGATTCAACATGAGGTGGGCAGGTTAAGCAATAGGGCAAATTTTTGTCATTCCCAAACGCAACATTCGTTTAGTTGAAAGAAAAAAAAGAGCAGATAGGAGCATGGTGGTTGAGTGTTTTCCATCAAGAAGCACCAAATTTAAGGGGAAATTTGCGATATTTCCTTCTTATTTCCTCTATCTTCTTTCCCTCTTCATTATCTAACTCTTTATCTAATCCTAGAAATTGCCATTGAAGCCTCTTGAGAAGCTTCACTTTTTTTTTTCTTTTTTCTTTTTTCACCCATCACATAATAAATACAAGAGCAAATTTTAAAACAACAACAATAAAAAGGAAAATTGAGAAAACAAAAACTACTTTTCTCTATAATTACTAGACCAATTGAAATTTTTTTTAAGAGTATTAATGGACTAACTCAAATATTTAGGAATAAAATAGATGGGATTTGTTTTGAATGACTTTTTCTTTTTTCCCACTTCTCATAATGAACTTTGGTGCAAAGTGGACCATAAGTAACTACGCCAAGTCTCTAGTTTCTTTCCTTAATTGTGTGGACTCCTCGAAGTTGCTGCCAATGAAAGTTTCAGCTTGCGATGGGATTTAATTTTGAGATTACAGAATAGTAAAATATGACTATAGTCATGAATTATATAGTCAGAGAAGAAAATTTCAATTGTGTTTGATTCCCATGGGATCCTTCAAGAGGGCAGTGCGACTGAATTAGATCTTAATTTGCTCTGCTTTATGATAGTCATGGGGCCTGACAGGAATAAATTAAGCTAAAAATATTTAGGGAGCATTCCCATTATACTTTTTGTGCGTTTGAATACTGCTTATTTTGTTGAAAACTGAAAACTTACTGCTAAAACACTATAAAAAAATATTTTTTATTGCTGCAAATTACTATTCACGCATTTTTATCACTTGACTGGTCCATGAACAGTGCCATGGACCAGGAAAAAAAAAACACAACCTACGCAAATGTAAACGCAACTGTTGTTCCAAACGCACCCTTTGTATTATTTTTTTGTGAATATTTTTTTTTAATTATTTAAAAACTTTAACCCATTAGCTGAATGAATACATGGCTTTATGCCTTCTTCTATTTTTGTTTAAACAAAATTTAACTACAAAATTAATTGTACACTAAAACTACAACCTTACTCAATATCTTTTTATTAGAGGTGAATTTTAACAAATTTACTATTGGATTACATTTTTTTCTTATATCATCCATGCTTGCAAAATTTCTATAAAATTAAAAATCAATAGCTATGTCATCAATAAATTGTTTAAATTGCAAGTTTTTGTAATTTAAAATTATGCATAAAATATAAACTTATAGATCATATAATAAATAATATCTTATTAACACAAAATTTGACATGTGTATTAAGAGTGTAAAGAACATATAATTCAACGGTTAGATTTTCAAAATATATAGTAATGTTTATTTTATTGAATAAAATTGTAAGCTTAAGTTACAACTAATTTTGTAATTAAATTTTTTCATTTTTACTTTTATTTATTTATCTAATAATTGTTGTTTTGATGTTTCCTAAATGTTTTTTTTTTTTTTTTTTTTTTTTTGAGAAAGTGATGTTTCCTGAATGTGTGTGTGAGTGTGAGAGAGAAAGCCAACTACTAGTACGTTTGCAAGTCATGTCATTATATTGATTTGAACATGTCAGCTTTAACATATGGGCAACTTACGCCATCACTTACGCAATAAAAGAAGACTCTCTCTTTTAACTAATATAGTATAATATATTTATCTATATATTTTAATTAAGGTTTTATGCTTTTTGCCTAGGATAAAAAATTGAGGGCCTTTTATTGGCCAATAGAATGTATTGTGTATCTTTTGGAGCTGTTTTAACGTGTCAAGGTCATCCATGTATTTAGGGAGGTAAATAGATGCGCCGATAATTTTGCTAGAGCGGGCTGCTCTTTTACTGAAAATTTTGTTGTTTTTGATGCACCGCCTAATGATAGCTTATGTAATATTTTAAGTGCGGATGCTAATGGTTTGTACTCTCTAAGGCTTTCAGCTAGAACATCGCCTTTTATGGCAAGTTAATTTTAATACACAATCCTCTTAATCAAAAAAAAAAGAAAAAAAGAATGCATTGTGTATTAAAAAGACCCCATATATGAAAACAAAGAAGATTAAGAAAGTGAAGAGAAAAAGAATCAGTCAAAAAATTCTTATCAAAATTAAAATCTAAATTAACAGTAGATAAATTCATTAATTCATCTCTTAAAATCTGCTAAAATTTAAATTAATAGTAGACAAATTCATTAATAAATCTAACGTTTATCTCTTGAAATATTTAAAAAGGAGAGATTATAATCTCTAAGAACAAAAGACAAAACAAGAACATTCTCTTATCTCTCCCTATCTCTCCATCTTAATTCTTGAAAAATTGAATCCCAATTTTTTTTTTCTCGTTGTTCACCTTGCTATTCTTAATCTTGATCTTTTTCCTCTTAACCTTTCTTTGCAAGTTGTGGACACCGTGTGGATTCACTAGCTTGCTTCAATCTTACAGGTCAAGGTAATCTCTCAGTGTATCACTCTTTTTTTTTTTCCTTCAAAAATGCGATAGTATTATGATAAGGACAAACCTCATCTATGTTTCCAGTACTTTCCACTTTTATCTTCTTCTTCTTCTTTTTTTAAATTTTTATTTTTTTTATTTTTTAAATCTCCACGGTCCACACATGTTTAGGGTCCGTTTGGATAGAGCTTATTTTGTTGAAATTGAAAACTGAAAACACTGTAACAAAATAATTTTTAAACGTGTGAATAGTACTGTGGGACCTATTTTTAATGAAAAAGTTGCTAAAAAATGATATTTGTGGGTCCGTAAACAGTGAAATTTGTGGAAAAAGTCAAATATTGCGGCTACTATTTATGAACAATAGTCGCAACAGTGAATGAACAGTAAAAAAATTGACTAAAACTCGTGAAAAAAAAAAAAGCTGAAACGCAAACGCGCGTTTCAACAACTTTCAACCCAATCCAAACGGGCAATTACTATCCCCTCATCTATTTTGAAATTTGAACAAAACACACTAACACATTTACAAATGGCTCAACAACTTTTAGGTCTTAAGGCAGAAATTTCAAGTGGAAATTTTTTATATTTAAATATAAATTAAATAATATGTATTGAATTTTTTATTTTTCTTTTAAAATCTATTAAAAAAATACTAATTATATAAACTACTTGACATATATAGAAAAAAAATTGGTACAAATTTGATAAGTCAACCCAATCAAAAAAAAAAATTACTCACTTCATAACAAAGTACTAACAATTAACAATGATATAAAAAAAAGAAGTATAGGAAAGTGAGAAAGAGAGAGGTGTCATGAGGTCATGAGCTCCGAGGCTGCCGTGAGGTCAAGGGAGGAAGATAAAGAGCTTCAACTTAGCACTAAAAAAGTCAAGGAAACTCATAAAGGTAATAACATTCCAGAGGATGCTTCTCCTCGATTAGAGGGGACAAGAAGTTCCTACAAGGAGAAGCTTACTGGCGAGATTCTTGTAGCTTATGAAAGAGCATTCAGGTTTGAAGATGAAATGGACATGAAAAACTACTTCGACAATGAAACCTCAGACCTTGCAGTGGGCATAGCAGCTCTCAACCTTTTTGGTGCTAGGAAAGCAAGTATCATGGCCCTATGGACAAATGCACTAATAGTTAAGGTGGTTGGAAAGATTGTGGGGTATCAATTCCTCACATTGCGGATCATGGCCAGTTGGAAACCTAGTGGTAGATTGGACTGCATTGATCTAGAGCAGGATTTTTTTTTTCTGATCCACTTCTCGTTGAAAAAGGATTATGATAGAGTTCTGAAAGAGAGTCCTTGGTTTGTTGGTGGGCATTACCTTTCTATTAGGAAGTGGCAGCCAAACTTCAAGCCATCAACAGCCAATGTATCCTCAGTAGCTGTTTGGGTGAGATTCCCTGAGCTTCCCATAGAATAATATGAACCTTCGGTGCTGCGTGATCTTGGGCAAATCATAGGTCCCGTTTTAAGGATTGATACATGTACGGCATTCGAGACCAGGGGGTGTTTCGCTAGTATTTGTGTTTAGGTTAATCTTGCTAATCCCCTCATCAAGATTATTAAGGTTGGAGGTGTTAAACAACCGGTTCAGTACGAGGGGATTAATTCCTTATGTTTTTCTTGTGGTCGTGTTGGTCACAAGATGGAGAGATGTCCTTACACAGCTAGGGCAACAGAGAAAGATGGAGAAGATGGAACCAAGGTGGCCAACCTACCTGTAGTGGACCGTTTTGCTCCTAGTGAGGAGACCTTTGGGCCTTGGGTTATTGTTTCATGAAAAACGCAACCTAGTAGAAAGGGAAATAAAGTCTCACCCCAAGTTTCCCAATCTAGCCCGGCTTAACATTGAAAGGCCCGTTCCCTAAATCACGCTGCAAGCCCACCTACCCATGAGCTTGACCCATCTTATAGAAAAAGGGAGTAAGCACACTGCCAGTCCTTTTTCAGCAGATAGTGCGCTTGTGGCAGATCGCACTAGTCAAGAGAAGAAGGTCAGAAATTACCTCTCTTCAGCTCAAACATCAACCAAACATCACTCTCGGAATTCTCGATCCAATCAAAAAGTTTGCAGGGCTTCGGATTTGAGAAGGGAAAAACTGAAACAACTGGCGGAGATAAAGGAATCAAAGCGTGGTCACGGTTTCGAGATTCCTTCTGACAAGACAATGGTTTTCACAGCGGGCTGCTCTGGTGACGACACACCTTTATCTTAGGTGGATTTAGATATAGACAGTAAACTTGATGGGACCGAGAAGGGGGTTGATGCAACAATGGAAGCTGGAAATACAAAGGTGACATTGTCTAAAATCTAGTTAGGAGATATGGTGGCTTTGGCAGCTCTCAACATATCCAGAGCTAACTTGAAACATATTGACCCCAAGCTGCGACCGCTAAAGATTAGGAATGAGGAGGGCTCAAATCCAAACTACAATCTAGCTATGGACCTTATGATCCAGGAGCTTGAACCTCAAACCGACCCAAGGGAAATCATAATGATGAACAGATAGCATGTAAGTCGAGGAAGGTGGTGAGTTCCTTGGCCCTGAATAATCTTGTTTTCCTTCTTCTTTTTCTTTATTACATTTAATAATGAAGATTATAAATTGGAATTGTCGGGGTGCACTAAGCCTATCCTTTCAAAGTTTTGTCATGATATGGTTCAAAATCATTCCCCTACTATTATGATCATCACTGAGACAAAAGTCAGTGGCCAGAAGGCTAAAGATATTTCAGATAAGCTTCCTTTTGATGGGGCTACACATGCCAATAATATCGGGTTCATCGGTGGATTTGGGTTTTGTAGGACATTATGCAAGTAGAGGTCTTTGAGCTCTAATCCATGGAGCAAGAGATACACACCTTGGTGCGTGATCTCTCCTCAAATAATTTGTGGTTATTGTTTGCAATATACGCTAGCCCCAAATATGTAGAAAGGCTTTTATTGTGGAGCAATCTGACCGAGGTTGCTAATCTTCATTCCCTCCTATGGATCATTGCGGGGGATTTTAATGAGTTGCTAATGGGTGAAGATAAATTTGGTGGTAGGCTTGTCAATATCTCAAGAGCCATCAATTTTCAGGAGTGCTTGAATACTTGCGGAATGATTGATCTGGGGTTGTCGGGGCCGTGTTTCACGTGGACAAACAGACAACCCTTATCCACCCTCATTCAAGAGAGAATTGACATATTTTTTGTTAATTATGACTGGAATGTGCTATATCCAGAAGCCCATGTCACTCACCCGGAAAGATCCCATTCTAATCACAGTCCTGTTGTCTTGTCCTTACACACCAATCAGGGGGTGCAATTTCCTTGGCCATTTAGGTATCAACCTATGTGGTTGTCTCATCTGTCTTTTCCTGATTTAGTCAGAGATGCATGGTCTGGTACTCCATATTTACCTAATGCCATATGCTCCTTTACCACTAATGTCAAAATTTGGAATAGAGACCATTTTGGAAATATTTTCCATAGAAAGCAAAGAACCTGTGCAAGACTCAAGGGAGTGCAAACCGCTTTGGGGAATAATCCTAATAATTTCCTGATTGATTTGGAAAAATCCCTTTTAGCCGAGCTGTCTTCACTTGCAGAATTGGAGGCAGAATATTGGAGTATGAAGTCGAGAATTACTTGGGTGGTTGAGGGTGATAGAAACACTACTTTTTTTCATAATTCAGCTTTGATTCACCGGTGTAGGAATCGTATTACTAGTATGAAGGATAGTATGGGGAATTGGATAAATGGGGATTGACAAGTTGCTGAAGATATTACCAAGTTGGAAAGGCTGATTACTGATGAGGAGATTCTCGCTGCTTTACACTCTCTTAAACCTTACAAAGCTCCGGGTTTGGACGAACTTCAGGCAAGCTTTTTTCAACGGTTCTAGTTAATTGTTGGCAATTTGGTTAAGAGTGAAGTCAAGCAATCTTTTTGCACTGGAAAAGTTCTAGAGTATCTCAACAAAACATTAATCACTCTCATTCCCAAGTGTAACAGCCCGAAAATGCTTAATAATTACAATTCCATAGGCCTATGCAACACGGTGTAGAAGGTTATAACTAAGCTTATCATAGCTCACCTCCGACCAGCTTTAGAATACCTTATCTCGCCACTAAAAATAGCTTTTGTGCCTGAGAGAAAGGGTGTTGATAATGCCATCATTGTTCAGGAACTTATTCACTCAATATCCAAAAAGAGGGGTAGAGAAGGAATTATGGCTATTAAAATCGATTTGGAGAAAGCCTACGATCATCTTGAATGGAGCTTTATTAAGGACACTTTTACTCTGTTTAAGTTCTCTAGCCACCTCATCTCCCTTATTATGAATTGTGTCTCTTCTTCATCCATCTCGGTTCTTTTTAATGGCAGGGCACTGGATTCTTTTCAGCCTTCAAGGGGTATTAGGCAAGGAGGCCCCCTTTCCCTTTATCTTTTCATTCTTTGCATGGAATCCTTGGGGCACTCATAAAGGATAAATGTGATGATAATTTGTGGGATCCAATCTCGGCCTCTAGGGGTGGTTTACCTTTTTCCTATTTGTTATTCGCGGATGATCTCGTTCTATTCGCAAAAGCTGATGTTAAAAATTGCCGAGCTGTAAGAGATGTGTTAGACACGTTCTGTGAAATTTCCTGCCAAAAGGTGAATTTTGGGAAATCTAGGGTATTTTTTTCTCCTAATTTGGATCATAGTTGTAGAAAGGAGCTTTGCAACATATTGGAGTTCCGCTCCACATCGTCCTTGGGTAAGTATCTTGGTTTTCCCTTAAAGCACACATCGTCTCCGCAAGATTTTAGGGTTGTGATTGAGCGGATTCAAGGCAAACTAGTGGGATGGAAATCTCACCTCCTATCCTTTGCTGGAAGGCTTGTTTTTGCACAAGCTACACTTTCCACTATTCCAAATTACTCAATGCAATGTGCTGCCCTTCCATCAAAGATTACCTAAAGTATTGATAGATTGTGTCGTAACTTCATTTGGGTACAACGGATAATAAAAAGAAACTCCATCTAGTCAAGTGGACGAAAATCACCAAACCAAAAAAGGAGGGCGGTCTTGGTCTTCAATCGGCCAAAGAAAAGAATTTGGCTTTACTTGCCAAACTCAACTGGCGATTTCATCAAGAGAAAGATTCACCTTGGGCTAGAGTTCTTGCTCATAAATATATTAGAAGAGGTAGTCATTCCGCATTCAAAAACAGATCTTGTTCAACCACGTGGATGGCTCTAAGAAAAGGTGAAGCAATATTCAAGAAGGGCATTAAGTGGATTCCGGGCAAGAATAGTTTATTATCCTTCTGGCATGACAAATGGTTGAGTAATGGGCCTATTGGAAGCCTCATTGCAGGCCCTTTTCAGAGGAATTAGGATGCTATGCTGCTTAGGGATATCACTCAGAAAACTTTCTGGAATTTGGGGTGCCTATCATTTGTTCTTCCTTTCTCTTTAGGCCAGAAAATAAAAGCCACTCCCATCCCTATGATAGCGGCTGGGGTAGACAGAATCTCTTGGTCTTCATCTCCAAATGGAGAGTTTGATCTTAAGGAAGCTTATAAGCTAGCGTGTACGATGCAAAACTACCCCCATTGTAATCATTTCATGGGTAATTGGATCTGGAAAATTTCTACGTTGCCCAAGATCAAATGTTTCCTTTGGCAATGTTTTCACCGAAGCATACCAACCAGAGAAGTTCTGAATATGAGAGGGCTGAACATCCCTCCCTGCTGCCCCTTATGTAATGCTAATGCAGAATCCATTATTCATACATGGAGAGATTGTCATCATGCTCGGGATTTCTGGAATTCTTTTCCCCCTCCAGGTCAGTCCAATCTGTTTTATGGCGCAAATTTATTGGTTTGGCTGCGGATTAACTATACTTCTCATCTTCATTCCGCCATGGGCATCCCTTGGAGCATTCTCTTTACTTTTGGTGTGCGGTGCCTTTGGCTTAGGTGTAACAATTTTATCTATAGGAATCAGCACAACCAAAAACCACTAATGGTTGAAACAATTGCTAAAGCTTTTGAGTTAACCTTTCTCGGTGTGAATGAAAGACACCGTCGCTCTCTGACAACTATTCAGGTCCGATGGCTGCCTCCTCCGGAGCATTGGTTCAAATTAAATTCAGATGACTCTTCTTTAGGTAACCCAGGCAAAGCGGGTGGAGGTGGATTAATCTGTAACCATCATGGGAAATGTGTGGATATTCTAGAGCCATTGGACACACCACTAGCGTGGCAGCGGAACTTTGGGCGTTGCGGGATGGCATTAATCTGTGTTGAATTAAACTTGCCTAATGTCTTAATTGAACTTGATGCCAAGCTAGTGGTTGAGTTACTGCAGAAGGATGAAGGTAGTTTAAGTAGCAATGATACTATTATAGCTGATTGCAAGGCTGGTCTGCAGAAGATCCCGAGAACTAGAAAAGGAGCATTACTTTCCCATGATTTTGTAATTTTCCATTCCCCCCTATTGATGTTTGCCTTTTGCTCATCCTAGATGCTGATGGAACGATGTACGAGCGTAAATGCTCACTTGTTGATGTGTTTTAGTTAATGATATTATCCTTATTACCAAAAAAAAAAAGTGACAAATTGGTTATCGACCCACGTGATAGCTACGGACCTTTTGACTTTATCAGTTTATTGACTATTGCAAACATGTGTCAATGTGTCTGGTTCAAATATCAAAATAGATGAAGGGATAAATAATTAAAATGTGTGTACTGTGGATGTATTTTTGTTTTTTAAGAGATAAATAATTAAAATAAAAATAAAGCCCGGAAAGTACTGGAAACGTAGACAAAACTGTTGCCTTTCCAATAAAATAAAATAAAAACTGTTGCCTTTCTAAAAAAAGATGAAAGAGAGAGCGAGACTTTGCGAGGTTACCTTAACTTGTAAGATTGAAACAATCCAGTGAACCCACACACCATCCACCACAAGCAGCTATTGCAAAGAAAGGTTTTAAAAGGAAAAAAAATCAAGATGAAGAATACTAAGGTGAGTAATGAGAAAAAAATTGGAATTTAATTTCTTCAAGAATTAGGAGAGAGAGAGAAAGGGGGAGAATTTTTTTTTTTTTTTGGTTTTGCATATTTCAATATATAAACGTCAGATTTATTAATAAAAAATTTGTCTACTATTACTTTAGATTTTAATTTTGTTAGGGGTATTTTGACTTTTTTTTTTTTTCTCTTCACCTTCTAAATCTTTTGTGTTTTGGGATATGAGATTTTTTTGATACACAATGCATTCCATTGGACAATAAAAGGGCCTTAAATTTATTTTTTTAATTAGTAAAAGCTTAAAGCAGCCTTAATTAAAATATATAGATAAATATATTATATTATATTAGTTAAAAGAGGTAACTTTTTTTTTATTAATTTAGGGCCCTTAAGCGATTGTCTAAGTTGCCTATATGCTAAAACCGACTCTGTTTACAATAGTTGATAAACTGATATCACGTAGATAGATTATCCATTTACTACTTCTTTTTACATCATTGTTAATTGTTAGTACTTTGTTATGGAGCGAATAATTTATTTTTTTGATTGGTTGGACTTATCTAATTTGTACCAAATTATATATATATATATATATATATTTCAAATAATTTATTTAATTGGTATTTTTGAAAACAAAAAATAAATAAATAAGCATTTAATTAATATTTAAATATAAAAAATAGCCCACTTAAAATTTTAACGCCAAAAGTTGTTGAGCTGCCTTGGATTTGAACCCCCATTATTTGAATTGTATAGTGAGACTTCTAACTGTTTGTTAACATGAAAGTCTGCAATTTGCATGCACTTCTATACTCGTGTGAAATGTGAATTGCATGTTGCCCAAACACTGGGACTATCTATATATAAAGCACTGGCTTGTACAATCAATAAAGCAAATAAGCCAATTCTTTCTAGCTAGCTGTGATAGACATTCTCTACTAGTTTCCTTGATCTCTTAGATTGAGTAAACAATTGTTAGTGTAAGTGATTGGAGGCAACCAAATGGATTGGCATTGTTCTCTGCATTTCATTTGGTTTCCTCCAATATCTCATGTCCAACATTAGATTCGTATGTATTAATCTCCCGGGCCTAACTGAAGGAATGAAAAAATATATTGATATTGTCAAAGTCGTATGTGAGGATTGGAGGAAACTAAATAGATTGACATTATTTGGGGAATTCTATTTAATTTCCTCCAATATCTTATGTCCGTTGTTGCATCAAATATGCATCTCTTCTAAAATCTAAAGGAATGAGCAAATCAAGATTAAATTTTGTGTGTTTGTGTATGTGTGCGTGTATATATTTGATAATTTGACAATTATAAGAACATGGAGAATGATTAGAATCTTGGTTCTCCTCATAAAGTATAAGGGGTAATGTTCTTGTGCTATTGCTCTTGGCAATTACATTGCATATTTAATCTCAATCCTTGATTTTCGTTTTAAAATCATCCTATACTTTAAAATGTTTCAAAAATGTCATTTTTTTTATTTTTTATTTATACAAGATAAAAATTCTACTCTAGCCTAATCTAAGTGTATATGTGTGTGAAGCTCTCTTCTAGAGACTTGAACCCTAGCCCTTGCCCCCCCCCCCCCCCACCCCACAAGTACTGATACTTGTAGAGTGACCATTGCACCAAGAGTGTACGGTGGTAAAAACGTCAAATTATTAATAGATAGAAAATGCTGACATAGTAAATGAAATTCATGAAACCGAGATTTCTTTAATGGCGTGATGCTTATTAAATGACACCAACATTTTGAAGTATAATAAACCAAATATGAAATTTAACCACAAAAACAATAATATGAATTTCAATGTCACATTTGAGAATTGAAGTATAAAAACATTCGCTTTCAAGGGAAAAAGCTATAAATTCTAGTTTGTAGTTCTGATTATATTGATTCGTTCCGTATGTTCATTTCTCGTTAGTGAAAAAGGTTTTTATTTATTTATTTTTTTTTTAATAGGGAAAAAAAAAAAGCTTTCTCGTTAGTGAGAAAGTTAAAAGAAAAAAAAAATATAAAATATCTATTCAATTTAGCTTAATTCTTCTGCACACAGTTGAATAGATATTTTATACTCCCTCAGTCCCAAATTATTCAGCCAGTATTTCATTTTGAAATGTCCCAAAATTATGTTCTGTTTGAAAAGTCAAAACATCATTAATTTACTAACATCCCCTTTATGCCCTTAATTTATTTGTGGGAGCATTTTTTTAAATTAAAAAAAAATTATAAACCTAAATTTTGAAACCACTATACATGCCATCTCTATTCAAATTAAAAAAAAAAAAAAAAAAAAAAAAAAAAAAAAAAAAAAAACCTTCAACAAAGAAAAAACTAATTTGTTTAAGGGTAATTTAGGAAATTTTTAACTTTTTTCAAAGAGATAAGGTAGTTAATAATGTTTCCCTAAATAATTGAGTTTTTTTTTTTTTTTTTAATTTTAATTAGGCCAAACAATTTGAAATGGAGGGAGTATTAAAAACCAAATCATTCTTTCAATTTTCAAAAATCAAATCAATTTCATTCAAATCTCAATAAATAAAGAACTTGTTAAAAGGTTATTATGGAACTAAAAAAATATTCATTATGAAAATGTAAAAAATTTCAAAATCAAGTTGATTTTTGAAAACTTGAGGGACCAATCATACTCATTTGAAATTTGAGGGACCAATTACGCACACAGGGTAAACTTCATGGACTAATAGTGTAATTTTGCCAAAATGAAATCCTCCATGTGAATATCTAAATTAGAAAGAAAAAAAGTTGTATTTTTCTCTAAAATAGACTATTTGAAAAAATTGTACCTAAAAAGAAAGATTTTTAAAAAAACTGTATTTTTTTTATAAATAAGTTAGATAGAATTCCAACTTATGACGTCTGCATAATTTTAAACCATCTACCATAACGACCCTGGTTCACAAATCAGTCCCTTAGTTGCCTAGGTTCTCCCACACTTGTTAAAGACTTAAAGTTTCTTTTTACCATATAAACACTCTCTCGTGGGATCCTAAATCCTTCACAACATAACTTTAAAAAATCGGCCTCCTTAAATTTTTTAACTGCTTTTCACAAGGTTTCAACAAATTTTATTTATTTGGGTACATTTGTGTTCAAGCTTATTTTTGGGTCATATTGCACTGTGTTTCATGACCCAGCCCCCAAAAAGACAGGAACGCAACCCTATGGGCTACAAAAACACATGGACAAACAAAAGGTCCATAAACCTAAAGCATTTTTGGAAGATACAAGCCCATTAATTGGGCCACCAATGCTTAATAAAATTAGACTTCAAATGGCTTTGTTATGGTCTAATCAATGGCCCAAGTCCATGGCAAAATTTAATTTCCAAACCAATGGAGTAACGTTCTGAGGGGATGGGGTGTAAATCAAATTGAATACCACTTCGATTTAATTAGGAGAGTGAAATATTTTGGAACAGATCAATATTAACATATCCTTTCGAGATTTTATTTTATTATATATATATATATATATTTGAGAATCATATACCCTTTAGAGATTATTATTATTATTATTATGATGAAATATTTTGGAACAGATCAATATTAATATACCCTTTTGAGATTATTATTATTATTATTATTATTATAAGCTACATGAAGGGCACACAACTAAAAAACAAAACAATTACCCAATCACCAGAACCGTATATTCAATCCAATTCAAGAGATCACTCCATTCCTCAAGAACCCAATCAAATCAATCATATTCAAATTCACAAAATTTCTTTTTTTTTGAACGAAGGGTAGAAAGTTTATTGAATCAAACCACAATAATACAAGTAAGGCCAACGCTGCAAATGGTTGGCATTGGGGGGGGGGGGGGGGGGGACTGACCACAAGCACAGTCGTATCCCCTATGGAAATAAAATACACAAATCTTAAACTCTATATCAGTTCACAACCTGCATTGCTGCCATTCATGTTTGGTATTCTGTTAGCAAACTAGTTGCTCGTTTCATGATAATCCTTGACTGAAACTGCACATGGTCGAAGTAAAATTTATTTCTTGCATTCCAAATGCTCCAACAAATAATCCACAAAATTTCTATCCAGCAACAAATAATCCAATCAATGAATATAGGAAAAACATAAAAGTTGCACTAAAGTGTTGAGAATTAACACAAAATTAAGTTGCACTAAAGTGTAGGGAATTAACACGAAATTCTCAACCTGTAAGAAACAAAAATTAGAGAAAATACACGCCAAAGAAAAACAATCACACGCACAAGACAATATTTACATGGTTTGACAATTTGCTCATGTCTACGGAGTTGTAGGGATTTCATTATTATCAGAGAAAAAAAAATAAAAAGTGCGGCCGTACAGTTTTTTTTCTCTCTCAAAAACTACAACGACTAACCCTAATCACCAAAACTGCGTTTTCTACATCCTGCGCACAAGATTCATAATGGGCTACAAAACGGGCCATTATTTGGGACGGGTTGTCAACCGGATCAAACTCAACTAGGTTCTACAAAAGCCCAACACTAAAGTTCATAGTTCACACAGGCTCTCAGTTAGCATACAGAATTCTAACCAAATGCAAGAAATTTGGAATTGAACAGTTAACAAAATTATTGTTAAACTTATGGTGTTCACTAGTAAATTAATAAAATTAAACACAAAATAAAAGGCACAAACTAAACTAAAAGGTATTTGGGGAAAATATGCAAGGTGGATTTGGAGAAATGTTAAATGTCACAAACTAAATTGGCATATGAGGAAAATGTCACAAACTAAAAAGCACAACCATTCCATGAAAACAATTATGAATTCATATCAATTAGCATTGAAATTTCAAAATTCTCACCTATGGTATGGATTTAGTCTTTTAGAGAATGATTGTGGGTTGTTCCTGCATGGAAATTAAATGAAGATTTGAAAAAACAAAAAATTGAAAATAAGGATTGGAGAGCGAGAGAGATTTTTTTTTGGAGAAAGAAGGCAGTTCATCAAATAAAATTAAAGCGCGGCCAAATCAGCCTGAACAAAACGTAAGGTGCGAAACGAAACATCCTCCATCCACACGGTACAATTTGGTGTGATCAAAGCTAGCCTAGCTAAATTATGAGCAACTTTGTTGCCATCTCTCCTAATGTGAGAGTATGACAATTCTGAAAACAAACTTGAAAATAAAGAGAGATCATTTATCAAAGGTGCAAAAGAAGTTAAACCATTATCCTTGTTCCTCAAAGCCTTAACAATCACCTCTGAATCACCCTCCACAATAGCACAGCCCACTCCCAATTCGCTGCCAAACTCCACTGCTCTGCACGCAGCAATTGCCTCAACTTCCACGGGCTGATATGCTTGATCCAATTGCTGAATTAAGGAAGCAATTACCTGCGAGAGAGATGACTACGCGATTGAATTGGTTTTTAATTATTGACAAAGATTTTGATGGAGCATTGATTAGCAATGTTGAAGATTCTGATGGGGCGTTGATTCGCAATAATGGTGTGAGAAGGAAAGATATTTCAAGTGGGAGGATAGCAACAACATATGTGTGAGAGAGAGAGAGAGAGAGAGAGAGAGAGAGAGGAATTTGTGTGTATCAAAACATACGCTAAATCGTTTGGTATACTTAAAATATGAGATACTTTGTATTGGATCCCATACTGGTACAAGAATAGTATGGTACAAATAATTTGATTTTCACCCTATAAAGATCCCATCTCTTTAGACCAAAGAAAAAAATGACTTAATCCAAAAACTTCCGTCCCCAATGACCAGTTAATTACTTTGCCAATCAGCCAAATCAACATTTTCAGCATATTCTAATATTTTCTAAAAGTTATTACGTTTTGATGAAAATATAATTGAATTCGATAAGTGACATTGTTTTATTGCTTGTCCTTTAACAGAAGATGGTAATGATGGGAATTTAATAAAAGATCCCTTCTATTAAAACAAGACTTGGGTTACGTCTTTCTCAAAAAAAAAAGACTTAGGTCACAAGTTAGGACAAATCTCTTAGGGTGTGTTTGGATACCGCTTATTTTGCTAAAATTAAAAAATTATTGCTGAAAGTACTGTAGATAAAGGTAAAAGTTAGTTAAAATAGTACAGTGGGGCCATGAATAGTAGCAAAAATAAGCTGAATAATGAAATAATTTTCATTTTTCATCCTAATCCAAACGCACACTAGCAATAATTTTTCAGTTTCAGCAAAATAAGCAGTATCCAAACACACCCTAAGTATATTGTAAAAAAAACTTTTCACCTTTATGAAACAATTCCATGACATAGCGAGGATTCACCCATACGTTTTAGGCTAATGCTTTTGATTTTTTATGCCCCTGCTCTGTTATTGTCCTACTTTGTACTCAGTTTTGGCGGTTTAGCTGCTTTTTTTGAATGAAATACGCATATTGCAATATATATATATATATATATATATATACACAAATCATTCCTATTATTTTGGTGGGATTTTTTTTAAAAAAGTTTTAACCTATGACATTTGCTCCTGATGATAACTTTTTATCATCAGACTAAGACACCAATTGAAATTTGGTGTGAGCAAGGATTAAATCCAGATCTCTCGTTCAATTATCAAAGAGTTTACCAGTTGAACTAACCGAAACCCACTAGTGGGATTATTTTTAATTGCATATTTATGATGTAAATATAAACGGGATGATCAATTAGACTTTTGATTAATTAATGTTTTTTTTTTCTTTTATTGACTCCTACTTGTTTTATTAATTTTAATACATAAGGATAAATGTATTGATACATAAGAATAGTACTTAAGTACTGTACTTAAATTTTGCCCTAACAAAATAAAATTTGACCTCTATCCCTATGTATTAAAATTATGCCCTTGCAAGAAGAGCAGTTTCATTTGCTGACACTGATGTTTGGGTGGAAGAGCAACCCAATGATTTTGATGATGTATTTCAATTGAAATTGATTCATTAATAAAACTATGCTTACCTTTCTCTAAAAAAGAAAAAAAAAATCGATCTAAGAATATGTAAAAATGAGATCATTGACTCTTTTTTTTGGTAGTATTTTAGTACGTAACTTCAACTTAACTTTAATTTTATACCATGTACCACGAATTGGATGACTAATTAAGTAAAACATATGCAATTGACCTAACTTTGATATCTTATACTCTTTGCTTTATGAGGTGAACATCTTAGTCTCACAATTTATTGATTTATTGAGAAGGTTTCTCCTACAAGTTACAACTACTCTATGGAGCGAGGCTCGTGCGGAACACTTGGTATTACCTATTGCCGTCACGTGGCATAGGGTCGATGAGCTCACACCAGAAACTTCCTTTTTTCATTCAGCAAAAAAAAAAAAAAAAAAAAAAAAAAAAAAAAAAACTACTACTCAATGGAGCAGACTTATAAGATATTTACTACTAACTTACATATAATAAAAAATTGTATATCATGGAACAATCATTTCACTCAAAAAGGGGCTTAAGTATTATTGAAAAATGAAAAGAAAGTAGCACTGATGACATCATGCGTCTCAATCATCATCACTTATTCAGCTAAAAAATAAAAGAAAAAAAATCATCATCACTTAATTAGTGTCCATGCTAATGGTTACATTGTTATTTTTTTATTATGTACTTTTGTTAAGACAAAATTTAGATACAATACTTAGCTATTTAAGTGCTGTTTTTAAGATTCTTCTCTTGAAATTCAATTATATGGCTACTTGATTAAAAATACACTTTTATCCCATAAAAAAAAAGTCATATAACTGAATTTTAAGAAGTAAACTTAAAGAATAGCACTAAGATACTATATTTAAGTTTTATCATTTTTGTTATCGAATAAATTGGCATCTTAAGGCATATAATGCTATATAGTACATACCATTTATTTTCTTTATTATTATTATTTTTAAAAATGTCAAATTATGCATACATATAGCTTTTCCGCAGATGTTATTCACCATTCGATCTATAAACTCATCTGTTATACGTTATTTTAAACTATAAAAACTTGAATTTATACAATTGATAGATCACATGACTATTGATCTTTGCTCATCATGAAATTTTGCAAGCATGGAGAATATACAAAGATTATGTAATCCAACGGTCTATTTGTCAAAATTCACATTCAATTAAAAAATATTGATTGGTGTAACATTACTTAGAATTATATTAGGTGTAACTTGAACCCAACCCACAAGTCTCTCTCTTTCATTGAGGCTTGTGCTTGTGGGCCACTTATTAGAGTGTGCCAACATGCAAGCATTGTAATACCAATCCTTGGAAAAATTGTTAACAATGATTTGAGCATCAAACATTAACATACGTGCTTTCTGATTAGGTACTTTACATTTTGACTTACTGATCTATGTTTTGATATTCTTGTAAGAGCTAGTGACTAAAAGTTTGTCATCATTTTCATCTTTGCAGTGTGGCCGGTTTGCTTTGCTGGTGCTGTTGCTGTTTGCCGATATGGCCTTGCTTCTAAACGAAGACTGATTTATATGAACACTGAACAGATATAGAGGGCGGTATTTGTGGTATGCATCCAAAATTAAAGTAATGTGAACATCTTGCTTTTTTTTCTTTGTTGCTATTCATCATAAGAAAATGTTGGACCAAGCCTTTCTTGAGCATGGAACATATTTTTGAAAATGTTTTAGTGAATGCCTCTTGATAATGTTTTAAATTTCAATACTACATAGGAATATGATTGACTGAAAGAAGCAGTGGAAATTGAGAAGTAGGAAGTGAATCAAAGAAAAGTTACATAGATTAAATAAGAGATGTTTCACAACATTGCTTGCGTTGTTGGTAGGCTCTAAGTGACCCACAATGTCTCAATGAGAGAGGGAGCTCCAATGTCTCCCTTGAGTTCATAAATCTCTTCTATGCAATTTGATTTGTAGCTTTAATGCTAAATTTTCCGAGGTGTTTTTTTTTTAGAAACAAATTTTCCAAGGTTGAATGTCGATAAAGTGATGGATTTTTTTTCCAAATTATCCATTTATTTTTACCTTTAGTCAAATCAGTGAGTCGATTTAATAGAAAATGGAACATCTAAAACATTACTTAACAATATTTTAGAATTAGGAAGCGTTTTATACTAAATTAAACAATATTTAATTAAAAAAAGAAGAAGATATTTTTGCTTTTATTATGAAAATTCTAATTTTTGTGTAAGGAAATTAGTCACTGAGAGAGAGAGAGAGATATAATTTTAATAAATAATCATAATGAATTCGAGTTCTTAAGGTAGAAATCTAAATCCTTTATCCTTCACAAATTCTAATAGATTTAGAAATGTTTATCCAAATCCATCTCACACCCATATAAGTATGTACTAATAGACTCTTTAATTTTACAACATTAACCATCATTGAAATTAGTACTTTTTTCTTATCAGTAATAACTTATCACTTAAAATTTGTTGTAAAAATATTATGGATAATTTGCCATAAAATTTAGAAATCAGATTGTGTTGCATTACTTATAACTTTTTTCTTAGTGGATAGTGGAACAATAGAAGATGAAGAGGTAAGGTTTAAAGTTAAACTGCACAAAAAATGCCATTACTTTTTTTTTTTTTTTGAGAAACAAACTAACCCTTAAACACACACACACACACACACTTAATTACACTCTCTTACCAAATTCAAACACATTAAAAAATGCCATTACTTACTACTAAATATTCAAACGATCTACAAAACAAAAGAATGACTTGGTTTAGGTTCAGTGCACTGAACCTGGTCAAATGGTAATATGTTAAGAACCTAGAAGTTCCTAATGGGGATGGG
The DNA here is from genome assembly GCA_023736055.1 of Quercus glauca. NCBI lineage: Eukaryota > Viridiplantae > Streptophyta > Magnoliopsida > Fagales > Fagaceae > Quercus > Quercus glauca. Next base: position 5,878,913 of record CM043326.1, read on the forward strand.
TATGAATTGTAGGGGGAGTTAATGAGAATTGTAGGGAAATTGATTTAATTCGAGGTAATCACCCTCCATAGAGAGAGAGAGAGAGAGAGAGAGAGAGAGATGCACTAATGCACTAAGAAATTCGTTTATTCTTCCATTGATTTCTAATGTTGAATTACAATCATATATTTATAGGAGACTAGCTCTAATGTCATTGGCCCACATGGCTCAAGATAATTTACTAATTAATTCAACATGTACTCTATGAATTAAGTTATGTGTTAAATGAGCTACATGTGCTCAAATTCTAACTAACTCATCCTAATCTCAACCAACTAACTAACTACCTAATTAAAGGGATTACAATAATTATTTTATATTTTCAACATAATATATGTCTAAAAATAAACACATGTCACCATCTCAATAAATCCTATACTACAGGATATTAGACCTGACCCACAGAAGAAAACCACCGCCACATATAATTAAAGGTTAGAGCTGTGTAGGTGGGTTTCCTCTATTTTGTTTTTTATTAATAAAGGGGTCCGGTTAATGTGTGCCCTTAGGGCACACATTAAGCTTTCCACTTTTGGAAACTTTTTCTCGGGAATTAAAAAAACTGTTAATACTTTTTCAATTCTCGAGAAAATTTTTTTCAAAAATGAAAATTAATGTGTGCCCTAAGGCACACATTAGTAAAATCCTTAATAAAGTACCACATACGAATTCGACTACAAGATGGCCTTCGCTCCGCCAATAGATTGAGCACACCTAAATCACATCCAATTGGGTAGCAGCTAACCATCAGTCCAAGTCCTGTCATCCTAACTTTCACCTGAGGTGAGCTACACATATAATTGTAGAATAGTACGTGACAGACTATCACGATCACATATTTATTTTGGAGCAGTTTTACAACCACGAATTATTTCTCAATTTTTTTTCACACAACTTTGACGTGATTAATTATCACTTTTTAATAAATTTACAATTTTTTTTTCACTAATCACACTCTGTTGTGCCATAATTGTGGTAAAAAATTGTGAAAAATTTTGTAGTTATAGACTTTTCATTTATTATTTTATTACTTATAACATTCGCATAAATTCGTGCAAAAATTTATGTTTATTTTTGTATAAGAATTTACTTTTTCTATTATAAAGTTTACGCAACCACTTTTCAAAAACTTTCATACTAGATTATTTTTTTATTTAAATAATTTTTTTTATAATAAAGAATCTTTATATATATATACCGATTACTGTAGCAGTCACATGTTTTTATACAATTTTGGACAACTTTGAGTTAAATTGGCTAAAATATAATTCTTATTATATTATACCAGCATAGATGCGAGTGCTCATCTAAGATAAGTTTGACAAAATATGCGTAAAAGCGTATGATACGAATTAAAGGAGCTACGCACTCATTCATTGTTGCTTCTTGAATCTTGTCCTGACCCAAACCTGAATGATGAGGCGGCAATCAACCAAAGCACCGCTACGGCGCTAATAAGGAAAAAGAGGCACGCATTTCATGAAGTGTAAATAATTAAAAGACTATATACGTTTTAGAAACCTCCTTTAAGCACCAATAATAATCCTAGGCATATAAAGGCTACGTGTACCCATTCCCCTTTTTTATTTTTGTGTATGTGTTTAGTTTAACACACCCCAATGGCTCACCCTCCAATCAGATTCTTCCTCATCCGTTGCATGCAATAGGAATACAAGTAGCTGACAAGTGGAGAACCACCAAATGTAACCGACCCATAGAGAGGAAGAGGTTACTATTATTATGACTTTTTAGTTTTTATACCGTAATTCACTCAGAAAAATAAAACACAAAAAAACAACCAAAACAATTTTGATAGGTGTATCCACGCATGTTGGCCAAATTCACACGCGTTCTAAACAGAGAGCATTAGGCATTTAGGTTTTATAGAGCGCCACCAAGGTTAGTAGCCAGGAGCTTGATTGGCGTGACCGCGTGAGAGACTGAAGGCACAGTTGTCAAAACAAATTGTACTATTTTTGCTTATGTGTAAGCATGCATGGTCATGGACCCACTCCCCTTCCTCAATTACCACATGTCCTTTTCTGTAACTCTCTCAAACACGTACCCACAGTTCAACTCCAAGTGTCACTCTGTCCTCTTTCTTTGCTTCATGTTGCCCAGCTCTCATTGGTCAATTCTCACCCTTGAAATCTCACACCCATCTTCTCCTTTTCAAATACAAAATACTAGCAGAAGTACTGGTACCCACAAAGCCAAAGCACAAACAAACCACCTCTCACAACAGCTCTTAGCAAGTCTATTACACAAAGCTTGCAGGATGATCAAGACTCTGAATCCCTACACCACCACAGCAAAAACTGCTGAGATTATGTCTAGGTACAGGCCCATAGCTCCAAAGCCTGAGTCACCCACAGATCCTAGCAATGAGTGTCCCTCCATGTCTCAGAAGATCAGGCAATCTCCTTACCTTAGGAACCTCTGGCCACAATTGCAAGCCAGGCCCACCAGAACGAGAAGGAGAGGTAGGTCTGCTATAACACCACCCTCCCTTAAAAGACCAAGAACCCATGTCTTTGGGTTTTCTTCTCCTTGTCATTTGACATCATCCCCTGCCAAGAATCTATCTTTGCAGGGTTTTGCTCATGGTCATGGGCTCCCTCAGTTTCCTATTCCAAACCTACCAGCAATTAGCAACAGCTTGGAAGTACAGCCAACCACAACTCCTAGTTTAGTGACACTTCCTCTTCTTTCATGTCCTAATTCTGTCCCCAACCAAGCAAGGGCACCAGAGCTTGAGTTAATGGAACCTTGTGGTGAGAAAAAGGTTATAGATTTAAACACTGTAGCTGAAATTCCAGAGGAAAAGGATCTCTTGCAGCAACTGCAAGGGCCCTTCAGCAGCAATGTTATTGCACCTCAGCCAATTCGACCAGTTGGCTCTAGCATAAGCGTTGGCAGCATTAGTGAAGACCCAAGTTTTATCTCAGCTGTTCAAGTTCCTAAGAAACCAGAAGAGGTAGAGGAAGAGGTCGAGTCCGAGGCCTTACCGGCAGTGATATCAGACTCAAACAACAAAGTGAGGATGGCAAATTCGGCTTACAAGGAGATGGTGGGCCAACCAGAATGTTCCTGGCTTGATTCTATGGTGACCAGTGATGGAAAATTGGGAGGCAGCTCAAGCAAGAGGATCAATGGAGAGGTGATGCTTCATCTTTCTGATTCAAGGTTGCCAATTTCGTCAAATGGTTTTTCATGTTGGGTGAGGATAGAGTGGGGAAGTGGGGAGAAGAAAAGCTCAATCAATGCTTTCTGTGATGTGATTAGATTATCCTGTGAATCCAAGGATTATCTATTCACATGGAGGTTCCACACCCGTAGCAGAGAGGCTTTTCAGTCCAGTTGTAATGTGTAAATATTGTACTACACAAGCATAAGTACCACTAAATGCAACTTATCTACTACTGTACAAATTAAATATCCAAGAGAAATATAGTTTTATTATTATAACAGCTTTTTTATCAACTCAGATTGAACTCCTTTTTTTTTTAGGGTCGCCTTTTTAAGTAGGTGAGCTATGCATTGGAGCAACACACTGAGTATTATCTCATAGAACTTGTTCATTACAATTTTATTTCCAGAGAAGCAAGTCTAGGAGGGTATTATCTCATAGAACTTGTTAATTACAATTATTTGCAGTGAAGTGAAATAAACAACAACAACAACAAAAAATCAGATAACAAGAAGCATAAGAAGCTTTGTTAAATGAGCTTACATTCTCACAAGCACCCAAACAGGATTTTGGGAAACTCCATATTAATCAGCTTCGGTCTTTGGTGGGCCCCTCCATTTGTAGTTGTCAGCGTATGACTTTGGCTGCACACGATTAAAGATAGGTTAATTGGTTCGTACAACAAATAGGACAAAACTTACTTATCTTAAGTGCTGTTACTATGTTAGTTAGGTTTCTCTCTTTACGTTAGTTAAGTTTCTCACTTTAAAATTAGTTATGTAACTATTTAACTAAAAGATATATTAAGATATATTTCTATCTCAAGGAAAAAAAAATTTATATGACAAAATTAAAAGATATACTTCTATCTCATGAGAAAAAATTCACATGACAAAATTTTAAAAGGAAAATTTAAAGAACAACATTTAAATCTTTCTTATCTCATGAGAAAAAAAATCTATATAGCAAAACTAAAAGATATACTTCCATCTTATGAGAAAAAAATTCACATAGCAAAATTTTAAAAGGAGAATTTAAAGAACAATATTTAAATATTGTACCTAAGCTTTGATCTAACAAATAAAACCCGATCCATGACTTCATTCTAATTTCTACACACTATAGGCACTAGTATAATCTATGGGTTCAAATAAGTAATAAAACCAGATCCATCATCCATGACTTCATTCTACAAACTATCGTCACTAACATAATCTAAGGTCAGTAATTGGAGCTGAGTTAATATTCAGAATTATTCATATTTAATTTAATTGAGAGCAATTTGATTAACTTATTAACTTGAGAGCAATTTGATTAACTTAGGCTCATGTGTTTACAAACATATTATTACTTTTTACCTTAAAAAGTATAATATTGCTTGTTCGTTTGAACAAATGAACATATACAATTTTACTGTTTAAACTTAAATTTGTTAATTTGAGATTGTCTCGTTTGAATAAATGATATTCAAACATAAATAATTGTTTTTTTTTTTTTTAATACCAAAAGTTGAACCAAACTAACTATTAAATATTGCTTCGTTGTTAGAACAAATAAACATAAATAATTTTACCATTTAATAGTCAAATCTAAACTTAAATTTGAGCTTGCTTTTTTTAAACAAATGAACATAAACAATTTTTTTTCCAAAGTCAAACCCAAACCATTGATAGACAGCAAAAATAAAATCTATCACTGAACAAATGAACATAAACAATTTTTTTTTTTCCAAAGTCAAACCCAAACCATTGATAAACAGCAAAAATAAAATCTAACACTGGAAAAGGAAAGATTAGTCAAAGCTAAACTTAAATTTGAGGTTGCTTCGTTTGAACAAATGAACATAATTTATTTCCCCCCAAAAAAATCGAAACCCGAATTGTTGATAAACAGCGAAAATAAAATCTAACACCTACCGAAAAAGGAAAGAGAAGCTGTAAAGATTTCTTAAGTGTTTTTAAGCATATACATGTCATGCTTCTTGATTCTTGAGAATGAGAAATATAAATACTATCAAATAGGAATAGAAGTTGAGAATTAGTACATTCATTTTATTTTGAATTTATTATAAACACGAGTCGAGCTTAAACTCACCATTAAATTTGAATACATATTCAAATTGATTCATTTTCTTGTAGAACAAGTTCAAGTTTATTCACAAGTTACTTGATTTTTTTCCCCTTAGACAATAAATATACATTAAAAATTACTACGGGGTTGGTAGAGTATCCACGTAACCGCTAGGAGCACTACTGCATATATATCCTCATTGTCTTGGGAGGGAACTTTATATTTTCATTTTTAATTAAAAAAAAATTAATTTGAGATATGTTTTTAAAGATTTTGTAATTGGTAGTTGTTATTAATTTTGAAAACTTAAAATAAATATAAAATGATTCCATATATTAAAAAAAAAAAAATACACCTAAAGATATTTAATAATTAATTAATTAATTGTCATATCACTACCGACCGCATCATATCCTAATTTTTAAAAAATTGTTGGCTCCTTGCTTGTGCTTCTTAGCACACAAGCACCCAAAACATAAACAATATATTTTCTTAGAACCGTGGGTATTTACTTGGATAGTTACAACTTACACAGAAGATTTGGAGGGCGAAAATTCAAGCAATTATTTTGGAAAACTATTGTGGATTGAGGTTCTCGTTACTATGTAAAAGTAATAGCTACTTGTTTCATTTCCAGGAAAGTTGTCCAAACCTTTAAAATAGGCGTATGACGCTTCTTGACCTGCAGTAAAGAAAAATGTATGTCAATGATGTTTCTATGGAACAAACTGAAGGTGACAATACAAAATCCGGACATTACAATGTCATTTGAGTTAAGTATTATATACTAATTACAAGAAGGTAGTTTACATATACTACCATTTTAAGTCTATATAACTTTCAAATATAAAATTAAGACTGTCTATTAGTGGCTTGATGCACTATACTTCCTAATCAAGTATTCGGGGGATATATTTTTCAACTCAAATAAACAAATGTCACCAGGAATAAGAGAGAAAGTAAAACCCAAATAGTCCATAAATTAACTCATGTATATGAATGGATAAAAGTCAATGTACTCTTTAACTTCTCAATTGAGGTTCCATTGTTTTAGTTTTTGAACAATATTGTCCGATTATTCTCCCTATAACGTGTATGACTAAAGAAGAATGATAAGTTTAATAGGAAGGCAGTAGAGAATACAATTTTAAATAGAATAGAATATTTGAAAGAAAAAAAAAACATATGGCCAACACCGATAAGTTGATGAGGATCCATAGCCGATTCCAATTTTATTGGGATTAAGTCTTAGTTGAGTTGAGTTGAGTTGTGCTCTCAATGATGTGTTTTCAGTTTAGTTGAGTTGTTCTCTGAATAATGTGTTTTGCCTAAGTCTTACTTCTTTCTTGTCTAACGGAATCTAATTCATACATTTTCCAAGACAAGTTAACATCCTTGCTCAAACATAAGGTATGTGTCAGCTCCTGAAGATTAGGGGGGAAAAAAAAACTGTCTAGTGAAGATGCAGTTCATCCAATCAATAAGCAAGCTTCAATAGAAAAACTTCTTAAGACTCCATATGAATTTTTCTTACTGGAAGATTATACTAGAAATGGGAGAGGAAGCAACATAGAATTAATGAGATAAAAAACATATGAAATAAAGGTCAATAAAGTCATACATTCTTTCATAGAGTATCCACAAGATCAACATTTCAAAGACAATCTGATTCAGATGTAATTTATCTGCATAGTGGAATTACTGACTAAAGAGGCACATACCACGTATTCCCAACCATATTTCTCAGCAAATGCTTTTGCAGCTTCTTCACTATCAAAACTTAATCCTCCCTCACCCACATTGGCATACGGGTCCCCTGTGGATGTCCAACCCATCAATGGATTTTCCCACCTGCACAATGTTAAGTAAAGAAATGGCATTAGCCATGTTATTAATGTATATAGGTTAAAGCTCATAAGGTCATAAAATACATTTTCTGGCAGTTTAAGCACGTCTATCTTCAGCTTTAGGTACTTACTACAGCTAAATTCATTTTTATTTTGTATGCATTTTTCTCTCTTCATTGGTACTTGAACCATGGATCTTTTAGCCTTATAATTCATGCCCAAAGCCAACAGGTCTCATGGAGATCCAATTTTGTGTCTGAGCCATAAGAGGTTGAGAGGTTCTTCCTTTACATTACATCCTACCCCTCTACCAAGACAAGATGGAGGTGCAATTGTCATATATATATATATATATATATACATATATATTTGATGAACTGGTGCAATTGTCATATGGAAGTATGGAACTGCTTTCAGATAATTTTGGCAGGAGGAAAACAAAAAGGTGAGTGTCCTAAAACATGATAGAAACATTGGATTGCAGAGAATAAATAGTGATAATATGAAGGTGACCTGGCTATTGTTATAGATACACATTATCCATGCAAATGATTTGATTGATAAAATCCTAACCAGTATGCTTAGTGGAAGGTATTTCATTAGAGAATTAATTTTCCACATGAATGGACAGAACGTACTTCTGAGTAGACATAAAATTAATTTTCCAACGCCCAACTTTCCCAGAGCCTTGTTGTGTAGCAGTTCGGCTGGGTGAGTAAATTATGACCTGGCATTCATAAATTAAGCAATGTAACCTGGAAATTTTTCAATTTAAAAAATTCAAGAATCCACTAGGACAAACAGTAAAAAGTTGTTAACAATACCATGCATCTTGAATGATGTCCTCAAGAATATATCATGATCCACTAGAATTTGACACCATTATACATATACTGACTGTATGGTCAATTATAAAACAACAAACCACAGCTCACAGGGCACCAAAAAAATTGATAAGACATTCATAATTTAAGAATAGATCTTATCAAAAAAATCAATACCAGAACAGCAGAACTAAAAAATGAATATCAAATACTGTATAATAAAAATTGTCCTACAAACCGCAGTTGCAACAAGTGGCTGCCCTCTGATTTTTCCTTTTATATTTTCCCCCTTTTTTTTCTTCTCTGTACCACATGGATGGTCCTTTTGCAGCTTTGCTCCTTTATTTAAACATTTAACACATTTATATATATATATATATATATATATATATAAAAGAGTCATTCACTGCACTATCTTATCAATTAAGATTCTATTACTAAAGTTCGAAAAAAAAAATTAAAGAATTTTTATTATTTATTTTAAATTATTTTAATCATAGAACCTAATTTTTAGTCTTCACAAAAATTCTGGTCTTACGTGAAAGCTTCCATCATAGAACTAATTATATATATATATATATATAAGTAACTATTTTGTTGTACAAATTTTTTATTGGTAAATTGACACGCGCATCTAGTTAATTTTGAATCCACAACCTTACTCTTCAGTCTTCGCCTCTTATGGGAAGGAGGTTTTATTTGGACTAGAGCTCCTTGGTATTATTTTATTGTTCAATTTCAATAAAATATATGAAATCTTTTCTTTCTTTTACATATAAATTCTATTTACTCCATGCATGGCAAGAGCATACTTGGGAAGCACAGACACTTAGAAGCACCAATATTGACACAGGTACGGGTACAAAACATGGTATAATGTAACACCAGTAATTTTTGAAAAATTATAACATAAAATAGGCAGGTACAATACAGGTACGACACCCTAAATAAAGTGTCCGTGCTTCCTACATACTGCTATTTTTTAGCTCAACAACATTACTCTTTGGCCTTTGCATTGTTTTTATATATCAAATTATACAATAAATCAAGAGCAATCTGATAACCGCTACATCCAAAAAAAAAAATCCATCCCAAATCAGCATGATTTCAAGGATAGCTCCAATAAAGCACATAAGCTAATTTTTCCTAACAGCAATTTCCACAAGAAAATAAAAAATTTACAATTCCTCAGCCAAATAGCTGAGAATTCTAGTAAATTCATTTGATTAGACGTTTTGGGAGCTTAAAATATTGTTTTTAAAACTCAAAATTCTGTTTTGCAATTAACTTTTTTCAGAAGCACTTATTTTAAACTTAAAACACCATTTTCTAACTGTTTATACAAATGCGCCCTTAACACGATTCTCAGCGTTATATTGTTAATATAATAATCCCAAAAAATAATAAAAATAATTAAAAATTCCGATTCAATTCTCTCTTAATCCTACATTTTCTCAGCAATCAAACGGAAACTCAACGAAATGATAAAAATCAAGAAACTGAACGGTGAGAATAATTAACGAGAGGTGAGAGGAAAAGCGAAGAGCGTACCCTTCTTCGAAGGTGTTCTTCAGGTACTCCAGAAATTGTGCCGACCTCACCGGGCTTGACCTCCACCAAGGCGTCCGAAGCCGAAGAGAAATATCTCGTAGTTGATAAGAAAACCGATCGATGAGCACGAGCGAGATTGAGGCCTCGTTGAAGAGATTGAGAGCTCGCCATTTTTTTTTTTTTTTGGCCTAGCAAAGGTCGAAGGTACGCACTTGGCGGCAATGGTTGCAGCACGATACGTCTAGGAAATTACCAGAAAATTTGTACGTGGCTCCTTTTATCAAGGTCGATTCGGCTTTTTTTCAACTTCTGCTGCCATCTCATCGCTTTAATATGTTTAGTATTTTTTTTTTTTTTTTTAGTTTTATGTTAAATATAGATACGTAGATTTTTAACTTATGACATGATTTTTTTTTCTTCTACGCGTGGGTTTGAAGTTCAGATTTTTTTTTTTTTTTTTTTTTTTTTGAGAAAGTGAAGTTCAGATTTCTTATTCTAAAATAAAAGACATTACAAATTAAATTATTGATTAGAGTAAGTTTAAAAACACAATATAATTCACAACAAAATTTATAAATTAAGGTATCAATTCATTATATGTAAAAATAAATCTAAATAAAATAATAAAATATTATACCTAGATTCACGAAAATAAAAATAAGGATTTCAAGATTTATTAATAAGGAAAGTTTATTTTTATTTCATCTAATTTTTTTTTTTTTTTTAAAGCATTGAAAGAGAAGGTTTTGGATCCTAAGTCCACAAGGTAATAGGATTAAGGTTGTGTTTGTTTTGGTTTCAAATTACTTTCGGAAATGTTTTTTCGTAAAACTTGAGTGTTTGGTTGAACCAGTAAATTCAGTCAACGGAAATGCTTTTTCCTTTTACCGTAAAATAACCCAAAACCAACGGAAAATCATTTCCATAATGATTTTCACTTCAAATCATTTCCGAAAGAGAGAGAGAGAGAAAGAGCAAGAATAGGGAGTGGAGATCGCGCCCCAACCCCCAGACGAGCCGGCAAGATCACGCCTTCGAGATCACACCGACGAGATCATCCCGCCAAGATCGTCTCGTCGTCGATCGTAGCAATGCGCCGATCGCACCAGATCACACCTGTCTCGTTGATTGCAGCACTGCGCCGATCAAGCAAAGATCGAACCCAGTCGCCTCAAGCGCCTTCGCCGTCGCCTTCGAACCCACACGCCTTCGTCTCAAGCAAAGATTGCCTTCGCCGTTGCCTTCGAACCCACACGCCTTCTCCTTTTGACTGGATTTGATGATTTTTTTTCTTTGGGTTTTTTTTTTTTTGTGTTTGTGGATTGAGAAATGATATTATATATTTGTTTGAAAACTGAGAAAATGTGAGCAACAAGTAGAAAATGTATTTTCTATAGTATTTTCAAAAATACAACCAAACATCAGAAAGTCTTTTTCAAAGCATTTTTTGAAATACAACCAAACAGTCTGAATACATTTTCCTTTCCCGAAAATAGCATTTCCAGAAAATATTTTACATGAACCAAACACAGCCTAAGGCCCAAAGAGCCCAATACAAAGAATTTTTAGAGAGTGAGCTGAAAATTAGGTTTTAGTGAGTTGGAAAACGCTTATAATGGATTAAAGATTGAAATAAAACAAAGAAAAACAGGTTTTATGTGAAGAAATCCATCCTCAGCAAAGTCCAAGAAGAGTAGTTATTGAGTATATTCTTCTTAGAATTGATTACAATTTCAGTTCTTTTTGTTATAGTGCTTTTCAGATTCTCAGATTAACCTCCCCCCTTATCCCTAGAGGATCTCTTACATTATATAGCCTCTTTTGGCTAATCTTAGCCCTCCATTTGTTGATCATGTAAGCCACTACTCGAGTGCTTATCCCATCAGACGTCCTCCCAAGTCTTCTGTGTGTTGCGGCAACTAAGACAACACTGTTCAGGGGTCTTCTCCACATAAATGTGGTCAGGGGGTTTGGTGAGGTGCATTAAATGTGGTAGTAGCTACCATCCCTCCAATCACGTTGGGGCTAACCTCCTCTCTGAAACTCTTCCTCTACAGTGTGGCCCCTTTGGTAATGTGCCATTGACGTGGCCATGTGTCGCCTCTCCGGCTTTACCATCCGAGTGAATGGACTCTTCGGAACTATATTGGCCTCCTCGACCTTTGTTATGACACGTGGCATTATTACCTTATTAAATTTCTGTATCCCACAAGCATGATTAATGTTTAATTGTAGTTACTCAATTTATAAATTATAAAAAATTTATTATTTATTAACCTCATGCACGTGCTATGTGCATGCTTAAAGACATTTGTAAATAAAAAAATTATTAATCGTTCAAAATTACCCAATGTATGCACATATAGGAATTTTTTAAAAATTTTTTTAAAAAAATCGTACATACATGAACTTAGTTATAATTAATAGATGTTTCTTAATTAAAATTATTTTTCCTATTATCTTTTTATTTTAATCTAAACTTATTTAATCATTTTATCCTTATTTTGTATTTTTAGGAAAATCAATTTGAACTAAACAATCAAGGTTGTTTTGGAAATTAAATAATGAAAAGTAGACACAAAGAGTCCTCTTCCAATTAATCATGGTTGTTTTTGGAAATAATGAAAATTGAAAAGTAGGCACAAAGAGTCCTATTCCAATTATATATATATATATATATATATATATATAATTTAAATGATTAAATTTACAATGAATTTCTTAATTAATGATAAGTTTGCAATATTGACCCCATCATTCAAATGAGGTTGTAATCCATACAAGGGGCTTGTAGCAACAAGTAAAGCTATTCTTCTGTGCTTTTAACTAGAATACGAACAATATAAGAGGATGCAACCATTTTATTATAGGTTAATTTTTGGGAAATGATATTTTAACATAATAGGGGTGTGAGGGTTTGAATGAGTTTTTATTTATTTATTTAAGAGGCTACTTGCCAAGGCTTCGGAGGTATAAGCCCTTGGGAAAATATAACTAAATCCAATCAAGTTCATACTTAAGTTGAACACAATTTGACATCGTAAAACAATTAATTTATTTAACATTTACTCTTTTCAAATAAGTTATGAAATTGAATCATTATGAAATATTTAGAAAATGAATGAAAAATTATTTAGAAACTGATAAAATTATTTATTCAAATTAACAATAAAATTTGATAAGAATTAGTTTCAAATGGATTACAAGTAATTCAAATAAATTTTAAAGTCTAAATAATAGTACATTTTAAATGAAATACTGATAATTTCCATGCACAACGGGCCAGGCTTGCTGAGGCCCATAGTTGACTACTTCGGTTTATGGATGCCAGGGTAATTTTTTGGTGAGTGATTGCTTAGTTTTGGACTGGTTATTTGGGATTAAAGCACACCGGCTGTACATGCTACATATTCCTAGTTTTTTCAATTGCTATTTGTTCGTTTCTGTGAAGCAAATGCCATTTGTTCTTAGTTTGTATCGAGATCGAGTCTCTTAAGGTGGTTCTTCATGTCCTGTTCTTCCTCCAAAAACATTGTGTCTGTCAATAATCATGTATATAATACAAGCTCAACCATCCCAACCCCAATACTACGTACAAAGTAGACACCGTCTCAGTGTGAGTGAAGATCAGAATTAATGGCGCTCAATGAAGAGGATACAAAGCTTACCCAGCTAAAGTTTGCGTGTTCAGATCTGAAAACTCTGTTGCAAACCTCATCCAAAATGGAAGAAAGCCTTGGAAAGATGGACAAAAAGTTTGATCTTTTAGATGGAACTCTTTCAACAGCATCACGAAGAGTATCTACTTTACAGTCTTTAGCCATGGCTACCAAAGCCCTCGATACACGAATCAACCGAGCTGTTACTCCTGCTCTTGCTCTCCTCGAGAGCTTCAAAGTCTCCGATTCTCTCCAGCTCAAGCTCCTCGAACTCTCATCAATCTTATCAGCAGAGACAACACCCAAAAAAAGGCTCAAGAAACTTCTCAACTATGTGGACTCTGTTAATCAGCTGAATTCTGCGATTAATTCGATCAGTCAAGAGGGAGAGCCAGTGATTCAAAAGCTTCAGGAAGTGGTGGAGTTTTTGAGCAGGACCAAGGCCACGGATCAGGATAGGACACATAGGCTCAGAGAAACTCTGTTCACTCTCAAAGCTCTCTATGAAAATGAGGTTGATGCGATGAAATTTGATGGGCTGCTTGATGAGGCTTTATTAAATTTGCATGACGAGTATGAGAGTATATTACAGCTTTTAAGGCATCAAAATATAGGGGATCAGGTGCAAGTTGATGATAAAGAAGCCGAGGTTGTGGCATCTGATTTGGGTACAGAGCTGGAGGTTGAAGTTCTACAACGAATTTCGGAGACTCTAGCTGCGAATGATTGCCTGGATATATGTATTGACATCTATGTCAAGGTGTGTGAAATGGTTCCTCTAGAAGTATTTTAATTATTCTTTATTAGTTGTCTTTAAATCCTAACTTCAATCTATTTTTGTTTCATATTATTATTCAGATTTGAAACTGTAGTGATCATGAACCATTCTCTTCATGAAACAATTTTCGCAATATCCATCCGTAGAATATGTTCATGTTTAAACTTTGATCATCATGAACATTCAGTTTACATGTATTAAGAAATATTCTTTGATTCAAAAAATAATAATAATACTACCCCGATAATATCTAGAATAGGACACAAGCACACAATTCCTTAATAGATATTGTACCTTAGTCTTCATTTAAATTTAACTGTGACCTTAAAAGCTGTAATTATACATAAGGAAGCTGCATTAGCCAATAAGTCAATACCCCTATAGATTATAAATAAATAAAAAAAGTCAATACCCCAATAAATCATATGGTTGTGCTATACTGGCTAATAAACACATAGTTATATTATATTCATCCTTTTGAATATAAAATACAGCCCTTGAAAAACCCTACAAAAATTCTATCCTTTTGAATATAAATTCAAAGAGGAGACGGCATCATTTGATACTGCCTACAATGTAGCAAGCTAGCAACAGTTGGACAAGATATTGTCTAGAGCATTGCCATTGGGCAATGAATGTAAGATTCAATGCAAATTGCTTATTCAGTTATTCCTCAAATCAAATTAAAAATAGAATATTTTTTGTCCTTGAAGACATGAATCAAATATACCACTCAGTTTTCGTTAAGACCAATATTGTGTAAATGCTAATGCTTATTGGTCTGTGACAGGTGAGATACAGAAGGGCAGCCAAAGCACTGATGCGGCTAAACCCAGATTACCTAAGAACCTACAAACCCGAAGAAATCGATGCCATGGAATGGGAGATCTTAGAGACAGCAATAAGCCTTTGGATCCAACACTTAGAACTCGCAGTAAAAACAGTACTTGTATCAGAAAAGAAACTCTGCAACCAAGTTCTAGGAAACATCATGGATGGAGTGGTGTGGCCACAATGCTTCGTGAAGATCGCAGACAAAATCATGGCAGTCTTTTTTCGATTCGGGGAAGGCGTAGCTAGGAGCAGCAAAGAGCCGCACAAACTGTTCAAACTATTGGACATGTTCGATTCCTTAGAGAAACTTAAGCCCGAATTCTCAGACACTTTCGAAGGTGAAGCAGGAGCTGATATACGTACTCGGTTTAGAGAACTTACAAAGCTACTCGTTCACGGTTCGAGTAAAGTGTTTTGGGAATTTGGCCTCCAAATCGAAGGCAATTCAGATGCTTACCCTCCACCACAAGATGGCTCGGTACCGAAACTCGTTCGATATGCAATTAACTACCTCAAATACTTGACCACAGACACTTACAGAGCACGTATGGCCATGGTTCTTTGGACAGAGCAAATGTGGAAAGTGGGAATTCTATCAAAACCTGTAACAGACGAGAACTTACTCCAAGATGCCATTACCAACGCCATGGATGCACTTCATAGAAACATCGAGACCAAAAGGTTGAGCTACAGAGACAAAATCTTTCCCCACGTATTTGCAATGAACACGTACTGGTACATTTACATGAGGACGAAAAACACTGAGCTAGGAAAGCTTTTGGGAGACCAGTACATGAAAAACAAGTACAAGGTTGTTGCTGAGGAATCAGCGTACATGTATCAGAAGCAATCGTGGGGACAACTTGTGAAGCTATTGGATAAAGAAGACTTGAAGAGGCAGAGCAAGGAGGGTTTGGGAAGCTTAGCAAGAGCAAAAATGGAGGCATTTTTAAAGGGCTTCGATGAGATTTCACAGAGGCACAGAGGGTCTTATAGAATTCCTGACATGGATTTGAGGGAACAGATTAAGGAATCGACGATAAAGCTTGTGGTTCCAGTTTATACTGAGTTCTTGAACACGTTCTCGGCTGTGTTACGAGGTAAATTGTATGTGAATCCAGATCGATTACGAGGGTTGTTGGGTCAGATTTTCGACGGTTCTGATGCGAAGTTGAAGAGGCGTGATTCCAAAGATCGGATGGTTGGAGGGAATTCGGTGTCTGTTGAGGGGGAAATCATGGATTTCCGACGGTCCAGATCAATTTCAAGGAATGTGTAAATCGTCTGATTGGCATATAGTATTCCAGTCGTTGTGCCTTCCTTGTGGAATTGAATGAAGGGCTGATTGTTAATAACTGCACGTAGAGCTATAAATGAACCAAGTCGTTCATAAACAGTTCGGGCTTGATTCAATAAAAAACTCGTTCATGTTTATTTGTTTATAAACAAGCCAAGTTTAAGCTTTAGTTTTAGGCTTGTTTAATAAACGAGTTGAGCCAAAGTAAAAAATATTGTTTATGAACAAGTTTGTGAACACCAAGGATTGATACAAAAGTAACAAAACAAGTTGAGTCTAGGCATATTTATGAGTTTGGTAATAAAATTGATGAGTTTGACAAGTAAACTCATATCTTTCTAAAACTTTAATTAATTATAAGTTGATACCACTCATCTAAACCAAATAGGCTAAATAATAAACTTGATAATATACTTGTATTGTATCTCAAGTTCAAAAACATGATATTGAGCTTGAGTTTGGGCTTGATATTGAGCTCGAGCTTGGCTTGACCAGTGAATCAAGCCAAACCAAGCCGAGCTCAAGCTTTTATACTTTATAACAAGTTCAAGTTCGAACATTATTTGTAAGCTCATATCAAACTCAAGCCAAGTTTAAACATTCTACTTTTGCTGTCAAGCCGAGCTTGAACATTCACTACTCGACAAATCTCGGCTCATTTATCGCCCTACTTGCACCAGAAGGGGAATGTTCTTTTAGGGATAGGGATTATAAATAATTTGTTTCTTTATTTATTTATTTTTTTTCCCTCTCTTATCTATATATCTATCTATATATATATTTTGGCGTAAATGCACTTTTAGTCCCTACATTTTGATGTTTTTTCATTTTAGTCCCTACATTTTATTTTTTCCACTTTTAGTCCCTAAACTAATTAACGCGTTCCATTTTAGTCCTTGAAGCACTATTTCGTCAGCCAACTAACGGAGAAACTGACCTGAGCATTAAAATATTATTAAAAAAATTATTTAACATTTTTAAATGCCAAAATTTAAAAAAAAAAAATTTAATTACTGAATTTAATGTTACTATAGAAAGAATAGAAACCCACCGAATCAAAGAACACGAAACCCAGCAACCAAAAGAACACAATCTCAAAGACCCAGCAACCCAGCAATCAAAGAACACGATTTCAAAGACGCCACTTCATCCTCCTCCGACGACTTGCCCCCCGATCCCACCACTCCCCATGACTCGTCCGAGTAGGATGAGTTCGGCTCCGAGTCCCACTCACCTCACAAGTCCAAGGACGAGCTCGACCATGGCTCCTGGCGCCTGATCTTCGAACCTGACTCCTCCTCCTCCGCCTCGGCCCCACCCGATCCAGTCCTCGCCTCAGAGTCCGATTCGCTCTTGATAGGGTGGCCATGGAGATCGACGCCTTGTAAGGTATCCTTGGCGGCCTTAGCGACTTCGATTCGCTTGAAGAAGACGAAAGTGTAGCTGTGAGAAGAGTAGGAGGTGATGCTATCGAGTACACCGTACTGGGCAAAGAGATCCATGAGATCTGAGTCCACAACGTCGCTGGCATGGTTGTTCATCATCATCGGAGTCGCCGGTGTCTCCGATTCGTTGGAGTCGCCACCAATTCTTCCTGGCCTGGTGTTCATCATCATCGATTTGTTGTTCGGAGGCAGCATTTGCAGATCGATTGGGAATTTGGGTCTCACCACAGAGAGAGAGAGATTTGATTTTGGGGAATGGTCTAGAGAGAAAAAAGAGAAGTGGATGAGAGTGAAAAGAGGGGCGGATGAGATTTGATTGGGTTTGGTGGTTTCGGGTTGCTGCTTTTTTATTTTAAATTTTTGGGTTTGTTTTTTTCATGTGGATTTTATTATTTTTCTGGGTTTATGGGTTTGATTTGTTGGAGGATTCAATGGACGAAAGGGATTTTGAATGAATTTTTGCATGTTTAATTTTCTGGGCAACCTTCATGTTCTTTCCTGAAGAACATGAAGAACATGTTACTTTGTTCTTCCAAAAATAATGAAAAGAAAAAAAAAAGAAAAATTTTTAATTACTCTTTTTAATTGGTTTATGTTTGTTATTGTGTTCTTTGTGTTTGTGATCTTGCGTTAATGTTTAAATTTGAGTTTGTGTTTTTTGTATTTGGTAAGAATATAAATCATAGACGGGGAAGAACATAAAGAACATGAATATGTTCTTCTGAGTTCATCAAAAAAAGAATATGTTCTTCTGGAAAAAAAATTGGAAAAAAAAATTATTTTAATTAAAAGAAAGTAAATTTTTTTGTTTGAAAGAAAATAATTTTTTTTGTTTGTTTTTTTATTTTTTAATTAAAATTGAGTAATTATTTTTTTTTAATTTTGGCATTTAAAAAATGTTAAATAATTTTTTAATAATATTTTAATGCTCAGGTCAGTTTTTCCGTTAGTTAGCTAACGGAATAGTGGTTCAAGGACTAAAATAGAACGCGTTAATTGGTTTAGGGACTAAAAGTGGAAAAAAATAAAATGTATGAACTAAAATAGAAAAACGTCAAAATGTAGGGACTAAAAGTGCATTTACGCCTATATATATATATATATATATAAAAGTGTGAATGAGCTAAATCACTGTAGCTACAGTGCTTTGGTTTCGTGAGCCACTTTTTTTTTCCCCAAGTTTTGAACAGTATCTACAGTGCCAAGTGGCACCGTAGCTACAATAGCTACCGTTTTTTTTTTTTTTTTTTTTCCAGTAATCGGTTTGTATTTTTTTTTCTTTTAAATATTTATGTAAGTTGGTATATATATTATTATACTGACACAACAAATTTCACAATATTTTTATGATTATTAATGTGCACGAATGCGCTAAAACACTGTAACTAAAGTGCTTTGTTTTGTGAGCCACTTTTTATTTTTTCCAAGTTTTGAACAGTAACTACAGTGCCACTTGTAGCTAAAGGTCTTTTTTTTTTTTTTTTTTCATTATCGGTTTGTGTTTTTTCTTTTTAAATATTTATGTAAGCTGGTAAATATATTGTTATACGACACAACAAATTTCACAATATTTTCACAATTATTGACATGTCAATTTCTTACAAGTCGAAATAAAATAATAAAATATGAGACTGTGACCAACCACAACTAAAAATAAATGTTTTGAGAAAATGTTACAACACTTATTGTGTAATGTTTTTGGTTTATTCAACTGGCACGGTAGCTACAGTAGCTAAAGTTTTTTTTTTTTTTTTTTTTTTTTTTTTTTTTTTTTTTTTTTTTTTTCAGCAATTGGTTTGAGTTTTTTTTTTTTTTCTTTTAAATATTTATGTAAGTTGGTCTATATATTGTTATACTGACACAATAAATTTCGCAATATTTTCATAATTATTGACGTGTCAATTTCTTACAAGCCAAAATAAAATAATAAAATATGAGATTGTGGCCAACCACAACTAAAAATAAATGTTTTGAGAAAATGTTACAACACTTATTGTGTAGTGTTTTTTGTTTATTCAACTAGCACGGTACCTACAGTGCCTAAAGTTTTTTTTTTTTTTTTTTTTTTTTTTTTTTTTTTTTTTTTTTTTTTTTTTTTTTTTTTTTTCAGTAATCGGTTTGTGTTTTTTTTTTGCTTTTAAATATTTATGTAAGCTGGTATATATATTGTTATACTGATACAACAAATTTCACATTATTTTCACAATTATTGACGTGTCAATTTCTTATAAGTCGAAATAAAATAATAAAATATGAGACTGTAACCAACCACAACTAAAAATAAATGTTTTGAGAAAATGTTACAACACTTATTGTTATCGCAATATATTCACAATTGTTGAGATCTCAGTTTCTTATAGATCAAATAAAAAAATGCTAAGTCCAAAACATTTTAACATTAATTTCTATAGTGCCTAAAGTTTTTTTTTTTCTTTTTTTTTCTAGTTATCGGTGTTTTTTTTTTTTTTTTTTAATATTTATGTAAGCTGGCATATCCATTAACTATATAAAAAGAGCCAAAGGCTCATGAATAATGTTTTTTTGGTTTATTCAATTAGTGAGGTGCACTTTCTATTTTCTTTTCTTTTTTTTTTTCTTTTTTTTTTCCTCCTTCAAGTATGCCAGTTGGTTTGAGCTTTGTTTTTTTTTTTTTTTTTTAAGATCGTTATATGTTTACTTTGTTCTTGCAATGCAAGTTTACATTGTAAATACACAAAAGTGGTTAATATTATATACATTTGCACAAAAAATGGTAAATATTGTACAAATTTTGTAAATGTGTACAAAATTTGCCAATTTTTTTGTGTCTATAATATAAATTTACATTGTAATTAAGTACAATGTATACATAGAGATATTATGAAAATGTTGTGACATTTTGTTTATACCGAGATTTAGCACAATTAAAAATGTCGTGACATTTTGTTGTTATTACAATATATTCACAACTATTGAGGTGTAAGTTATAAGTTAAAATAAAATAATAAAATATTGGACTGGGATCTGTCACGGTCTTTATGAATGAGATTAACTTTTTATGACATAATTATCAAAATTCTTAAAATTAATGTCTCTGGTGATTAATGTAAATCTCTATGTATTTCAAAAATCAAATGATTTATATCTTTATTTTGTGATACAAATAAAATCTAAAATTGATCCTAATCACCACTTTTTTTTCCCATGGCTAGCACATGCTGCCCTGACTAGTAACTATATAAAAAGCGGCTATGCTGCTACAGTCCTCTACACTGTGCATTTTGGTTTCGTGAGGCAGCCTTCCTTTTTTTTTTTTCTTTTTTCTTTTTTTTTTTTTTCATGTTTTCAACAGTAGCTATAGTACCAATTGGCACTGTAGCTACAGCAGCTACAAGTTTTTTTTTTTTTTGGTTAAAAGGGATATATATAAATATATATATATATATATATATATATATATTATAAAACAACTAACATTTTATAGACACCAGAGATGGGCTAATCAGCCTACAAAATGACACACCATACATATCCGAATACAATATAGGGAGAAGTTCAACAGAGGGAGGCTGATCAAAAATGACAAAATCAGCTTGCATAGAACAGCCCCTTCTAGCCAAAAAGTCTGCACACATGTTAGCCTCCCTAAACACGTGCACTACTCTGACCTGTTGCAGCTTGTCTAGCAACATCCTGCAATCATGCAAGAGAGGAGAACAACCTTTATTAGAAGTACTATTAGACTTCAAGAGCTCCACAATCACCTTGGCATCAGGTTCAACCTCCAGTTGCTGACAACCTAATTGAATAGCTAGAGTAAGACCATCCTATAAAACCCACCATTTAGAAATAACGCTAGTAGTATAACCTATAGATCTTGAATACCCTTTAATCCAATGGCCATGGCTATTTCTGATGATGCCACCGCCCCCTGCTTTACCAGGATTTCCACAAGATGCCCCGTCGATGTTGAGTTTAAACCACCTATCAGCTGGTTTATTCCACCGAACCTAGATGGCAACATTCCTAGTAGCCTGAATGGTTTTACTCACACAATAAAATTATTCTCTTGCCTGATGGATACAAGCCTTGTGAAGGTTAGGATTAGGAATAGAATTTTCAAAGACAACCTTGTTCCTATTCTTCCACAAGGACCAAATAGCAAAGAGAAATAGTGTACCCCAATAAACCGTGGATTTGTGCCAAACACTACTTGTACTGTTAACCTTCGACCAAGCCTCAAAATTATCATTGAAGGAGCTAATAAGGGCAGGGGGAGGTTCCAACTTCCTCCAAAAGTCTTGGGTTAGATTGCAATCATGTAGAAGATGAGGAATCGTTTCCTCACTACATTTACACAAGGGGCAAAGCTTATCGCAATTTATGCCTCGTGAAGCCAGAACACCATGCATAGGAATGCTGCCGTGAAAACTTAGCCATAGAAAATAGTGATGACAATTTTTGCCCGGCCCGTGGGTACCCGGCCTGGATCGACCCTAATGGGCCGGGTTTTACCCAATTTGATTAGGAATAGGGTCGGGTGTGGGTTTTTTTAAAAAAAAACCCGAAACGGGTCTGGGTCGGGTTCTGGTTTTATCAAAAAAATCCAAAACCTAGCCCAGATAAAACCCGATTACCCTGAAATTACAAAAATACCCCTCTATATATAGCTATAATCTAACCCTAAATCCCTTATTTCTTCAGCAGCAACTCACGCCTCCCTCAATCCTCACCCTCACTTCGACACTCCCTAACCCTCACTACCTCACAAAAGCACACGGCCTCACAACCCTCACTCACTCTCAGTCACTGCCTCACGCACACGCCCTCACTCACGCAATCACGCCACGCCTCGCCTCCTCACCCTCACAGCCTCAAGTCTCAAAGCATATATGTGAATTTTATTATATATCTTATATGATCTCACTCTTTGATGATAACGAGGCAAAATGTATGATCTATCCAGGTTTTTGTTTTCAAATTTTGGATTTTTTTTTTTTAGTGTTTCATTAAGGTGTATGATCTCACTCAGTGTTTTATTAAGGTTTTTGTTGTGATGATAATAATTTTTATTTGGGTTTTGGGTGGGTGAGGGTTTGGTTTATTGGTTAAGGTGTTTGTGTTGTTATTGGGTTTGTTTTGGTAATTAGAATTGGATTTGATGATAAGTAATACATTGGGGATGTTGAAATCAGTGAAACTAAGTGTGAAATATGGCAATGAATTTTTGTACACATATCTTTTACCTTATTCAAGTCTCAAAGCATTTGGGCTAGTATAAATGAGAGCTTGTACATTCTGTTCCCTTGTTCTTTCCCTTCATATCTACATAGTTTGTTTAATTGAAGAAATTGTTTATTGTTTTTTGTGTTTGTTGGGAATGCAAATCCTAAAACGGAGATGGAAGACACAAATGGAGATGGAAGACATAAATTTGGGAAATATGGCAAATTGTTTATTGATTTATGATTAGTAGCCTTTGATTTGGACTGATTTGGCATTTGGGCCACGTTATCTAGGCTTGAATTAGAATATGCAGGCTTGAATGTAGGCAAAAATAAATTTGGGCTTCAATTCTTTTTTTTTTTTTTTATTGGTTGGGCCACAAATTGGGCCCAATCCCTTAATGGTGCTCGTGGGGGCGAGTCCGGGCCTCGGGAAAAAAACCCGCTTAGTAAACGGGCCAGGTCCGGGCCACGGGTCTTGGCCCGCGGGTTAGGTCCGAGTATGGAAAAACCCGGCCCGAACTCGACCAGTTGCCATTCCTAACAGAAAATGGATGATCTTTGGTAAAATGTCCAGCTTCCAAATCCAAGATCCTTGAAATGAGTTCCCATTATTTTCCTCTTGTCTAGCCAATTGATAGGCTGACTTTATAGAAAATTCCCTATCTTTGGAAAACTTCCACCTGATAAATATACGAAATCCCACCATAATAGCTCTCCAATTTGGAGATGAAGGAAGACTATTCGGATTACTAGCTCTAGCTCTTGGACCAGTACAATATTTTTTTAGCATTATTCATGATACATCCTCCAGTTTAATTTAGAGAGCAAAGCAATATTCTTTGCTTTAGCCTCTTGGATCTCTAGCCCTCATTCTTCCTTAGGTTTAACAATTTTATTCCAACCCACTAGGTACATCTTTTGCCTATCACTAGGTTTAACCTTTTTTTTTTCTTCAATATTCCTTATGTACTTTTTTTTTCCTTTTATATATATTATTATACTAATACAACAAATTTTACAATATTTTCACAATTATTGAGGTGTCAATTTCATATAAATCAAAATAAAATAATAAAATATGAAACTGTGACCAACTTCAACTGCGCGAATGTGCGTACAATGTACATTTGGTTTAGTGAGCCATTGTCTTTTTTTTCCCCCAAGTTTTGAACAGTAGCTACAGTACCAAGCGGTGCTGTAGCTACAATAGGTACAGTTTTTTTTTTTTTTTAGTCTTCCGTTTGTACTTTTTTTTCCTTTTATATATATTGTTATACTGACACAACAAATTTCATAATATTTTCACAATTATTGAGGTGTCAATTTCTTATAAGTCAAAATAAAATAATAAAATATGAAACTGTGACCAACCACAACTGAAAATAAATATTTTGTAAAAATATTGTGACGCTTATTAAGTGAATGTGTAAAAGTTACAGTACTTTTGGTTTGTTCAATATGTAATTTTTTTTTTTTCCAATCATTGATTTGTCCTATTTTTTCTTCTAACCATATATGAAGAGGCAATGCCTCTGCAGTGCCCCTTTTGGTGTAGTGAGCCATTTTTTTCCCCCGAGTTTTGAACAGTTGCTATAGTGCCACTTTGGTTTGTTCAAGTGCCACTGTAGCTACAGTAGCTACAACGATTTTTTTTTTAGTCTTCCATTTGTACTTTTTTTTCTTTTAAATATTTATAAGAACCCACATATATATTATTATATTAACGCAACAAATTTTCAATATTTTCACAATTATTGAGGTATTAATTTCTTATAAGTTAAAATAAAATAATAAAATATGAAACTGTGACCAACTACAACTGAAAATAAATGTTTTGTGAAAATGTTGTGACACTTGTTGGGTGAATGTGTAAAAGCTACAGTACTTTTGGTTTGTTCAATATGTACTATTCATCGATTTTTTTTCTTTTCCCAGTCATTGATTTGTGCTCTTTTTTTCTATATATAAAAAAAAGCGAATAAGCTCATGAATAGTGTTATAAACAGTATTTTTGGTTTAGTAACTTGCCTTTTTCCTCCTTTTTTTTTTCCTTCAAGTTCACCAACTTGGTTTGAGCTTGTTTTTTTCTTTTAAATGATCTTTATATGTTTACTTTTTACTTGTAATGTAAGCTTACATTGTATACACACAAAAAGTAGCAAAATATTATATACATTTGCAAAAAAAAAATTGTACAAATTTTGCAAATGTGTACAACATTTCTCAATTTTTATGTGTATACAATATAAATTCTGGCCTCTTTTTTTTTTTTTTTTTTGGTGAATGAATAAAGTTGTAGTATATTTGATATATTATTTTTGGTTTGTCCACAATAATTTTCACAACACTTTCATAACAAATCGAATATGGTAAATTGTTATTAGTTCTAATTTAAACTTACCAATGAAACCACTTTTTTGTCCACCAATAACAACTTGTAGTAACCTACTACTTATGATTTGTTATAAAAATGTCATGGACATAAGATTTTTTTGTGTGAAAAATGTTAAGACATCTTGATGTTGTCACAATATTTTCAAAATTGCTGAGCTGTCAATTCTTTACAAGTTAAAATAAAATATAACAAAATTATAAAGGTATTATGAAAATGTTGCGTCATTCTGTTGTGTTTTTAAAATTTTTTTGTTGGTTTAATCAACTTTGTTGAGCCAAAATTCACTATTCCACATATGATTTTTTTGGGTTAACTTTTTGCACATTGTTTTTCTTTACACACTATTTTAAATAAAAACACATAGTTTTGCACACAAAAACAAAAACAAAAACTTAGGAAAAAAACATTTTTCATCCTTTATGTTTGAGGTAGTTTACAATTCTTCATTAAACTTTAAAATCATGCAATTTTTCTCTTAATATTTTGGAAAAGAGCAAATATGTCATATTATTATACTCTCAGTTAAACCCTAATGAAAGCTTATGATTCTTAAAATATTTTATAGTGTAATGTCTAAATTACTCCTGCTAAATTTTAACATTCTAATTTTTTTTTTTACGTATTTTGAGTTTTAAATGATAAAAATTCTTAGAAAGTTAGAATGATGATATTCAATTACACAAGCCTTTTGTTATCTTCTTTTTTTTTTTTTTTTTTTAATTTCTTAGCAAAACTCAGTTGTTTATTGTTGGAAGATGATGATATTATTATCATTTTTAAAAGTTTTTAGAGAATAGATATATTGTCTTTAGCAAGTAGATACTAAAAAACTATTATAGTAAATAAATATTTATATATTAAATAGCTACCCTAGCTTTGTGGTTGATCAAAATTCTTAAACGAATGAGATTAACTTTTTTCGACATAATTATCAAAATTCTTAAAATCAATGTCTCTTTTGATTAATGTAAATTTCTATATACTTTAAAAATCAAATGATTCATATCTTTGTTTTGTAATACAAATAAAATCTAAAATCCACCTTAATTACTATAGTATTTTTTTTCCACAACAAGCACGTGCTACCCTAACTAATATATATATAAAAACACGAACGCGCTAAATCACTGTAGTTACAGTACTTTGGTTTCGTGAGCCACTTTTTTTTTCTCCAAAGTTTTGAACAGAAACTACAGTGCCAAGTGGCTACAATAGCTACAGTTTTTTTTTTCCTTTAAAATATTTATGTAAGCTGGTATATATATTGTTATATTGATACAACAAATTTCACAAATATTTTCACAATTATTAACATGCGTGAATGTGCTAAAGCACTGTAGCTATAGTGCTTTGCTTTCGTGAGCCACTTTTTTTTCCCCAAGTTTTAAACAGTAACTACAGTGCCAAGTGGCACTGTAGCTACAATAGCTACTTTTTTTTTTTTTTTTTTCAGTAATCGGTTTTTTTTTTTTTTCCTTTTAAATATTTATGTAAGTTGGTATATATATTGTTATACTGACACAACAAATTTCACAATATTTTCACAATTATTGACGTGTCAATTTCTTACAAATCAAAATAAAATAATAAAATATGAGACTGTGACCAATCACAACTAAAAATAAATATTTTGAGAAAATGTTACAACACTTATTGTGCAGTGCTTTTGGTTTATTCAACTGGCACGGTAGCTACAGTGCCTAAATTTTTTTTTTTAGTAATCGGTTTGTGTTTTTTTTTCCTTTAAATATTTATGTAAGCTGGTATATATATTGTTATACTGACACAACAAATTTCATAATATTTTCACAATTATTGCCGTGTCAATTTCTTAGTTGAAATAAAATAATAAAAGATAAGACTGTGACCAGCCACAACTAAAAATAAATGTTTTGAGAAAATGTTACAACACTTATTGTGCAGTGTTTTTAGTTTATTCAACTGGCACGGTAACTACAGTGCCTAAAGTGTTTTTTTTTTTTTTTTTGAATATTTATGTAAGCTGGTATATATATTGTTATACTAACATATCAAATTTCACAATATTTTCCACAATTATTGACGTGTCAATTTCCTACAAGCCGAAATAAAATAATAAAATATGAGACTATGACCAACCACAACTAAAAATAAATGTTTTGAGAAAATGTTACAACACTTATTGTGCAGTGTTTTTTGTTTATTCAACTGGCACGGTAGCTACAATGCCTAAAGTTTTTTTTTTTTTTTTTTTTTAATAGTAATTGGTTTGTGTTTTTTTTTTCTTTTAAATATTTATGTAAGCTGGTATATATATTGTTATACTGACACAAAAAAGTTCACAATATTTTCACAATTATTGACGTGTCAATTTCTTACAAGTCGAAATAAAATAATAAAATATGAGACTATGACCAACCACAACTAAAAATAAATGTTTTGAGAAAATGTTACAACACTTATTGTTATCACAATATTTTCAAAATTGTTGATGTGGGTGAGAAAGCCCAACGCCATATGTTGGGCCTGAGGCCCAGTTCGAATACAACTCTCCGTCCGAAGAGATTAAAAGTATCAACGCTTTGCCATCCTGGTGAGGGTGCAACCAATAAGGGACAAATGCTGCGTCCGAAGAGAACCTGGCCGATCCGAAGGGATCCTATCCAACAGATCTCCCCAGAACTTGATCAAGTAGGTACGCTGAAGATTCCCCTGCAAGGGCTGAGCCTTGGGCACGCCTAACTGCGTAGATATCATGAAGTATCTTCCAAATAAAGCTGCCACCACCGCATTTAATGCACTGCAGCAACTTTCCTGGCCGCATTTATGTGGAGAAGACACCTGAACAGTGCATCCTCAACCACCACCACTCACTGCAGGTTAAAGCACGCCTCTGATGTGACTAATACTCGAGTGGACGCCTAGATGAAGGACAAGTGTGCAGTGGAGATGAGAGAAAAGGTGTATATATAAGGGAAACAGGCCTCATGGAGGGGGGAGAGAAAAAAATTGTATTCACTAAGCTTTTAAATGTTAAGCCTCTTCGAACCAAAGAGATTCTTGTTAAATGCTAGTCTGAATCCCTTCTTACATTGGTTTGCTTATCTGAATCGTTGTTAAATCCATAAACAGCCCAGTTGTTTAACCCATTCTCTACAAATTTATTGTTGGGAAATTGTTGGGCTCACAATACAAAGAGCTGATACCAGGCCCAACAAATTTGGACCCTACAATTGAGATCTTAGTTTCTTATAGATCAAATAAAAAAATGTTAAGTCCACAACATTTTAACATTAATTTCAACATTGCCTAAACTTTTTTTTTTTTTTTCTAGTTATCAGTTTGTGTTTTTTTTTTCTTTTAAATATTTATGTAAGTTGGCATATCTATTAACTATATAAAAAGAGCCAAAGACTCATAAATAGTGTTTTTTTGGTTTATTCAATTAGTGAGGTGCACTTTTTCCCCCCCCTTCAAGTATGCCAATTGGTTTAAGTTTTGTTTTTGTTTTTGTTTTTTAAGATCTTTATATGTTTACTTTATACTTGTAATGCAAGTTTACATTGTAAATACACAAAAGTAGTTAATATTTTACACATTTGCACAAAAAATGGTAAATATTGTACAAATTTTGTAATTGTGTACAAAATTTGCCCATTTTTTTTTTGGTCTACAATA
Organism: Quercus glauca; assembly: GCA_023736055.1. NCBI lineage: Eukaryota > Viridiplantae > Streptophyta > Magnoliopsida > Fagales > Fagaceae > Quercus > Quercus glauca. Next base: position 5,907,706 of record CM043326.1, read on the forward strand.
TAAATTTACATTGTAATTAAGTACAATGTATACACAGAGATATTATGAAAATGTTATGACGCATATGTCAATTCCTTATGGATTAAAACAAAATAAAATAAAATAAAATAATAAAATATTATACCGAGATCTAGCACAACTAAAAATTGTCGTGACGTTTTGTTGTTATTACAATATATTCACAACTATTGAGGTGTAAGTTATAGGCCAAAATAAAATAATAAAATATTAGACTGGAATCTGTCACGGTCTTATACGAATGAGATTAACTTTTTATGGCATAATTATCAAAATTTTTAAAATTAATGTCTTTTTTGATTAATGTAAATCTCTATGTATTTTAAAAATCAAATGATTTATATCTTTATTTTGTGATACAAATAAAATCTAAAATTGATCCTAATCACTACTTTTTTTTCCCGTGGCTAGCACGTGCGACCCTGACTAATTATATAAATAGGGTCAATTGTGTGATTATTGTAAATTAAAATAATAAAGTTTTTTAGAATTATTTTATGACACTATTGGGATGTGTACAGTGGACCTGTGGTAAGTTATCGAAATTTAACTTATTTGTCGTGGATTTAAGGTTGTGTTTGGATAACTTATTTTACTATTTAACTTATTTTTGCTACTATTTATGAGTCTCACTGCACTTTTTGGTATTATTCATGAGTCTCACTGTACTATTTCAGCTAACTTTTACATATATCTATAGTACTTTTTTGCAAAAAGTTTTTAGTTTTAGCAAAATAAATGAATCCCAAACACACTTTAAGAATAGGAATGGCCTATTTTGGCGCCATGTAATTGTTGAAATTACACTAAATATGACATTAAAAGTTATATATAAAACTAAAAATAAAAAAAGAAACAAAATTGCTGTTTTTAGTCATTTTAGGATAATAATTATGGTTGTCCATAAATTCGCTGAACTTGACCCACCCGAGGGATCCGACTAGACCTGAACTGGACTCGATCAAATCCTGTGATTACTTCAATTGATGGTGAGTCTCTACTTTCAAAATCTGGTGATGGCAAGTTGAGTGGCGTGTTTACTCATTTGAAATCTGACCCACCTAATTCAGCCAATGAAGAAAGCCAAATCTGGGAAGATCCATTAGATTAGATTTAACATGATCTATGCTAGATCTAACGAGATCTCGCTTGAGCTCTACAAAATCCTCGTCGTTATGAGCATATTATCGTCTCTCCCTGCAATTAGTTGTCCACTGCCAATAGGGATGGCAATTTTGCCTTGTCTCACTTGACCCACCCCTCCCCACTTCACTCCATGTGGGTTTTCCCCATCTCGTAAAGGTGGTGGGGCAAGGATGGGGTGATATTTAAGCCTTGCACCACGGGGTGGGGTGGGAATGGGTTTAGACTTTTTAGACCCATCCCACCCTGCCCCTCGTTGATAAGGGTTGAATTGTAAATGTTTCATACCCTAAAACCCTTTTATTTAAACAAACATGTCATCAGCTTATTTTATTCTACTCAACGTGGCTCTCTATCTCTTTTTTCTCTCTAGCAATGTTGGAAATAAGGTACCAATTTTAATATTTTCTTTTGTCTTTATTAGAAACAAATTTATATACTATTGAATCATTGATTTTGTATTATGAGATTTTTGTTTTTGTTGTGATATGGTCTTGTTAAACACTTGGATAATAATATTCAGTTTTTTGCTAAATATTAATTTGATTTGATGGGATAAATTTATTTGTAATTTTAAGTATATTTTTATTAATGAAACATGTTTTATTAAAAAAAAATTGTAATAGTTATGGGCAAATTAACAAGAAGTAGAGTTTTATGAAGTAGAGTGGAGCTTCGCAAGGCCCTAAAGGGTAAGGATGGGGCAAGACAAAACCATGTGGGGCTGGGGCGAAGACCCTATCCTTTGATCTCACCGTACCTCATTATCATCCCTAATTGCCGGTGCCAATTGATTTGTCTGTCACCGGTGAAGAGCCCTATTAGCCATTCTTTACCGTCAACAATGGGTTGAATTTTCATCCACTCAATTGAATTAGTTCGAGTACGAGTTAAGCACAAACTCGACTTGAGCTAACCCATGGACACTCCTAGTAATGATATTGTTGAATTCAATACAAATAAATAAAAATAAAAGCCAACAAGAACCTAAATGGATTTATTAGACCACTCTTAAGTTAACCTTTATTAAAATAAATACAAATGAGACGTTCAAGTGATAATCGAATAGTTTTGACATCTTTTATAATGTCTTCTATTTATGGTTAATTTATAAATATATTAACACTAAACTAGGGGTGTTCGTGGTATGGTGCGGTGCGGTGCGGTTTTGAGTCATTTTTAGCACCGCACTTTGCGGTGTGGCTTAGCCAAAAACCATAACCACACCACACCTTATTTTTGCGATCACATGTGTGGTGCGGTACGGTGCGGTGCAGTGCAGTGCGGTTTAGAGTTTAGCTAAAACCATAACCGCATCGCATCTCATTTTTATGGTCACATGTGCGGTGTGGTATTTAAGATGCGGTTTGAACGATTTGAAACCGATATATTTTTCAAATCTTGGGCTTTTCCTACCCAGCCCAAAACTATTTTTTCCTTTGTTTCGGGCCAAGTTTTAAGCTATTAAGCTAGTTTTTCTTTATTTTGGGCTAGCTTTCCTAATCAACACTTGTTAGGGCTATTAATAATATATTTAATATTAAAAAAAATAAATATATTAATATATAGAGAGGGTGCGGTGCGGTTTGTGTGGTTTTCTCATTGTAAAACCGCAAACTTCACTGTACCATGTTGTTCGGTGCGGTGCATAGTTACTTGCGGTGCGGTGCGGTGCGGTTATGTCGTTTTGCGGGCGATTTTGGCGGTTTGTGCGGTTTATGCAGTTTGGTGAACACTCCTGCTAAACACAATCCAAGAATGGCTAGGGTCGGTGCTCTAATTATTGTTAATCTTTGACTACAAACAGCAATTGCTTTTTTTTTTTGTTGTAATATAGACAAACAACAATTGCTTTAAGTGAGTGTTTAATTGATTTATTATTATTATTTAAATATCAACCATTAGAGCAGCGAGCACTATTAAATTCTTTACTATGAACGAATAAGCACATCCTCTCTTCAAAACCGTTATTAGTGATTACGAGTTTCTCCTTCATGGGATCCACCCCAAGGAAATCAAGCATGCATATAGAGAAGCCAATAAAAATGATGGATTTTTTTTCCCCTGAGAATCAATTGATGATGATGATTTAGCACGAATGGTATTGAGTCAATCAGAAGCCTTTGTCATGTTATTCTTTCCTCACCCAATCATTATAGATTGTTGGCCTTAACCTTAGAGCAACCACATCACTGCTTGCAAAATGTAAAGGTGTGAATTTTACACATTTTAACCAAAAAAACACTCACATCATTGGGTGTAAAATTGTGTATATTTACAAAAATGCTATAGTAATCGTGCATATATGCACGATTACTGTAGCTTTGCATTTAATATTTTACTATTTTTCTCTCTCTCCTTCACCTCACTCTCTCTTTTTCTCTCTGGTGCTTCTCACTCTCACCTCTCTCTCTTTTTATCTCTGGTCCCTCACTCCCACCTCACTGATCTTCGAAGCAAGCCGCCATGGATCTCCGAAGCAAGCCGTGCTACTGATCTCCAAAGCAAGCTCACTCTCGTTGTGCCATCGCCGATCGCTGTCGAAGCTCTTGCTGTGCCACCACTGATCGACGCCGAAGTTCTGTTTGATCAATGGGTTTTGGGGTTTTGTTCCTTTTTAATTCTTTGTTTGATCAATGGGTGATGGTGGCTGATGATGGTGCTTGATGATGGTGGCTGATGATGTTGCTTGATGATGGTGGCTGGGTAGGTTGATGGTGGGTGTGGATTGATCGTTGATGGTGGCTTGGGTTGTGATGGGTCTGTGAGAAGGTTCCAAAGAGAAGTGTGAAGATGAATATTTTTATTGAATAAATGTGTAGAATAGACAAACTGATGTGGGTGTTTTGTAAAAATTGGTGTGTAAAATAGAAAAAGTAGGTTTCTTTTGCAAAATTTACAAAATTTTTACATCCACTGATGCGGATGCTCTTAAACCTATATTTGAGTTTAACTTTAGTTTCTTAACACATCCTTTCTACACAGAGAGAGAGAGAGAGAGAGAGAGAGAGAGAGAGAGAGAGAGAGAGAGAGAGAGAGAGAGAGAGAGAGAGAGAGAGAGAGAGATTGATGGGTGGTTTCTTGGTCAAAAGAGGCCACTAAGGGAGAGAGAACTTCATATTTTGATTTTATATTAAATAAAGGTAACATGGCATTCACATGGCATATTGCTTGTCACATTAGACCTTTTCATACTTTTTCATCTATTATTTAATAGTAATAACTCTTTTGACAAGTTTAGCAAAAAAAATAACTCTTTTGACACAAAAATAAAATGTTAAAAAAATAATAGCACATTTAAAATGTTACTTTATAGACTATTTTAAAACATGAGATAGAGATTAAGGACTAAAATAGTAACTACAACTCAAAAAATTATAATATAACAAACTAAAAATAAATATTATTTTTCTACCTAAAAAAATTATTTCATTAGTAATTAAATATAGCAAACAAAAATATTTTTATGTAACTTGGGTTGCAGAAATTTTTATGTAACCTACTATGCAGTGAGTTGCATAAAAATTCATGTAATTCAGATTGCATAATAAAAAATGTGACATTATATATAGCCTAAAATTTATCAAATTATATCGAATTGACCATTACTATACCTTAGTTTTTTTTTTAAGTAATAAGTGAAAACAAAAGAAGTATATGAATGAGACTTTCTCCTGTCATTTCTTTTATTTTCTTCTTTTCTTTCCCCTTAACACCTGTCAAAGGCAAGAAAATACAAATGAGAAATAATAAATCGACAATATTTTCACAATATTTTTACAACAAATTCTAAGTGACAAATTGTTAATGATTGATATTATTGGAGAAAAAAAATAATTTTAATGTTAGATTCAAATTTGAATAAATTATAACTAACCATTAATGATTTGTTGTAAAAATGTCGTGATCCTAAATGCTAAAATCTCTCATTACAGAAATAGTAATAGCCGTAATATACGAATATGAAAACATTATACACACTCCATGGCACTCAAAGAGTCAAAATGACAAAAATATCCCCCACACTGTACCCTGCACGCTTGTTGCACTACAGTTTCCACGACTCTGAATTCCCCAACTCTACCTTCCTACGGTTGTAAAAGAAAGATTCAACGAATAATTCCCCCCCGCCCAGAATCATTCTATTATACCAAAATCCATATAAACTGCCTTCCTTATTTTACACCCGAGAAAATCAATTCCCATCTCTATATTCTCTACTAAAATCTTAAACTTTCCTGAGAAAACATTTTCCGAGGCCCAAACAAAAATGGCGAATCCCAAATCCGACGAAATGGGTGGTTCCATTTCCTTCACCGATTTCCCAGAGGACGTTCAGCTCTGCATCCTCTCGTTCCTCACGCCCTCCGAAGTCTCCACCTTCGCTTGCACATCGAAACGCTTCGTTTCGCTGTGCCGAAACGACGCCAAGCTCTGGTTCACCATGTGCCATAGAAGGTGGGGCTCCAAGACCCAGATTCGAAAATGGGGCAACGGCAAGATCGCCTTCAGGCTTCTCTACAAAACGCTTAACGAGTGGGAAAATCTCATCGGTTTTTGGCGCCGAAGCGGTCCTGGAAAGATCGGAATCTCATCGCCGCCGTTGGTTTTCTTCGAGTGGGGCCCATCGTTTCTAACCGGTTCGAGAATTTCCCCTTCGAAAAACGGTACCTACAGTGTTTTGAAGTCACCGTTTTTGTGGATGACACTGTCGCAGGAGGGTCATACCGTGAATTTCCTCGACCCGGACGGTCGGGCCGAGGTGTTGGATTGTGTCGGGGAATTGGATTTCTCGGATAACGATTTGGTTCCGGTGAATTTGAGCTTTATGGGGAAGACCCATTTCGTTGTTGAGGAAAACATGAACTTTTTCGCGTTTTCGAGCTCGAACTTTCGGAGGAGTTCGAGCTCTTCGAATCTGAGATGTGATGATGAAACAGAGGATTCGATTGGAGGAGATAGTGGGTCCTTCTCGCCGAGTCACTCACCTGGGAGCTTACCGGACCGGTTAATGTCGGAGATGTATCAGCATTTTGCGAACCGGACGAGTCCAGGTAGTGGGGATAAGAGGAGGCAGAGGAGGAAAGAGAAGGAGAGACAAGGGAAGAGGAAATGGGAGGCTGAGCATTTCGTCAAGATCGTTAATTGCTCGCCCACGCTGACTCGCCCTTTGCAGGGCCTCTGGAAGGTATTCTTTAGCTCATTTGTATCAAATAATAATTCAATTTCTTTGTTTCAACTGGATTCAATTTTGTTCATGATTGCTAAGTTAAGTTTGCTGGCTATAAATAATATCTTATGATCAAGACAATTGGCTGAATCGCGCAAAACAATTTCGTAGATGTTCATTGATAACTAAAAGGATGATAATTTGTAATTAGTACACACATCTTAAACTATGAGCTCCCCCTGCTCTTGCAAGAGGAGGTACATTTGAGCTAGAGCTCATCATTAGTTCATAGTATGCAGCCCCAACCAAAGAAATATATATAAAATTCAGTTGAATTTGAAAACTGGAAGTTGAAAATGCTGCAATTCCTTTTGTGTGTTCCCTGAAGTTTCTTGCCTTCAGTTGAGCATGTGCAATGTTGTCTATTAATGAATTTTGAACTATAGTGCAGAGTGAGTGTTGGAGAGATGTTCTTAAAATATCTTGGGTATACAGGTAGGTATGTTATGGTCTAGTACCTACCTGTACATGTGTCTATGTTCCTATGTGCAAATGGAGAGATGTTTTAACTATTTAGCTTATTTTTGTTACTATTCATGGCCCCATTGCAATTTTTGGTACTATTCATGGGTCTCACGGTACCATTCATGGGTTTCACAGTACTATTTCAACTACCTTTTAGCTATATCTATAGAATTTTCAGTAAAAAGTTTTCAGTTTCCGCTAAATAAGCTGTTCCCAAACGGACTCTTAACTGATAGAACTACTAGAAATATGAAATTCTGATGCTAATGACTCAAAGGTTTGTCTTAGTTTTGTATTGTTGAGTATTTGAATGTGAAGGAATATTAGAGGGTGCTTGGAAACCACACTTCAAACCTTATATGATCAAGGATCAAATAAAATTGAGCTCTAGCTACTGATATGAAACATGAAAGCAGGAGGGAATGTATACGGGATCCAGTCACCAAGGTTTTTCTTTGGATGAAGAAACCATGCACCTCTATTTTTTGAAGCCCTTATTCATCGTTGACTAATCAAACACTTCGTCATTTCCAATAGACTCTTGATCTGAGTTCTACATTTGGCTTATGATCAAAAAACAGCCATTGTGAATTGGTTTATATGTTTATTTTGCATGCCACGTACAAAAGTTATGCACCCAAAAAGTACAAATGTCTGACACTTCTTTTGAAAATGAGTGGACTATGAAACTTGGTCCTATCAGTCTAAGAACAATAAGTCCATAGAAGTTTTCACAGCTTTTTTTTTTCACAATTGTTAACATGGCATGCTGTGATTGGTGTGTATTAAAAGTGATGTCAAGCCCATTTAAAACTTATGTTGCTCTAATCACAACTTGCTACCATAACAAGTTGTGATAAAGGTTAATAAAAAATTGTGTCCTTAGTATTGCAAGTCTAAGAAACATGGTAAGTTGAAGCTATCATGTTCATGGACTGCTGTGATGTCAGCAAACCTATTTTCTTGTCCCGATTTTGCTATTTTCATTCTTGCTCGGTATATTTATGTAGTATCATGGTTGGAAGACGTTAATCCATGTAAGATCTTCATTATGGCTCATCTAGCCCCTCCCTGCTGCATCTCTGTTGCAGGGAATTTATGATGACATGAGCTTGAATTTCTATCTTGTGGTATATGAAGACAATGGGGGCATCACATGCCGGAGGGTTGGAGACTCTTCTGAACGTTTCTCTAGTTATGGTCTAGTATTTTGGACATCAAATGCTACATTCATAGAGTCTCCACTTTCCCCGGAGGAAAAATATTTGTATGATTCTCGCATGCATGTTCGACCACTTGCAGCAGAAAATTACATTCATGAGGAACTCCTTTCAGCAGAAACTGAGATGGTCTCTCGCATTCTTAACATAAACTCAAGTTATGATTTAGTTATTCCAGACTTGGCTGGAAGTACTACGAATCCCCGGAACGTGGAGGGAAGGATTTGGCAATACATTAGTGGTACCTTTGGGTTTGGGTTTCTTCGGGACAATTTTATCATAGACCTGAAGCATGTTTCCCAGAATGGTTGTGTTCTTGATACAAAGGAGCTCTGTAGTGATTAATTTCCTGTTTGGAATCATTCTTGTACATAAGTTGCGTAGCTTATGCCCTTTGTGCACTTTGTATCATGTCTGTTCTGATTTTATTGGATGTCCCTGAAGGGACAATGTACTATATTTATTTGTAGAATTAAACTAAATAATAATATCAATTCTCTTAGAAAATATCTTTCTTTGATTTTTCCGAATGCCACTTTTCTAGTTTTTTTCAATGGCGTTTACACTATTTTAATAACCACGTTTGGCGTAGATGGTAATTGGTAGGTGATGGTTTTTAACTTTTTAAGGCCCACATTCAATTTAATGGTATAATTATCTTCCTTTTACCTTTGTTTTTTTTCTTCTCTTTCTATAAAAATGTTAATCACAATATTGAAATGATTAGAACTGAATATGGCTATATACGAATATGGCTACATACGTACGATGTGGTGTTATTCCTAGCTAATTTCTATACCAGCTACCAAGGTTACTTCCTAATTTTATACACTGTCAACCTGTCTTAATTTAGATCTAGAATTTCACTTGTAGGCATACTTTTCTGTACATTACAGTGATTAATTGTACGGTTTTTGGCTCTCAAGGTTCTAATTTTCTGGACAGGGGTTCCCAAGAGTGCTTTTTTTTTGGGTGTGTTTTTAATGATTAAGTATATAATTCAATCAAGACACAGATACAATAGTATCAATTACCTCAGATCACCAAGCAGCATTTGAGCTGCAACCAATAACAAAACTAACTACACAAAAGCTACAAGCAGCAATTATACTGTAAACAACTATGCCATTAATAATCAAAACCAACTGACTTTCAAAAATTGAACATGGAATTCTCCAAAAGCTACATAAAATCCTATTTTCGATTGTATTCTTAATCCTTCATTTGGTAGCCAATCAGCATCTCACATCATTTTCCACAGCCTTCAGCAGCTCCTTTTCATTTCTCACACTACAATGGTGACCTCTTGCATTTCCATGCATCCTTGTGTGGTACTAAGCCAATTTTCTCACATAAGAGGTTCACAGGTCAGTTACTCCTGCTCTCTTAATTCATTTCACCTAGTTAACTCTAAAATCCTTTTTTCATTCCATTTTTTTTTTTTTCCTTCCGTTATATCAACTATTTAATTTCCATTTTCCATTATAGTGTCATGGGATGCTTTTTGTTTTTTTTTTACCTCTCCTGTTTTAAGTAAAACTATTCCGTCCCTCACAAGAAGAGGAGATGCCATTGACATTATGAGATGCTTTTTGTTTCAATCAGTCTAGAGTCCCATTTCACCAAAAAATTCATACCCCCTCACTTTTTTTGTGTTGTGATCATTTGAGTAAATCAGTGAATTTTTAGGTGAAAATTCAGTGTTGTAGCAGAACTGTTTTTGTTTTGCTGGTAAATGTCACCTCAGAAAAGGAAGTGTGTTGGATGGTGGAATCAAATTAATTTGTCCTTGCGAATTGCAATATTGATTCTCATATTTGCAAACAGCTGGATTGTGCCCCACCATTTGAAATTGAAGGTAGTTGAGACTTGAGACTTGCAGATGTTCAATCAAGCCTGGGGACAGTATGGCGTCACATTCTTCATATAGACTGAAATCAAATAATAGCACAAGAAGGAAAAATAGGAAAAAAGTGGGGATCGTCAAGATTTATTGAAAATCAAAGGAACACAACAAAAATTCACAAACAGAACACTAATACTTGTTACTGCATCACATACTGAGAATCAAATAGGTCTTGGCATCCATTTGAACATCCACAATCTCGCAACAAACCCCAAAAAACAGCAAAAATGAAGGCGCACACACCTCAACAGGAAATACTAAGAATTCCATCAGCACTTTAATCATAAGGCCTAAACTTGTTACACCAATAGGGATAGTGAGAGCAGAGAGGGTAGGGAGAAACCATGATGGGAAGGGAAAAAACAGAACAATTTATTAAGCAGTTTATGTCTCAGCAGCAACTTCTCTGCCATTGACATTCTCATCCATTGCATCCTTCTCTTGTTCACCCTCAAGCTGGCTTAAGTTGCCTTTCTCCTTGATGAGTTGGATGTGGTGATGTTTGCAGTAGAGTCGGCCCTCGTGTGCAATGTAGTTGGATGGGCTGATCACACATCCTCCATGAGTGCATTTGAAACAGCTTTTGTGATAAGGAGTTCCATTTACCGTTACCTTAAACATAGAGGATATTATTACTATTAGTGACATTTTCCAATATCATGTGTAATGTTCATGACTCATGAATTGTATGTAATGTTTACCTTCTCAGTTGGATAGACAGTTTTTTTACAGCCAAAGCATTTGTCTCTGGTTCCACCAAACATACTTGATACTTTATTCGCAGTAGGTTTCTGTCAAGGCAGCTCATAATCAATGTTAGCAGTAGGTAGAATCAGCTCTTTATGATGCATAAATGAGAACCTAGATTTGGAGACATTACCTCACTATCAATAGGTTTCTCAGGTTTTACAATTTTTGGGGTCCCTGAAATCATCAATTAAGATGGAAAGAAGTCAGCTTGAGCAACTGAAAAAGGTTTGACATACTGGAAATAAGACTCTTAGCTGAACTTATATTTGTTACCTTCAAAGCTTTTGTCAAGACTGCCAGTTCTTTTGAAGAGCTGATCAAAGTGTGGCCTGCAATATAGTACTCCCTCAAAGGAATTGTAATTACCAAGCTGCAAATGGTTCTATATGTCAATAGCTTGTATATCAAAGCTCTAATCAAGTAAGTGGGCAATAATATGTATTTTTATATGAATTGGGCATTTGGTCTAATTTAGAGTTCCAGCTAGAGCAAGTTCATTATATGAGCCACAAATAAATCTAATCTAGTCGGTACGAGCCATAGAATGTTGAACAACTGGAATAAAAGATTAATTAGTTTTCATCACAGATCTTGGATCCTTAAATGAGGCAAATCAGATGAAGAACAGCTGGAAAGCCTCCTTTTGTCTTAAAAAAAGTAAAATTGAGCAAGCATTAGTAATTGGGTTACTAAATCCCTCACAAGTAAGAACTTGTTGCTGATCTAAAATGAAATACTTTCACTTATAGCATCTGAATGACTTTCTTGCAAGCTGAAACAGCTACCAAATTGTTGTTGTCAAACAAAGGCCTTATTGTACCAAAGATCAGAACATGTATGAATCTAATATAAAAACCATCTAACAAGACAAACCTTGAGACAAGAACCTCATTTAAACAGGTGAGAAACAGTACTAAACTTATAAATGGTTTTCATGCTAGCATCCTATACAAGCTCTTGCCTTGTCAATAGATCAATGACATGGAAGTTGAAAGAAGCAGTCTAGAATATAGAAACCATTTGTTTAGTTTACCTTGAGAGTTCCTTTGCAGTGATGGCATCGAAAACAGGCTTTGTGGTAGATACGATTATCAGCTGTCAACTTATCAACAAGATAAACAGTCTTGTCACAAGCCATGCACTTCTGGGTTGTTCCTGCAAATGATGCCATGTTTCTCAACAATTCACTGTCCTGACCAAGTGAAGTAGAATTTCGCTCTTTTTTCTTTGCTCTCTTTTAGAGTTAGAGAGAGTTTTGGATTTGAAGTTGGGAGAAAACAAGCGGTGAGGTTGGGATAAGGGGGTGCAGGTGCTTGAGGACAACAAAAGCAGACTTTTAGATGATTGAAGTTAGTGGCATTTGGCAATGATTTTGTCCAAATTTGAAGCACCTAACCACTATTTTCTCTCACTTATTGTTTTTACTATCCTGTCCTCTTAACGTTGCAATTCAATTAATATAAGATATCAACATATTAAGTTTTTAATTGTATAATCTGGTTGGATTTGTTGACTATTCTTAAATCCTGTTGCGTAGTGTTTTATTTTTTAATAAATACGTCTACATTTAAACCTGTAACTGTAACACCCCTTTTATGATAAATACTCTTCATGACTAGCTAGATCAAAATGGTTTTTTTTTTTTTTTTTTGGTTGCCCGCGAATTGATTTGACATAAAAAAATTTCACTAATTGAACCAACCGGAACCATTATTATGTATATTTAAAAGTTACAAATGATTTATTTGAAAGACCGATAAATACAAAATTCACATAACAAATTAGAAATATGGAACATTTTGTATCTATCTTCCTCACATGTACAGAGTATTATTTCATTATTTATGGCGTCCAAATTATACATTTGGAGTTATTGGCCATGGAGTTAGTTCTGTAGTTAAATTTTAGAAAACAATACATTAATGCGTTCTTTGAATACCAAGAGTACCATTACGAGGTTCACTGCAATAATTTGTGTTTTTTTTTTCTTTAAAACCAAGAGAGCCAGAGAGGAGTAGTTGGTGTCATAATAAGGGGAGTATGATCTAGTGGTGGTCATAAGAAGGAAAACTATTCAATAGTTTGGATCAATATTCTCAGTTTTTCATATAGATTCAAAAAAAAAAAAAACAAAAAACAAAAAAATTTCATATAAATAGATCTTACCATGAATTTAAATAGCAAGATTCGTTATTATATTTGAGGAAAAAACATTACCAAATAATTACTCCTCATGACAGCATAAATCTAATGTGGAACTCCCACACAAAATCGTATGAGTTATTTCATATTAATCCAGATAATAATACTACTATATAAGAAAAAATCATGTCCAATGGAAAATCAAAATGATAGAGAAATTTTCTCAACAAAAAAAAAAAATGATAGAGAAATAATGAGTAACACACTAACACGTTCTCTAAAATATCATTAAAAAAAATGGACTTCAAAGATTCTTCTTCTCATTAACTAAAGCTTCTTTTTTTTTCTTTTTCTTTTTTTTTTTTAATTTTTAATTTTGAGGCCCCAGGGGCTTTCTCAACTGCCAGCATTTCATCACTTCAACTCCTAGCTGGCCTACTTTCTTTCTAAAACAATTTCTTTCTCACTATCTCTTCATTCATAAGCAAGAAGAGTCTAAAGCATGCCTATTGCCCACCTTCAAAAAAAGGTCTTTCAAAGTCATATAATGGTGAGCAATAATTGGACAAAAATAAGTCTCAACATCAAATAACACATGGATCAAATGCATGGTTACAATCACTTTTTCACCTGAAATGCCTAGATCCTTAATTTGATTTGTGATTATATGTTATGGGTTGTAATTAGCTCAACCAATAAAAATTTTTGCTTTTAAGTTTTATATAAGAGACCCAAGTTTAAATTCAAGTTTACACAACAAAATTAATTAATGTTTTGACATTTTTGTTTTTTGAGAGAGTTAATATCAGTTCAAGACATCAATTGGTTTTTAGTGTAAGCAAGGATTGAATCTCAGATATTTTATTCAACTATCAGAGATTTTACCAATTGAGTTAACTGGAATCCACTTATTAATGTTTTGACCTAATAATAAAAACCAATCATATAGAACGGAATTCACGTCGTAGTTATAAATCTATGGTTGTTTCTATTAAAAAAAAATGACATTATAAGTTACCTAATAATATGTTAAGGCAAAGCACCATTCATCGCATCATAACAAGAATGGCACACGAGTTTGAAATGATGGAGGTAGTCTTTTTTTAACTTCCTCCACGCTTAATAATGATGGAGACAAATGAATAGCTGACAACTTTTTTTTTTTTTTTTTTTCTCTGTGGATGGGAATTCAATCTTGCTTGATGAATTGGGTCGCAACCAGCAGCGATGTGGGTGTGCACAAGTCTAGAAATTATCATTGATTGGACCGAGAATACTGGAAAATGTCGGGGTCCAATCTCACATTGTCTACATGCAAAATCTCTTATTAATTTCATGTTTGAGGTTTAAGATTTAAAATATTTGGACAATTACTATAATTTTTAATACAAAATAAAAACAAATGCAAAATCACTTCTACTTCTACCACAAGATATTCAAGCATAATGAATGTGTTGGTCATTTATAACGGTGTGCAGTATGTTGTCAATGTATGATCAAGTTGTTGGAGAGGAACCAAAGGAAAATGGGGGTCATCAAAAGAAGTATATTTCTAATAAAATAATAGAAGAACTCTTATAAAGAAATCAAATTATATTATTTGGATTTTTAAAAATAGAATTCATGAATTATAAATGAAAAAAAAAATCAATAATTCTCGATTAAATTATTCAAGAATTCTCCATCCAATTAGATGAATGAATAATTACTATCAATACCTCCCCAAATTTTTTAGACAACGATGAGTACAGCTTGAACAACCTTCAATCGCGATGTGCGTACGTACGGAAACAAAAACAACACCACTACTAGAACTACATGTGTCCCTAAAAAGTGCACAGTGGGTGAGGATTATAAAAGTGATCAATTTTAATAATGGTTTAGGAGTCAGCACTAATCATTGAGTTTTTCTAGATGTGATCGATCACTTATATTTAAATAAAAAAAAAAATCTTGATTCATGAATTCAGAAGTTTGGTTACACACAAGGAAGGCATTAGGAGCCTTCCCTTTTTTTTTTTTTAATTGTTGGGTAATTGTTTATGCAGGGGCTAGAACTCCTAAGTTGACGGTCACTAGGATAACTGGGTACCACTTAAGCTAGAAGGCCCGGTTGTTATTTCCAACCCTTTTCATTAATTTAAATTCATTCTTTTTAATTGGCAAGTAACAATGTGACACTTACCCAATAATAAGTGGATCTTAAATTAAAATTGGACACACTCAATAAA
Source organism: Quercus glauca (assembly GCA_023736055.1). Lineage (NCBI taxonomy): Eukaryota > Viridiplantae > Streptophyta > Magnoliopsida > Fagales > Fagaceae > Quercus > Quercus glauca. The sequence continues at coordinate 5,922,811 of CM043326.1, forward strand.
AATGTTAGGATAATTAGACGGATTTTCAAGAGATAAATATCATGAGACCAGTTAAGATAGATGGGGAACTTTCTGACCCAATTAAATATAATGACAAGCATTTTCTTAAAAAATCCAACTAATTTCCTAAATTAAACTGTGGTTCTAAGAATGTTCCAAAGTTAATTTTTATCCCAATTTGGGCTCATCAGAGTAAAAGGGAGATTATAGTAACACATTAGAAAATATCTCTAACGTACTAAGGGAAAACAAATATCAGTTTATGAAATAAAGCACAGTTTTCATGGCAAGTTCCAATTTGGAAAATTTTCATATTTTCACAATAATTCAGTCAATTCAAATCTTATTTTTGTCCTTAAATAAAAAATCTGAATGGAATTGCACAATTCTTAATACAAGGCTAAAATAAATCCAATGAATCCATAAATTTAAAACTAAAATTTCCCAAAAAATTCAGTGCGGAACAAAATACGACAATTATTAAATTTCTATTTATTTATTTATTATTATTATTTTTATATAAGATAGAAATTCTACTATAGTTTAATCTAAGTATATATGTATAAGAAGCTCCCCATTAAAGACTTGAACCCCGACCCTTACCCTCTACATCCACAAATACTTATACTTGTGGAGTGACCATCGCACCAAGGGTATGCGGTGGTTTTCTATTTATTAGTTTCATTGAAAACTATTATTAAAATAAATAATGAAAAGTTGTCTCTTGAATTTTTAATTAGCCCTTTTCCTTATTCTAATCAAAGCATTTATAAAGACTAGCTTGTAACCCCATGCATATGCATTGATATACTTAAAAAATATACATTAAGATGCATAGTATAATAATCTTATAAATATAATTTAAATATTATTGATAGTCGTTTTTATATTTTTTTGTAACTCTTTAAAAAGTCTTGTAAGAATGTTATTAGGTAGAAAATGTAAAATTTTCATTTTTTAAAATATTTTTATGTTCGTTAATTCTAGACTTTTTGATTTTTGTACACAATAACTCACTTGAATAAATATTTATGATATGGTCTCACATTTGATTCCAAAATTAAGAAATAAAACTATCTCTAAAAATAAATAAATTAGGACACATGGTGCAAAATTGAACTTAAATTGTAGAATCTAATTGGATTTTTTCTAAATTTTACCTATTAATATATATATATATATATGTGTGTGTGTGTGTGTGTGTGTGTGTGTGTGTGTGTGTGTGTGTGGGGGGGGGGGGGGGGGATAAAAGCCCAACATCACGTGTTGGGCCTAGGGCCCTATTTGAATATTAGTGTGTGTCCGAAGAGAAGAAAGTGGTTGAGGAGGAGTCCATGTGGAATAGATATACCTGGAAATGAACGATGAGTATAGTCCGAAGAGAGCACCAGTGGTCCGAAGAGGTCATTCTCCTCGGATACAAAGGGTCTTGATCAAACAAATATCTGGAATGTTCAAGTGATTTTCCTAGCAACTTCAATGATGAGGATAAGCTTTGGGCATGCTTGGAGATTATAAAAACGGAGAAATATCTAAAAGAAAAAGCTGCCACTACCGTGTTTAATGCACTGCAACAACTTTCCTGGCCGCATTTATGTGGAGAAGACCTCTGAACAGTGCAAACTCAACTACCACCACTCATGGGAAACTAAAGAAGATATCTGATGTGACACGTACTCAAGTGAATGCTTAGACGAAGAACATGTGTACAATGAAGATGGGGGAGAAGAAGGATATATAAATGGAATGTGCCTATAAAGAAAGGGGGGAGGGAGATTGTACTGGAACTCTAAGAACTGTATTCACGTTTCAATCGATAACATACCTCTTCGGATTTCATTTTATTTATCTTTCAAATATGTTTTTACGTTAGTTCATCCCTGTATGTCATAGTTGACTGTTGCTAAATTCATAACTAACTCAGCTCTTTCACCCACTCTCTACAAATTCATTGTTCTGGGTTCTTTGGGCTCATAATCCAAGCATTTTAGGCTTGGGCTACAAAACTTGACCCTACAATATATATATATATATATATATCTAATTTTTGTGACAAATGAATTGTTTTTTGTTATAAAAAAAAAAGGCTCATAAATATAAAATCATTCAAACTCTCTCTTCCTTCTAATTTTATATATAGTGATAGATATATGATTATATTTTTTATGATTTATTTATATTGGACTTCTTGTTTTCTACTCTAAATTAACTCATTTGGTACAAAAAATTAAACAAAATTCAATTAGATGGAACATGTGCCATAAAATTAAACTCTAATTAAAATCTAATTTTTACACTGAACTAACTAACTTAGTTCAAAATTTTAAAAATTTTGATTAGATGGGACACGTGGCGCAAAATTAGACTTTAATTGAATTTTCTCTTAGTTTTACTTATATATATATATATATATATATAGATGACTTATAAACTTGAATTGTTTTTAGTTCTAAAAAAAAGACTCATAAATATAAAATCATTCAAAAATTAAAATTTTGATGGTTTACTTATATTGGACTCCTCGTTTAATACATTAAATTAACTCATTTGGTACAAAAATTAAAAAACTTAGATTCGATGGGACACATGTCACAAAATTAAACTCTAATTAAAATCCAATTTTTACATTGAATTAACTCACTTGGCTCAAAATTTTAAAATTTTAGATTAAATGGGACATATGGCGCAAAATTAGATTTTAATTGAATTCTAATTTGAAATCTAATTGAATTTTCTCTTAGTTTTACCTATTATTTTATATATAGATATATAGATATAGATTAAAAAATGGAAAAACAAAAAGTGGAATTTACCGGACTAAATCTATTATTCAAATATTAAATATTGAAAAAGATGAATCATTGGTTTTTTTTTTTTTTTTTTTCTTTTTCATGGTCCGACATGACTCCCAGTAAAAATGAAGGAGAGTATTAGTTCCATTAGTTCATTTCCACCTACATCAAAAGAAATTATATTGATGTCTTTTGTAGATTGGACACCATAAAATTCATATTTCTTTTGAGAATCAGATTCAATAAAATTCAATTAGTAAGGTTCTTCAAACCCGTTTGTTGCAAGAGGAATGACTCATAGTAGATTCTTAATATTTTAACAGAGAACCCCCATAACCAAAATGATGAGCTCAACCACCAGGTGGATCACCACATTTGAAAAATGGAGCTGGCTGGCAGGGTGGTCCATGGGCTTGTGATAATCTGGCACCACACGAACACGACACCCCCATAAATATTTGAAAAGAAAAGGGCAGGGCTAGGTGTTTGTTGATCTGGCTACATTATTCACCCCCACCACAACAAGGAATCTAGAGCCTATAAAAAAAGAAACAAAGAAAAACATTGCAGTAAGTAAATTACACGACAGTGTTGCTGAACGAAACCAAGTTAAATAATGAACAGCTTCAGTATTGTCAAGCTTTTATGTATTTTAAAAATCATTTTTTTATCCGTATGATTGAGTTACATATATTTATTACATAACTTATAAACAAGCGGGCATTTGGTCTAGTGGTATGATTCTCGCTTTGGGTGCGAGAGGTCCCGAGTTCGATTCTCGGAATGCCCCCAAATTGTTTTTTATAACTTTTTTTTTTTTTTTTAACCCCAACCAACATATCAAAACACTAGAATGTTGTATTTGGTTTTGTAATTTTTGGCTTTTGACTAATTATCCTAAAACCCTGAATCCCTCTCGTATGAACCCTAAAACCTAAATTTTGAACATTTTCTTTCATCGATTCTAATAATTTTCTTTTTTATTTAAGAGAGAGAGAGAGAGAGAGAGTAGAGATGGTGTTTGGGCAGGTGGTGATTGGTCCACCAGGATCAGGGAAAACCACTTACTGCAACGGCATGTCTCAGTTCCTCAAACTTATCGGAAGGTCTCTTTTCTTTTTTCCTTTTTATTTCGTTGGACCCGAATTTGTAAACTTATTCTTAGTTAGCTGGAAAGTTAAAAATTGTATACCTAAAACCTGTAACATCTAGAAGCTTTTCTTTCAAGTTATACAGTTTTAAGGCAATATTAAGGGCTTGAGTTTATATATTTCTTCTTCTATGTGGAAATAATAAGGTATGATATTAATGTGATGTTCTTTTGTTTTTGGTATGCACAGGAAGGTTGCTATTATCAATTTGGATCCTGCTAATGACTCTTTGCCGTATCCTTTTCCACTCTATTTATATATGGGATTATATAGTGTTTTTATTATTTTGCTTGTAGTGTGTTGAGATAAAGTTTCCTTTACGAAATTATATAGGTACGAATGCGCTGTGAACATTGAGGATCTTATAAAACTAAGTGATGTAATGACAGAGCATTCTCTTGGTCCGAATGGAGGTGAGCTTGTGTGTGCCTCCATGTTAATTTGTGTCCGATGAGTGTTCTTTAATGTAGTTATGTGTTAAGGTTTTGTAATGCTTCTCAACTAGGTGGGTTCAAAAACTTACCGGGTTTTTGCGTGTGTGTAACTTATCGTTCTATTAAAAGAAGAAGAATAGTTAGCTACTGCATTTGGCATTCAAAGCCACCTTTGAAAATGGAAATGTACATAATGTTTACCTTTCTTTTTTGATAAGTAATAAAACTTCATTTAAAAAAAAGAAATTAATACATGGAATCAAAGTGCAGAGGCAGTGTACCTAGGATCCAGAAAAATGTTCACCCTTCTCATGTCCACATCTTCTCCAACATTACCCACCAAAAGAAAATTTAAAAATTCATTTTTGAATAGGTTATATGGTTTGTAGTCTCTTTAAGAGTTCTATGAGTTTTGACTAACCAAGTGGTGGTACTTAGGTGGGTGCTCTTGGTGGACTTTGTTTGTGACTTTGTAAACAGGAATATCTGAATCAGAATCTGCTTTGAGTTCTGCTATGGACTTTCAGTTCAAAATGCTTGTCACTTATCTGATGTATTAGTCATGCAGTTCTTGAAGTTTATTTTGTTATGCTCAAACAGGCCTTGTGTACTGTATGGATTATCTGGAGAAAAATATTGATTGGCTGCAATCAAAATTGGAACCCCTCCTCAAAGGTTTGTATACTGTGCCTTTACTTCAAAATTTTTAATTTTATAGGCTCTATAAATGATAACTTTGTGCTTTCTTATATTTTTTGTATAATTTCAAGCTTTGTAGTCTCTAGAAATTGGATTCTTTCTCTCTCCTTTTTTTTTGAACTTTCATTTACATGCTTTCAATTTTTTAAGTTGGTCTACTGAACTATAATAAAATGTTGTGGTGCAATGTTGCTTAATGATGGTATTAACTTTGCAGATCACTATCTTCTCTTTGATTTTCCCGGCCAGGTTGAACTATTTTTTCTTCACTCCAATGCCAAGACAGTTATCATGAAACTCATAAAGAAATTGAACCTTAGGGTATGATTATGTCTTCTACGTTTATATGATATTTGGTATCTTTCAGGACCCTGAACAGCTGAATTGACCTCATCTTCTTGTGTGTCAATATTCAATTATAAAAATCTTATTGGATTCTTTATTTTATGCAGCTGACTGCAGTGCATTTAGTTGATGCCCATCTTTGCAGTGACCCTGGGAAGTATGTTAGTGCATTGCTTCTCACTTTGTCAACCATGCTACATCTAGAACTCCCACACATTAATGTCTTATCCAAGATTGATCTAATTGAGAACTATGGAAAGCTAGGTGTGGTTATAGCTTTTCTTATTTAGACATTAAGCGTGAAATATATGCTATGATCATAAAAGTGTTGGTTGTGCTTTATTAATTGTTACTTTTTGGTGTGCTGCAGCTTTCAATCTTGATTTTTATACCGATGTGGAAGATTTATCTTATTTACAACACCATCTTGATCAGGATCCTCGCTCTGCCAAATACAGGTATGATTTAGGGTAGAATTCATTATGCAATTTGTATAAATTAGTCTTTGTCTTTTAATCTATGCACACTATATTGAATCATACCTGGGTGTCATCATTAAAAATTTCCAATTTGTTTTCTTCATTAGTATGTTGCAATTGTTCCAATTGTTTATTGCTTGTATCTTCCTTTCCATTTAATGCCATACTGAAGTGAATATAGCAGTCATTCCTGCTAACATATCTGGCATATTTATAGAATTATGACGGCGGCGCAAATACTAAAACTTAGGACTTAGAGTGTATCAATTAACATCTAGTATGTAAGTTCCTCTAATATCAAATGATATAATGCTACTGAGAAGGTGTTTCAATATTTTTTACAGGGCACCTAATATGCTTTCACATCTCTTGAATTAATGTAAGTGCTGCCTTCTCATGGCCCTTTTGCTGTCACCTACCGTCATTGCACTGCCTATTGGCTTTAGATGGGATTTAACTTTAGGATTAGATTATTCCATTTTCTTGTGGGTTGCTTTGACCAGCAATTCAACCGTGTTACCAGTGGCATATGATAATGTGAAAACTTGTAACAAATAGAAAATGGAAACTATGATGACCAATCGTCCTAAGGCAATTAGTTAGGGTTTAATGACTGGCTTTGGCTAGGGATCAATCTGACTGGTCAGCATTTATTCTAATTGCGACTGCCAAGGTCCAGCTATGGTTTGAATTATTGCATTCATCAATCCCTTTTGATAGTTAGAGTGGAACTTTTGCAAATGTTGGTTACACTTGAAAAATTATGGAAATATTGCATTATTATCGAAGAAAGCCATTACATTAATGTGAATTCTCTTCCAACAATTTTGGTACCAAGAGACCATTATTAAAAATGATAATAAATAAATAAAAGAACAAAATGTATCAAAAGAATCATTTCGTACTGATAGGTGGATATTTTGGTTCTAGGTATGATAATGGCTCAAAAGTTTCATTTTATTGTATTAGATAGCTATACTGATGGACAAGATATTGCATCCTAAAGAAGCTACATTTCAAGGGAAATTCATGTGTTGAATACGTGTATTTTTTTTTGGGGGAGAATACCTTGGGGAGACTCCAATTGAGAGGTCAATATAATATATAGGGATACTACTTAACCCAAAAGCTTAACCCTATGAGTTTGGGCCCAATTATGTGATATTAATTACTCAATCTTCTCATTAGTATCCAATGTTGGACTTCGTTACTTAACTAACCACACCACTCACACTTGAATATCACAACATTTTCCACATTAACTTTTGGTGTCATTAAATTAATAAGTGGTTTAACTAGATGTCACAATAGAAATTTAAAATCTACTCTTTCTTGGACACAATACAGTGCATCGTAAAGAAAACCACATAAATGCTTTCATGTTGCCTAAATGCCTAGTTAGATTGACATCAGCTTAAAGATATGGACCTTTGGTTTTGATTCTCTTGGTGGTGTCAAAGTTTTATAGTTTTTATTATACCTTTAATACAACTTGAGTCAATATTTATTCATATAATGACACAAGGTATTGTGACACAATTGATTTATAATTTCTGACTTTTCTGGTGTTTCCATCAAGGTGCTAATAAGAAATGGAAAAATAATTAAGTACAATCAGTAGCTTGTCTATAGGCCCTTTTGAAAGCTGATATATTATTTCTGAATGTGTGTTCAGAAATTAACATTTGTATAAGTAAGCTGTTTGTGAATCTTATTCCAGGAAACTCACTAAGGAGCTATGTGATGTGATAGAAGACTTCAGTCTTGTCAATTTTTCGACCTTAGATATTCAGGTCTGCCAGTCTCTCTGTTTTTCCTTCTGGAAATTGCTTCTTCTTCTTTTTCTTTTTCTTTTTTTTTTCTTTTTTATGGTGTTCTTAGTTAGATGTTGCTTTTCAGGATAAAGAGAGTGTAGGGAATCTTGTGAAGCTGATAGACAAGACCAACGGATACATTTTTTCTGGCATAGAAGCAAGTGCTGTTGAATTTAGCAAGATTGCAGTGGGTCCTCTTGATTGGGATTACTACAGATATCCTTGTCTTCTTTTGATTCTTAATATCATATTTGCTCAGTTTTAGCCAAAAAATAATAATAATATCATATTTGCTCTTAAAAATCGGTTTTGATACAAAATGTGACTGGACAAAATCTCATAACTTGTGTTATGACATATTTTCAAAGTATCTTTCAGCTGCATTCTTTCAAACTGTGTTATTTAATTATAAATCATTTTGCAGCTTGGTTGGCTTCAAGGTTTAACAGCTAAGGTGGTGGGTATCTTCAAGCTGTGGCAATACTATGAAAATAACTTTTACCCTTCTTTTGACGAGTATTTTGAACTACATAAACAAAAGAAGAATGAGAGACTATTCATGCAATGTTTTCCAAGTAGGAGTTTGGTTGTCCAGTATTTGGTCTCAAATTGACTGATTATGAGTTAGAAATGACATATAGGAGAACTTAGGATTGTTCCTCTTTTTTTGTGATTAGGCATGCCATATTTGAACTGGCTATATGGGATGTGAGACTTACATTATATACATGTGGGATGTAATACCCTTGTGCAAAACTGCAAATCAAATGTGCAAGTGTTGTGTCAAGGCGGCAACATGGCAGATAAGGTTTCTGCTGCTGAGTAATTCCAGCGGCATGGCCTCATCAATTAGTTTAGCCGTTCAGATTTCAATTTATGTTTGAATTGTTATCAATAAATCCTTCCTATTGTGTCGGAGAGATTAGGTTAGTTGTCAATAGGATGTTGTTGTTATCTTATTCAGCCAATTGTTACAACAGTTTGAATTATTTGAATTGGTTGTTATTGTTATCAGAAGAGTGTATTTAAATGCAGCAAGGAATGAATAAGAGGCAAGCAGAAATTTCAATCAAATTATCTCTCTCTCTCTCACATTTAGGAGATTAGTCATCTCAAATTCGAATATACAACCATTTAATTTTTCAAGTCTTTCACGATTACATTAGTTATAGGTGGATTAGAGATTGTGTACCTATTATTTTCTTTATGTCCACTAGTGTGCGGTACATAATAGTGAACTTTTCTGATCCAGTGATTATACTGCTTTGTTATTCTTTTCTTAGCCATTTTTTTAATTAAAAAAAAAAAAAAAATCCTTTCAAGCACAGTATTGAATACTTAGCATTTATATGAGATGGTTCCCTGTGCATGTTGATTTTTGGTAAACAGGACCCTGAAGGTATTTCTTCAATTTTGCAAGATACGTATGGGCTTATCAAATGTCTTTATTTCATGGAGTATCTTTGATCTTTAGTTACTTGAAATGAAATGCATGAGTTTTTCTTGACAAAGAAGTTTACAGTTGCTGCTGTGCAAGAAAAGTACATTAAAGACGATGAAAATTTTGACTAGAACAATTTCTGGAAAAGCTCTGTTTCTGGTGAGCAAGCGACTTTGACATGTTGGTGTTTTGCGTGAATGCATGTGACATGCCTGTGAATTTGTTACTGTTCTTTGCTTCAGAGAAGGTCTTAGACTGTTTCTCACTGCAGGTGTTGCAAAGGTTCTTAGCAACTGATATTTCAATGTTGGATAAGTGGAAGATCCAGAGAACACAAGTCAAAGTGGCAAAAGCCAGCTTCATCTTCCTCCCTCATCATGATCTTTCTTAAAAGGTAGCGAAAGTAGGGATCTGACCATATCACCTGTGGCTGTTTTTGTGTAATATAATTTAAATTAAAGTCATTCGCTCTGTTGATGTGCACAGAATTTGCAGAGGTATGAATTAGGAAATGTTGAAGGAGATTGAATAGTGTTTGATATGGCTATAAAATCACTTTCTTCTTCTTTTACAGCATTTAGATTTAGTTTATATGCTATTACGTATAATTATTTTTATTAAACAATTTAAATGTTAATTATTAAAAAAATATTTTTATTAGTATTTTTGAATGTGTCAATGAACGGATTTTGGTTAGTCTGCAGTGATCATTATTCTGTAGAGAACTACAGAAGTTAACTTGGCCTGGTACTGGGCAAGTTTTCTTGAGTAATTATCTTAAGTAATTATTAGATACTCCTCGAGTAAGGTGATGTGGGAGTTTATCATGAAAGTGAGAGAAGAGAGCACTATGTCGTCATACTCTAAGATAAAAATGTGTACTACCTCTTTTTTTTTTTTTTTTTTTTTTTTAGAATAAGAGATAGAATTATACTCTAACAGAATCTGAATGTATGAATGTGTAAAGTTCTCTCATAAAGACTTGAATCTAAGTCCTTATCACACATACCATACAAATACCTATAATTGTAAAGTGATTATTATGTTACGCACACCATACAAATACTTAAAATTGTGAAGTGATTATTATGCCACCAAGGGTATTCAGTGGTCTACTTGCTCTTATCATGTAGTAGTAAAGGTTAATGTGTTTCATAATTCTTTGGCACACAGTTAGAAATTTGACAAGACATATATGTAGTATACAGTGGTCCACTTGAGCATGTTTCATAATTCTTTGGGCCACGGTTAGAAATCTGACAAAACATATATGTAGTACTAATTCTGGTGGCACGTGTCTTTCAAGACTGACTTTTGGTTATAAAATTTATCAGCAGAAGAAAACCACGCGGTTACGTAAGAGATTAAAAGCGTTGTTCACGTAAATCACGTGTAGCACAAGAAGTTATGAAGAGGTTAGAACTTGTACGGCGGTACCTACTCTCTGCTCTTGAGGTTTCTCATTTCTGAGAGAGAGAGGATGCCTAATTGCCAAGTTCTGGGAACCACGGCTTTGCTTCTTTTTGTGAAATAGGGAAAATCTTTTCCTATCATCATTCATCAAATTATTTACTCTTTAACTCTTTTAATATCTCCTTTCAATTCCACACCCCTCTTTTTGTTGTCATTTTCCCTTTTCTTTTCAGCGCCGACTTAACAATTTTGAGGGCCTTAAGCGAAAATTTTAAGTGGATTTTTTTTTTTTTAAATTTTAGAGTCTAAACCTGCACATATAAAAATTAATTTATTACATGGTTCAATAAATTAGTATCACTATAATACAAATGAATTGATATACATCAAATGATTAATTGGTGTGATAATTTATAATAATTGATAAAATAAAAGTTCGTATTAAAAAAAAAAAAAAAAACAGATGTGATAACTTATTCATTGTGGGGCCGGTGGCGACCAACTTAGCTTAGGCCAATAGCTCTTGTGATGTGTTGGGCCTTGTGGACAAGACTACACAGTGCCTATCAAGTTGTATGTAGTATTTTGTATTGTGCACGATTATTGTGAGTATTTTGCATTTTATGATACAATGTAAATTTTTTAATGCATTTTATTTACTAATAAAAGTACTTATTTTTTTTTTTTTTGTAATTAAAATATATAGATAAATATTATATAGGCAAAAATGCAAAACTGACCCTCTAACTTTCACCTTTTTTTCATTTCAGTCCTCTAACATTCAGATTTGTCAATTCAGTCCTCTAACTTTCAATTTTTGTCAATTCAAGGTTCTGTTACAAATCTATTACAGCTACCGTTACCCACACCAAAACGACGTCGTTTTGCATGTGGTTTTTTTTTTTTTTTTTTTTTTTTTTTTTTTTTTTTTTTTTCTTTTGGAATTAAAAAAAAAAAAAAAACTAATATCAGCTGGAGCGGTAAATATCAACTGGTTTTCCTTCTTCTTTCTTTATCTCTGCTTTGATCTTGCAGTGCTCCATGTGTCTAAAACGTCATCCATCTCGTAGTATTTGTCTTGGAGCTGCTCTAAGCAAAGCTTCTCAGTATCCAACTTCTTTGCATGTCTTTTATCGGCATCATCCATCATTGCTTGATGAATCCAAGCCTGTCTTTAAGCTTTTGGACTTCTTCATCAACACCAACAAGCAACTTGATCTCTTGTTTAGCCAGTTGAACAGAGATTGAAGCCAACTGATTAAAGAGATCAGTAAGTAGTGCATCAGCTGCCATAGTTGGAGACTGAAAGTTAAGTTTGGTTGAGAATAGAATACAACAGAAAGTGATTAATTAGCAAGTGCGGTGAAAGAGGTGAAGGTAAATTAATCAGAAGTGTTTTTTTTTTTTTTGAAAAAAAAAAAAAAATGCAAAACGGCGTCGTTTTGGTGTGGGTAACGGCAGTAGTAATAGATTTGTAACGGAACCTTGAATTGACAAAAATTGAAAGTTAAAGGACTGAATTGACAAAACTGAAAGTTAGAGGACTGAAATGAAAAAAAGTGAAAGTTAAAGAGTTAGTTTTGCATTTTTGCCTATTATATATATATATATATATATATTTTTTTTTTTTTACAAATAGGGGCCTTTTTTTATTTGGGGGTCTTAAGCAATTGCATCAATTGCATCTATGGTTCAGCTGGCCCTGTTTCTTTTTCCGGGAAAGAGTTTGGTGTTTATTGATAGGGGAAAGGAGAAAGGAAGAAAAATGTTATTTCGTATTTGCACTTTTTTTTTGTGTGCAATTCTCTAATAGTTATATCCTTTATTTTAAATTAAAATTATACATTAATAATGTGCATATAAGGTGCATAGATTATATAAAATCGAAAAATACCACACCAAAAAAAAAAAAAAAAAAAACACACACACACACACATGGTTTTATCATTCGAACACATTAAACTCTAGACTTTTAAATGATATAAGAGACAATTTAAATTGTAGACTTTCATAAATGTAATCATAATCATATAACAATAAAGTGGACAAAATAGACGGTATTTATTTTTAATTTTTAGAAACGAATGGAAGACTTGAAATAGAGAGGATCATTGGGACAGAGTTTGGGTCTAAACAAGTCTAGTACTAATTTTTTTCAGTTTATTATCTAACAAATTATAAAACTATTTACATATATTATTTAAACAAATCATGATTCCTTAAAAAAAATTATATAAATAAAATTACAAATAACTGATCTTTTCAATTATCACGTAATAGATTGGAACAAGATCATTTCAATCCACTTTAAAGTCAATCGTTTCGTGGATCATTATCCTACTAAGAACGTGGTCCCAAAGTGTATTTATTTTTTCCATATCTTTTTCCAAGTATTAAGTAGCGCGTGGTCCGCGTGGACTGTGCTCTCTCAGTCTCAGATTCGTTTCCCTCACAGATACCAGACAAATTGTCTATCATTAATTTCCAGAGATTAGAAAAGACAAAAGGAAAAAGAAGAACAAAACAAATAAATACGTCTTCTAGAGGATGAAAGGGATGCATCCAAACAAACAAGACCCTAGTGGGAATGGAAGTGCAAGTCATACAGATATGGCTGTAATTTCATGACTTGGGTCTCACCACTCACAATTACCGAAAAGAAAAAAATAAATAAATGAAAAGAACATTCCATTGTGATCTTCATTAATTAATTAAATAGTGTTTGGTTGAGGTGAGAGGTTCGGCAAGTGGACTAAAATGGTGGCAAAGTGATAAGTGCTTCAAAATTAAAAAGTAGGAAATTTTAATTTGAAATCAAACACAAATTTGTTTCTAGAAGAATGTCCAGCTAAAAGTATTATTTCTACATAATATAAGCACCAAAGTTTTATCCTTTAAAAATAGAAAGTTAGAAACAGATATTTATAACTATATAATTATATCTGCTAGAAGACTGACCTTTCAATGTAGATAAACTTTGGCAACATAGATAGATACTATTTATTTGTCTTTTTATTCTTGGCTTTTAAGCTTTTAGCCTAAACTGCTTCAATCTGTTTAACTATAAACCAAATTATATATATATATATATATAGAGAGAGAGAGAGGGGTAAAACTCAAAGAAAGTTAAATTAGAATTTGAAATTAGAACCTAATTTTGTATCATATGTCTAAATTTATGTGGGGATCATACTATAATTATTCACTTAAGTTTTTAAATTTTTGTGCCAAGTGAGTTAATGTGTGCAAAATACTAAAAATCTAATATTAATGAACTATAAAATTTAAATAAATAAAAAAACTAATCTCATATACTCAATAAAAATCATCACACAACAACAATCACCACACATTCTATCTTATTAAAAATTATAAAAAAATTATCATAAGTAGTATTAAATTTGGGTATGAATTTTAATATATGACTAATTATGTTTACTTTTAAAAAAATAATTTAACTAATTATTTATATTTTTATGATAAAAATTCTGTTTAATTTTAAATGTATTTATACGTGTAGGGACTCAATTTGTAATGAACTCTAAACAATAAAATTTGTAGAGTATGGATAGAAGGGCTAGGCACCAGCAAAGCAAGCAATGGATGACATGAAATTCATAGGAATAATAGCAAAGGAATTTGACTAAGTGTTTTTGAGGATAATTACCATGACTTTAGTTAAGTGTTTGTGAGGATCTTTATATTAATTTTGGCTAAGTGTTTGTGAGGCATGATCATCCTTGGTTCAGTCCGAGGATCTCTTTTCTTAGAACTAACGAACACAAGGGTTGTTCTCGGACGCCATCCCAGATCCCCCTTTTTCTTGGCGGTTCTATCTGTTATATATTCTCGTTTAGTTAATCCTCTGCCGTCCACTTGTCGGTTATCCGACCTCTGTGTCTAAGGGTTTGTCCCATCATCTGCCTTTGCAGGCTTTCTGTTAGTTCCCTGCCGCTTTTGCAGGCTTTTTGTTAGTTGAAGTGACCAAGGCATCTAGGTTCTCTAGTCACTTCACCATTAAAGTGACCAGAGTGTTGGCAGCGTACGTTTAATGGGTAAGTGACAGCTTCCCACCATAGATGTCGATTCGCCGAGGACGTGAGTATCCTCGGCAAGGTTCTCTGATGATTTGGGATTCGTACGCTTATAATCAGGCTTCGCTCTTTCAGGCTCTGCTTCTTCTCGGTGCGGGCCTTGGGCTCGATATGGAATGGGCTGGGGTTGTTAAGTATCTGAGGCCCCACATTAAGTATTTGAGGCCCCACAACAGCCCCTCAAAATTTTGCTGTTCGACCTCTCGGGCGGGGAGGAGGATTTTGACATTCTCGAGCCTACCATCTCGGCTTGTCGAGCCTTGTCTTTTCTGTTAGTGTACCCATCCTTTCAACTGTCCCTGCAACTTTCTTTAGCACAAAAGGATCGCCCGATGAGTTTTTCCTTACTTTGGTAAGTTTTCTTTTCTTCTTAATCTATAATTTACCGCCTAAGTTCCTTGCTAGTTCTTCCAGGAGAGGTAGATTTAAGTTTGTTATGCTTTTAGCGCTCGTCTTCGCTTGGTTTTCGTCCCTAGCGGGATTCATCGTTTAGCACCCAAGGGATCGGCTTTGCCGTAGGTTTGGGCCTATGGTTAGTATAAAAGCCTATTTCTGTCCAGTGCTTATATCGCCGTATAGTAACTAGTTTCTCCATTAGTTTAAGTCCGAAGATCATGCAAGACCTTGGTTTTTCCTAGCACTTAGTGTTTCATGCGGAAATGATTTTTCTGTTGGCCTGAGTCCTTGGACCGTACAATGTCTATGTTTTGTCTAGCATTTGGTTTTCTCATCTGAAGTATCTGGTTTCCCCAGAGGCTTGAGTCCGAGGACCATGCAATGCCTTGGTTCTGTCCAGTACCTAGTTTTCCGATTTTAAGTGGTTATTTTCCCCAAAGGCGGGTGTCCGAGGACCATACAATGCCTAGGTTCTATCTAACACTTAGTTTTCTCATCTGAAGTATCTGGTTTCCCCAGAGGCTTGAGTCCGAAGACCATGCAATACCTTGGTTCTGTCCAGTACCTAGTTTTCTTATTTTAAGTGGTTATTTTCCCCAAAGGCGGGTGTCCGAGGACCATACAATGCCTAGGTTCTGTCTAACACTTAGTTTTCTCATCTGAAGTATCTGGTTTCCCCAGAGGCTTGAGTCCAAGGACCATGCAATGCCTTGGTTCTGTCCAGTACCTAGTTTTCTCATTTTAAGTGGTTAGTTTCCCCAGAGGCTGGTGTCCGAGGACCATACAATGCCTAGATTTTGTCTAACACTTAGTTTCCTCATTTGAAGTATCTGGTTTCCCCAGAGGCTTGAGTCCGAGGACCATGCAATGCCTTGGTTCTGTCCAGTATCTAGTTTTCTCATTTTAAGTGGTTAGTTTCCCCAGAGGCTGGTGTCCGAGGACCATACAATGCCTAGGTTCTGTCTAACATTTAGTTTTCTCATCTGAAGTATCTGGTTTCCCCAGAGGCTTGAGTCCGAGGACCATGCAATGCCTTGGTTCTGTCTAACACTTAGTTTTCTCCTTTTAAGTGGTTAGTTTCCCCAGAGGTTGGTGTCCAAGGACCATACAATGCCTAGGTTCTGTCTAACACTTAGTTTTCTCATTTGAAGTATCTGGTTTCCCCAGAGGCTTGAGTCCAAGGACCATGCAATGCCTTGGTTCTGTCTAGTACCTAGTTTTCTCATTTTATTTACTATCTTATCTATTTATCCATAGCCATTTAATTCTACATTGCTATAATTTATAATAAACATTAAATAAATAAACTTTTCAAGCAAAATAATAACAAACGCATGCTGGGGTTGGGGTACGAGAAGACCCTGCTCTGTTCTGCCTCTTCGTTTGGCGTGACTCTTTTGATTACGAGACGTCTCTTGGGTTGTTCGAGTAACGCGTTTTGACGCTTCGGTGCCTCCTCGTTAATGAGGCGCCTCCTCGTTAATGTCAGTTGTGGATTTACGAGGATCTAACGGCGGATAAGCTCCTTGGAATTTGGGCGGAATTATTGCCTCCGGAAATCTCTCCCTAGGATTTAATGCGGATTGGCTCTCACCAATTTTTCGCCTTCTATATAAGGTGTTTCTGGGGCGACCTTTTCCTTCACACTCGACAAACATTCATCTTAAACTCTCCCAAAGACACTGCCTAGGGGTTGTGTAAAAAATAGCATTTTGAGCCCCTCCAAATGAATTGGCCCTTGGAAAGGGCAGTCCCGAGGATGCTCAGCCTCTCTCAGGAGCCAAGGATGGCACCCCGACCCTGAACGTCATGTTGGGGTTGGGGTAGGAGAAGGCCGGAGATTTTCCTTCTTTTCAACCTAACCAGTGGTGGAACCCTCCTTGCTGTTTGGAGGAGGATCCAGAAAGAACGTAACCTCCTTCCCTTGGATTTAGGTCTGTGAACCCTCCAAGCTGGCAGCGATGAAGCTGGGAGGGAAACCAGGCGGAACTAGGAGGTGGAACCGCCCGGTGCCGCGGCCTCTTCCTCCCTCAACGTTGCCTTCCTTCCTTCTTTTCCGCCTCTCTCCTCCTTTTTTGCTCCTCAACCAGCCTTCCGTCCTTCATTTCCTCTTTTCCTGCTTCACAACTAGCCTTGTTAAGCGCTCCTTTATATAGTTAGCTCTAAAACAAGCCCCATGGGCATCGATTGTAAGATGTAATTTTTTCTTCATATATTAATAAAGAAGTAGACCTGTTTCGTCTCTTTTATTTTTTGCATATTCTTGTTTTCTGTAATTGTTGCCTTCTGAATGAATGTTATTGCTACAAACTGTATGGTTTTTGGGTTTTTTTTTTTTTTTAGAAGTGTTGCTCTTAATCTCTTCACACCAACCACGCACTTGCTAGTGCACAAGTTTTTCCCACAGACGGCGCCAATTGTAGGGACTCAATTTGTAATGAACCCTAAACAATAAAATTTGTAGAGTATGGGTAGAAGGGCTAGGCACCAGCAAAGCAAGCAATAGATGACATGAAATTCATAGGAAAAATAGCAAAGGAATTTGACTAAGTGTTTTTGAGGATAATCACCATGACTTTGGTTAAGTGTTTGTGAGGATCTTTATATTAATTTTGGCTAAGTGTTTGTGAGGCATGATCATCCTTGGTTCAGTCCGAGGATCTCTTTTCTTAGAACTAACGAACACAAGGGTTGTTCTCGGACGCCATCCCAGATCCCCCTTTTTCTTGGCGGTTCTATCTGTTATATATTCTCGTTTAGTTAATCATCTGCCGTCCACTTGCCGGTTATCCGAACTCTGTGTCTAAGAGTTTGTCCCATCATTTTCCTTTGCAGGCTTTCTGTTAGTTCCCTGCCGCCTTTGCAGGCTTTTTGTTAGTTGAAGTGACCAAGGCATCTGGGTTCTCTAGTCACTTCACCATTAAAGCGACCAGAGTGTTGGTAGCGTACGTTTAATGGGTAAGTGACAGCTTCCCACCATAGATGTCGATTCATTGAGGACGTGAGTATCCTCAACGAGGTTCTCTGATGATTTGGGATTCGTACGCTTATACTCAGGCTTCGCTCTTTCAAGCTCTGCTTCTTCTCGGCGCGGGCCTTGGGCCCGATATGGAATGGGCCGAGGTTGTTAAGTATCTGAGGCCCCACATTAAGTATTTGAGGCCCCACAATACGTATGCACGTGTTACATAGAACATACAATTAGATTTTAATTGGATTCTCAATTTTGCACCACGTGTCCCATTTAATTTTTAATTTTGTGCCAAATGAATTATTTAGTGTAAAAATGGAAGAGTCCAAATCCAATCATTTCTAAATTGGATTTCAATTAGAGTCTAATTTTCCGCCATGTATCTATCTAAGTTATTAATTTTTGTGGTAAGTAAATTATTGAGTGCAAAAACCAAAGAGTCTAAAACCAATTAAATTATAAGTCATATATATATATAATGAGAAACCATTACAAATTTTAAAAATGTATGGTTTAAAAAAAATGTAAACTAATGTCATGTATAATTTGAATTTCTTCTAAAAAAATGTATAATTTGAACCTTATAATTGTGATTGTTTTTAATTATACCCATACATATGCATGAGGTTACACACTAGTATATATTAATAGCCAAAACTTAGAGAAAATCCAATTAGATTTTAATTGGATTCTTAATTTTGCGTCATGTGTCTTATTTAATTTTTAATTTTGTACCAAGTGAATTATTGAGTATAAAAATCGAAAAGTCCAAATCTAATTAGATTTTAAATTGGATTTCAATTGAAGTTCAATTTTTCGCCACATGTTCATCTAGGTTTTTAATTTTTGTGGCAAGTGAATTACTAGATGTAAAAATCGAAGAGTCTAAGCCAATTAAATTTTAAATCATATATATATATATATATATATATATATATATAAAATAAGAAACCATAACATATTTTAAAAATGTATGATTTTAAAAAGTATAAGCTAATACCGTGTATAATTGGAATCTTTTCTAAAAAATGTAAAAATTTGAATTGTATAATTGTAATTATTTTTAATTATACCCATATATACACGGGACTACATACTAATTTTATGATTATGTGCAAGACAGAAATTACAAGTTGCATAAAGATGATATGAGCTTGGTAACAAACTAACTCAATATGACTTTTTAGAGATAATTGACAAGTTAATAATAAGAATACAAAACACAAAAAAAAAAAAAAAAAAAAAAAAAAAAACACACACACACACAAAAGATACTTTATTGATTTTTTTTTTTTGGTAAACACTTTATTGATTATTGTAATCATATTTATTGCACTTGTATATAAATTAAATATGAGAAATGCTAACGAATGCCTTTAGAGCACTGATTAATAATCCATTTAAAATTTTTTTATGAAAAAAAAAAAGTAATTAATATTTTGACAATTTTTTTCATTTCCCATAAAAATAGTATTAAAACTTTCCTAAAATTGATTATTAATGAGTGCTCTAAGTGCACTCGTTAGTATGAACCATTAAATATTTGGCCCAACAAAGTCAGAGGCAATCTTAGATCAGGACAATCATTTTAAGGGGATTCTTGGGAATTAAAAAGCCACGTATTGTTATCTATCTTAGATCAGGATAATTATTATGGGGTTTCTTTCTTCTTTTTCTTTTTTTTTTAAGAACTAACTGACACTGACACCTTTTGCTTTTTATAATTAGGTTCAAATCTATCGCTTTTAATTAGAAAAGGAGAAAAATTAGGTTTGAATTACACTTGAAGTATGTAATATTTGTTCATATTATAGACTTAAATTATGTTTTATTGGATTTTTTTTTTTTTAAATCATCTTTTGATTGCATGTCTTCTTATAATCTACATGCTTGTAAATATCATAATGATCATAGATTAATAATTATCACATTTATCTTTAAAATGTGAAGCTTCAAGGTTTTTTTTTTTTTTTTTTTTTTTTTTTTTTGTCTTTTAAAATTATTCATAAACATGAGTTGGGATGTGAAAAAAAAAAAAAAGAGTGAATGTGCAATTCATCTATAAGATTTTCAAAATGTAATTTTAATAAAAAAAAATTAGTATAACAAACTAACAATAACAAAGATTTATACTAGGTATAATTTAACGTTGATTATATATATATATATTTATATAAAATGCAATATTCTAAATATTGATTAATTGCTGATTTAATTGATTTAATATTATACCTTTTAACTTCTTTTTATCATCAAAATGACCAAATCTATCATTTGACAGCTTTTGTCTTTAGTGTGTGGTTTGCTATAGTCAGTATCCGTTTGGCAAAGATTATTTTTGCTAACTTATTTTACTATTTAACTTATTTTTACTACCATTCATGAGTCTCACTGCATTTTTTGGTACTATTTATGGGTTCTACTGCACTATTTTAGCTAACTTTTACCTTTATTTACACTTTCAGTAAAAAAATTTCAATTTCAACAAAATAAGTGAATCCTCAATGAGCATAAAAATGTTCATACAGTTTGCTATCCAAACCTTCAGTAATAGCCATACATTTCTATAATTATTGTTAAACGTTTTGAATACAAAAATGTCAGAAAGTTTAATTTGAATTAAACATGTGTGTGTGCCATAGGTGTGAGAAAATCAATCTTCTTATGGGCACTATTTTTATGTAAAAAAAAAAAAAAAAACTCCCTACATATTTGTTGAGTCAAAATTTTAATTTCATGAAAATAAAACGTCCTTGTATATATTATATTTCTAGGTAAAAGAAAAGTACTATTGAGATCTTCATATTTTACAAGCGGCGTAGACTTGTAAAAAAGTGCATATAGGATTGCTACGGGTCCTGATTCCAATCTTCCTTTCACTATGAGCTGGATTTGGAAAGCTGACACTCTTCCTCGAATTAAAACATTTTTGTGGATGTGTGCACACAATAGTATCGCGGTAAAGACTTATCTTGCAAGGAAAGGAGTTGTGGAGGAGAAGAGTTGTTCCCTTTGCCAAGGGGAGCCGAAGTCCATTCTCCATGCTCTTCGGGATTGCTCGAGGATTGTTTGTGTGGACCCAACTAGGGATAAAAATGTCGAATCGAGCCTTTGGGGTGAGCAATCTACGGGATTGGATTAACTTAAATGGAATGCTGAACTGTAGGCTCAATCCTGTAAATCCTTCATGGACGATCATTTTCTCATTTGCAGTGTGGCTTATCTGGAAAAGCAAAAACCAGACAATGTTTAGAAGGAAAAACCAAAACCTAAAGTTGGCCGCTGAGATAGTTAATCAAGTAATGGAATATATGCACTATGAATCTTCTCCAAGAATGCCAATCTACAAGAAAGTTAAAAGAATCCGCGGGGAGTGTCCTCTTGAGGGTTGGATGAAACTTAACACAAATGAGTTGTCTATTGGCAATCCGAGTGTAGCTGGATGTGGGGTGTAGTGAGAGATAATCGTGGCAAATGGGTGGTAGGATTTACCAAGCGCATTAGGCTAACAAGCAGTTTTGTGGTGGAGCTATGAGGGCTTAGTAATGATGTGATGCAATTTAAATATTTCATCTCTAGTAGTCAAGCTAGATGCCAAAGCTATTATGGATGTTTTAGGCAAATCTGATTATGTGAATAATGTCATTTCCCCTATTTTGGATGATTGTAGGTTGCTGGCTTCCCGCTTTCACTGGATTCAATTTAATCACTACTATAGGCAAGCAAACTAATGTGCTGATAGCCTTGCAAGGATGGGCTCCAACTAGGATTTAGAATTTACTTCTTTTAAAGTCCACCTGTAGATGTTGTTAATGTTTTTGAGAAGGACCTAAATGGCATGTACTTTAACAGGCTTTGTCCTGAACCTTTTGTACCTCCTTAGTTTGTTTAATAAATCGTCTTTTACCTCTATATATATATATATATATATATATATATGAACTTAAACAAACATGCTCATATCTAGTTTTTTGGAACGATTCCACTGTTATATTTAAAATATAAGAATGTGCTTATTACATAAATTTTAGAGAATACACTTTTTTTTTTTTTTGAGAATCTGCTTCGCTCTGTTTTATTAAATTAAGAAGAAGGCTTATCAGCCAAAACAAGAACGTTAATGTCTGGTGGAACATGCTTCATCCAGACTTTTAAACCCGAACAAAATTTAGCATTCTTTGCTAAAGCATCAGCAACAGAATTTCCTTGTCGATAGGAATAAGAGAAACTAAAAGTCCTTAGGGAGTGTACATAGGATAAAGTATCCTTAATGAGATGACCATAAGCAGATTGAAACATATCACCATTTCGAAGGGAATTGATGACTGATTCCGAGTCTCCTTCCATTATGGAATCTTGAAGACCTACTTCATGGACAAAATAGTAGCCCGCCTAGCTGCAAGTAGTTCCAAGTATGTAACTGAAGGTGGTTGTGGAATTTTTTCAGACAGTGCTGCAATGATTTCCCCTGCATAATCTCATATCACTACACCCAAGCTTGCCTCACCTGTGTTTGAGAAAAAAGCTCCATCAAAATTTGTTTTGAAGCTATGTAGGTTTAGTGGTGTCCATTTTATTGCCTTTGGACATGCTTGCTACCTTGGAGACTTGCTGCCCGATTGCTGATGGAGAGACAGGAACCTCTTAGCCTCCAAAACAACACGGTTTAGAGGGAGTGCATCTTCATTCAACCTGAGTTTGTTTTGCCTTGTCCAGAGGTGCCACGCAATGGTGGTGAAGAGCTCCAATTGCTGGGGTTTATTGAGCATAAGTTCCACTAGATTTTGAAAGGATCCCACGGCTGATTTTTGGCGATCCACCCATCTGAAATCTGCCTCCCAAACCTATTGGACCTAGTCGCGTTCCCAGAAAGCATGAAGGACTGTTTCAGCCTGGTTTTTGCAGTGTGGACAGGAGCTTTCTGCAATGATTTTTCTCCATAGCAAGTTGTCCTTTATGGGCAATGCATTTGAGCACGCTTTCCATAAGAAGTGCTTAAGTTTTTTTGGTACACTAGCCTTCCACAATTTTTTCCAGAACCTGTGAGTTTTGTCAAGGTTTGAAGGTGAGGCCGAATCTTTTTGTTCTTCTGCACACAGCCGTTGATACCCTATGCTAACTAAATAGGATCCGTCCCTACTCCATGGCCAATACAAGAGATCAGGTTGCTTGATGATTCTTAGTGGAACGGACTTGATTTGCTTGGCTTCAAAAGGCAAGAAAGTGCTATCAATAGTATGAGAATTCCAGCCATACGTGAGTGGATCAATTAGAGCTGATACAGTTGCTGAGCTAAGTGTAGGTACAGGGGGTGACACCACACGGCCTTGTGTCTCTACTGGCAGCCAGTTTGCTCCGTAGATCTTGATTTGAGTGCCATTACCCACTCTCCATTTGGCTCTCATTAAAATGAGTTTTATAGCATATAAAATACTTCTCCAAGCGTATGAACCAGATTTAGCCTTTGCCTCAAAAACACTACAATTTGGGAAGTATTTTACTTTGAATACCTTGTAAAAAAGCGAAGTTTTATCATGCACTAGCCCCCACACTTGCTTGGCTAACATGGCTTCGTTGAACTTGCAAATATCTTTGAAACCCATGCCTCCCTCAACCTTTGGCTTGCATAATGTTTCCTAGTTTTTCCAATGAATTTTTTTGTGGTCACCCCTTTGCTCCCACCAAAATTTACGGATCATCATTTCAATGTCTCTACAAAGACCAACCAGCAAGCGAAAGCAACTCATTGCAAAGGTGGGATTGCTTGCACTACGGCTTTGAGGAGAACTTCTTTGCCGGCTTGTGACAACATTTCTCCTTCCACCCTTGGATTTTTCCCCACACCCTCTCCTTGATGAAATTTAGGCTGGCACTTCTATTTCTACCCACCACCGCTGGAGGGCCTAAATATTTTTCGTATTCCTTGATCTCCGGAACCCCAAGGAAATTTTTTATGTCATTTTTCACCGCCATGGATACAGTTTTGCTGAAGAAAAGAGTGGTCTTTTCCTTGTTGATACGCTGCCCTAAAGCTTTCTCATATAATTCTAGAATTTCTTGTATGGCTTGGATATCACTTATCTGAGCATGACAAAACAGCAGGCTATCATCAGCAAAAAATAAATGGGAGATTTTTAGACCATACCGGCAAAGGGAGTATCCCCTAATTTTGTCTTCATTCACAACATGTTGGATGAAAGCATTTAGGCCTTCTAAGCACAGCAAGAAAAGATACGGTGACAAAGGATCACCTTGTTTGAGGCTTCTTGAAGGGACAATATTTCCTTTTGGTTCACCGTTCACAAGGATGGAATAGGTAACAGTGCTGATACATTCAAAAATCAGATTCACCCATCCTCCATTAAAGCCCATCATTTCCATCAGTTGTAGAAGAAAAGTCCATTCCACTCTATCGAAAGCCTTGCTCATGTCAAATTTGAGCGCCATAGAGCCAATTTTCCCTGATTTCTTTGTTTTCATGTGATGCAATGTCTCAAAAGTAACTAATATATTATCTGAAATCGCTTTGTCAGATTGAAAAGCACTTTGAGGTTCAGATATAATATCAGGTAAAATGACTTTTAGGCGATTAGCTAAGACCTTTGAAATAAGCTCATACACAATATTACACAAGGCTATAGGCCAAAATTCAGTTACATGCTCAGGACTTTTCACTTTTGGAATAAGAGTGAGATAGGTGTGATTTATACCTGCTGGGATGTGGGCCAAATTGAGGCATGAGAGTACTGCAGCAACTACATCGCTTCCAATATCCTCCCAATAGTGTTGGAAAAATATTGGGGGCATCCCATCAGGACCTGGGGCTTTTAATGGAGCCATTTGAGGTAGAGTTGTGTCTACCTCTTCCCTTGTAAACTCATGGCCAAGGAGGGTGTTCATCTCTTTAGTAACAGTTCGAGGAACATGCTGTAAGACTGATTCAATGCTACATGGGTTTGCTGTGGTGAATAGACCTGTATAATAATACACCAATAGGGCTGCTACATTGTCATCCCCAATACACATCTCTCCATTTGCATTTCGAAGACCATGGATATTATTGCGGCGAAGTCTGTGAGAAGCTCTACTGTGAAAGTAGCTAGTATTTTTGTCCCCAGATTTGATCCAATGAGATTGAGACCTTTGATGCCAAAGTTTTTCCTCCGCCACCAATAACCCATTTATTTCATGTTTTAGTTGTTGTATCTGATCAAAATTGTTTGCCTAAGCTGCCACCCTCTCTGCTTGTTTCAATTGTTTTTTCTTCTCCACCAACTGTCTTGAAATATTACCAAAATTCTGTTTACTCCACCGTTCCAAACTTGATTGGCATTTGTTGATTTTTCTAGCAACATTTGTCATAGGAAAGGTCCCAAAGTTCTGACTCCATGCCGTGTGGACTGTTTCATGACAACCCCTATCGTCTAACCAAACCTATTTGAATCTCCAAGGGCGTTGCTTCTTTCCTGGGATGCCCATCGGATGGATTATGATGGGTTTATGGTCTGAGGTACTGCACTCAAGAGTGAGCACCTTGTTGCCGGAAACAAATTCATCCATTCTTGGGTTGCCACAGCCCTATCAAGCCGCTCCCAAATCGTGTTGCCATTCGGATAATTTTTATACCAAGTGAACTTGTTTCCCGAATATCCCATGTCAATGAATCCACATTCATCAAGAACATCTCTGAACTCCTGCATTTGCCCATTTGGTTGTGGACTGCCACAAACTTTTTCATGAGATTTTAGAATCTCATTGAAGTCGCCAACACATATCCAAGGAAGAGAAGACTTGTGGTGAAGCCATCGTATTTTATTCCATGATTCCATCTGATTCCGGGTCTTTGGATAGCCATAGAAGCCAGTAAATCTCCAACTGTTTTCCGTCCCTTTGTTGATAATAGCATCAATATAATTCAGGGATGAATTTTCAACCGATAGTTCAACATCTTTTTTCCAAAACAAAGCTAGTCCCCCACCTCTTGTGACTCGGGAAACTCCAAATGTATCTCCAAACCCCATCTTATTTCGTAATTCGATTAGCCTAGCTTCATCTAGCCATGTTTCGGCTAAGAACACGACTGCAGGATCTTGTGCCCGGACTAGGTCACCGAGCTCTTGAATTGTCTGTAGGTTCCCAAGCCCACGACAATTCCAACAAAGTAGACTCAGCCTTCGTTTGGCTTGCGCGTCCACGATTTGTGTCTGCGTTTTCACCTTCTTTTTTTTTTTTTTTTTTATGCGTTCCCAACCAAAATTTTACTGTAGCAGTACTGTAGCAGCTACTGTTCATTGAACAATAGCCACAAAGTTTGACTTTTCAGCACAAATTTTACTGTTCACGGACCCACAAATTTAACTTTTCAGCAACTTTTTCATTAAAAATGAGTCCTACGATACTATTCACACATTTAAAAATTATTTTGCTACAGTATTTTTCAGTTTTCAGTTTCAGTTTTCAATTTTCAACTGTATCCAAACGGACCCTCATTGTTCATGGCGGGGTTTAGATACAGCCGCCGCCAATTCAGGTTCTGATTCATGGGCTGAGATACACATGTTATGAAGTGTGTGCATCATTTCCTAGGAATAAATTCTTTACTAAAAATAGCTAAGACAAACTTGGCGGCTTTTCTAGTGTAATGCTATATCTCTGACATCATAGTGGTCCATCATATGATTAATTATTATGCGATGAATCAATGTATATATAGTGAAAACAAAATTAAAATTCTTCAATATTTTCTATTAAAATCTTATGTCCTAAGCAATCTTTGCTCGTAAAGTCAATGCAAAATTTGTGTAAGCATTGATGTCATAGATAGAATTATGCAACAATAAATAACTAGATAAGTGATATTCCCTTCTAAAAAAAGTGATATTTTGTTTAAGCATGTTAACGGATGTCGTTAGAGAATTTTTTTTTCAAGAAATACTATATCCAGTCCAGTGGCGGAGCCACACATAAGGGTGGGGGGCCATGGCCTCCCCAATTTTTATTTTATTTTTTAAATCCTTAATAGTATGCAGGGCGGCATTACGTGCTGACCAGGGGGTTCAACTGAACCCCCTGACCTAGCAATTTATATATATATATATATATATATATATAATTTAAAAAAAAATTGTCCCCTAAAAAAAATATTTGAACACCCTCATTCTAAATTTTGTTCAAATCCAGCTAAAATAAACTTGAATATGATCACTATTTTCACAATATTTTCACAATAATTTCATAATAGAGGTTAAGTAACAAGTTGTAACTAGTTTTTGTTTTGACCCACAACTGACATCACATTTTTACCTTTCTGTTTTTTACTAATATATCACTTATTTTTGCCTACCTTTAACAACTTGTCACCTATATTTTGTTGTGAAATTTTTGTGTAAGTGTTCTATCAACAGAACTACTCTTAAAATATTTAATTTTATAATAAAGAATGTTTTTTTAAATTTTGCTCATTCGTTAAAAAATAAATAAATAAATAAACCTTCTATCTGAGACTTTGGCTTACTTTTCCGTTGACAGCAAAATAAAGTTGTTTTTCCTTACACTTTTCTTCTTTATCAACAAAAAATTACACTATCGTTCCAGCCAACATATCTATATTTATATTTGTGATTATTTCCTCATTCTTTCTATCTCTCTTTCTCTCTTTCTCCCTTCTAGAGAGTGATCACGTGTATGGTTAAAAAGTCATACACTTCAAAAGCAAAAATTTATATCAGTTTTTTTTTTTTTTTTTTTCCTTAGTTTCACATTTACTCCTAGTCCTACTCCCAAGTTTGTTATTATTCTTCTTTATCATATACTATTTTTATTTAATTAATATTACATATAAATATAATAAGTTATTATGCATTTAATGGTCGTTGTTTTATTAATCTTTTAACTATTAATAAATTTTTTGACTATTATACAATATAGTTGTATTGTATACTAAATTGTATTTATTTTAGATTATTGTATATAATATGGGAGTTGTATATAAAAAAAATTAATCATTTTATTTTTTAATTGCCCCCATGACAAATTTCTAACTTCACCACTACTGACCCCCCTAGAAAATTTTTTTGGAGCCACCACTAATAGTATGCATAATTTATATTTTATTATATTAATTCAATATTGAATTATTTTTTATTTTAATTTATAGTTCTCCACATTGTGTTCTTTTCTTAGAACGTTGATATGTTAGAAAGTAACAAATTAAACTTCAACCTATTATGTTTGAGATTTAATATAAGTTGAAGGTTTAATTTGTTATGTACTTATTGAAACCTAAGAATTTAATTTGTTACTTAAACTATGTGGTTAATTTGTTACATGCTTTAAATAATTTTTTTTTTTTTAAAGCCAGTTGGTCTAGTAGTTATAAAGACAAGATACATTTTTTCTCACTTTCATTTTTTATTGTAAATTATGCTCTAGTATGTGTTAAATTTTTGAATTATTCTTGAACTTGAAGATTTCATTGGTTCCATTGAAATTTTGTTATTCGCTTTGGTAGACAATTTAGTAATTTATATTAAAAATGAAAATCTTCAAAATTTCATTATGGAGATGCTAAAAGATGAATTTTATTATATGAAAGATCATCATCAAGTATATTTTTGATAGGAGATACAACGTTATTTTTTTACTAAATATTTTTGAACATATCTAATATAAGAATACATGACTTCTATATACTCATTAAATTTAGAAGATGATAAATTCTCTTAGTAAATTAATTTTTGTATATGTGTGTGTGTGTGTGTGTGTGTGACTTAACTAATTTATTAGGATCACAACTTGTCCCTCCAAACTAAAATTTCTAACTTTACCCCTGATATCCTCAACATTTTCACAACAAATTATATTGTTAATCGATTAATATTTCTTATAATATTTAACAATAACATCAGCGCCTAGTGTTAGTCCTTCACTACAATTTAAAATGGTCAGGATCAATCGTGATGTTAGCATCTTTGAAAAATGTACTGGGTTGAATGATATCAATGAGATAAGGTTAAGAAAGATCCATATATGAGGTCGATGTTTTTGCTTGTTTACATTTTGATTTTGATTTTCAAATAAATACTAAGTCCAAAACATTTTTATAATAAATTATAGGTAGTAAGTTATTATTAATTATAATTTGAATAGTTCTCAAAAAAAAAAAAAGTTATAATTTGAATCTACAACTCAAATAATCCGCAACTTAAATTACTTTTTAGCCCACCCATAACAGCTAATAACAACCTACAACTTAAAATTTATTATGAAAATATTGTAAAAAAACCGTCGAGAATAATATTCCTCTTTTTATAGTTTCCTTAAATTCGATAATTTCACATAGCCAACTAACTTTTGCGGTTTCGTCAACTAACAATTGATTGAGAGCTACTTCTAGAAGGGAGTTCGGTTTCGTGATTTATTAATGATTTTCTTTTTTTATCAAAGGAATAAATAATCATTGGTATTTCTTTACTACCGTTCAAAATTGAACTATTCAATGCCCCCTTGCTCAAGTCATATATTTAACCTTTCATTTCTTTCCAAAAACACATCTTTC
The DNA here is from genome assembly GCA_023736055.1 of Quercus glauca. Lineage (NCBI taxonomy): Eukaryota > Viridiplantae > Streptophyta > Magnoliopsida > Fagales > Fagaceae > Quercus > Quercus glauca. The sequence continues at coordinate 5,952,397 of CM043326.1, forward strand.
CCTGTATATAGTAGTACTAGTAGTTTTTTTTTTTTTTTTTTTTTTTTTTTTTTTTTAATGGGGAACTTGCCTATGCTTCCTCTCCAAGAAGTCAAACAATAGCTAGATCCATGTGGGGAAGTTTCTATGGAGTCGTTTTCAGAATTGACAATTTCACAATTTGAATAAAGATTGATTGGATCTGGTCCACAAGGCATGCCCTTCAATAAGTACCTGTTAGCCCCCTGTTTTTCTCTCTATCAATCACCCAAAATCAGCCCCAAATTCCTCAAAACTCCTCCTCCAGTTTCAGATATGTATGGTCTCTTTTTCTGTGGCAGCTGCTCTTTCCCTCACGAAGAAGAAGAAAAAGAAAATAACAGTTCTGCTTCATTACCAACAAAGAAATCAAAAAAAAGTGACAGGAACCCCTATGCCACTCGTGGGCTTGATAAGTTCTCTGAACTTTTAACTGATCTTGAAGAGAAAAGGCAGAAGATTTACTCACAAATGGGTGATGAAGGTATCGCTATTGTGCGTTTTGTCTACTCCAACTCAAATGATTGTGTTCCAATTGTGGTGAAGTTGAAGAAGGTCCGTAAGGAAGACAGAGAAAACAAACATGTAAGCGTCACACAAACCAATTCAAAAGCTTTGGATGAGATTGGTCAGGCCCCAGTTGCTTTGAAAGAAGTAGAGCAACCAAAATTGGAACTATCAAATGAAAAAACAGAGAACAAGAAGAAGAGCTTTTCATGGAACGTGAAGTTGGATAAATGGAAGCGACCATCTTATTATTTGCCAGTGATTATAATCTTGATCTTGTTGTCATTAGCTGTGTATGGTCGACCTTTTGCTGTAATATGCACCTCAATTGGGTGGTATGTATTCCCTACCTTAAAAGACAGCTCAAGTACCAAAAATCCAGAACCAACGAAGAAGAATTATGTAAGAAGATTAAGCGAGAATTACAAGAGGGAGAATGAGAATATGAAAGATTATAAGAAAACCTATTCTGGGTCTCTGGAAACTACTTCACAAATACATCGCATTCGACGCAAATCCTTGTGAAGAGTTTACACTTTTTTGTGTACTTGTGATTGATCATGTTAATAGATGTAAATTATTATTATTATTATTATTATTTATTTTTTATTTTTTTGGTTTGGGGGGTTGGGTGGTGTTTCACTCGTTAGGCAGGGATTCCAAACTAGGGAATCCAATCATTTTTTGACATGCTCACAATTTTACTTTTATATGATTTAAGTTTTGAGGTAGTCTTCTCAAAAAAAAAAAAAAAAAAAACGTTTTGAGTTAGTCTAGAAAATCAAATATGCAATATGTGCTTGCTTTGTATGGCATATTGTGAGTTTGTAAACATTCAATGAAAAGTTAGTGGTGATCCATCGATTGTGGATTGATTATATACGCAACAAATTTTAGTTTCAAAAATAGATTTCATGCTACATGAGAGAGATTTGTATAATTTAAAAAAAAAAATTGGGTGTTTCACTTGTTGGGTAGGGATTCCAAACTTGAGGAATTCATTTTTGACATGTTCACAAATGTACATTATTATGATGAGTTTTTAGTTAGTCTATAAAAGCAAATAAGCAATATGTGCTTGTCTTGTATGTCATATTGTGAGTTTGTAAACGTTCAATGAAAAGTGAGTGGTGATCCTTCGATTGTGGATTGATTATCTACGCAACAAATTTTGGTTTCAAAAATAGTTACATGAGATGAGAGAGAGTTAATATATTGTTGATAGAGGAATTAATGGGTGGGATAGGGAATGATGATAAAGCCTAAAGGAATAAGAAGAATCCATATTAGAGTCACGCTGTGATTTTTGAATCAAAGGATTTTGGTCAAGCCATTACGCAATACAATTAGGTGGCGTGGCGACTGGTCTCCCAAGCAATGTTGCAAAAATTCTGTTTCAACAACATCCAACTATTTGAGAATTAAAAAAATAAAAAATAAAACAGAAAAAACAGAAACAAGAACGCTTGGAAAAACGAAAAATCTACTAGTACGACCCGTTGAATTGTTCATATACGTAGCATGACCGGCTAAGGCTAAATGGGCATATTCGCAGGAAAATGTAGTGAAGAGTTTGAGAAGAGTCGTGGGGGGCACAATGGATCTTTTATATTTGAGATTAGCAATTGGAAATGGATTGATAAATAGGATTTGTCTTGATTATCACTATGGTGCAAGATATTTTAAGTTCAAATGTTGTTCCTGTGGATCTTATAGCATTAAAACTTATAATTTAAGAGTAAGTGCATCTTAGTTAAGAGTATTGTCACTCAACTGATTGACACATTTTGACATTCCCATTGAAGAGAAGGAATTCAGATTCAAAATCTCTCTCCCATTGTATCATTAAATTATCCTTAAAAAAAAAAAGTTGTGTATCTTAGAGTATTCACTGTGATGATGCTAAAGTTTTAGTTTTTCACAATTTAAAAAGTTACTTTATCTATTTTAACGTCGTCACTTTACAATACATCAAACATCAAATGATCTATTTTCTTTTATCACTTCTTTTAAATTTTCTTTCTTTATTATTTATTCTCTCTCTCTCTCTCTCTCTCTCTCTCTCCACCAACAAACTTACACTCACACCTCTTCCTTCTCAACCAAGCAAACCCACATCCGCCACCACGAAAAAAAAAAAAAAAAACAAAACAACACAACACAAAAAAAAAAAAAAAAAAAAAAAAAAAAAAAACAAACAAACAAACAAACAAACAAACACCAGCCACCACAACCCACTAGCCATGAAACCCACTTAACCATCGCCATAGCCACAACAACCACTGCCATAATTACCACCACCCACAACCGCAACCCCCAATCTCCAAAATCACAATCAAATCATAAACCTAAAACCAAACCCACTATCGCATAACCACCGCCAGCCAAAAAAAGACCCACAAAGAACCAACAAAAATCCTATCAGACAGCAAATCAGACCACTGAAGCTCCATCGTTGGATTACCGAATATACTATTGGACAACGAAGCAAAACCGAAAATTGGACCACAAACCAAACCGGAACCACGAACTACAGTGAGAGAGAGAAGGACGAGCAAGAGAGGGCTTCGATGAGAGAAGGTTGGAGAGAGGAAGAAAGAGAGAGAGCCGATGTGAAAAAAGAAGAAAACAGAGAGAGAGAGAGAGAGAGAGAGAGAAGTTATTTTAATTGAAAAAACAAAAGTAATGAATATAAAAATATTATTTTTTATAACTTTTGTGCTACAATAGACCATAAATGACAAATCACTGTATCTCAATTGCTTAAAAATTTAACAATAGCACCATCAATGTAGCTCTATTTTTGTGGTGTATGTTGTTAAAAATAGCAATATGGCAAATTTGAGAGCATGAAGAGAAAATGAGGAAAGCAATAGAAACAAATTGGGCACAACTTAGGTACTATTTTTTAGATACCCCATTTAAAATTTAACAGCTTATTTTTTTTCTTCCAACGAGTAATTCATATTATCTCTTTGATTCTTAATCCCTAATAATTAAAAACAATTGGAGCCTTACATGCTAATCTTCTCATCCTTAGATTCCACGGCCCCATTTCTACCGCCAACGATAGAGGAGCTATTTCCTTTCCGATTTCATTATTTTATTCTCTTTTCAATTTCGTCTTCTTCTTTTATTTTATTTTCAGAAAATCACAAGAAGCACAATAGAGGATTATGAAAGAGAAGGTGAAAAAAATGAATCTGAGACAAACTCTTAACTCTTGAACTGGAGATCTTGATTTGTCATTTTTTACACTTCTCCAGCGTCTTTGATTTGCCATTTTCGGCACTTCTCTAGCACCGTTCAAACTTGTATTCTTTTTTTGATTGGCACCAGGTGTCCAGAGTAGAGCCCTGACTAACCGTGGGGTGCACAGGCTCTCAGCAAGGTGTTTCCTGCAAGTGTACATCGGGTAAGTTAAGGGGCAATTAATGCTATGTTTGGAAGTTTGGAAGGAGAGGAGAGTAGAAGGGAATGGTTATCCTCCATCTTATTTGAATGTTTTTAAAATTAAGTAAGGGGGAGGAGAATAATTAGTTTTTTCATAGTTTGTAATTTTGTTAATATGGTTAGGGTAAATTTGGTAATTCATTTGGTCAAGCATTTCTATACTCTAATCTCCCTACAAATCTCTCTAACTTGGGAGAATTAAAAATGAGGGGTTAGAAGTAGTTAGAACCCCTCTAAACCCCTCCAAATCCCTCCCCCTCATCTCCTAAAAAACATCCAAACAAGGTAATTTAACTTACTCTCCCTCCCTCTGCTCTACTCCCCTCTACTCTCCATCCATCCAAACAAGCTATAAATTCCCCTGGTCCGATGGCCCCAAGGGAGTGAATGCACACATGGCTGCTCGAACCCAAGATGTTTAGGTTTCACGACTCATCCCAGAGTATGCCTGACCAATGCGCCACACCCCCTGGGGTTAAACTTGTCTTCATGCACCTCAAATTCCTTTGGTTCCCGTCACTTCAAACACAGCAGCGTGAAATTGTGCAAAGCCTTTGATTGTTCAAAGCTTTTTGCTTCTCTCACTTTTTTCTTTTTAACAAAACTTTTCTCGCTTTTTCAAAAGAATGAATGAGAGATTTGAAAGAGAAGGTGAAAAAAAGAAAAGAAAAAGAATGAATGAGAGATTTGAAAGAGAAGGTGAAAAAAAGAAAAGAAAAAGAAAAAGAAAAAGAGAATAAAAAAAAGGAAGAAAAGAGACGGTCTTAAAACACCCTTTAGCTGAGTTTTCTAATTAGACAGGTGTCTAAATTTTAAACGGGGTATCTAAGGTACTGTATCTAAATTTTGTCCAAACAAATTTATTAGTTTGAAGTTTGAATAGCTTACAATATATCTATACACAAATATATATTTATATATATATATTTATATATAAAAGGTTTATTCCAAAAAGAAAAAAAATATGTCCCCACCCATCATTTTTTCTTATTTCAAATTCAAATTTTATAAAAAATAGTACAATTTTGTGAACTCCATATTTAATAACAACCGTTATCGGCACAATTTGATTGAATCACTGTGTTGAGGTTCAAAAAATCATAACACAAAGCCTAAAAAAATAGCACACCAAACCAATCCCATGGAAAGTAAAAATTAAAGGAGTTAAGCTCATAAAAGAAAAGGATGGTAGGCCCAAAGATTTAAAGCCCAAGATCCGTGAATGGGCAAGTTTTAAAGCCCATGAAACAAAGGGAAAAAGAGCCCAGATCGGAGGACCAAAAAGAGTCCAGTAGAAGAACAGAGCTTGAGATCCCTGAGACGTACAACATAGCCAGATAGGATCAAGACAGCTCAAAGGGAATACCAACAAAATGCAAGAAACGAAGGGCAGATATGTCCTTCTCAAGCACCCAAAAATGCAGCAAGAAAGCAGAAAGCTTAGACCAACCACTCACAACGCAAGAAAGCGGTACCTCGAGGGACCCAGAATGAGGAGCTATAAAGGGAAGTAGCAAGGAAGACCTTCGACCCAGCAGAAATGGATTCCGCTCACCTATGAAAAATGACAAAGAGGGAGGACAACCGAAAGCTGAGTCTAAAAAGGTAAGAAGCTTTAAAGAACGTGAAATTGAGAACAACTCCCTAAGCACACCAGAATGGAAAGTCAGCCATGGGCTTTCAAAGAAACAACACCAAAAGGAGGAAATTATGAGAGAAAGGGAAAGGCTCGGTCTTCAAATGGGCTCTAGTACCTAGGGGTGCAAAGGAGGGAAATCAGTAGTACCCCGAGACCTTGGAACGATGCTATAAAAGGGGAAGATAGTCAACATTGAAGAGGCGTTCAGCAATAGTGAAATCATAATTAAGAAACGTGAAATTGAGAACACCTCCCTAAGCACACCAGAATGGAAAGTCAGCCATGGGCTTTCAAAGAAATAGCACTAAAAGGAGGAAATTATGAGAGAAAGGGAAAGGCTCGGTCTTCTGAGCGATAGGCACAAAACGGGCTCTGGTACTCAGGGGGCAAAGGAGGGGAATTAGTAGTACCCCGAGACCCTGGAACGATGGCTATAAAAGGGGAAGGTAGTCAGCATTGAAAGGGCATTCAACAATAATGAAATCATAATAGAATCATTGAGAAAACTCTATCAAAATTCAAAGAGAGTAGGGAAATATCTCCCGGTATCCTAGAAACAGCCACTAGTACATACTTGGATTCAAAAGGATTCAAATTTTGCAAGTCTTAGAGGCTAAGATAGCCATCTAAGTCTGTAATTTTTGAGCTTATCTGGGTCTTGTATCACGTCTTAGTGAGCACATTGTAACTCATAATTAAGAGAAATAACGAAACATTTTACATGGGTCTAAGGATCCTTAACAATTATTTGCATACTGTTTATTTACATTGTCTTTCTTTCCTTTCATACTATTTTCCTCACTGTGCAATACATATATTCTCGCTTGCTAGTATGTACGTATTGTAGGTTTCTTGCTCTGTACACCACTTGGTTTTTTAAATAGCCTATTTAGCTGCGGTTAACCAAGCCTTGTCCCTTCAAACTACAACAAAAGGCCCCAAGATCCTCGCCTCAGTTTGGGCCCAGATACTGTTGAAAAAGGGACCTTCACACACTGTTCTAAATAAAACCTCCCACATCTATTACTGTCATAAATTTTTTTTATTCTATGTATTCTAATCTCATATGACTTCACACCCAAAATTGAAGTGCATTCTCCAATTTCTATTCCAATTCATGAGTTTTTTTTCTTTTTTCTTTTTTCTCTCTTTACAAATACTTAAGAATATTACTTGATTAGGCAAACAAAGTTTTGGCTGATAGTAGGTCCTAATTTTTTTTTCCCTCTTATAAATTTTTTTGATATTATAGGTGTCAATTTTGAGGGTGAAGTTTAGCAGTGTTTGTGGTGATGAAGGAGTAGCACAATGGACTTCTTTTTTCTTTTCTTTTTTTTTCTTTTCTTTTTTTTTAATTTGTAAAATTTTCTCTTTGGGTGCTATTTTATTATTCTCACTCTTTAGCATTATTATTATTTTTTTAGAGAGATTTTCAACCTATAGCGTTTGTTTCTAATGATAATTCTTTATCATCAAGCCAAGACACCAATCAGTTGTTGGTGTAGGCGAGGATTAAACTCCAAATCTCTTATTCAATCATCAGAAACTTTACTAATTAAGTTAACTGGAATCCATAGCATTATTAAATTAAATTTTTAGATGTTCATGATGATGCATAAGCAACCACGCATGTTAATGTCCTAGCAGCATTGATATATTTTAGTAATTTTTTTAATATCTATTTTTTTTTGTTAATGACCCAGCAACATGCCAAAATGCTCAATTTTTTTGTATCAGCTGAAGCTTCAAGTACATAGTTATTATTCTGAAGCTTCAAGTACATAGTTATTATTCTATGTTCCATTGACTTCTGAAATACTTTTTTTTTTTAACGTGACACTTGTGTTTCGGGTCTTTATTTATCTTATAAAGTGATTTTGAATCTCCCCGTGTCATTGAACAAATGGGCTTCCTTACTATTGGATAAGTCGTCAAAAAATGAAGAAGTTAATTTGGCCTCATCTTTTTTTCTTTTTTTTAAATAAACAATTTGGCAATCATCTTTACCTGTTTCTCCTACAGTCCTACTTAATTAGTTGCTTGTGTGAAGCACTTTTCAATTATGAAGTTAATAGTAGACATGAAATTTGGTTGCGATTGAGAGTTATGTGAAATCATATTATGTCCAAGTAAGTGCATGACCTATTGAAATGTTGGCAAAGATCTTTTCCCTTGAAGCTGATACCTTTCCAGATGAAATGTTGGCAAAGATCTTTTCCCTTGAAGCTGATACCTTTCCAGATCTCTTGGCCACACAACCACATATATTAAAGTTAGTTTGCATATGCCAACTAGCGTCAGATCTTGAAGACCAAAGTGAGCAAGCAATTATTGTAGGAAGTTTGTTATTCTAAACAAAGAAAAAGAAATGAATATAATATAATCACAAAAATACTCATTGCACGCTTACTCGTTCGAGAGGTTAATAAACCCAGTTGTAGAGGACAAAAATTGATGTTCAGAAATCAGAATGGTGTTACGGCAACAGTGCAAATGCCTGCGATTACTTTGTTTCCTATATTTCTAGTAGCAAATAATTGTCCAATTCTGACAACCAATTGCTACACATTTTTTTTCTTTAGTAAGCAACCAATTGCATATACCTATAGCATTACAAGCTGCTAGTAGCAAATAAGAGGGTGTTTGGTACATGCACTTAAAAACTGAAAACATGTATTTGAAAATATGTAAAAATACGTGTGGGTGAAAAAATGTGTAATGTTGTTTAAAAATTGAAAACATATGTTTGAGTGAATGTACCAAACAAGGCCTAAATCTCCCAACAACCCCAACAGAATGTTGTTCCAACGGGGGCAACAGCATCAGTCCAGTAGAAGAAAAGGGAAAATTACAACCAGTGAACCATAGTAATGGGATGAATGGTGAGGTATTGGGTTCAAGATCCATAGCTATGGGATGAATGAGCCATAGTAATGAGCCAAATTCAATATTTCCACACTTTTCATTCAACAACAATACAGCAGGATAGCAACACAAAAAAGTAGTGTATAGGAGAAAGAAAAGGCAAAGGTATAGAGAATAAGGAAAGGGAAATAATATCAAACGACAAAATTCAAACATCTAATACTCAACTTCAGCACCTTCCCTTGATAAAGGAAAAAAAAAAAGCTCAATAGGACAACATACCAAAAAGTCCTGCTTTTACTGGAGACAGTGCATGGAGATGGAACTGGCCCATTTTGTTTCACGCTGATTTGGCAGTTGTGAATTCATCATCTTAGTGCGACCAAAACAGAAAACACAGCCACTGCGAATTTTACAGTGAATTTGATATGTTGACATTTTTTTTGAAGTCATTAAATTGATCCCACAACAGTAAATTCAGCTGGTGGCTCCAATACCATTGGTACCACTGAGGCATTGCACAAGCAATAATAGAAACAACTACAAAAGCAGAGAGGAAAATAGGATACAAAAATTAGTCTTAACAACACTATCTAAAACAAGGATACATATTACTTTTGAGGAATTGGCGAGAATTGACATCATTCAAGTAATTCTACCCATCAAGAGAAACATAGTTTTCCTTCCACCACACAGAGCTTCTATTTTGGGATAAATGAAAAGTGATTCAATTCAAATTAAGGGAACAAAAAGAGCAAGAGGAAAGCCTAAATAAAATGGTAAAGTAATTAAAAGGTACGTTATTTACAGAGGTGATGGGATATAATTTTGGATAGGATAGAATGGCGGAGAAGCATTCATATGTCTGTCCACAATTTTTTTGTTGAGATTTTTGAGAATTCATACCATCTTCAAAGTTTTGGAACAGAAGCTTTGTTATTGTTGTTATTTGTTCTAGATATACAACTATACAAGCTTGCTAACATAAATACTAATGGTTTATGTTCCAAATTTGCAAAACCATACAAATCAATGCAATTAAGACGTTAGTAAAATTAGAAATACTCGATTTGGTTTATTTCAACATGCGTCAAAATATTGGGGGATGGTGTCAATGCACTAAGTTTGAAGAAACAACCAAATATATCTAAATTGTGTTTCCACATTTCAGTTGTATTTTAAAACAGTAAAATACACTGGAATGAAGAAACTTTAAAGTCTCTAATATCTAAAGTGGTTCCTTTTTTTTAAAAGAAATAATGTGATTTATTTGATTAAAATGTACAAAAGGGGCATACTCCTAGGACACACAAGTGTAGAAAAAGTAGATTAAGAAGCATAGCTTTCTTTCCAGGACAAGAAATTCTGATTTGGAACTATACCTAGTTTTTTTTTTTCTTTTTTGATGGAGGAACAAGACCTACTTACTCCACGACTCTAATGCTAGTCTAAGAAGTATACCTAAGTAACAAAAAATCAGTAACTAATTTCATACCTAAAAATCTCCATCAGACCATAATAGACGTGTTTTTTCCTTTATATCCTTCACCTGCCAGAAATGCTAGGGGTTCTACAAACTAAAGTTGAATTGCCACTAAATGCCACATGACCTTGACTGACAAACAATCTTCAAATACACCCTTCTCTATACACAATCTTCAGAGCTCATTCTTTTCAGTCATTTGGTCATAACCTGGCTTTCTTCTACTTTGTTCAACAAACATGAAATCTATTTCGAAAACTGACGAAGCATGTGTTTACTCTTCCCCCCAAACCCCCCCTCCTCCAAAAAAAAAACAGAAGAAGAAAAACTAGGGGAAGAAATATTGGTAAGAACTAGAAGAGTCTTCCCTATTGATTTCATTATTTTTCCTTTTGAACAACCTATTATGACTATTAGACAGCATGAACTTCTTTTTTTCTTTTTTTGTGATTGGTAATATGAACAAAATATTTATCAAAACTTCAGCTGTAGTATGATATAAATGAGCAGAAACCACCATGTCTAACACCTCCTGTTGTATAACACATCTAGAGGAGTTCCATTGATAAACACCAGACTGTGTCAGACTGATAGACCTATAACCCATGTATTTGTCATAAAAACCCACTTATTAGTGTCTATACAGTTAATATTGCTTTAGTAATTCAAGCCTCTCATAAATCTTCACTTATGGAGGTGCATAGTTACAATATTACCATGACCCTCAATTTACCACATTATCAATGTCAATGCATAAAAAACACAGTCAAGTATAATGCGACACAAAGTGTAAGATGGCTATATGTGACAGACAATTAAACAATATAAGAAAAAACAACTACCAATGAATACCAACCAATCAAAGTAAGAATAAGCAGACATAAACAAATCTACAGTTGAAATAAAATAGGAGATCAAATACAGCATTCTCAACTGATATCATCATGAAAATATTCCTACAATAAATAATCCGCAGAAGAGCAAATATATTACAGCAGAAAATTGTAAGACATCAATTCCCCCTTCAAGGAAGAAGGACTTAACAATCAGGTCCCAAAAATCCTATTCCCATCAAAAGATCTATTGCAGTTCCTTACCTGAATCACTAAGTTTCAGCTACTAAAAACTATCATATGGCACAATTGACATGGAGACTTCCCCTAAAAGTGTCTTTCAAACTTCTCAATGGGCAAAAACAGTGTCATTGCGTCTTGGTGGTCTATCAGGAACTGAACCTGGCTTGAATTTGGAAGCCTCGTGTCTTGCAAGTTCATTAGGAACACTACTGTTACTCTGGATAAGCATCTGCTTGAGATCATAAAAGACATCAGAGTCTGAAAGAGTCAAGAATGTCGTGGCCACACCCGTCTTGCCTGCACGTCCTGTTCGTCCAATACGATGCGTGTACATGTCAATACTTCCAGGCATATCAAAATTAATGACATGGGCAACATCGGGTATGTCAATACCACGCCCTGCAACATCAGTGGCAACAAGGACATTGTATCTCTTCGTCCTAAAACCCTCAAGACTAATTTCCCTCTGCTCCTGCGACTTTCCACCATGTAAGGTTGTAACACGATAGCCTGCCTTATCCAAGTTCTTGGCAACATTATCTGCATTCTTCTTAGTGTTAACAAACACAATTGCAGTCCTATCACCAAGTTCGTCAAGCAATCTCTGTAACCTAGAAAACTTCTCCGATTCCTTAACCATCATCACATGTTGGGATATCAAGTCAGTGGTCTTTCCAGCAGTGCCTATAGTTACCACAACGGGATTCCTCAAATACTTTCTAGCAAGGCGCTCCACCGCAGGCGGCATGGTGGCACTAAACATATAAGTGGTTCTATAAATCCTCTTCTCATCGAGCTCTTCATCTTCGTTTTCGGGTTTCAAATTGCTAGAAGGCATTGCATCCAACACACCCATAACCTGTGGCTCAAATCCCATATCTATCATACGATCAGCCTCATCAAGAACAACATAATTACACTGATTGAGAACCGCGTAACGCCTCTCCAAACAATCAATCAAACGCCCCGGCGTAGCAATGACAACCTCACACCCTTGCCTAATCCTAAACCCTTGTTCCTCAATGGACTGCCCACCAACAATGGAGACCACTTTGATCCCCAAATGCTTAGCAAACTTATTAGTTTCTTCCTCAATCTGTTGAGCAAGCTCGCGAGTGGGTGCCATTACAACGGCATAAGGCCCTTCGGCCTCGTTCTCCTCACTCATTGGAGGTAGCCTAGTAATGTAAGTAAGCATAGGAAGAACAAAAGCAGCAGTCTTACCAGAACCAGTTTCAGCAATCCCAATCACGTCGCGCTGTTGCAGACCAAGTGGAATGGCCGCCATTTGAATAGGCGAAGGCTTCTTGTACCCGGCTGTATCGACCGCCTTCAACAGCTCTTGACTCAATTTGCTCTCTTCCCAAGCCCTCATAGGGCGAGGAATCTTCGAACCCTTATAGGAGATATTGAAATCCTCTCTGAAAATCCTCCAATCTCTCTCCGCCATTTCCTCGAGCTTCTTCTCACTCCAGTGTCGATCGACTCTCATGTCGTACGGGTCGTACTTTTCAGCAGCTTGCTCTTTGAGTTTCTGAGCCGCAGCCTCCTCTGGCCTCTCCTCCACCCCATCCTTCCGGCGAATCTCCTCGCGCATCTCCTTCTCGTTCTTGGCGGCGAGCTTCTTCTGCTCGCGGCGATCGACGCCGGCACGGAAGCCCCGTCCGAACAAGAGCTGAGCCTCGTGAGGGTTTTGGTACAGTGCATTCATGTCACGAGAAGTGTCCTCCGTGTTCTCCCAATCGAACGAGAATCTGAATTTCTCGCTAGGTTTGATAACTCGCTTCTTAGGTTTCTTCGACCCTAAGTACTGCTCTTTAATGGATTCGAGCTCTTTCTCACGCTCTCGCTCCGCCAATTTCTCCAACCGCGCACGCTCTCGAGACTTAGCATCCTCTTCGCGCTCACGGTCTCTATCGCGCCGATCTCGGTCTCGTTCCCGGTCTCTGTCACGGTCACGGTCGCGCCTGTCACGGTCACGGTCGCGATCACGATCACGGTCACGGTCACGGTCACGGTCGCGATCGCGATCGCGGTGGCGATCGGAATCGGAGGGTTTGTTGAAATCGTTGCTGCTGTGGTGGTTGTGGTTGTTGGAAGCGGAGGAGAGGAGGCCTTCACGGCTTTTGTTGATTTCATCGGCTTCTTTTTGACGGCGTTTTAGGGCTAAGGCTTCGCGTTCCGCTCTGGTTAGGAAAACGGGTTTCACGGCGGAGCTTGTGACGTTGACGGCGGCAACGTCTTCTGTTAAACTACGTTTCATGGTTAAAATGAGAGAGACACACTGTGCGTGTGTGTGAGAGAGAGAGATCGCTTGGTTAAGTGCAGGAGGGGAAAAGATTAGAGGATATAGAGAGTGGCGCAAGTCCTAGAGCCTTCCAGAAACTCAGGTCGGTGAGACTGTTGAGTTCCCGAATAGGGCTGTGTTATTTCTAGTGTGTGGCCCAATTTAGGGCCCAATTTAACTTTACTAAGGAAAATGTAAACTTCGGCCCATTTATGGTTTGGGGTATTTATAAATTACCAAAGAATGTCCCGTAGTATTTTCAACCGATATGGGATTTTCTGAGCCGTAGGTATCTCATTATGTTTTGTTTTGCTCGTGAGCAGTGAGCATGTCATAATGTCTTATCTTAAGGAAAATTATTAATATTATGGTATTATTAACGCATGACTTAAGAATTAGGGGCGGGTGGGGCTTGCATTCTATAGACGCATATTTTGGAGTTTGGTAAGTTTTCAAACTCGCACTTAGCGGTCTTACTGTTGCGATTTTACGCATTTTTGTATTGCACCCTTTGAGTTGCAATTGCAAAACACACTTATAAAAGCAAGTTTTCAAAATACCTAAAATCATAAAACTAAACCAAACTCACTTAATTGGGAACAACTTATCTAGTTGTTTGTTGGAAAATTATTAATATTGTGATATTATTAACGCGTGACTTAAGAATTAGGGATGGGTGGTCTGATAATGATACTTATACACAAGGTTTTCAAATTTGGACCGTTCATTTAACCGTAAAAGAGAGAGGTTCAAGGTTTTTTAGGTCAAACCGAGGTCGAACCGTGATGACGTCATAATTAATTTAATAATTAATTAAAACTTAAATATATATATTAAATTTATAAAACTAGCAAAATTGACTAATATATCTATATATGTGAGGGAAATTTAATGATTTTCAAGCATATATTTAATAATTAAATAAGAAAGTTAATAAAATAAAATAATAACCATGAAAACATTAAAATTTATGATTAATTTTTGAAATAAAGTTGAATATCTTTGAAGGATTTTAATTATAATTTTTTTTAATTCCTTGTAAGAGATGGATAATTTAATTAAGTAGAATAAAATTTGTGTTAAGTTGTTTTTATAAATAAATAAATAAATAAAATTGCTAGAGGGTTGGACCACGCGGTTCTTGCCACCGGTTTGTGCGGTCCAACCCTGGTTTTAGGAGTTCACGGAATTGCCACATATGCCCGGTTCTCTATGCTTAAAAAACTGGATCTTAATCTGGTTCCCAATTTTCACAGTCTGACCTCCTGGTTCGGTCCGGGTCTGAAAACCTTGCTTATACATCCCCTTATCTAGGCAGAAGGAAGCGACTCGTTTGTTTGGTTTTGCTTTTTGGCTGGAAAAAAAAAAAAAAAAAAAAAAAAAAAAAAAACATGATTGCATTCTATAAAAACATATTTTGGTGTTTGGTAAGTTTTCAAAATTGTACTTAACGGTATCATTGTTTTGATTTTACGCATTTTTGCATTGCACTATTTGAGTTGCAATTGCAAAATACACTTATAAAAGCAAGTTTTCAAAATACGTAAAATCATAAAACTGAACCAAACTCACTTAATTGGGAACAACTTATCTAGTTATTTGTTGGAAACTTAATTTGCTAAAAGTATTATAGATAAAAAGTAAAAACTAAATAAAATAAGTAGAACACTCACTTAGAACCCAAAAATAATAGGAAAAAAAGGCAATAAGCTTGCTTATAATCAAGATTCAACGCCCACTAAGGCATAGTAATTAATCCAAAAATAAATAAATTGAAGGTAAGGTCGAGTGTGATGAAGGAACCATTTGTATTGAAGTGGTATGAGAGAAGTGGTGTGAGTGAGGCTCGTGAGAGTAAGAGAGATTTGAGAGAAATTATGTTTGGCTGCATTTATTTCAACTCTTGATTTTTTGGAACATGACTTGTCCTAATTGCTTAACTAATTATAAGGAACAAGTAAATTTAAGCATTATTTTAACATTCCTTTTCATGTGCATAGTTAGACTTTTTTTTTCCTACTTCTAATTAGACTATCTTTTAATAAGTATGACATTGTAAATGACATTTTTAACTTTTTAAATAGAAGGTAGAGTGAAAATAATGTTTGAACTCATGATCAATTTCTTTGATACCTTGATAAACAACAATTTGTCCTAAAAACTTAAACTCTTAAGAAATGATTGATTTAATCATTTAATTATTATTCTAACATAACTATATATATATATATATATAATTGATATGAATAATCCAAATATCACACAAGGAAAACAAGCTAGCTCCATCAGTTAGCTAATTGATTAGCGTAGTCTGTCCTCTGTTGTGTCCCTGCACCTTTTTTTGGGTACATTTTTGGTCTCATAAAAAATTCACAGGATAATTGCACATGCAAAAATGAATGACGCCAATAAAAGTACTTTTTGAGTTTTTATTGTTTATTCTTTTGGTTTAAACCCAATATAAGTTTGTTCAAGTTTGGTAATTTCTTTTGTTCATTGACAAAAGTGTCAAATAACTTCAGGGTAGCATCGAAATGGTTGGTGGCAACGGGTTATCTCACTTTGTTAGAGTTATTCCTTCTAGTGAGTGTGCTAGTTTAGATGTATTCATAACGAAATCCCGTGACGAAAGATGCAAACATGGCTTGGATGGGATCTTTTTTCACCTACATTTTTTATCGACGCCATCCAACTAGTTCCAGCCTCTCTCTCTCAAGGATATATAAACCATTTCAGTTTGCTTTTTAACACCACTGCCAATCATGAGTTCACGACCAGCAGACCAAAACTGTTTTACCGTTGCAGGAGATGAGGACCAGGGACTAGGGAGGAGAAAAACAAGAAGAAGAAGAAGAATGTACAATAGCAGCAGAGTAAAGTGGTCTTTATTTACTGAAACTTTGTTACAGTGCTGAAAATATCAGACTATATATTGTTATACATACTGGGCTAGATTTTATCATCAAATTAGCAAAAATAATGAATTCACTTCTCAAACTGTAAGCCATGAATGAAACAATATCGAATTGGGCATCACATTCCCTAATCCTGCAATGTACAAATGCTCAAATAAGTGTTAAAGAAAAACAGCAAAAGGAAGTACATAGATAAAAAGTAACATATAATAGTAGTCATTTAGAGATATGGCCGGTGAACCAAATATAAATCGATCCTAGAGGAGATGGTCTACAAAACACGAGACCATCGTTTTAACTAGTTATAGCATTGTCAATTCGAGTACTTAGGTCCTCACCTTAAATCTTTTACGGCGTGCATCATCAGGACTGAAGCGAGTATTTTGTTGTTGATGTCTAGGAGCTTCACTTCTGTAATTTCCTACTGCCATTTCTGGCATTCTGCTAGTCCTGTCCTGAGTGTTACTTCTTGAATTTCGGAAAAAGATATCCTTGTCCCAGGTAACCTCATAATCGGCCTTCAAGCGAGCTCCTTGCTGTTTAACAGCAAGCAATATTTAGTAATCAATGAGAAAATAGGTTCAATATTGAACTACTAAATGCAAACAGACAATTTAGTCTAGGTATCTCTTCCCCGGCTTCCTTTCTACCTGCATCTTTATTTGAATGCATGCAACCTTTTCGAACTAGCTGATTAGGCACATGCTTAAAATGTACATTCAAATTGACCAAGCTAATGAATGGTAAACTTGGACAAGTTGCCCCTTAAATTGTCTACAGATGAGCAAGATGATACATAGATATTAAGTGTGAATCCATTGAGGTTAGCTCAAAAATGGGTGGCAATGTGTAAGTCAAAACGAGTTAACAATTCAACATATGACACTTGAGTATCTAACGTCAATCAAACATCAATAAGCATCTTATCTTATGCTCATGTGGGTAAGAGATCCACATGGTTTAAACAGAGTATTCAACTAATCTAGGATTATCCAGTTCCATGCTACTCCTTCTGATGAGAAGCACAGGAAAAAGACACCCACATTGGTATTCCTAGGACATCCGATGCCCTAATACCTGCCTTTCATGCTTAAGAACTCATCCATCAGGTTTAAGATTCAAATGCACAATGGTAGCAATATAAAATAAGTAAAAGACTGGTATTTACTCTCAGTGATTCATTATTATAGATCAAATATGGTAGCTAATTTTGACAAAATTTAAAGAGACACCAAGGTCCTACCTTCTGTAAGGAGCGGCCACATAACACCTTCAGAGCATTGTAGAAGTCACTGTGCTTCTCAAACTGAACTACAATCTTACAATTAAGACCCGAAACTACGCTCATAGTTTCCTCTGCTTCCTTGCCTAGATCATTGTCCTCTGAAACATTAAGATCCCTACATAAAGCAAGTTAAAGTATAAACAAGAAGGAAGATGTATAATCAGCTAATTCCATTACATTGCTGACACCAAAAAATATGTTTTATTGGCACTGGGCAATGAAAACTTACCATACAGAATGAAGTTATATAAAAGCCACATACAAATATAAGAACATAGATATACAAAAACAACAAAGTCATATTTACAACTTTTGGAACGTAACCCCTAACACAGGCACTTTAATCTTCTATATTTTCTTTAATCCCTTTTTTTTCTTATAAGCAAGAGAAATATTATTAGGAAGGGTCAAAGGTATTCAACATGAAACCCTTTTAGTTTTCAATGTCACCTTTTCCTTAATATGTCTAACATTCCAACCTGAACTACATCATGTCCATTGTTCTTTTTCACTAGCAAATCTTTCCCACCAAATTATGAAAAATTGAATTAAAGAAACTTGGAAGCATTGTTCAGGTCTCGGCTAATACTTTGAAGTTCTAACCTTTAAGTACTCTTAGCAACATCACCAACTAATTTTACACAAATTAGGAAAATTTGAATGAAAGAAACTTGAAAAGCATCACTCAGGTCTCAGCTAATATTTTGAAGTTCTAAGTTCTAACCTTTCAGTAATCTTAGCAACATCACCAGCTAATTTTATACAAATTAGGAAAATTCAAATGCAAGAAACTTGGAAAGCAACACTCGGGTCTCAGCTAATACTTTGAAGTTCTAACATTTAAGTAATTTTAGCAATATCACAAACTAATTTTATACGACTTCAAGAGGACAATAACAACATAACAAAAGGTTTATGAACTAGTACAAATAAGCATTTATAGGCCGCATAAATAATGATACCTTATATTTCCAAGTCTAGAAAAAATGGAATGTGTAACCAACATGGAAGGCTTCGACGAAACCAATGGCTCCGCAAACCACCGAGACGGAACACCTCTCATTATAATCGTATCCGGCTCTTGCTTCCCACCCCTTGAATACCCTGCCAACCAAAATATATATATATATATATATATATATCAATATTTTTTATATAAGTAAGGGGTTTTTGCCAATTATGCTGTTTCTGCAAACATATATGTGGCCAAAAACGAAACATATTAGTTGTGTTGCCTCATTTGGAACTCAAGTCTCCAATGTGAAGAACTCAAAGTCTCTAAAACTCGAGTTCCATTGTTTTTCTACATATTCCAATATGTTTTGCAAAAAAAGCGTAATGTGCAAAAAAATCAAGTAAAGTAAATTCTAAAGACAAACCGCGGTTTCGAAAAGCGTAAAAATCTTCCCAAGCTTTCTTCATAGCTTCGAAATCATCAGAAGCCGGAACGGCGACGTTTAGCTTGTACTTAACACCTTCAAGGTTCAAGTCCAACCCGTCCATTTTTTCCAGCAAGTATTTTCTCCAATCCAAGTACTTCTCCTCCAAAACTTTCACATCTTTTTCTTCTTCTTCTTCGTTGTTTATTCTGGTCTTGCTGAGAAACCCTAGGTCTCGAATTGCGAGAGAACCTTGAGCAACTGGATCGTCGCGCTTCCGCTTCTTGAGGTCTCCGAGCCGTTGGATCTGGAGGTCATCTTCGGGAACAGTGATTGGGACAGTGAGAGAGGACTTGAAGAAGTCAAGTAGAGCTAGCTTTAGCTTCCACTCGTTGATTGGCTTGCTCATTGCCATGGCGGCCGTTGTTGGATTTGGGTAGATTGTGAAGTTGAGCTTCACGCGCGGCACGAGAGTGAGCCCCTTCTCTAATTCTAGGGGTTTTGTTGGAGGAAGAGAATCTATGGACTCTGTTTCGCTCATTGCTCTATTTTCTGTGTCTCTCTCTGTCTTTGCTACTTTCACTCTCTCTTTTTTATCTCTGTAAATTAGGGGTTTTGCTCAGTGATGATATTGGGGTTTTGGAAATTGGAGCAGAAGAGATAGATGGAGAAGTGGAAAAAAAAAACACCGTGTCGTGGTTTTACTCTAGAGGTAAAACGTCACGTCGTTCTGCATGCTTAGCTCCCAAGTCCTATGTGGTTGACTTTTTTTTTCCTATTTTTTAGGTTGTTAAAAAATATATACTGGATTTGTAGATTTTGTTGAGGTCTAAAAAGTTACAATACTGCACCAAAGCTCAAAATGGCACAGTGAGTTGAACTCCATGAAAAAAATAATAAAAGGCTTGAGCTCACAATAAGAAAAAAAATTTAAGCTCAAGACCCACAAATGGATAGGCCTTAGGGCCCATGAAACAAAGGGAAGAAAGAAAAAGCTCAGCCCGTCAAGATCAGAAAATTACTAGGGAGTCTAGTTGTAAGAACTGGGCCGAGATACCCAGGGACTATTAGGAGTTCGGATCCTCGGGACGTGCAGCAAAGCGAGGATGAGATTAAAACAGCTCAAAAGGAGTGCCAAAAAACACAAGGAACGAAGAATAGATACATCCTTATCAACCACCCAATGATGCAGAAAGGAATCAAAAAGATTAAAGACTAACAATTCATGAACAAAGGGCTGGTACCTCGAGAAACCTAGAAAGAAGAACCGTGAAGAGAAGTAACTGGGAAAACTTTCAACCTGGCAGGGATGGAATCGACTAACTTTGGAAAAATGATAAAAGGAAAGGCAGCCAAAAAAGCTGAATCTAAAAATGTGAGATTTAGAAGTCTTGAAGGAAGAAAGATTAGGGATTAGCTCTCTAGGGACACCCCAGAACGGAAAGTCAATAAGAGACTTTTAGGGAAAAAGCACCAAAAGAAGAAAATTATGAGAAACAAGGAAGGGACCAGCCACTAAAGTTACTGGCACAACATTGGCTTTGGTACCCTAGGGAGTAAAGGATGGGAATCAGTGGTATCTTGAAACCCCAAGATGATACTATAAAAAGGGGAAGTAGCCAACAGGGAAGGGGCATTCAACAACAGTGAATTAGAATAGAATCATTAAAAAAACTCTGTAAAAAAAAAAAAAAGCAAAGAAAGTAACAAAAGAAAGGAAAATACCGCCCGATATCCTCAAACAGCCACTATAGAATATACTTGGATTCAAAGGGATTCAAACTTTACAAGTCTCAAAGGCTTGGAGAGCCATCTAAGTCTGTGATTTTTGAGGTTATTTGGACCTTGTAATAAATCTTAATGAGCATATTGTAATACACAATTAAGAAAAGTAATGGAATATCTCACATTGTTTTAAAGATCCTTAACGTTCATTCTGTGTCTTTTGTTTATCACATTGCTCCTAAATTGTTTCTTGCTGTTCCATGCATATACATTTCTTGCTTGTTAGTATGTATGTATTGTAGGATTCCTGCTCTATACACCACTTGGTTTGTAATTAGTCCATTTAGCTGTGGTGAACTAAGCCCAATCCCTCAAAATAACAACTAAAAGACCCAAGGTCCTTGCTTTTACTTGGGCCTGGACACCGTCCAAAAAATGACCCTCACAAATGTTAATGTTTTTCTAAAAATAAGTCATTTAAAAAAATGTATTTTAGAAAATTATCTCATTTTTCTATATTTTTTAATAACCTCAAAATAAAATAAAATAAAGCTATGTTTATTAGCTTCTATATTTTTTTTTAACTTCTTTTATTTAGTTTGATGTAAGGTAAAATTATTTTTTGAAAAAATTTTAACAAAAAACAATCTATAAAAAATAAGTCATATTTTTAATAGGGTTTTTCGTTGGCCAAATATAATTTTCCTTTGACTTTTTTTTTAATGCTACCAAACACAAGAAATGCGAAAAACTCTCTTCACAAAATATTTTCCATATAAACAAACGAAGCATAATATGTTGATGTAACTCATAACTCTCCCCTTGAACTAATACTTTATACATAGAGAGGTAAAATTCCACTTATAAGGGCAGGTGGTGGTTGATACTTGATACATGATACTTGATACTATTTACCACATAAGAAGATATTTCATGCCTTTGACATATCCAAACAAAGTTCTCCACGACTTTTACCATAGCTCTAGCGATTATGAGTGGTGTAAAAAAAATAAATTATGGGTACATGTAAAAGTGAAAGTTCAACAATGTCAATCATCATCAAGTTGTGACAAATGATGTGGATTGTGACATCCTATACGAATTGCTTTTTTTTTCTTTTTTTCTTTTTTCTTTTTCTCACAATGCATGAAAAACGGGTCAACTTGTATCCAACCCACTAAAATGTCAAGTCAGACAATGACCAAACCCAACCTATTTTAAGGGAACCCTTTTTTATTTAAGGTAATAAGTTGTTGGTGTTGGCTCATATTTGTTTAAGGAAAATTGAGTTGAGGTCCTTATGAGCATAGGAGAGTAGAGTTGATTGATTAGGCCTAGTTGGATGTCCCCGAAGGGACAAAGACAAAAAATATTGCATTTAATTTATGGAAAAAGTTACAAGTTTGTAAATCTAATTAAGGCTAAATTCTCCATCATTTTGGCCTCACCATAGATCCAAGATATCATTAAGAAATTTTTATGTAACCAATATATCAATATATTATAATTTTAACATATTTTACGATATACTTTTAGATCTCAGCTAAGAAAACTAATCACAGCAGAGATATCACTTTTTTTAAATATAATAAAGCAAATATGTACAGGAAAATTGATAAAATTATTGATATTTTTCACATGAAATTTAGATATCAAGAATTTGCTGATATGATATCCCTGCTATTTCAGGAGAGATAATTTTTACTGATATTAAAAAAAAAACAAAAAAAAAAAAACTATTTTGAATTAATCTAATTAATATAAAAGATTGAGAGCACATGATAAAGAATTATTACTCTAAAAGATAAACCATACACCAGCTACAATTCATCAATCATCATAAGGAGGCAATGGCCCTAATGACCCTGTTTTTACATGCTTACAGAAACTATAATAAACCCCCTTCCTCCTCTATTTTCACTCCTAAAAGAGAGAGAATCTATGTAGCACTGTTTTCAACGTTCTTTATAATCGAATCAAACTACCATTCTATCTCTATCAGCTCTTTCATATGCTACAACGTTTGGTTGGAATTAGCGTAGACTATATACACTTATTTAGACATGAAACCAAAGCTAGAAAAATCCAATACTAGAGTAAGATAAAGCTAAATCGACTTTTAGTTAGGAAAATATAACTAGCAAATCTTGAAGATCTATATAGGCACATTTCAAAATCTAATCTTTAAAGAGCAATGCACACATTAGATGAAACATTCTCCTTGAGATAAAGGATTAAAGCACAAAACAATTAGAAGGGTTTAACATAAAACGAGTTCCAATTCAAAATAGTAACCGAGAAAGCAAATCCACTAGAGGCTTGTAAAACCTAACAAAAAAAGTATTGAGTTATAACAAAAATCTAAACTGTATCTTTCCTTGCAAGAATGGAAGACAATCAAGAACATATGACAAGGCAATAGGAGGCACCACATCCTTAGGAAGTAGTTTTTGATCTTTTTGGGGCACGGTATTGACCAATAAAACAAGCATGGTATCGCTCATAAGGTTCAAGAGTAATGCTCTCAAATGGCTTGAGCTGATTCTCCTTTAGCTTATCCTTTTCCATAGCAAAAACGGTCTCAGCAGGTACTGTGGAATCTATGCAATTGGCCTGAAATATACAAGATTTTTTAACATGAAAAATAGTAGCACATTAATATTGAATACGCTAAGTATATGATTTTTGGCTATGAGAGTGGGGCTCCAGCTGATTAGGTTACCACAAGATTTGCAAAGTTTAGTGTAAGTAGATAATCAATAACACCAAACACTAGAAAAATGGAAAACAACTTATCAAAAGATAGTTTAAGCTGAAACAAAGGGAGACTTTATACAATAAATTAGAGGGGGGAAAACTGTTATTGTTCCTTCTAATCATTACACAAGTAAGAACTTCAATAAAATTTTCAGTTCTAATGTTAGAGGATAATGATATATATTTGGAAAGAAACATTAAGCAATTAAACATATTTACTAACCTTGATAGAAATAACGAACCAACCTCCAGCTTTCAAGAAATGAGAAGCATTCAGTGCTAAAATCCTTGTCTGCAAAATCATGGACAAAGCAAACAAAATTCAGATAAATCAAAGAATATTAGTAGCCAAAAACCATTGCTACAAAGAAATTGGCCCATTTAATCCCCCTTCCTGTCTCCTGTAAGCACCCCTTTTACAAATGAGTAGTCAAGATGACTCCAATCACATTTGATTTCTGAGAGCAAGGGTATATTCTTGTGTTCTTGTCACACCAATTCCTCGCTTGCAAAACCTAAGATCTCATGAATGGCATTGAAAAATTGACAAAACTGACCAAACAAAATGCCCACCAATGACCAGGAATTTCAATAACTTGCCCATATGGAGCACGTAAGAGCTTATGAGTCGAGTTTATTCTCATGGGGAAAAAAGAAAGCAAGAAAGAGGGGGGGGGGGGGGGGTAAGAATCAGGTCAAGAAAACAACCAATCAAAAGGTTTTACATTGGAATATCATTTACAGGAAGAAGCAACAAGCTTAATAAATTCCATTCTCAATAGCTACAATTCTCCACAAATCAAGGACTGAATGTTCCAGCCAATGACTGTACATGAACATTTGAGTAATGGCAATGAGATGATCATGAGTCACGACGAAACAAACTTTATACCTACAAAAATTGAAGATATACCTAGGGCAACCCAAAATTTCAAAAATTTAAAGAGTGAGAAAAGAACTACAGAAGTAATATGTTAAAAAAAAGGTAACACAAACAGTAAATCCTAATAATTTGTCAAATGTCTACAGTTGCTTGATACAACATTGAAATTATATAATCTAACCAACTCAAAAAGCTACAATTAACCAGTAAAAACTGTGTAACACCAAAAAACAGTGGTCATCAATGAATATACTCATTATTCATGTCTTAAAATGATTCACAAAATAAAAACAGCACTCACAAACAGAGAAAAGAACAAACATATTACAACTAATTTCTAAACAACCCTCTCAGCTTTTCACCATGTCAAATGAGAAGTAAAGAATAGATTAAAAATATTTTAAGATCCTGGAAATCGACACCAAGAATATGGAAAAAAAAATACTCACTTTTATTTTTTCTTAATAAATACACAGGCAGTAGGTGGATTTTGAACTTATAATATGACCCTCCACCTTGCTCTTACTAGAGAAGAAGGTAAGATATAAGCTAGGAGTTTGTAGGCAAAGCAAGTTTACTTTAGGTAAGATGACTTAGTGTAGTTCCTTAGGTGTAGTACATAAACCCCAATTAAATTCAAATATATAGATTGATTAAATATAATTGTAGCCGAAAAAGATAACATTGTTTGTATTTTATTGATCAATGCAACCATATGTTTGAATTTAATTGGAAAATCTAACATACTACACCTAAGTAATTGTACCAAGTGAAAAATGACTTTACAAGAGTAAGAACATTAAAGTGACAAATGACTTTATAAGAGCATCAGAAACTTGGGCTCCCCCATTATGTCTTGAAGGGGAAACCGAGTATTCATCACATGCACCATGATCTAAACAAGATACAAATTTAGAAAAATTTAATGTACAGTCTGCTTAGATTTCTTGAATGCTTATTTAATTTAACTGGGAATGAAGAAAACAAAGTATTACTAATATACCAGTTATGATTTGATCTTCAAAGCCTTATTCAAAAGTTAGTAATATTGAGTAAAATCCTTCTTCAGAAAAGAAACTTATACAATTTTACAAAAGATAATGCATATTTTTCTCAAAAGACACCAAAAGGGCAGGATCACATCAAGAAACTAAAGTAGTAGTCAGTGATAGCAGTAAGGACCTGAGGCAGAAACAAGGAGAAAAACATTGACTATAAGAAAGACTCCTGTAACACTGCAAACCTTCTATAACACATTTAAGTTTGAAGTATGAAGAAGACCTGATCAGGCTGAGCAACATCAGAAAATATCACATCCACCATGCCAACCAGCATTCGGTACTTAGAAGGATGTCTAGCATCTTCAATGATTGGAATAACATTCGTGCGCTTCTTTGCCATGTTTACCAAATCTCTACCACTTCTATGAGAAAACTCGACTGCATAAACCACTCCAGTCTACAAGCAAAAAGCATCAATTTTTAAGTAACTCCATTAATTAAAACAAGCATGTAAAGGCTATGTTTTCATATAGATTACTTACAGGGCCAACAATGTCAGACACATGAGAGACACTGGTTCCAGAAGCAGCCCCAAGGTAGAGAACCTTAGCACCAGGTTTCTTCATTTTACATATATTAAAATACAAACATAGAAAAGAGTTTGATTATGGACAGATTTTAAAATCTTAAATTATAATGTAAAAAAAAAAAACAAAAAAAACATATGAAGACAAAAAATGAAATGAAATTAAGAAATTAAGGCTAAAACTCACCATCCCTATGTCATCAACACCACCAAGAATGGCGGCAGACAGCTTTGAACGGAATGGGTTCCAAACCCTGTATTCAACTTTTGTTCCATCTTCATTCTGGATATATTTATATTTAATAAACAATTATCATCTTTGTACACAAAAAATAAATTAATGCTCGGCAAGAAATCATTGTGCTTCTTTATATACAGAAAACACTTTCAATTAGCAAACAAAACCTAGTAGTACGTAACAACAGCTAAATAGATAATTAGCAAAATACTTTAGAAGAGTAAACAAAGAATAATAAATAATAAACCTGCGAATTAACTCTTTTCTCGTTGTAGACAGATTGACCAGGAACCATGTTCTTAGTAAGAAGAACATCGTCTCCTTTAACCTTCATGTAAAAAACTCCTTCATGTCTATGAGCCAAAATCACAGCCTTATTTCCACCTTGAACTCCAGCTCTACCTCCTCCTCTTCCACCACCACCACCCCGGCCTCTTCCTCTACCACCACCAAAGCCTCTTCCTCCACCACCACCACCTCGGCCACCTCTTCCTCCGCGACCTCCACCTCCACCTCTACCTCTTCCTCCTCTCCCTCCATCACTCCTGCCCCTAAAACCGCCACCACCACGACTAAGAGGGGGCCTCATCGCTAAGAAGCAGAGAGAGAAAGTGAAACACTGGCTCTGGCTGGCTAGGGTTTATCAAGACTTGTAGAGAAAGTTAGTGGAACACTGTTTATCAAGGGTTTAAGGGTTTTTATTTCGGCTTTTTTAATAAGCCCACATCTGTTCGAAAGGCCCACTACAAACCCAATCCATATAATTCCCAAACTCTCCTTTCCCATTCGGGATTTTTTTTTTTTTTTTTTTTAATTTATACAGTGAAGATAGGAACACATTTTTTTTTTTTTTTTTTGAGAAAGAAGATAGAAACACATTGATTAAGAAAAAAAAAAAAAAACCCTTAAAAAACTAAGTATAACTTCTGTAATGTGTAAAACACGACAATAAATACAAAACAAGCATACGGGGTGTTTGGTACATATGTTTGAAAATATGTATAGAAATATGTGTGGGTGAAAAAAGAACTTAAAAAACTAAATATAACTTGTGTAACGTGTAAAACACGAAAATAAATACAAAACAAGCACACAGAGTGTTTGGTACATATATTTGAAAACATATGTTTTATTGTTTGAAAACATGTGTGGAAATATGTGTGAATGAAAAAATACGTAGAAATGTGTGAAATATTATTTAAAAATTTAAAACATGTGTTTAAATATATCTACCAAACAACCCCTCAAAATGCTCAAACTCGGGAGAGTTTTATGTATTTATTTCCTTCTTATTATTTTGGGGTCTAGAATTAATTTTTAAATGCTCATAATTATTGCTTTTTAATGCATTTTTCGTACATGTCAAACGATTCGATCTTCGTTTAATAATAATAATAATAATAATAAGTTAAAAACTAGTCTCTAAATGCGAATGTTTAGAGGCTCTTTCTTTATGATTAAAAAATTATTTGTATTTCTATATTGCATTGCACGAGTTCAGAGACTTTTTTTCTTTTTAATTAAAAAATTATTTGTATTTCTATATTGCATCAATTGTTCTTTTTTTTGTATTTCTATATATAAAATGATCATTTGATATATACACAAATTCTAGAGTAGTATAGTGTGTTTCAAGTTTGAACACCTAAAGAGAGTTAAGAAAAATCTTTTCGGAACTACATACAAACATGTGAGGAAGAAAATATAAAAAAGATTGAGTATTAAGAAAATTACCTCTGCTTATGCCTCGAAGAGAAATAGATAAAGAGGAAGAAAATACATTTATTTATGTTTTGTTTTGAAACTAGGTTGCAGTTCAAGAAAAATAAAGATATATGGTAGTACTTAAATTTATCGATGAGAAGTTATAGTAATAGTTTTATAGTAGAAGTGTTTTTTTTTTTTTTTTTTAAATTCAAAATAAAGAATAAGAGAATTGAAATAAATAAAAGCACAAAACATGAGATTAGGATTAAGGATACCGCAGATTAAAAAAAAAAGGGTTAAGATTTGATAAATGTTAAAAAAAATTGAAAGCGTGGGCTTAGTGATTGAAGGAATACGGGGAGTTGGAGCAATTCAAATCTTTGAATAGATAATGGTCCTATTTTGTAAATAATGTTTTAGTAGAAGATAGAGAAGTATTTTTACAAGATTGTATTTCAGTTTTGTCTTTACTTAAACCTAGAGGTATAGGAATATTTTGAACCAACAAAATCTCCATCCCAAATAGAGGAAGCTCCTCTCAAAAAATTTTAAAACGAAAAGGAAAAATAAAATAAAAGAAGAAAAAAAATTGTTTTAACTTATGAGTGAATGCCCTCCTAATTTGGCAATATATTAACATAGCGGACATTGTCAGTTATTTATTTATTTATTTATTTTTATTTAAACATATTATGGTATTATCTAAGTCTCATTTCATTAAATTTTGTTACTATATTTTCTTAGGGAATTTTATTTTTTACTATTAAACATGCTTCTTGTATATTATTCTCTTTTATGCTTATGTAATATGTAAGGCTATGATCATATT
Source organism: Quercus glauca (assembly GCA_023736055.1). Lineage (NCBI taxonomy): Eukaryota > Viridiplantae > Streptophyta > Magnoliopsida > Fagales > Fagaceae > Quercus > Quercus glauca. The sequence continues at coordinate 5,981,030 of CM043326.1, forward strand.
CATGTATATTATTCTCTCTTACGCTTACGTTTTAAGTTTCTAAAAAAAACTTTCTCAAAAAAAAAAAGAAACGTTCTAACGTTTTAATTTTTTATTTTATTTTTTACATTTTCTTTTCAGTGCACTTTTTTTTTTTTTTTTCATATCTATATTTGTATTTTATTTAGTTAAGTGGTGTGTCTTTGTATTAGAACTCTTTTCTCTCTCCCTTGTGTGTATATGTTTGTTTCTCCAAAAAAAAAAAAAAATAGTAGCATAACTTTGAGACATTAACTCTAAAACATACAAACTTGAAATTTAAACTTTGTTTTAGAAGGAAATAAATTCAGATTACACACACACACATATATATATATATATATATTTGAATGTGTGTGTGGGTGACTTTTTTATTGTCACATTTGTAAATAGTGTGACATGATCAATATTAGATTTAGCTATAATTAGTTTAGACTTTTTAATATTGTTGCATAAATTGGTGGTAAATTACATAGATAAAAATAGCACATTTAGATATTAAATTTTCTATCATGTACAATAGTGGAATATTAGTCGTCAAGCTACCATCATGATCGACCTTCTTTTTTTAGCTGTGGTTTGTTTGGGTAAGAAAATTAAATAGAATCATTTGGATTTCAATCTTAATTTAATTGACTTGAATAGAGAATAAATAAAATAAAAAATTTTATTGATGAAAATATCAGAAATGGAAGAGATCTAAATTTATTTAGACATTTTTCAACCACTCATTAAAACCCTAAATTTTCCAAATTGGTTTTTAAGATTCAAATTTCCAAAATAGATGTCTAAGGAAAGAAACATGATATGCCAACTATATTCAAGAATGAAATAAAACATAATGAACCATTTGTCTTCATAGAACTGGATTTTGATAATAATAAAAAAATTGTTTAATAAAAAAAAAAAGGGGGAGAGAGAAAGAAAGATGGAGACCCGGCCCAAGATCCAATTTACCTGCCAGAAACCCTACGTGACCCGAAATTTCGGGTTTGGGCAAAAGGAATTTCAGGTCATCTCCATTGAGTTGGGTTGTGGTCAGGTCTAAACTTGACTTGACCCGACCCGTACTCAATCCTACTCATAATATTATATTATATAAATTATTAAGTTCTCATAATTTTTTATTTTAAAAAAAAGTCTCATCATTTTTCTTGACATCATTTTAGTGTGTGTGTGTGTGTGTGTAGAGAGAGAGAGAGAGAGAGAGAGAGAGAGAGAGAGAGAGAGAGAGAGAGAGAGAGAGAGAGAGAGAGAGAGTTGAGTTCAAGTTACACCTAGTATAATTCTAAGTAATATTGCACCACTCAATATTTTTTAATTCGATGCGAATTTTGACAAATTTACCATTAGATTACATTATCTTTGTATATTTCTCCATGCTTACAAAATTTCAAGGTGATCAAATATTTACACCTAGTATAATTCTAAGTAATATTGCACCACTCAATATTTTTTAATTCGATGCGAATTTTGACAAATTTACCATTAGATTACATTATCTTTGTATATTTCTCCATGCTTACAAAATTTCAAGGTGATCAAATATTAATAGTCATGTCATCAATCAATTGTTTGAATTCGAGTTTTTGTAGTTTATAATAATGCATAAAATATGAGTTTATGGATCGAATGGTAAATAACATCCAATTGACATGAAAATTGGCATGAATGTTAAGAACATATAGAATATGTAATTCAACGGTGAGATTTTCAAAATATAAATTCTATAAAAAATTATTGGTTGGTGTAACATTACTTAGAATTACACCAGGTATAACATGATCCCAACCCATATATATATATATATATATATATAAACCCTCCATTAGCGTATTATATTTCTTTAACAGGTAAAATATATAATTCCAAATACAACATAATCACAAGACAACTTACAAATAGAAGAACGAATTTTACACATTGGAGAAATCAGTAGGATAGTGACTGAAAGGTTCTACAAATACCAAAGGAGTAAAGGATAGATCAACAATGAGTACTAGTCATCGGCCAACATATGCAAAATGGAAGCCTCCAAGCCCGGACAGGCATAATGCTAATTTTGATGGTCCAATCTTTGATGAGCTAAAAAAATGGCAAGTTGGGTGTTGTAAGTTATACAAAATTTCTTTTGCTCAAAAAAAAAAGAAAAGTTATTCAAAATTTCGAGGGCCAGTTTATAGCTCCGATGACAGAGCATGTCCCACTACCTCAATCGGTGATCCTAGTAGAGGCTCTGGATGGCCGCATACCAAGCTATTCAGTTTGCATTTGAGCTAGTCTTTAACAAGGTTGTCTTTGAAGGAGACTCCTTGGAAATTATCAGATATCACTGAGTTGAACAAGAAAGAATTAAATCATATTATAATGGATATTCAGAGAAAAGCTTGCTTACTAGAAGTTTGCCAATTTTTTCATGCCTAGAGAACTAGTAATGTTGTGGTTAATGGATATTCAGAGAAAAGCTTGCTTATTAGAAGTTTGCCAATTTTCTCATGTCTAGAGAACTAGTATTGTTGTGGTTGATGCTCTCACTAGATGAGCCATATGCTCTAGAGTCTAGAGAGTTGTTAATGTGGATGGAGAATGATCCACGAAACATTTTTCATGACAATATTAGGAATGGCAAAATTTGCCCGACCCGTGAGTACCCGACCCTAATGGACCGAGTAAAACCCAACCCGCTAAGTAAATGGGGCGGGTTTGGGTTTAAAAAACTAACCCAAAGCTGGTTCGGGTATTATGCATACCCGCCCCAAACCTTCCTGCATATGTGTGACAATTACTAAAATACCCTAACTATTCTATTCCTCTACTCCAAACCCTAACCTAATTTCACTCTCAATCTTTCTCAAACTCAGCCCACCGCCCCTGTCACCCTCAAGCTCTCATTCTCACTCTCATCCATCCTCACAGTCACAGTCGCCGCCTCCCTCAAGCCATCACTCGCACAATCTCACCCACCCTCATGGTCGTTGCCCCTTCAAGCACTCACTCTCACCCACCCTCACGGCCTCACTCTCACTCGCCACTCCTCCTCCAAGCGTTTCCACTTCCACCTCGTCGTCGATGCCAAGCCAACATCCCTCCCTCTCTGATCTGTCATCGCTCACCATAATACCGTGAGAGTGAAATTTCTTGGGTTCGCCAAGCCAACATCTACCTCTCTGGGTTCGTTCCCCAAATTTTTTTTTTGGGTTAATTTCCTAATTCTTACATGAATATTTTTGTTATTGGGTTGGGTTGTATTGTTTTTGGTTTGATAATTGATAATTTTTTTTTTTTTTTTTTTTTTTGTGATTTGTGATGTGAAGTGTGGAAAATGAAAGCATGGGTCTTTGTGACTGGGCCCTAAAGGGGGATGGCTGGACGGGGCCCGCAGGGCCCATGGGGCTTGACGGGACAGGTTTGGGCCCGAATAAAAAACCCATTTATTAAACGGGCCGGGTTTAGGTAACGGGTATGGGCCCGTGGGGTAGGTTCAGTTATAAAGAAACGCAGCCCAAACCCGACCCATTGCCATTCCTAGACAATATGTTGATTTAGCACTTGTAAAGATGGTTTTCCGTGTTTTCTAGTGTTAGTTAGCATCAGAAAATGATTTAATGGAAAACTATTTTGGGTTAACATAAAAAGTATAGCTTGTTTTTTAGAAATTGTTTTTCACTAATTTATTTTTTATTTTTTGAAAACAACTCTATCTCATAGCAAGTTTTTTTTTTTTTTTTTTTTTGAGAGAGAGAGAGAGTTTCAACTTATTGTGTTTGCTCCTGATGATAGCATTTTATCATCAGACTAAGACACCAATTTATTTATGGTGTAAGCAAAGATTGAACCCTAGATCTTTTATTCAACTATCAGAGACTTTATCAATTGAACTAACTGAAACCCACTCTCTCATAGAAAGCTAAGTAAGGGAAGTTTAGGAGATTGTTTTTCAACACATTAAGGTTGCTACCATTACTAAACATAGGAAAATGAAATAATGTTATAGATTTTTTTTTTTTTTTAATGACTCATTTTGTAGAAAAATTTAGTGTCGAAACAAACATAATGTAATAGTTCATTTATGATTCTTAAAAAAAAAAAAGAAGAGAAAAAAAGAAGCAAATATTATCATAATAAATGCATAATGTTAGAATATTTAGTTTAATATACCATATATGTGGGGTGGGGGGGTGGGGGGAGCTTGATTCAAGGTCGAAGCCCAAATGCTCAGAAAATCATGCTTGAAGAAATGGGCCAAGCCCATTTCAATAAGTAGTAAAGGGAAATCTCTCAGGACTATTACTGCGGAGTCCCAAGCATGCCACCAACCTTGAGATGCTTTTCCGAGATCATAAGCACGAGTGATTCCTCGGTGAAAAAAAGTACCACGGGAGATCGACCCCACCTTTTTTTTTTTTTTTTTTTTGGGCTAGGGTGACACTCCTACCAAGACTACCTCGGAAAACCTCCTGAAAGGATAAGAATCATAGAGGTCGTCACCTTCGCATTAATGAGAGGTTCTCTACCTAATCTCTTCCACATTAAATACGCATAGGACAACCTAAACAGTATAAACAACCCCCAAAAGTCATGTTTATGATAAAAAAGGGAGGAGAACCAAGGTAAGATATGACAATTATCTCCAAAAAAATCACGCTAGGGGCAGGCTAGCTGGAAAAATGCTTATAAAAAGGGTGAAGGCTACCACAGGAAGGGGGTTGAGAAATATCAGGAAAAAAGACCTAGAGAAGAGAGAGCTAGTGAGAAAGATAGGACTTTTCTTTTCTTGTTAAATCTTTGTACCTCGGGAAAGAAATTGTATTACTTGTCTTCTCATTCTTGTAATCTTGCTTTGCAAAATTAGTTGTTTAAGCTTCCCACTGTGGAATTTCCATCCCGTTCTTGTGATAAATGAATTGTGCAAGTCAGTTATCTAAGGATTAAACTGTTCTTAGACTAGTTGGTGTTTATTTTATTGAGTTTCTGATGCCCACAATATATAAACACAATTATAATAAATTTATATTAATAATTACCATAATGATCAAAATTTATATTTTGACAGAGAAAAAGAAAAATAATTCATATACATTAACTTTCACGTGCATTGCATAAGCTATCTATTGATAATAATACCAATAGTATATAAACCTACTTTAAAATCTTGAAGCCTCACAACTTTACACGTTGGTATTATTTTATTGGGTAAAATACAGTCATCACCCTTAAGGTAAGGCTAATGCTAGCTAAGTACATGGCATTTTAAAACTGACTAACTTGGTCCATAAACCGTTACTCATTAGTCAGTCTTCCCCTTTCTCTCATGGTGATTAAGAACTAAGTTGGTAAGTAAGTTCTGAAATGTTTTGGACCTAACTAACATTAGCCCAAACCTCAAAGGGGTGTATTTTACCTTGTTTTATTATATATTTTCTAATTTGATTTTTTTTTTTTAAAGGTAAACAAAGTTTTATTAAAAGAAAAGGCGAACTACAAAAACCAAACTCAAGGAAGATCTGACTGGAAAACACCATCAAAGTTTTATTTTCTAATTTGATTTAATAATATTCTAAAACTTTTATTAGAAATTGTACTCTATATTTAAACCCTGCATTGAAATTTTGGCACATCATATCTTCTTTATATTTTACAATATTTTGTTTCATATAAACATATAAACACAGTCATAATAAATGTCTATTATTAAGAAATACCATTATTATCAATTTTATATTTAGACAAAAAAAAAATCATATTACATTAAACTTTCTCTTGTATTTGCACGAGACACCAACTAATAATGTAAATTTGGCATTTGATACAGGAGAATCTAGGTTACATCCAACATCCGGATTCTTGAAAATATAATACCCGACAATTTGAATACCTAGAATGCAAGTGTTTATATATTTCGTTTGACTTGGAATATAATCACTAAAAACAATCACTTCAAAGATTTATTATTATTATTATTATTATTTCATTCTCAAAAAATAATAATAATAAATGCAATCATGAGTTTTTTTTTTTTTTTTTAATTCACTTTAGGACCGCGTCATTTCAGATATGGCTAAAGACATTTTAATGTAGACAGTAGAAAGACGAGATTAGCCCTCAGTTATAACGTGGCTGACAGTGATTGCACTTCAAAGTTCAATCAACAAACAAGCCTACAATATAAAGTTTTAATACGATCAAACCGTGTGTCGTTTTTTTTAATTAAATTTTTTGATGAAACAAACAAACCGTGTGTCGTGAAATAGAAGAGAATTATCAAACAAAAAAAAAAAATTTAGCAAAGTCAAAAGTCTCGAAAACAAATTGCATAACAAAACTGGTGAAATAGTGGTAATTGGGTTGGAGGAGAAAGCAAGGGAAAAGACATTAGAGACATGGGTTGCTTTGCTTGCTTCGACGGTGGCAATAAGAAGCAACGGAGAAGTGAAGACTTCGTCGGAGTCAACAACAATCAACAACAGAGAAAGGAAGGCTTCGCCGGAGGAGGCAACAGCAAGCAACAACAGAGAAAGGAAGCAGAAAGATTGGCCTCTGAAGAAGCTCGAGCTAAAGCCGCCCAAGCTGCCCAGAAAAGGTAATCAATTTCATTTCTTCTTCATGCTTTTAATAAAACAAACCAAACAAACAAAATTGTACCCTTTTGCTTCTTTATTTGATTTGTTTAATTATTTTATCTCATCATGATCATCACCATTCAATTACTATCTACGGTTTCAGAAATTAATTACACATGTTTGTTCCTCTTTTCTTCGGCAATAAGTATAGGGACACAAAGTTATTTATGATTAGACACCTGTATCTACATCCTAACGTGTCGAGTGCACTGATTCACTGCACACAAGCTAAACCTATAATAAAATGTATGAGAGTGGTGTCACGACTTGACACCTTAGCAAGTTATGAAAAAGGTTGTGCAAGTTTCATTTTTGTTTGGTAGTTACACCAATGTATATAAAATAGTCACATAGGATGACAAAATGAAAACAATGAAATACAGAGTAATGGTTGTTTTCTTTTGCTTTTGGATTAGTAAGTTACAAATGTGCAGAATGAGTCTCAAAACCATTGATAACCCCAAAGATAAAATATAAATTACAGTTTTATGGGGTGAGGCAAATTATACAATTTAATATCTGATTACTATTATTTATATATATATATATATTATCATTCCCCAAAGATAGCCCCAACCAAATCTTTTTTTTTTTTTTTTTTTTTTTTATCATCAGACCAACACACCAATCAGTTTTTGGTCTAGGCGGAGATTAAATCCCAGATCTCTTATACAACCATAAGAGACTTTATCAGGTGTGCTAACTGGAACCCAACCAAATCTAGTTTATGAAGTCGTAGCTATTTACTTATCAACATAATCAAACTGGAACTCTATATGACACATATCCTAAATGTATACTGTAGTAAATAATGAGAGACTCTAATTGTAATCACTGCAATAAAATTTATATTTTCTGTCAAAATTACATAAATTTGAATGCATATATGTTATTTCTTAAAGTACCCAAATATTTTTAATATCTTGGCATTGTTTGTCATGCTACTTGTACCCACTAGTCTTGGTGATGGTCAAATGGTGTTGATGTATTCAATTTTACATCACCCTGAAGCACATTTGAAAGCCACAAAGTAGAGAAGTTTATTTGTTTATTAGGATAATCACAGCTTCGTTGTATATCTAAACTCTAAATGGTGGTTATACTTCAATAGGTGTATGTTTTAGTAAATTAAATCTTGAAATTCTATAACTTATAATTTTCAAAGGTCACAAATTTGATGCAACTAGCAAGAGTAATGTGAAATCTCAAACCCGGTCAATGATCTGCTTCTGCTACATGGTTGATGTTCACCCTTGAAATGTCAATATCTAGCCCCATAACCTTTGGCATCTTTACTACCTTCTTCCTCTTGACTAACTAGGATTTGGAGAGTTCTATGATGATCAAAGTATTCCAATTCGACTAATCCATTCTCTTCACTTTTTTCAAAAACATTTATTCAATTATAATTATTGGTATAAGCAATTCTTTAGAATCACAGAATACATATCAGCAGGGTTCTGAGTATTTGGAACCAAGATTATAACATTGTGCACCTTGTTATTATTGCAGTTATAAATTTTAGTATTAATGAGTGCTAGAATTATTGTTAACATGTGGAAAGGACATGCGTACACATTGAACTAAATGCATGCATGTCTGTACAAGGTGAGGCATATTATATCAGGTGGCATTTGGTAGGGCTAGCACTTAGATAGGTAGCTTTTGGCTTATATTAATCTTACTTAGAAAGTAGCATGGCAAACAAATTCAGGTTCTCTTTTAAGTGAATTCAGATTGTTATTGAATGTTTTCTTTAATATATCAATCAAAATTTTATGTGGTGGTCGTATTTTCAGGCAAGAGCAATTTGAAAAGTCTGCAGCAGGAAGAGCTGCGCGTGCACAGATGCAGGCAATGGCAAAGCAATCTGCAAATTCTAACAAAGGCGAACCAGTTCTAAAGGTTTTACTTTTTAAGATGCTGATTTTTCCTGCTTGTTTGTTCTAACATATGTTGCTCATCTAATACCTTCTATATATCCTTTACCGTTATGGGGTTCCAATCCATTTGATGAGAATATCCAGGCCTCTTTATATTCCTATTGTTCTGTACTGAATCTTTGTTGATTCTTAGATCAGTATGCAGGTTTATTTGAAATCACAAATAATATACAAGTTTGACCTTCGGTTGGTTTGTTGTTTTTGGATGCAGTGGCAAATGACTTGAGGTGAAGATTTTTATGACATCAAGTAAACTGTCCATGTAAGTTGGTGAATACGCTGCCTAGTAAATCTAGTTAACCTTTCATTTCAAATTATGCCAAGATGACATGGACCTCTCTTGAAGTTCAATGAAGTTTTGTTTTCTTGTACATGCATTGTTCCTGTTGAATAAAGTTGCTTTTTGTGACTTGTTATTATACTGGGCCAACGCACATCAGATACCATATCTTTTTAGTATGCAGGTGCAAGCAGTTTTCTGAAATTTCATTGAGCTTTACGATTGCATGGAAATTAATCATTTCAATTAGTTACTTGTATGCACAGTGGGAAGAGATGAATTTTCGCTTTATAGTTCAAGACATTAGTTCCCTTCAATTACAACAATTGTTTTCTCTTTTGCAGTGTTTATGATCAGATTCAACTGTATCCTCTCTATTGCCAGTTTCTTTCTTGGGGAGCTGACAGTGACACTCAATGACTCCAGAGAAAATGGTTATTGGGGAACTTTACATTTGTTTTAATAATGATGTAATGTAAGGTTGAATGTAAAAGGCACCATAATAAACTGAAATGCATTTTTATGTTTGTGTTTGTTCTGTAGATTTCACATAGGCTTTTAGTGTTTTTATCCCCTTTAATGTTATCTTTGTGCAGGAAGTTCTTAGCCAATTTAGTTTGTGTAGTACTTTCAGCTGTATGTTGTTGAAAATTGCTGAAGTAGAAGAGTTGTGTTGTGCTTGGTGACTTGGTCCAATATATATATGATTGAAGTATTTTTTCTATTCCAAATAATTTTATGTTCAAGGAGAGTTTTGTTTATACGCGTGGACATAATTATGTCCATTTGCAGTATGGTACAATATTTGCTTAACAAGGTTGTATTTCAAACTATGTAACATAATTAGGCTCTGGAATGATTGAAAGGAGTTCGTCTTTTAATGTCTGAACAGTATAGTCCATTTTACGATTAAGATTTTATTTTTTTGAATTTGACAATGTATAAAGTATCACATCATTTAATTGTTTGTAACATTTAATCTATACCATGAAATTGATTCAAATACTTCGAAAAAGGGTGTTAGTGTTTATTCAGAAATGCTTCTTATCTTTACTCTTTTTAGGTGGTAATTCCAGTTTGATGGCTCCATCAAATCGCCATACAGCTTTTATATTCTAAGATTTACGAATTTCAACCTCTAAAAAAAATTATAAAAAAAAAAAGATCTAATGGGCCGCTAATATTGTTTCCCTATTTTTAATGTGGAGAAAATAAGAGCGGAAATTAAAGAAAAATTTTGGCAAAAAATATAAAATAGTTCTATAATTAAAAAATACCGCATAAGATTTATAAATTAAGTTTTAGGAGCATAATGAATTAATGATAATATTACAAAAAAGTAATAGATTATTACTATTAAAAATTTATAAACTAAAGAACACTACTTTTACTTTAGTAGCATTTTTTTATGCTAAATAGTTTTGAAATACAATACACTTTTATCTCTATGTCCCCCTCTTTTTTTTTCGTTCATTTGTCACGTTTAAATACTCTGCTTTGAATACTTTTTACTGCTGCTTGGACTAGGAAGGAACACAAAGCTATCTATTTGGATTACCATAGTTCCAAAGTCCTTAACCCATAGCCCCAACACAGAAGAGAAGCTCTGTTCTTCATGGATTAAAAAAAAATTCAAAACTTCTGATCAATCATTTCAACGGCTAAACACCTAAACCAATACTTTTATCCTTATTTTGAGAGAATAATAAGTTGCTACTTGATCTTTTGTAATCAAGTAGAAGTGCCAGATGGAATGAGAGAAATGAGCAAGAATTCAGCTAAATATTCCACTACTTAATTTACCAAGTGTGAATTGCTAGATTAGTAATACAGAGACAAATAGGTATTGGCCCTGAAGAATATAAGTCCCCCCCTCCTTCCAAAAATAAACCATCGATCAATCCATGATTCCATAGGAAACCCTGCCCTAAATACATTTTGATTACAAGTAGCCTGAGTTTCTATGCATTTTAATCAAGGAAATCGATTACTAAACAATGGTGAGTGGAGCAAGCAATAACCATTGAGATGCACTCCATTTTTTGGCCAATCAAACCAGCTGAACTTACTGGCCATTGAATACTGGCAATGAGAGTGATTTGCAGTGCATATTTGTTAGCATATTTGTTTAATGGTAAGATAAAAATTGACTTTAAGCAAATAAGTTGGCTTCAATTGTTTAAAGTTAACTTATTTACTTAAATTAACTTTTTATTTCACCTTTAATCAAATAAGCTAGTAATGAATAAACTAGCCGAACGGTAACATAATGGATCCTATTCTAAGGGTCTTCTGCCTAAAATATTGGAAAACCAATGTCACGCAAAGCTTTGAACGGGAGCTGAAAGCTGTAGCTCATAAGCAGCTTGAAAATAGTCAGCTGCTTGTTGTAAAGAGCCTTCCATTTTCGAGACCAATCCAAGGTTCAACCATGCTTGATGGTTGGTGGGTTCTAACCGTACAGCATTCATTAATAAGCTTCTTGCAATTGGGAGTTGTTGGCTTCCAAGTTTCATCAATACTTCCGCTATAGAAACAATACTCGGAACATGATCAGGTTCTATTGACAGTGAGACAGAGAAGGAAACTAATGCTTCCTTGTACAATGATTGAGCTTCACACAACATGCCTGCAAAATTTTGGAGAAGAGAAAATTATAAATTTATAAATATGAACTTCTGAAGATTCACTATAGAACTAGGACCCTACATTCTTACAACTATATACCTAAGAATATTCATCATATCAAAGAAGTATGCATTGTTTGTGTGTATATGTGCGTACATTTGGATGAATAGAAGCAAACATGTAACATAATCAGTTAATGCACAAAGCCACAAATTACTGCACGAAGGGACTTAATTCCTACCTGTTGTGTGCCAACACCTGGGGGAATAAAATTCAATTGACTTGGCTTTGTCCACACAAATTTGTGCATCAGGCCATGAACCAAGTTTGGTATAAATGGAAGCCAAATCCTGCCAGGTTGTCATTTCCAATTTTCTTTCCGCTAATTCCTGCAAGGGCAATAAATTCTTCAGGAAGAACACTTTTTTTTCAATCAAGACATGAAGGGTTAAATTAATTATAATTGGAACATGCATATGTCTTATAACATTTATGTAAATCACAAAGATATATGAGGATGGAAATTCAAGGACTTCAGATAGAGCTTTCTATTTGATCTAAAGATCAGATGCTACCTGCCTACCCACAAAAGAAAAGAGGGGGGGGGGGGGGGGGGGGGTGATCAAAATTGAAATTATTTGAGATCACAAGATTGAAAATAAATTATTAACAATAATAATAAAAAGAAAATTACATTGCTGTTTCACAAAACACAGCTCAGTATAAACATCCCTAGTTGTAATCATATCATTGGAAGCCATTCTTCTTGAAGCTACTCCAAACACATCCCATATTTACTTGGATTTGATTAACTGTAGCAGTATAAGGTTTTAACACATACCTTGGAAACCAAGTACTTCGCTTGATCAAAGTTCTTAGCTTGAAGCTCTCTTTGACCTTGAATCATAGCTAGCAAGATTCTGAAGGTTTCTATTGCTTGCTTGGGCTGTTCCTGAGCAATCTGAAGTACAGCTTTCAATCTAAGAAGTTCTAATTGATCCATCATCCCAGCCTCATCCAAAGCAAAATCAACCATGGTTTCAGCATCATTGAACCGCTGCTCTGCAGAAAGCACAAGAGCTAAAAGCTTCCAACCTTTTCCTGAGCTGCCAGCCACCATATCAGAGTACATCATGGTGTTGTCAAATGCTCTATCCAGATTCCTCTGCAATGCATTTTCTAGCCCAAGGCTAAACATCACTTCTGGATCCTCCTTCCCATTAAGAGCAGCATGGTTTAGAGAGTTCAGAGAATCTTTCTGATAGAGAATTCGATCAGAATCTAAGGCAGAAACTCTAGCAGCATTCCCATAGCAAGTGCCAAGGAATTTATGGGCTTGACCTATGAAATGTTCATTCTCATCATCAGCCAAATCCATAACTTTACGAGCAAAGTTTATGCCTTGGTGAGAATGGTTCGGATCTTGGGAACACAATTTTGCTCCCAGCAGAAAAGAAGGAAAATGGGGTTTTTTATTTTCTTCAGAACAACCTGAAATCTTCCTTAAAAGGTTCAAAGCTGTTTCATTTTGTCCCACGGCACTATAACAAAGAGCAAGAAAGTACCACCTCTCAGCTCGGTTATAGATGCCTGGCAGGACCTGCTCCACATGATCAGCTAATAATTCCAACTGGCCAATAATTGAGAGTGCATAGGTTAGATGGTCCATGATTTCTGGATCCCACTTTATTTCCAGAAATGCCATCTTTTGCATGAGTATTAACAACAATAGGATTGCTTCTTCTGTGTTATTTTTAGGGGTTGTTGGTCCCCATACTTGTAACGGAGAGGGAAGGCTTGCTTCAACACCATTGTAAAGTAACGTGGCAGCTAAGTTCTTTTGTACACCAGCCAACCTCTGGGGATCCAAGTTCCATGGCTTAATTAGAGCCTGGCGATATGCATTGATAGCTTCGTCAAGAAAGCCTGCCTTGGTCCACAGGTAGGGGAGCAACTCCAATGCTTTGTGAAACATGTCTTGCAACTTGCAGTCTTCAACAATGCCCTCGGACATTCCATTAGGTAGTGCTGATTCAACTGTATCTAGAATTATTTTGCACTCCTTTGCAGCCTCTGATGAATGAGATAGTATCAGAACCACAAGAACATTAATAATAAATACCCAAAAATAGAAGAAAAAAAAAATCCATACTCAAGTCAGTGCAATTCCGTTTACTGGACAATTGATGCTCTAGTTAAAATTCGAATTTACATTAAAATCCAAACCATCTGATAAACCAATCACATTATCACCCAAGTCATGTTATTTAAACAACATACTCAACAGAAGTACTAATGCATTGTTAACAATATATGAAACCCAATATACCTCAAAATTGAATAATACTTCATTAGAAAACTTCTGGGCAATTACCATATAAATAGATAAATTAAGCTGTTACAAGAAAGAAAAAGACGCATACCTACATATCGCCCTAGCTCCTCCATTGATTTTGCTTTAAGCAAGATTGCTTCAAGAAGTAAGCTCACGGAATGCATTGACATCATGCCTGGAGCTGCATTATCAGCTTTAGCGCGTGTTCTTCGTGGCCGAGTTCTCCAAACAATAGCCCTGGTCATCCTTGGGGTTAAACCTCTTATGTCAATACCTTGAAATACCTGAAGGGCAGCATCATAATTCCCTCTTTGGTACTCAAGCCTCCCTAACAAAGCTCTAGCTTCCTGATCAAACCCATTCATGCAATGAAAAATCTCAATATTACTACAGCTGAAAGAGCAATAAAACTCAATAAGCTAAGTTTAATTAGTATCAAAGAGAGAAAAAATTAAGCTAAGCCCACCTCATAGTTTAAGGAGAGAGCTTCCTTTAGTGTGGATTCAACTTCATCCACTTGGGCATCGTCAAATTTGGATTCCCAGTCAACAGTCCTAGAAGAGAGGCCACTCGCCGAGAAATCCCTGGTGGCCAGTGACTCCGGCGACTGTGGTGGCTCTTCGAACTTGAATTGTTCACCTGAGCAAGCACACAACATCTTCTCCACTCTCCAGCAAAAAGAAACAATATGTGGATCTTTCTTTGTGAAAAATGATCACTTCTCAGTAAATTCTTTCATCTGGGTACACCTAAAAAAGGTACATTACAAATGACTTTGTCAAAACCCAATTCATATTATGCGTAAAAACGATGTCACAATCAACTACTACTACAAACCCAACAACCCAAAAAATAAATAAATAAAAGGTTCTTTTTAACATACCATTTGAAAAAAAGAGTGATACAAGTTACAACTTCGTTATCAAACAGTGGAGCAAAGTAGCATATAGCAATCCGAAAAATAAAAAGAGCCCAAAAATCAAAGCATTACAATAAAAACCATTAAAACATCTGAAAGAACAAAAGTAAAAAGAGAGAGTTTTTGGAAGGAAAAAAAAAAAAAAAAAAGGAACCAGAAGAAGACAGAACAATGACATTAACAAGGGCGAGAGAAACGAAAAGAAGCAAGACTTTTTGGTTTTGTTATTTACCCAAAGACAGTAATACTCGTCCTCGAAGCCATGAAAGCTACTTCTCTGCACAATATTTTGTTTTCTCTCTGGTTTTTTGGCCTTTTATGTTAAAATTCCAGCATTTAATCTTTCTTTGTTTCTTTTTTTTGGTTCAAAAACGAATCTAGTGGTGGGAAAGCAAAATCTCAAAGGGTCTCTCTCATTTTGAAATGGGGTTTCGTTGTTTTCTGATTCTCTCTCTTTTTTTTCTTTTTCTTTTCTTTTTTTTCTGATGTGTTGTGACTTTATTTGTGCACAAAGTTAGGCTTTTGCAATGTGGGTATGGGCCTCTGAAAGTGGGGGCAAAGCGCAAAGGTGGTTGCAGAATCCAGAATCAGTGACGCTGAGATACTCTGAGCCTCTTTGCGCTGTTTTGGTTCAAATTTCGCTGTTTTGGTTCAAATTTTGTTGGGTATGTACTTCTTTTTGTTAAATAGCCTGGAAGTGATTTGGAAACACACTTTTTTTTATTTGGAAACACACTTTCATAACTTTTTTTTTTTTTTTTTTTTTGAGTAAACACACTTTCATTACTTGATAAGTCATAATTTGTTAATTACAGCAGCTAGTACTAAGTACTAAAAAAAAGTAATAATTGCTAACAACCCTTTCATTGGGGATACTGAAAAGCCAAACTGTTCACTATGAAAATTATTGATGGGCTAAGCTGTTTATGAAGTACAAACAACTCATATGCATTTCTTATAACAAACAAGGCAATCTAGTAAAATAATTAGTTAGCTATAGTAGAGGAGTGCAGACATCCTCTTAAAAAGAAGTGAGATTTGAACTATGGTAGTTTTTTAGAAAATAAGGGCACGTCATGTTATTGAATTAAAAAAATCTTGATGTTTAAGTTTAATTCATCAAACACAAATGTAATATTTATTTGTAATTTATAAACAATCTCATGAGTTATGAGCACGTCGAATATATTCAAAATTTAAATCTTCTCACTTATTTTTTTGGTTTTTTGGAGGTTTATTGACTAAAGTAGTTTGCCATTGTTTTTTTTTTTTTTTTCCTAAATTAATCATAATTCCAAGAATATAGTGTCGTCTATTCTTTGAATAAGTGCTATTTCTAAATTGACAGTCCTCAAAATGTTAATTATTGGTGGATAGTCAGGGACATAACAATATAAGTAATACTTTGGCCTATCGAATTCTATAATAGGGTTAGGAACATCTAATCAAGTTGAATAACGAGCCAACGGTCCCCATCTACTGAATAGGATCCTGTAATCATATTACACTCTGGTTTGAAATCAAAGTAGAAAGATTATCTTGGAATCTAGATTCGAGTGAAAACAATGAAGATGAAGCCAAATAATCCACATTATTCATTCTAATTTTCAAACTTGGGGCACTACCTGCTCGAACGAGACGATCCCACTAAACAAGAAAAAAGTATGTACAGAACTTTCGATAATGAGGCAGCACATGCTGGTCCAACAAAATGGAATTTAAAATCACGTTAGATTCCATGAATATAGTTTTACGCAGCCCGAAAGAACAAAGATGCTGGTGGGAGGAACTCACGCAGCAAATTATGATAAAACAGTGCATCATGGTAACATCATTATTTTTCATTACGGATAAACATTTTTTGACACACTTCGTAGACTTTTTCCACATACTTTTTTGTCCACTTCTGCATCGTGCACGCACGGCGCTCAAAAATTGACTAAATGGGAAAAAATGCAAATAGGAAGAAAATGACAACGAGATTGGCGGATTATTACTCTTAACTCAGGATCAATTTTTTCCTTCTTTTCGCGTTTATGGTGAGATTTACTCATTAAATTCATAATAGATAAATGAAATCTATCGTAAATGTGAAAAAAATGAGTACTATATTTCCGTACTCTATGAGTACCTATAAATTTTTCTCACATTTATTGTGAATTTTGTCATGAATTTGAAGAGTAAACACCACATCACATTGTCATCATATCTGGAGAGCGCATAATATACCCTTAAAATACAATGGTCAAACTTCAAATAAATATCACTAAAGTAGGTAATTCGACTTTCATTTTAAACAATTAATGCTTTACACTATGTGTTTGTTTGGCAAAAATTATTTTTATTAACTTATTTTACTATTCAACTTATTTTTGCTACTATTTATAGGTCTCACTGCACTTTTTGGTACTATTTATGGGTCTCGCTGTACTATTTCAGCTAACTTTTACCTTTATTTACAGTACTTTCAGCAAAAAGTTTTCAGTTTCAGCAAAATAAGTGAATCACAAACAAACCTTATATGTTAGTGCAAATTAAACCTTCTATTAATATTTTTTTTTTCTTAGATTTTAGTAAATTTATTATGTGATGTGCACGTTCTTATAGAGACATTTCAAGAAAATATTTACTATATGGTCATTGGTGAGGGGAATGGGAAGGCCCCCTGAGAGTATTCTTATCAAATGTGCTAAAAATGCTAAATGCTATCTTTTAGCATCTCAAATGATAAAAATACACCTACATCAAATATACTATATCCTAAAATTTTTAGCACTGAGATAAAGTGAGATGTTATCAATAACAACTCACTGTAGCTAGATCATAAAAAAAAAAAAAAAAAAGTTTTTAATTCACCCCAACGACTCTTTCTCATTTGTCTTTCTCTTTCCTCTCTCACTTCTCACTTCTCACTTCTCACTTCTCTCTTTTCTCTTATCTCTTCTCTCTCCCGTGGTTCGGCGATTGTGGTCCGTCGATGACACTGATTTTGCAATTGTGGGCTGCCGATGGTTGTGGTCTGGTGATTGTGGGCCGTCATGGGTTGTGGTCTAATGGTCATGGATCGTGGGTCTAATGACTGTGGTTTTGATTTTGGGTTGTGGGTCGTGGTCCGATGGTCGTAGGTCGTGGTCTGATGGTCGGCGATTGTGGTTCGATAGGCA
Organism: Quercus glauca; assembly: GCA_023736055.1. Lineage (NCBI taxonomy): Eukaryota > Viridiplantae > Streptophyta > Magnoliopsida > Fagales > Fagaceae > Quercus > Quercus glauca. The sequence goes on from CM043326.1 coordinate 5,998,937, forward strand.
TGGGTTGTGGGTCACGATGCGATGTTTTTAATGGAACTGTGGGTTTCGGTCCGGGTCTTCACCGATCTACTGGTGGTGGCACAATGGTGGGTTGTGGGTCTGGGTCGTAATGAGTCTGGGGCATGGTGGATCGTAGTGTAGTAGATTAGCGTGATGGGTTTGCTTTTGTGGAGGTTTGCCGTGGTGGGTTTGATGTTGTGGGTTGAATCCAGGTTGAAGGGTTGCCATGGTGGGTTGAGCAATAGATTGGCGGCGGAAGGTTACAGTGGTGGGTTTGCTGTTGTTGCTGTGGATTGTCGTGGATTTTCGTTGTGGATTTTCATTGTGTGTGTTTTTGTGTGTGTGTGTTTTGCTTGGTGGTTTGATTAGCAATGGTGGATTGGGATGTGGGTTTTCTATGTTTGTGTTTTTTGCTTGGTGGGTTTGCTGGTGGTGGCAATGGTTGAGAAAGAGAGAGAGAGAGGAAGAATAAAAAAATAATAAAGAAATAATATTTAAATGAGGTGTTAACAAAAATAGAAGTTTTGATAAAAGTGATATTGTAAAGTGATGTGTTATATGTTATAAAGTTGGTTTTTGAGATGCTAAATGCTAACATTTTTAGAATCTTTGATGGGAATGCTCTAACTTTTGAATATCAATATTCTAAATCTCATCCTGTTTCAATTAGAACAACTATAATTTTCCTTTATGATACTTAAACCAATACAAAGAAAAGACTATTGTGATTTTTTTGCTAAAGAGGTAGAGCTCATTGTTGCATTTTCCATCTACAAAAACAAAGTTTTCCTTTAATTTTATGGACAAAGTTTGACTACAAACTTGGTCATAGCTTAAGGTTATAACTCTCACTAATTAGATTAACATAACTACATATTTTAAAAATCTAATTGTTGAATTGAATGTTCTTTATGTTCCTAACACACATGTCAAATTTTATGCTAACAGGATATTATTTACTATTCAATCTAACTTATTTTTTATGCATAATTTTAGACTACAAAAACTCGAAATTTTGGTTGATGCACTAGCAATTGATTTTTTATTTTCTAGAAATTTTGCAAGTATGGAGGATATAAGAAAATGTAATTTAATGGTGAATTTTTCAAAATTTACATCTAATAAAGAGATATATTGGGTGTAGTTGTAGCGTTATGCTATAATCAAGTTTGTTGCCCAAATTTATCATAATGTTATTACTTATATTGATTTTAATATTTTAAGCATGTAAAAAAAAGTTTATTATTTAAATTATGTACACTTAATTAGATTTTATATGTTTTTTAATTTTTTAAAACTACTATCACTGTATTCTAATCGTGTAATCTCTAATTTATTTAACAAAAAGTCTTAATCCGAAATATTTGAAGGATCTCAATTATGTTTTGAAAGATTGCTCACAATTTATAAAACTGACTTGATGAAAAAAATAATGTTTTGAGCTATGTAAAGACAAACTTGATAATATTTTTAATATGTATGCTAAACAATTTTACAGATTATTTAACTTGGCCCCTAAGGAAAAAACAAACGACTTCATTAGAGGTGGCAGGATAATATGCACTTAACGTCATTAAATCCACTAACAAAAGGCTTGATTTGTCACAAACCAAAGTTTAATAAGCTAATCATTCAATTGAAATTGTCATAACCAAAATGACACTCATTTCATAATTCGAGGGTAATATTTGTAAAGGCCAATCAAAACACTTTTAGTGGATTTGTTTTTTTTAATAATCTTCTTATGGTCCTTACACTTACACTAGACATGTTAGAGGTTTCTTAGTGTAAATGAAGAATGTTTCTCCACACCTTTATTCTGTACTTTCAGCCGATTACGACTAAATTTTTCTTTAATGAAATTTCATGATGATCTTAAAAAAGAGAGAAGATATGTTGGTAGTGCTTAATAGTCATGTTGGTGATGAAAATGGAGTTATTGGGGGGTTCAGGCACAAGATATTGGAAGTGAAAAGCTCGATTTTTAATTAGGAGATAATCCCGTTTTATTTTTTTTAAGAAAAAAGTTTGAGAGGGGAATTATTCTTGTTAGTTATGTTTGGGTATGATCTTAAAAACTCTTCAACTTGGTGAAACATCAATGCCTAACAGATCTTAGTCACATCATAACCTTTGGGGGAAAGGGGAAGAGGAAAAAAAGAAAAAAAAATCCAATACATGTATGTGCTGGACATTAGTGTCTATTGTTGCAACCTGCAACTTAATCTATAAGTTAAGCTAGTTTATTATCATAATTTTTTGTTTATAGGGTTTTAACTTATAGTGTCCGCTTTTGATGAATGTGCTCTGAGATTAAACTCTAAATCTCTTATTCAACAATTAAAAATTTTACTAGTTGAGTTATCTATAACCCACAGAATTTTAAAAATATATATATTTATCATAATTATACTATTTAAAATCTTTTTTTTTTCTTGAATACAACTTTGTCAAATCCAATTTATTTTAATCTCACCAAAATTGACCAACTTATATTAAGAAGTTGACCTGTTGCTATTGACTTGTATTTATTCCAGAGCAGGGATGGTGAAGCCTTTAAATTAAGGAGTTGGAGAGCTGCCCAGAACGACCATAACTATAAATATTAATTTGTTTCACAATTTAATTTATTTTTATCCAATTTGTTTTCTTCTTCTTCTTCTTTTTCTTCACGTGATGAATGATTCCTCTTTCTTTCTCTAGTATTTCAATAGGATCTATTCTAGACTTTCTAGTCTACTAGACTGAGAAGCGGCAAGAGCTGTGAATTGCGATGGTTCATTGGTTTGGACTCTTGGAGCTCTTCTGTTGTCCTTATATGCATACCATATTATTATTTTCTCCAATAATTCTGACACATTATTTTTTCCCTGACTCCTCTCTTTACTTTACAGCTTTGAAGGAGTCCCACATTGACAAGTTTGAATTTTTTTTTTTTTTTTTTAGTTTTAACTTACACTCGCTTTTGTAATTGTGCTTTTCTGTTTTTTAAGGTAAGTTCTTATAAATTAAAAAACATCAGTTTGGAACACAATTTCCAAATCAAAGAGTAGTTCTTTTATCTAAACATCGAAATCAGTAGATGAAACTGTTCTTTTGGCGAGAGCATGAGCTAACTTGTTCCCTCCTCGTCGCACATGGATAAACCTACAAAATTGAAACTGGCAAACCTGTTGACGTGTCTCCTCAACCACATTCCCATACAAAGTGTTGCAACCAACCATAGAATTCAATGCCGAAACCACCCGAAGACAATCACCCTCCACCATCACCCTAGAGAGACACATTTATTGCGTTAAAAGAGCTGCCCTACAAGTCTGCCATCTCCACCGAAAAAAGGAGAGGAATGATGCAGATTGGTTAAGAAATAATATAATATTTTAATATTTAATGTTGTTTTCTTTTTCCTTGTTGAATTATGATTTTAATTGTTTTTCTTTTCCTAGTTAAAATATTTTTCCTTTCTCATGTAGAAGTAGAAGTAGGTTTATTATTTCTTTTCTTGAAAGGAGTAGGAGAAATTCTATTCCTATGAATACTCTTTATAGAGAGGTTGATTATGGTTATGTGTTGATTAATAAAAGTTTGTTAGTGATGTTTTCTCTATTATTTTGCCTACTAGCTTAGTGTTCTTCTGGAACTTAGGTTTCGTGGAAGAGTTGTAGTAATTGTGTGTTACAGATTCTGCTTCTACACGCCCACACTGCATCAGTTGGTATCAGAGCACGGCTAGGTTCCTACCATGAAGAGGATCATGTGGGGGAAGGCACGCTGCCATAGATGACGTGTGTGAATGTGATGAGGTTGCACACGATGCACAATTAAAGGCGTTCTTTCAATGAACAGAGGAGTGGTTTGACGCGCTTTCAAAGTAGCTCACCGCCTTATCCGTTGGAAATCAACCTCAAAACTGCCATTCAAATCCATGTTATGCGGAGGAGGAGGAGGATCTCGATATCAAGGAGGAGGACTGTGATATAAAAAAGGATGATGAATACATTGAAAGAGTTTGTGCAATAAATTGGGATTCTCCACCAATTTATGATGACTATCCTGAAAATTATAGTCAAGGAGACAAGATTGAGCTTGATAAAAACAAAGTCATATACATACGAGGTGAGCCCATAACTCACATCGTTGACGAGACTTTCGACATTCATAAGCAAAAGGTTATTGAGCCCTTCTGGATGGATTTTATTGAACAAGAACTGATAGAGGTCAACAAGAGGCGTGAACGAGTGATTTTAAGTAATCTTTGTGGAGGAGGAGATATAAAGTTTTTGGTTGTGTGCATGGATTTTTTTTAATACTTGCTTCATATATCCCGCCGTGGCAAAAGAGGTCAAGAATAAAAATCCATACATCAAGATTTATTATGAGTGAGTAAAGATTGATAAGTAGCATTGTGCGTACCCAAAATATGGTAATTGGGCTCAACCTCTACTTGGACTCACAATCTATTTGTATTGTGGGTTTTGGATTTTCCACTATGGGTGGTTTCTATGCTTGATAACCCAGATACACTCTTGTTTCTACAAATCCTTCTCTCACAAAGTTGCTCCCCTTTTTCTCTTAGTTCGGTCACTTTTTTCTATCAGTTTTCTCTCCAGAGTTGCCAACCCCATTTTCTCCCTTAATTCTCCTATTTATAGCCTTAGATGAGTGGAGATGTTATGATTACTCCCCCTTACTAGTGCGAATGGGGGTCCAATTCGATCACCTTTAGGTGGGTTTCTTGGCGGGAAGGTGGTAGTGACATTGGAACTAATTCACACCTCCAGAAGCCCGCCTGGCAGCGATATCCTTGAAGGCATTACCAGGCAACCGAGTATAGGATAACTCCGAGCAGCGATGCCCCCAACCAAGTTAAAGATGATCGGGAGGGGTTTGCTTGGGGCATTCAAGCTAGTGCAGTCTTATTTCAGCTTTGGGGCCCAGGTTGGACCTCGAGGTGTTCGGATTGAGGCTAAAGGTAAAAAACGAGGACAGGGTCATATAATGTGTTGCGAGGCTTGGGCCAGAGGCCCATGGGGCCCGGGGCCCAGCCCCGTACAAGCATATTAATTTGTCTTGTCTTGCACAGAAGAATAGGATGGAGAGGATTATTCGGGGTTTCGACTGATCGTGGAAGATTGCCACAAAACTCGAGGACGAGTTTTCCCCAACCCCAAGAGAATGATGCAGATTGGTTAACGAAGAATAAAATATTTTAATATTTTATGTTGTTTTCTTTTTCCTTGTTGAATTAGGATTTTAATTGTTTTTCTTTTCCTAATTAAATTGTTTTTCCTTTCTCATGTAGAAGTAGAAGTAGGTTTATTATTTTTTTTTTCTAAAAAGAGTAGGAGAAATTCTATTCCTATAAATACTCTTTATAGAGGGGTTGATTATGGTTATGCGTTGATTAATAAAAGTTTGTTAGAGATGTTTTCTCTATTATTTTGCCTACTAGCCTAGTGTTCTTGTGGAACTTAAGTTTCGTGGAAGAGTTGTAGTAATTGTGTGTTACAGATTCTGCTTCTACACGCCCACGCTGCATTAGGAATCCTCTGGGACAAAGCAGCAATGATCTCACCTTCTGAGTCTCAAACAAAGACATGTAAGTAGAGATTGAAAAGCAGCAATGATCTCACCTTCTAAGTCTCAAACAAAGACGTGTAAGTAGAGATTGAATTGAACCTAAATCTTTTATTCAATCATAAAAATTTTTACAAATTTACTTTTCTCTCTTTCTTTTTCTTTGTTTCTTTTTTCTTTTTCTTTTTCTTTTTTCTTTTTTCTTTTCTTTTCTTTTTTTTTTTTTTTTTTTTTTTTGTTAGTAAGAAACTAATAGAAACAAGGAACCTATCCCACTTTTGTCACCTCGAATATTTATTATTCTCCATTTATGTATTAACCAGTACCTTGATATGTCTAATCACTTTAATGTTTACCTGTACTGGTACTATATATAGTTGAGCTTAAACTCCTAGTTCCACCTTGCTTTAAAAAGCCTCGGTAGCTACATTGAAGATTCTTCATTGCACTCAACCATCATCTAGAGAAATAAAAGCTATTGCTATCTGCTTGGCTATGTTTTCAACGCTGTTATGGCCATCATCAAGTTGGCATTGACATTTTCTGTAAAGCAGAAAGAGACTCAATTAAAAATCACAACCTTTTTTTTTTTTTTTTTTTTTTTTGATAACAAAAAATCACACAACCAATCCTGACTCAATGTCAATCCAATAACACTTGTTTTTCTCAAATCTATGTGCCTCTGTGTCACGGGGCTTAGCTTGTGAGCTCGTACGGTTTTGCCTTTTTGAGGAGTCGAACTGTCGGATGAAGCTAAAAACTTAAAACTCCTGGCTAAAGCTGAAATTTGGTGACAGATAAAAAAAAAAAAAAAAAAAGTTGAAAAAAGTTTAACTACAAATTTAGTTATAATTTAAGTATGTAACTTTCATTTTAAAAAATAATATGATTACTGTAGGGACACGATTTGGAGCCCAAACCCAAAATATGAAGGGATCTTGGTCCAGTGAGCAAAGAACAATAAATATGTAGAAAGTGGGTTAGAAAATTAGGTCCTAATGAGTTGGACAACGGCTAGAATGGATTTAAAAGATAATCGAACAAAAACGAGAAGGATTGATTCAAATAAATTCGTTCTCGGTTCGGCCCGAGGAGGTAAGTTCTAACATAAATCAATTGAACAGATCATTAATACAATTTTGATTGCTATAGTCTTTTCTTTCTCTCTTTTTTGATCTCCTATCCATGGAGGATCTCTTTCATTATATAGTCCCTTTTGGACTATCTTGATCCTACACTTGTTAATTATTTGAGCCACTACTTGAGTGCTTGTCCCATCAGACACCGTCTTTAGCTTTGTGTGAGTTGTGGTAGCCAAAACAGTACTGTTCAGGGGTTCTCTCCACATAAATGCGGCAAGAAAATTAGCTGCAGGGCATTCATTGCGATGGCAGCAGCTTTTCCTTAGGTATTTCCTAGCTTCCACTCTCTGGTACACTCGAGATGTACGTCCCTGTCACTAAAGCTTCCTAGAAGGTTACCTTGAACCTTAGGATACACATTTGAGCCGTGCTTAACCTATCCAAAGAGACATTCCTCCTCAGACCCCCCCCTCCCATTCGTATCTCACTCATTAGATTCTAAGTTTGACCCATCCAACACCATACATTTGTTCTCAGATTACTATGCTCTCGGCCAAGGCACAAGGCCCAAGGCCCAATATACAATTTGGGCCCTTAACCCTATAATTATATATTTTGAAAATCTAACTATTGTATTGTATGTTTTTTTTATATTTTTAATACATATGTAAAATTTTCATGCAAATTGGATTTTATTTATTATTTGATTTATAAACTTATTTTTTTATGCATTATTTACTATAAAAACTTGAAATTTAAACATTTAATTGATGATATAGTTATTGATTTTTTATTTTATGAAAAATTTGCAAATATGGAGGATATAAGAAGAAAATATAATCCAACGATAGATTTGTTGAAATTCACATCTAATAAAAAGATATTAAGTACATTTTTAGCCTTAGACTACAATTAAGATTGTTACCAAACTTTGTCCTATAAAAATTTCTTTAATTTATTTTTCATAACCTCTCTTTCCCGGATACAACCTCTCCTGGCTCTCCATAAGGTGTTGGAACCCAAAGGTCCACCAGGATTTAGAATGGGTCTGTGTGAGTCTATTTATAGGCTCAATGAGCCTCACATAATTGATTACCCAAATTTGGAATAAGTATGTGTGAGTTTATTTATAGGCTCAATGGGCCTCACATAATTGATTACCAAAATTAATCTGATTGAATAGGTCTTGGAATAGGTATGAGTGAGTCTATGTACAGGCTCAATGGGCCTCACAAAATTGATTACTCAAATTAGTCTGATTGAATAGGTCTTGAAGCCCAAACCTCCACCATAAAGAACACCCTTAATGCTTGTAATTGTTAGGTCTTGAAGCCCAAATCTCCACTAGAAAGAACACTAATTGTTATAACTTGGAATGTGTATGAGTGAGGCTATATATAGGCTAGAACACAAATTGTTGTAACTTGGAGTGAGTCTATGTATAGACTATAAGAATGCTTGTAATTTTTGTAACTTGGAATGGGTACGAGTTAGTGTATGTATAGGCTCAATGGGCCTCACAGAACTGATTACCCAAATTAATCTAATATGATTGAATAGGTTCATCATTCCGATGTAGTGGGAGTTTCAAAATTAATCGCTGGATGACACCTCCTCCTTTATCTTTCCCCTGCGCATGTATCTAGCCCAATATTTGTTCCAATACATTTCAATCCATTAATCACTACACTTCTAAATAATAAAAGAGTCTTTATCATTTTCAACATTTAACTAACATTTAACGTGGAATTAAACATTTAACTAACTCCTTATCTTTTATATTAACTCACATATCTTTATATTTACATTGTCATGTTTATTCATTTTAATTATATAATATTAAAATGCTACAACAAATACCAAGATAGGTACATGTATTAAACCAAAACGAGGCCTTATAGACTTATAGTTCAATTAACATAATTTGGTGTTTCTAACAGAGACATCTAGGATTCAAATTCCATCTCTTTTAATTATTGACTTATAAAAATAAATAAAAAACTAGGAAATATGTTTACCCTTCTTTTATGTTTGTAATGCTTAAATTCTCCACAGTTTGCATGAACTTTGCTTTTTCATTTTAATTATTTTTAATTTGGGATAAATGCCATGTCTGACTAATGAAAAAGGGACCAAAAGGAATATAATTAAAATTGTCTCATTGTATCTAGACTAAGTGATGTCATGCCATACTCAAGGAAAAAGCATTTTACTATTTTATGTATTAGTTATATGCAACATCTCTCTCACATTATCTAAGTCCCATCACAAAATATGAGAAAAATGCTATATATAGCGGATACAAAAAATAACACATAGCTGACATAAGAAAAATAGTCACTTGAGCTTTTTAAGCTCAATCATAGATTGAATTGAAAACCAAATCCATCATTTTTCAATAAAAACACATGGGAAAAGGAAAGAGGAAAAGCAAATTCAAACTCAAAACTCTAAAGGGACCAAACCCTTTTTGATCACAACAAAAATAATGGTTTTTTTTTTTTTTTTTTCTACTTTTCCTTTCCTAAAAGGCTAAAAAGGGTTAGTTTGTTCCCACCCAAGAACAAAAAAAAGGCCCATCTTTTGTAACTCCTGATTGAGCCCAAAGAAGCAAAAAAATGAAAATATAGGGCCCCAGCCCAGTATATAGTCTTTAATCCTTAGCCACTAGTCCCACGACCAAAAAAAAAACATGTAGCAAGAGGGAAAAAAAAAAAAAAAAAAAAAACTGAAAAAAAAGGTGAATTAATAATTATATACATTTTGTTTCTTTATTTATCCGATTCGGGATATTAGAAAATAAGAATCAGATACTAACAGGGAAGAAACGTTGAATTTTCAAAAGAAAAGAGAAAAGAGAATTCGAATAGAAAAAAAAGAAAAAGAGAAAAATTGTATAGAAGAAGAAGAAAAAAAGAGTGAAGAAGAAGAAGAAGGATGCTTGGAGAATGTGGAAGGAGATCGGAGACAGAGAAAGGGGCATACTTCGCCCAAAACCCTTCACTACTCGCATTAAGTCCAATCGAATTCGCACTCTCCAAATTTCTAATCACAAAGATATCGTCTCTCCTCACCGAGCCTCCATCAACTCTCTTCAGGTACCACCACTACTACTACAACTATTACTCTATAAATTCATATCAAACTTTGCTTACTCCTTTTTTTTTATCAAATTCAGCTGAAAATTTTTGTAGTTTTGGGAAGATATGTGGTTATTTTCTGTTGATTTGATTTAGGACGATAATTTCATGTTTAGAGGAAATAGATTTCACAAATTATTACGAGTATAGAATATGTAGTTCCGGTTGTGATTTTAATCAAACTAGTTCAACTCGGTTGTGTCAATTGTACATGGAATTGGAATTTTATTCAAGGAAATCAATTGAATGTTGATGTTATTAGAGTTGTGCTCGTCGTTGTTGTAGTGATTGGGGATGGAAAAATTAAGGAGTAGAGAGTACTTGTGGAACCCTAGATTATGTGTTGGATTGGTTATCGGATAAAATAGTCACACATGCTGAGTATACATGTGCTAGTTTATAAAGGAAGCCTCTAAAGAATTACAATCAAATATGGTCAATAAAATCTATAAAACAAGGGAAGGAAGCATTGCCAAAAACATTGGAGCACTCATGCAAAGTTCATAGATATTAGAATTTTAGCTCAACAATAGATAACATATTTTTTCCAACAACAAAAAAATTGTCTTTTTTTTTTTTTTTTTTTTTTTTTTTTTTCCTGAAGGAGCTATAGAGGCCCACGTGTTTTAATGATGAATTCAGGTTGATTTGACAGAGGGACGATATTTGTTATCCGGAGCGGCAGATGCTTCAGCAGCTGTTTATGATGTTCAACGGGCCACGGATTACGAGGGCGGGGGTCTCATAGCAAAGCACAAGTGCCTATTTGTTGTTGACAAGCAACATGAACACGGGCATAAATATGCCATATCCTCGGCCATATGGTATCCTGTTGACACTGGCCTATTCATCACAGGTTCGCATGATCATCACATAAATGTCTGGGATACAAATACCACACAGGTAGGCGTCCACCTTGATCTTTCTTCTTATGCTCATTGGTCCTGCACGCATGTTTGATGCTTGGTTCATGAACTCTGTTTTGATTTATATAATTCCTTTACGTTATTTTATAGGTGGTGATGAATTTTAAAATGCCTGGAAAGGTTTATAGGACTGCCATGTCCTCATTGGCAACAACTCACATGCTAATTGCTGCTGGAACTGAAGATGTTCAAGTTCGCCTTTGTGATATCGCTTCAGGGGCATTCTCTCATACACTATCTGGTCACCGTGGTATGTCAATGGTTCATATGTAAATCTGTAATGCTTTTTTATTCATGTGTATGTTCCATGAGGTTCTCGTTTGCAAATACCTGTCACTTCAGGCATATTGCATTTTCTTTTTTGATAGGTAATAAGAAATTTATTAAGAACAACCAAAGTTACAGGATGCTCCCCATGTACACAGGAAGTGTACTGAGGGAGACTAGGAATTTAACAAAAAGTATATAAATCTAAAAATTCCTCATGTGGAAACCGAAAGACCATTCATCCCAGCCATCCATTCATTTAAGGAGAGCACTAAAAACTGTTTTAGATCCAGTAGTGGATGTTGTTCCCCCTCAAAACGTTTGAAAATTCCTCACTCCAAATAGTCCACAACTAGCACAGAGGAATGCCCTTTCCCCCCCTCCCATTATAACCACTGCCTGGTGATCACCAAAACCCCTTTCCAACACGCGAACAGCTCTGCCACATGCTTGGGCAGCACCCAAGAGACACCAAACAAACAAAACACAGAGGTCCTTAAATTGTGAGCATGTGTGGAATGAATAAGCAAACAATCCACAGATTCCCGACAATATTCACATTGGACAAGTGCTGACCTCTTCCTAGAACAACGTTGGGCTAGTAGGGTGGCAGAGTACAGATGGCATAGATAACTGACTCTTAAATGGGACATAGAATGCCACTTGTCAAGAGAGGTCCATATGCGCAAGAAATATCTCTCAGTCCAATAAACTTAACTTTTAGGTTACATGCACTCCTGAAAATTAGAACATGGAGGGTTACATTGTGCCCACCCACCAAAAAAAGAGAGTAATCGCTATATCTTATGTACAATTTTTCTTATTCTACTGCCGTGCAAATTTTGCTGCCGTTTTATATGATATTTTCACTTAGGGTTAGACTCCTGTCCTGTAGCTTGAGTTCACTGTTGTTAATATTCTATTTAGAAAATATATTTACTTTTATGGGAATACATTTGTTGTATAATCTGTTACAATTGTATTGTTCTGTATTTGGCTTCCAGTTATAACATAGAAGAAAGCTGCCTTGCATTTAAGTATAATATAGCATTTTTTATGGTAGACGGTGTGATGACGGTGGAGTGGTCAACTTCTAGTGAGTGGGTTTTGGTTACTGGGGGATGTGATGGTGCAATACGGTTTTGGGACATCAGACGTGCTGGATGTTTTCTTGTTTTAGACCAGTCCCATTCTCAGCTTGGGAGACGCCCAACTATCCCAGAACACTCTGCCACTAATAAGGTTTTCTTGATGTCTTTTCTCTTCTAACAAAAATTCTTGCCTTATTATTCTTTCTTTGCAAACTCTTGTCCACTTTAAAATTTACATTTTAGTTTCATCATATCTGTGTTTCCAATTATCACTTAAAGTTTATAATATAATCATTTTGTATTTTTTGTCCACTTTATTGAATCTTATGATGTGCTTTCTTCGAACCCTTTTAAGACGATATAGGGGAATATTTTTTGAATAAATTAGGTATTTATATATGTATAGTTGTAAATCACGTGTGTTTGTGTGTGTGTGTCATAATGAAATAGTTGTGAATAACTTTATTATATCAAAACCCGTCTCCCAAAGAGTGAACAAAATTTCTTACATGCTTATCACTAGGTCAACTTAGATGTGCCGAGGGCAGCATAACAACTCAATGCTGCTTGATAATTTTATAGCTTTCCATTTTTCTATCCCTTGCCTTTTTAATCAGTTCTGATATGTGGAACTAGTTACAAGAGCACACAGCTATATCCCTGTTGGCGATGAAATTGATCTGAGGCTTCAAATAGGCTGATGTTCTAACTAATGTGTGATATGAACACAGAAGAAAAGTGGGATGGGGGGTAACTACAGAGTATAGAGAGAGCCAAAAAATGCGGATATCAGATTTTCTTTCTTGCATTGCTGGTATGCAGGCATAATGGTTTGTTTATTTTATTGGTTTACATATTTACAGTTATTCTTCATAACTGGAATTGGATCAATGGGTGTAGTATGTGAATAATCGTGCATGTTGTGGCCTTGAATTGCAATAATCTTATTAAATCAAAAGCCGCTTAATAAGCTATAACTCATATTATTTTATAATATCATTCAGGCTTTAACATCTAAGTCCCTATCATCTAGCCAAAATTTGAATGGAAAACCGCGGGCACTGCAAAGGAAGCTTGCTAATGGGAATGGTACAAAACAGTCACCTGTTGGTAGAATGCCAGCTAAAGGATCTTTGAGACAGAGATTGCATCCAGGGATGTTGTCTAGTCTGGATCGTGCCACTGCTCATTATGGTGCTGTTACAGGGTTAAAAGCAACTGAAGATGGCATGTATCTTCTAAGTGCAGGTAGGTTTTGTTTAAGCAACCTTTGTACCAAGCGTCCATGTGTAAAATATGCTTAATATGAAGAGTCCTTATAAGTTGTCCAGGATCGTTTTTGTGGTAGTTGATTAAAGCTTGTGGAGATGCAACCATGCAGCACGGTCAAAACTGCATGCATATGTCAGTGTCAGTGTGTGTTTACAAACACACCTAACCTGCCCAGCTTTTTATCAATTAGCAATATATATGTATATAGGGTTAGATTCAAGTTACACCTAATATAACTTTAAGCAATATTACACCATTCAATATTCTTTCATTGGATACGAATTTTGACAAATCCACCGTTGAATTATATTTTCTTCTAATATCATTTTTGCTTGCAAAATTTCAAGATGATAAAAAATCAATAGCTATGTCATTAATCAAATGTTTAAATTTCAAGTTTTTGTAGTTTAAAATTATGCATAAAAGATGAGGTTACGGATTGAACTGTAAATAAAATCTAAATGGCACGAAATTTGACGTACATGTTAAAAACATATAGACATAATCTAATGGTGAGATTTTCAATATACGAATCGAGTAAAAAGTTATTAGACATATATATATATATATGTGTGTGTGTGTGTTTCATTTTGAAAGGACTAAACTATATATTTTTTATGAATATTGATAGAAATATTATTTGCTTTTTGTGTATTGGGTAGATAAAAAATGTGCTTACTGTGAATCTGTGAGCAAGAGTTGCATCCATTTTCTTGAAAAATCATCATTAACAGTAAAAAGATACTTGTATAATCGGTTTGTGATGAGAATCCAAAGCAGTTCTTATTGTTATTCACCTTCATCAGTTTCTCTGATCCCTTTTTTTTTTTTTTTGGATAAGTATGAATAGTTTCCCTTAATATGTATTTTATTGCCATACAAAATGGACCTGTCTGAGGCTCTGAGCTTAGTCTCTTTTTCTTCATTGTCAGTGTCATCATTGAAGAAACTAATCAAGGCTTCTTGTTTCCTCTGCTAAACATTTCTTTATCTCAAAAAAAAATAACTGACCCCTTCTTATTTAGTATATATCTCAAACCAACCACACTGAAATGGAATTGTAATCTCTCTCTGTGCATTTGGATTTCAGGTTCTGACTCAAGATTAAGGTTGTGGGATGTTGAATCTGGTTGCAATACACTTGTGAACTTTGAAACTGTGCGCCTGCAAGCAGGCAAGCCAATACAGTTGGCGACATCTCAGGATTCTGCCCTTGTTTTTGTTCCATGCATGACAGCTGTGAAAGTAATCATCCTCTATATAGGTTTTAATCTGTTTTACTTAATTTGAATGGAAGATATTAGTGCAGTTTTATGCAAACCTGAAGTTGACTAATTTATTTTACAGGCATTTGATGTATGGTCAGGCAATACAGCCCAGACATTTCGTGGACACTATGAATATGTGAACTCGTGCTGGTTTAGTTCACAGGAACAGGTACAATCATGATCCTCTTCTTAGGTTCTTGTTATTAGTGCCTTGCTAACCTGTGTTCATTGTGTTATCTGCCTTGAGTTATATATTGCTTCTCCCATAATTTAAGCTATAGTTATACTAAGGCATGTAAAAGTCAGGCCCTACCAAATTATTTTCATAGTTTCTAGAAGTGGAAAAGGCAAAAAGGTGAAATTGGATAAAACTTTTGTTTCAGGTAATAATGCAATCTTGTAAAATTTTATTCAGAGAGAGAGAGAGAGAGAGTAAACTTCTAGCTGGAGAATGGAGAAGCTACAAGGAAAAATATCAATTCTTATGCCATGGATCTTGTAGAAATAAAATTAACCGTCACACAACATTTTATATGGAAGGTTGATATTTTTCTGCTGAATATAATCTGCGATAAGTGTTTGACTGATTTGTCCAATTTTGCAGGAATTATACACAGGTGGAAATGATAAACAAATTCTTGTATGGTCACCATCCAGGTTGATTGCTGATGAAGGGGTATACCCTTAATTCATATATTCACTCCTTTATTGAATTAATCTTGCATATGTGATGTAACCATAATAGGCATGTGCCTGGTATCTCATGTGGATTGAATGGACGTGCAGGATGAAGGACCTGCTCAGGATCGGGATAACTGGAGTGATTGACATTTGCAGCTGATGCATTTCTGGCTTTTGATCTTGACTTTTTGAATCTCTCTGTCTAATATATAGCATGACCTATTAAAAGCCACTGTTGTCTGTTCCATGTGTATATACTCAAATTGTTAATTTTCATATTATCTTTTGTTATCATATAAGTTTTTTGGTTTATCAGTATGATTTGCCACTGTTGTAACATAGATTTCTGTGCTGATTTTGTAATGAATTTTTGATTTTTTTTTTTTTAATGAATTTTGTCTATTAGGGTCTGTTGATCCGATTGTCTAATTTTGCTGGGTGTCCATCCTGGACCTGCATGTTATGTTTACAACAAACAGCCTTTTGGGAATAGGTTGCAGTAATGGGCTCTAGCTCTATTCTATCATACAATTCCAGAACTTGTCAACCAAGCACTGAAATCCAATATTACCTTGATGTATTAATTGAAAATATTGGGGTGTCACTTTGAAAAGAAAATACAATAGGAAAAAAAACTAAAAAAACTGCCGTTGAATGTTAATTTCAGGTGCCTGATCTCAAAAGATATCATTTTAGGTTCCGTTTGGAATTTGAGAAAAAATTAGTTTATTTTACTGTGTTTTTATTTTTACTCCTAAAGTGGGTTTCATTGCACTGTTAAGTGGGTCCTATTGTTTCAAAAATTGACTTCTAGCTTTTTTTTCTTTTCTTTTTTTAATAAAAAAATTTTCAATTTTAACAAAATAAGCAGATTTCAAAACGGACAGTTTTATCGAAACCGAAGTAATAGGTACGTACTTCCAACTTCCATCTCATTTTGGTTGTCTTTTTTATAGTAAACGGTAGACTTATTATGGTTGTCTTCTTTTCTATTTTAGAATACAATTTTCTAGCATAGCTTTACCAATATGCCATTTACTTTATTGAAAAAGTTAATGATTGCCCCTTTTTCTTTGTATGAGTTTAAATTAAATAAAGTAATATTGAAAACTTATACTTTTTTATTTGATAGCCAAAAGTATTAAATGATGTCATTTTTATGATCTAAGGTGGACAAACAAAAACGTAAAAGGGAGTGATAAGTGGACATCAAATTCTCGAAGTATTTTTTTTTTTTTTTTGAGTTCTCTAAGTCTTTCTCATTCATTAAGACAAACAAAATTTACATAGCTCATTAAAAAATATTCAAGATGCTAGAACAATATTAAATTACGGGCACAACACAAGATATTTACCGAGTGCATCATTGAATGGAACTCGGGCCTCAGAGACTCAAATCTTTCTTCTCCTGTATCAATTGAATAACCACTGCTTTGGCTCTCACAGGCTGATATCTTCCTCCTCTTATAGAACTTGGAATAATCTCTGCTGTTGCTACTGCTCGCCTTCTGAAAATTGGCTTCTTCAACCAAACACTCTGAATTGGATTTGCCATGGCTCGCAGCACTATCGACAAGTCCTTGGTCCACAATTTCTGCTCCAGGGTTCTTCATTAAGAATTTCTGACACATGATGGTATCTTGGAAATCCAGGAAAGTATAATCAAGTAACTGTGATCTCTCAAAATCTGTCATCTCTGAGAACCTAAATGAAGTTGTCCATGTCTTCAGCACACCCTGAGCAGCTGGCAAAATTAGCTTCTCCACTCCAAGTACCATTAGCTGCTTTTCAAGCTCATTCATCAGAGTTTGGCACATTCCACACCTGCGATATTGATACCTGGTGCCAACAAGAGGTACTTCTGCCACCTTCTCTCCATGAATCCTTACAGTAGCCACAGTTATTAGTTCTTCATTTCTCTCTAATAGCACTGTGTAGAATCCTCTGAAGTTCATTCGTTTAAGCTCTGACCCTCTACTGAAAATTAAATCTTCAACAAGGTCTCTGTTGGTAAGAGGGTCTTTGACCGGATCAAAACACTCACGCATCACACTCAGAGCAACACTGAGCTTGCTGTAGGTCTCTGTCGAGGCCTCAATATCAGGAGCATCACTTTCAGAATTAGACTTAAATAGTGTCCAAGTCAAATTATCAACACCCACTGGAATTGGTTTTCCTAAAAGCTTGCTCAGGCCTAAAAATATATCTTCACACTTTCTGCCACAAAACCAATGATCTTTATCATAACTTTCCAAGTTCACCACCCCTTTACTCCTTAGGCACCCAATGTGAAATTTATGCATGCATTGCTTGCAAGTCATGGAACAATTATCCATGGGATTTCCATTTTCTTCTTGAAATTTTCCATGACTACAAATTCCACAACAACATGAAGGGCAAAACCAATCACCACTTGGAACATCCTGCAAACCAAGGCAATCCTTGTGGAATGAGGATGGACACTGATCACATAGTATTAAGTCACCCCCATAGTGGCAAACAGAGCATATATCATCATTCGCTTGTGAATTTGTTGTGAGGCATTTGTTCTCATTACTATTTTTGGCATGATTTTGGCAATCCATAAGAGACCTCCCATCTTCTAGTAGAATATTGGCAGCCGGTCTGTGATTTGTACTACCAGCATGAGTTTCAAAAGCAGTGAGTTGAAACAACTTAGAGCAACAATCACACTCAATCCCATCACGAGTAATGTACCCCTGTTTCAATGGAGGACCACCATTTTTACCACGGTAATATACTCTTGCCCTAGGCAACACCACATTGTTGTCTATAAACCAAGATAACACTGTTCGAGGATTGCGGTTTGAGGAATTGGGAATTACTGCATTCCTTACTATTCTGTTTGTTTTGGTCACACGGCTCAACTTAGCAACTCTTGAATGATCTCTTTTTCTCTCCAAATCTGCCAATACCTTTCCCCCTTTTCTTTTGTGGTTGCTGGCGGCTAAATCACCTTTAACTTCGTCACCCACACGAATAAATTTCATAGGTTTACAAAAAGAAGCAACCCTTTTTCTTTTGTGGTTGCCGGTCGCAAACTCACCCTGAACTTCACCACCCACATTAATAGATTGCACAGGTTTACAACTATCAGAAGCATCCTTTTCACAAACCGAATCACAAGCAACAGTGTCAGTTATTGAGAGAGGATCAGAAACAACCCTTTGGCAAGAAGAATTAGAAGCAACAACCGTTTCACAAACAGAACCAGAAGTAAAAGTCTCAGTTTTTGACAGAGAATCAAAAACAACCATTTGGCAAGAAGTAGAAGCAAGACCATCAGTTGTGGCAAGAGAATTAGAAGAAACGCACTGATCAGTCTTCTTTGACCCAACTATAGTACTCTGAGAAACTCCTCCTTGTTGATCAATATAGCCTTTACATGCCATTCGAAGCGAGTAAAAACACTTGCCATTGGGTGAAGTATATCGTAACTCACGCCTTGATCCTTTCTGACCATACCAAAACTTCCAACCCATTGTCAAAAGATGCTTCTTTGCCTTTTCTTTCACATCTGACTTCTTGTAAGTACTCCTGTAACAGTTGTTACCCTCTGCTTCACCAAACATATACCAATCCAAAACAGCCTGGGAGCCTAATTCGGGTTCATCAACAAGAACGTCCGATGGAGAATGGAAAATCCCAGAAACAGTTTTCTCCATTGTAAAAAGTCTTTCTGTGATTCCTTGAGCCGCAAGAAAGATCACAAACAAAAAGAAAGATTTCAGTGGCAGGGATAAGAGTCTCACTCTCTCTAAGGTTTCAGTGGCAGGGATGAGACTCACTCTCTCTAGGGCTCTCTACATTGTAAAAAGCCTTTAGAGTCTTTCAACAAGAAGAAAGAACACCAAAAGGAAAAAAAGGGTTTTCCTTGGCAGCGTTGGACTCTCTCTCTCTCTCTCTCTCTCTCTCTCTAGGGTTTTATAGGTTTTAATGAGAGTCGGCGTTGTAACACAAAATCGCAGGGAAAAAAAAAAAGGCCTTTATATGCGTGATACGAATGGTTCGGCGTGGAAACATCAAGCAATTGACCCGTTAAAAGTTAGAACTTAAAAATTATTCTCGAGCTAATTCTAATTTATTTTTCTCTTAAAAAAATAATTCTTATTTATTTCTTTCTTTCTAAAAAAATTATTTTATTTTGTGGTTGGTCTTTCAGTTTATTGATATAATAAAAATGAAAGAAAGAAAAAAAAAATTGTACACCCCCTCCCTCACACTCTTATCTCTTTTTTTAAAGAATATGATTAGAAAATTCAGTTATAGCTATTTTAAAATAGTAATTATACTTTATTTTAAAATTGTAATTATTCTTTATTTGTTTAGGCCTACTCACTGTTTGCCATCAGCAAACAGTGAGGAGTAGAGTATGTTTAAAATAGTACCAGTAATGTTTATCACAATATCCTCATCCTTATTATTAAAGTATATATCTCTTGAAAACAGAAAGCATATCCCTTAACTAATTTTTCTCTCAAAAAAAAAAAAAAATCATTCTTATTTACTTATTTCTTTCTAAAAAAAACTATTCTATTCTATTTTGATTTGAATTTGTGGTTGGTCTTTCAGTTTATTGATATAATAATAAAAATGAAAGAAAAAAAAAAAGCATTTGTACAACCCCTCCCATCCCTCACCCTCTTTTCCCTTTTTTATTTTTTTATTTTTTATTATAAAATATGATTAGAAAATTCAGTAATACCTATTTTAAAATAGTAATTATACTTTATTTTAAAATTGTAATTATTCTTTATTTGTTTAGACCTACTCACTGTTTGCCATCAGCAAACAGTGAGGAGTAGAGTATCTAGTAATGTTTATCACAATATCCTTATCCTTATAAAAGTATATATCTCTTGAAAACGAGAACATATCTTTTAACTAATTTTTCCTCATAGGCTATTTATCTCTTAGTATTTTCATAACAAATTCTAGAGGGAAAGTTCTCATTAAAAAAAAATGAAAAATTGTTATTGACTAATATTAGTGGGTAAAAAGTAATTTTGATAGTGATTTCAAATTAGAATAAAAATAATTTACCACCTAGGATTTATTGTTTGATAGCTAAATTTTTACTATTACGTATTGTGTATAACATTAGTAAAAGTAATAAAAAAACAAAAACATGATAATTAAGGACATAACATAGAGTATAATTTTAAATAGAATAGAATGAAAAAAAACAATACATTTGACGGATTATAATTAATTTGTTATTTATTTATTTTAGATACTTGTTAATGAGTATTTATAATAGTTAAATCTTAGATTAACAATACTTAAATTATATATAGAATTTATTTACTTGCACTTCAAGTGATGATAACCTTCTAAAAAAAAATAAGTGAGGATAAGATTAATAATACGTAGATTACTTACATTTTTATTTTTTATTTTTTTTATAGAGAATTTCAACCTATAACCCCAAATCTATTATTCAATCATTAAATACCTTATCAGTTGAACTAACTGAAATCCACACCTGCACAGTAACAAATAAATGATATTTTAATTTTTAACACATTTATTTAATGTGCAATACCAGTTAAGTGAAAGAGTTTCACTTATTAGGGAAGGGAATCGTTATACTGACGCACTTGCAAGATGGGGGTGTACAATGGTTGAAGATTTTGTTGTATTTAGTTCCCCGCCAAGTATTGATATTTTGTATCTAGTTAATTCAGATGTAGCTGGAATGTATGTTAATAGAAATGCCAACACTGGTCTTGCCTCTAGTGTGACATAGCTTTGTAGTTTATTTTCCTGATAACCAAAAATAAAAAAGAAAAAAAAAGTTGCACTTATTAAAGACCAAAAGTATGATGATAATGTTTATCAAAAAAAGTATGATGATAATATTTTATGGGCGCTATTATCGATGTTTTGTGGGCACGGTTTTTAATTAGTCCACTGAGATTGGATTAATTGGTGCGAATGCAATCCCACATGGCCACGTGAATATGTCATTGCGGGGATTTAGTAAGCTTTTTTTTACTTTTCTTTTTTCTCTCCCTAGGGTTCTCTACATTATTGTATTCCATAAAATAATAATAATAATAATAAAAAGGAACAACAACATGTTTTCAATAGTAAAATAATATGAATTCAACAGTAGAAGTGGAGTTTTTTTTAATTAGATTAGAGTAAATATGAGTGTGATAACTGATAAGTGAGAGTATAATCAAAAGTCTATGACCTGATGCAATAGCCTAATGGATGAAATTAAAAGTAAAAATAACAAATAAAAAATAACTTTTAGCCTCAATCATTAAATTAAAAAAAAATTAAGAAAAAGTTAGGGTATTGCTCTATAAGTGCAATTACCTCTATTCATCTCACACAAATTTTTTACTACTCTCACTTTTTAACTTTAACTTTATCCAAATTCCTGTATGAGCATACAATGGGATTCGGTTGTAATACAGTATCACTTAGACAATTAATGTAGCCAAAAAAAAAAAAAGCACTTGACAAAGAGGATTTGCTCTTGTCTTTAGCTTTCAATCATTCTCACATTTTTGAAGTCATCTAAAAGGAGGTAGTGTAGTGTAGGACAGTAGGTTGTAGGCAAGGAGAGTTGAGCTCTTTTTTTACTTCTTTATTCTTTAATTTTTTTTTCTTGTTTAAGAAAAAAGGTGAAGAAGTCCTTTTAAAAAGAGGAAGAAAGAGAGGGAAAAGTTAATTTACTAATCTGTAAAGAGAGAAAAGTTTAGGCTTTTGGTAATGGTCCCAAAAAGAGTGCCAATAAAATAAATAAATAACTAAAAATATCCTTTGAGGGTTTGAGATTTGAAAGTGACATGTCAAAAACCTTGTAGCTGAATTGGTACCTTCCCATGTACAAAGTGCTTGGGGGTCTAGGGGGAAAAGGGTTCGAGTTGCGGGGTTAGCAGCATGTTGTAATTATTTCTCAAAAAAAAAAAAAAAAGGTTTGAAAGTGACATTTTAATGTCAATTAAACAAAATGAAATCGCGAGATCCAACTTCAATGAGATCATCTCATGATTGAAACTGTTAAATTAATGGGAATTTATACTTTGCACCTACCCTCTCAGGAGCTCATATGATCAACAAAGGTATGTCAAGCTCATACATGTGAGTTGTGACACTTTAATAAGCTCACTGATGAATTGCTTAATCATGCTTTGTCCTAGCTTAATCTATAAAAATTCATGATCTTTGTGGGGGTAAGAAACTCAAACACACATTAACGAACTAAAATGTCTAAATAACTGACTTGCACAATTTATTTATCATAAACATAAGGTAGAAATTCCACAATAGGAGGCCTAAATAATTGATTAAGAAAGCAGGAGTGAAGATGAATTATTCTAAGATACATAAACTGCTTTCTTGAGGAATAGAGAGTAAGCAAGAAAGCAAAAATACAACGTGGCTCTACTCAGCTTATCGAGTTTTTTCTCTCTTGTTCTTCTCCAGGGTTTTCTCTTAATATCTCCCAACCCCCTCTCTGTTGCAACCTCCTCTCTTTTTATAGGCATTTTTCATTCATTTATCTCTGCTGTTAGCTTGCTTATAGCTAATTTTTGGGATACTTATCACATCACTCCTTGGTTCTACCCCCCTTTCATTATGAAATTGGACTTTAGGAGGTATTTTCATTGTTAAGGTTGTCCTATATGCATTTTATGTGGAAAAGATTAGGTAGAGAACCCTTATTAATGCGGAGGTGACTGCCTCTGTGATCCTTATCCTTTCAGGGTGTTTCCCGAGGCGAATCTGGTAGGAGTGGCATCATGGATTAAAAAGGGAATCGGTTGCCTGCAGTCCTTCTCTTATCTGCAAAAGGACCACCCATGCTCATCACCTTGGATAAGAGTTTCGATATTGGTGGCTAACTCAGATCTCCACGGGAACCGTTTTGGGGAGTTACCCTTTACTTTTCAAACACTCTTGCTTCTATCCACATTGATGGGCTTGGCCCATCTCTTCAAGTATGACCTTTTGGGCCTCGGCCTGGAATCAAGTTCAACCCCCCCCCCCCCCCCCAATCTTGGTTTATTACTTTGAGTTTGAAGAAACAAATTAATCATGTTTCTTTGCCTTGGGTGATAAATGTTCTTGAAGAATCAACTTTAATTATGTGTTTATGCTATGGTGCTCTATGCTTTGACTGCGCGAAGCTCTCTTTAGTTTTTTTAGAATCTTGTTAATGAGTATTTATAATAGTTAAATCTTAGATTAACAATACTTAAATTATATATAGAATTTCTTTACTTGCACTTCAAATGAGATTAAGAAATTACTTGTTGTTCAAATATGATTAGATACTCCCATAAAATTTTTTTTTTTGATTATATATATGTGTGTGTGTGTGTGTGTGGGGGGGGGGGGGGAGGGAAGGATCCAAACACAATCTAGAACCCATAGGCCTAGTCCGAGGATGGGCAAAGGCCCATTTGTGCGCCAATTCGTATCCAACACGTGGACTAAAGTTCCAGGAGGGAAGACAGAGAGACCACACTAATCTGGACCTGACATGTAGGCAAAGGTTCGAGGATGGAAAACAAACAAACCTATCGTCCGAAGAGCCCAAGGAACGAATGCACCTCGGGATTGCCTCATTTGACCACCTGCACCAAAAGACAGAGCACCGTGAAAGACATCAGAGACGTGCAAGTAAAGAAGAGAGGAAATATTTGGGGAAGGTAACCATCACCTCCACATTTAATACACTATACCAACTTTGCTGGCCGCATTAATGAGGAAAAGATACTTGAACAATAGTTCTACAGCTCACAACACTCTCTACCACCTCCAGCAAGTTCCTGATGGGACAAGCATCTAAATTACTACCCACAGACGTACAGGTGAAGGGCTCAGATGAATTAGGAATGACTATATAAGGGAAGGAGCTCCCTCTAGAAAGAGGGTTGGAACAATAGAACTTGAACAAGAGGGAAGAGATTATCAACTTGTATCAAGATTTGAGCAAATAATATACGAACATTGCGTTTTTGGACAAGCCCAAAGAAGAGTTTATACTTGTTTTGTATTTCTTTTCGTCATATTAAGAGTCTCGACTTCATTGATTTCATACTTGGATCATACAGAGCATTATAATTGACGTAGTAAGCCCATTCTCTTATAAATTAATTATGTTGAGCCAAAAACACCTAGTAACACTATTCTGTTGGGGTTTATTGTACAAACAAATGATATATTAATTTTTAACACGATTATTTGACGTGCAATACCAGACAGGTGACCAAGTAAAAGAGTTTCACTTAAAAAACTAAAGTACGAGGATAGTATTTTATGGGCACTATTGTCGATGTCTTGTGGGCACAGTTTTTAATTGGTCCACTGAGATTGGATTAATGGGTGCAAATGCAATCTCACATGTACATATGAATTAATATACGCCATTCTGGGGATTTAGTAAGCTTCTTTTTTCTCTCTCTCTAGTGTTCTCTACATTAGTAATCCAAAAAATAATAATAAAAAAAAGGGAACAACATGTGTTCAGTAGTACTAAAATAATATGACTTCAGCGGTAGAAGTGGAGATTTCTAACTAGATGAGAGAAACTACGAGGGTGAGAACTGAAAGTATAATGGTGTATTATCTTATGCAATACTTATGATGGTTGAGATGGAAAGTTGAAAAATGTAATTTTTAATCTCAACTATTAAATAAAAAATGTTAAAATGTTAAAGTTAAATAATAAGAATGGTAAAAATTCTGTGTGAGAGGAATAAAAATAATTGCACTCGATGCAATACCTAAAATATTGCATTGGATCCAAATCCTATGAGAGCATACCAATGTAAATGTGATGTGGTTGTAATACAGTATCACTTAGACAATTAATGTAGCCCGAAAAAATAAACACTTGACAAATAGGATTTGCTCGTCTTTAGCTTTCGATCATTCTCACAGTTTTGAAGTCATCTGAAAGGAGGTAGTGTGGTGTAGTAGGACAATAGGTTGTAGGCAAGGAGAGTTGAGCTCTCTTTTTTTACTTCTTTGTTCTTTATTATTATTTTTTTACCTGTTTTATAAAAAGGTGAAGAAAACCTTTTAAAAAGAGGAAGAAAGAGAGGGAAAAGTTGGATTGATGTGTAAACAGAGAAGAGTTTACACTTTTGGTTATGGTCCCAAAAAGAAAGCAAACAAACTATCCTTCTTAGGGCTGTCCACGGGTCGGGCGGATCGGGTTTGGGGTCAAACCGTCACTTGACCCGTTTAGGTCGGGTGAACAGATTTCTCACCCGTTGTTAACCGAATGGTCGGATGAAACCGTTTGTCTCGGTTCTTCGGTTTGGCGGGTCGAATTCGTCGGGTGATCGGTTTGAAGGAAAAGAACAAAAAGAGAGGGAAAAATCAACCAAAGAAAAAGCTTGAAATGGCAAAAACCAAATATTTATGAGCTTGGAATGGAGATAAGGAGAGAAACAAGAGAAGATAAAATGAAAAATGAGATTTTGAAATCATACTTGAGAGAGAGGACACCCAACACATGTTAACAAGCAGGAAGAGAAACTCATCGGCAAACAGGAAGTGAAACTCGTCGGCAATGGTCATGGATGGTAAGGAAGAGTCAGGCAACGGTTTGAACTTTAAAGAGAAATTATGAGATTGGGACTATGAATTTGGAGCCATAAATATTATTGTTTTCATTTGGTTATTAATAAGATAAAATTACATTGAGCCCAACGACTACAATAGGACAAAGCCATTAATGCTCACGTGAATAGCTACCGCCTAACATTGATTCAAGGTTCAAAGTGACGTGAATAGCTACTGCCCACTAACATTGATTCAAACAATTTTTTATAGTTAATTTTGTGGTGAAAAGCTATTGACATTAAATAGCTACTGACTTAACAAAACTTTTTTTATAGTTAATTTGTGGTGAATAGCTACTGTCCACTGACATGACAAAACACAGAAGTCTATTTCATCAGGGAGAAACATACCCACTCACATGAAAGTGAAATTAAATCTGCAGATTGAGCAGTAGTTTCGGTCGGGTCGGTTGCCTCGGTTTTCAAACTTCTAAACCGTCACTCGAACCGAAACTTCGGTTTTTGTAATAGTTAGACCCACATCCGACAGACTTAGGTATTTGGAACCGACTGTTGGGCTTTGGGTCGGGCGGGTTCGGTCGGTTTGGTCGGGTCATCCAACCGGTTGGACAGCCCTTATTCCTTCTACTAAATTGAGGGTTTGAGATTTTAAAGTGACATTTTAATGTCAATTAAACAAGATAAAATAGTGAGATTCAACTTCAATGAGATCATCTCATGATTGAAATTGTTAAATCAATGAGAATCTTTTGTTTTCACCTACCCTGTCAGGAAGCTCATATAATCAACAAAGGTATGTCAGGCTCATATATGTGAGTTGTGACACTTTAATAAGCTCACTGATGAGCTGCTGAATGCCTGAATCATGCTTTGTCCCAGCTTAATTTATAAAAATTCATTATCTTATTTATTATTTTTAGTTTGAAGAAATAAATTAATCATGTTTCTTTGCCTTGGGTGATAAGTTTTCTTGAGGAATCAACTTAAATTATGTGTTTACACTGTAGTGTTCAATGCTTTGACCGCAAGAAGCTCTCTTTAGCTTTGTTTGATTCCTCAACCAAGAAGATGATGAGTTGGCTGTAGACAAAAAAAATTGATGATGGGTTGAGCTTTGAAGCTCTTATCTACCCATTAGCTTGTTTGTAAATGCAATGGACTTTGAACGTTTACTTAACTCAATATTGGATCCATTTAATAGCACAAGGTATGTGGCTTTTAAATATTCAATAAGCCCGTCAAGAATGAAAAGAGAAGACACTCAATTTTGCTTAGTGACTTTTGTTTTATTATTATTTCAATAGATAGATATTTTGGGGAGAGATTTGAACCCTTAACATCTTGTGAAAAACACTAAGAAACACCAAATAACAAAATAATTGTGGACTTTGAACGTTTACTTGTTTATAAATGCAATGGACTTTGAACGTTTACTTAACCCAATATTGGATCCATTTAACTAGCACAAGGTATGTGGCTTTTAAATATTCAATAACCCATCAGCCCGTCAAGAATGAAAAGAGAAGACCCTCAATTTTGCTTAGTGACTTTTTATTTTATTATTATTTCAATAGATAGATGGTTTGGGGAGAGATTTGAACCCTTAATATCTTGTTAAAAACACTAAGAAACACCAAATAACAAAATAATTGTGGGTTCCAGTTAACTCAAATAGTAAAATTTTTTGTCATTGAATAAGAGATTTGAGATTTATTCTCTGTATGCGTCAAAAATTAATTGGTATCTGTCAAAACAATCAGTAGGATCTTCCGCTTTGTGTTTTTAAGTTGAGAGAACACAGTTTCTTAAGTTTGGTTACCGAATTTGGCTGTAGTCTCCATTGATTGGTTTTTCTCTAGGAAAATGACATGAAATATAAAGTCTCCTTGATCCATTACCTCGCTCCCATACAATGTACCAAAATTTGATGTGGTTTTGTATCGTAAATTACACTGATTCGAGGAAACACTCACAAATCAAATGTACCTTGCAACACTACATTCCCAGTTTCCCACACCGCGTGAGGGGTAGTTTCAACCTTGTCCCTTGCTGGGAAAGTTTAACTGATTATTTTTTTTAGGTAATAATTAACTGATTATTGTTACTTATATTATCGGGATATTAAATTTGAATAGCATTTAACAAAGATCGAGACGCATGCATTATTCGTACTCTTTTTTCTTTTCTTTTTCATTTAATTGATTTTTTTTGGTAATAATTAACTTATTATTATTTTTTATGATTAATTAATTAATTAATAATTAACTTATTATTGTTACTTATGTTATCGGGATATTAAATTTGAATATCATTTAACAAAGATCAGGACGCATGCATTATTCGTACTTTTTTTCCCCTTCCGAAGGCATTGTCCTTGCTACTTTACTAGTATATTAGGGCGCATTTGTTTTAGGTGAAAAGGGTTTCAGGAAATCATTTTACACCCATCTGCATGTTTGGTAAGCTCAGAAAATTGGGTCAAATGGAAATTAGTTTCCGTGTTGACCGTAAAATAACCCTCTTTCAACATAAAACGATTTCAGCTTTTATGTTACCTTCAAACCAATTACACTCCTCACACTCTCTCGAAACTTCTCACACGCACTCCTCACAGACACACATGGTTGTCAAAATCCCGATCTGGATCTTACAATCCTACGATTTTACAATTTCACCTGCCCAAAACGATCTAAATCTTTTAAGGATCTTAGCGATCGTTCAGGATCGTACGATTCCGACGATTTCAAACGATTTTGGTTTCTTGTAATCTTCTTTAACTTAACAGAAGGTTCAGTTAGACCCAAATGAAAAATAATATTTCAATAGATCAAGTTTTGCTATTTTAATATAGCGAGATAGAGTGTTAGTTGAAAAAAAACAAAAAATATAATCCCAATAGAGTGTTACGTTTTGAGATTTTTGACATCTTAAATGATGCTTACAAATGAATGTAATGATGCATGGTAATTACATCAAATGGATGCAAATTTTTGATTTTTTGTGAATGTATAATTTATGTGATTATTTAACATACCAATTTGTTTTTTTTTTTTCTCAAATAATGTAGGATCTTACGATTTACGATCCGATCCACAATCCCACTTACCTCCAACGATTTTACGTAGGATCCCGATTTTGACAACCATCACATACTCCAAGCTTTGTTGAAATTTCATGCATTGCACAATTTTAGAATAAAATATATGGACTATTTTATTAAAGAAAAGATGAATAATATATTAATGGGATAAAACTCATTTTAGTCCCTACATTTTAATGCGATTCCCATTTTGGTCCCTAACTTTTTTTTTCACCGATTTTAGTCTCTATTCTGGAAAATGCATCTCGTTTTTGTCTTTGACGTTACATCAGAGACGGAAATTGCAGACTGACAAACGGAATAAATTAAAAATATTAAAATAATACCCACAAATGCCACGTCATTTTTTAAAAACAAAAAATTAATTTGTAAATTTTAACTAAATGAAAAAAAGAAAAAAACTGAAATAAAAATAAAAACCCAGAAAAGTAAGAAAATTCAAAAACCCAAAAAATTCAAAACCCAGAAGGAGAACAAGAACAAGAACAAACCCAGAAAATTATTTCTTCCTCTCACCTTCAAAGTTTCTCTCTTTCTCCAACACTATCTCCTCTCTTCCTCTCACCTTGAAAGCTTCTCCTCTCTTTCAATATTAGCTTTTGGGCCTCAGATCGGCGTGGCACAGATCAGCATAGAGGCTTTGGGTGGGTGGGATTCAGATTGCCGTGGTCCGGTGTCTGCTCATGGGTACTCGTGGCTCGCCGTGGGTGAGATGGTCGTGGCTCGTCGTGGGTCGCCGTGGGTGGGGTGGTCGTGGCTCGCCATGGGTTGTCTTGGCTCGCTGTGGGTCGGTTGGATTTGATCGGTTGGTTGGGTTGGCTTCGGTGGTTATTGGGTTGGTGAGGTGGTCGTGGCTCGCCATAGGTGGTCTTGGCTCGCTGTAGGTCAATTGGATTTGATGGGTTGGCTGGGTTGGATTCGATGGTGGCTGGGTTGGATTCGGTGGTTGTTGGGTTGGTAAGGTGGTCATGGCTCGTCGTGGGTCATCGTGGGTGGGGTGGTCGTGGCTCGCCGTGGGTGGTCTTGGCTCGCTGTGGGTCAGTTGGATTTGATGGGTTGGCTAGGTTGGATTCGATGGTGGTTGGGTTGGTTTCGGTGGTTGTTGGGTTGGTTTAGCTAGTGGGTTTGTGGCTTGGAAGAACTGAAGGGTATGGATCTTGGGTCTTGCGTGGGTCTCTGAAAACTGAAGGGTATGGATCTTAGTGGTTGTTTGTGGCTCGGTAGTGGGTTTGGGTATGGAGGTTTGGTAGTGACAGTGGTATGAATTTTCTGGGTTTGTTCTCGTTCTTGTTCTCCTTTTGGGTTTTGAATTTTCTTACTTTTCTGGGTTTTTATTTTTATTTCAGTTTTTTCCTTTTTTTTTTTTCATTTAGTTAAAATTTACACAAAACATCAAACACAAAAATCAAATCCAGATTTTCGGAATATGGGTTTGAATTTAATTTTTTGGGTTTTAAATTTGTTGGATTTGTGTTTTGTTGATCTTGTTCTTGCTGGGTTTGGTTTTTATTTCTGTTTTTAATTTTTTTATTTAGTTAAAATTAATAAATTAATTTTTTAATTTAGAGGCTGACGTGGAAAGCCACGTGGACATAACGGGCATTATTTTAATATTTTTAAATTTTTTCCGTTTGCCAGTTGTGCAATTTCCGTCTCTGATGTAACGTCAGGAACTAAAACAAGACGCGTTTTCCAGGATAGGGACTAAAATTGGTGAAAAAAAAAGTTAGGGACCAAGTGGGAATCGCATGAAAATATAAAGACTAAAATGGGTTTTATCCCTATATTAAAGCGTCTGCTCCTGGTGGTAGCTCTTATCATTAGACCAAGATACCAATCAGTTTTTGGTGTAGGTGGGAATTGAACCCCAGATCTTTTATATAACCATCAGAGACTTTACCAGTTGAACTAATTGGAACCTAAAATATATTAAAGTTCAAACCTATTGTGTATGTCTCACAACTAATGATTTTTTTTTTAAAAAATTTTCTTTGCTCTCACACGCATTAACGGTACTCACTACAGTTTCTTCTTCTTCTTTTTTCTTTTAGGGCTCATTTCATAAAACTCTCCTTCGATGCATTTTCTCTTCTTCTTTCTTCACTTTTCAAGATCAAACAAAGTTTCACAAATTCTCATTGATATATACACACACGTGTGTGTGTGTTTTCAAATTTTCTTATATAACAACTATATTGTGAAATCTAATTTGTGAGATCCAACTGATTTGAGATATAATTAGTAGGGTAAGTGAAATACAGTTTTTTGACAATAATATTAATGAAAGAATGTATTCAAAGTAGTATTTATTAATTATATGTATATAAATAAAAATATTTTATTAATACTCTTGATATTATATTAGTAGTTAGCAAATTACTTTGAAAATTTTAGTAGAGTTTAAACTTTAAACCTTTACTGTCAATTAAACCCCAACCTTTTTCCTTTTCAGAGTCCTAGTCTCTTAAGTTTCTATAAAATCTATTTTCTCGTTTTCTTACGTTGAGGGCTTTATTTTTTGAATCAATACATGTTTTGAAAAAGATGAACCTACATTTTTAGAGGATACGAATATTTGAATTATATACATTAAATTAGTTATAATTTAGTCTTGTAAGTCTAAAAATTTTTGGTGCATAAACGCTTGCAAGCCTCAAAATTTTTTTTGCTAATGTAAATTAAGCCCAGCTTTTTAGTATATTTTTTTTTTGGACATGTTCATAAAATAGTGCATTTAATTATTAGGCATGTTTGTAGGCTGATTGTAATTTGTCAATGTCAACAATGATATAGGTTCTCTCGAGCAAATAACAAAAATATATAAGACGATTTTTTGAGAATGTATATTGTTGGGCTTTGTGAAGCCTATTTGTATTTGATCCAAATGATAACCTGACCCGAAATAATGTTGCGTGATTTTTAATGGGAGATTTTATAAAGTTTAGTCCATAGAGCGGAAGCTTAAGTGAAAATTTGAAAACACACACACGCACGTGTGTGTGTGTGTGTGTGTGTGTGTGTGAATGAGAATTTGTGAAACTTTGTTTGATCTTGAAAAGTGAAGAAAGAAGAAGAGAAAATGCATCAAATGGGAATTGTATGAAATGAGCCCTAAAAGAAAAAGAAGAAGAAGAAACTGCAATGAGTATAGTTAATGCATGTGAGAGCAAAAAAAATTAAAAAAAAAAAAAATCTTTAGTTGTGAGACATACGCAATAGGTTTGAACTTTAATATATTATTCATCTTTTCTTTAATAAAATAGTCCATATATTTTATTCTAAAACCGTGCAACGCATGAAATTTCAACTAATATACTAGTAAAGTAGCAAGGACAATGCCTTAGGAAGGGGAAAAAAAGTACGAATAATGCATGTGTCCTAATCTTTGTTAAATGATATTCAAATTTAATATCCCGATAACATAAGTAACAATAATAAGTTAATTATTAATTAATTAATTAATCATAAAAAATAATAAGTTAATTATTACCTAAAAAAATCAGATAAATGAAAAAAAAAAAGAAAAAAGAGTACGAATAATTATTCTCAAAAAAACGTCTTATATATTTTTGCTATTTGCACAAGAGAACCTATATCATTGTTGACATTGAGAAATTAATTACAATCAGCCTACAAACATGCCTAATAATTAAATGCACTATTTTATGAACATGTCCAAAAAAAAAATTACTAAAAAGGAAAAATTTTGAGGCCATCAAGCGTTACATATATGCACCAAAAATTTTTAGACTTACAAGACTAAATTATAACTAATTTAATGTATATAATTCAAATATTCGAATCCTCTAAAAATGTAGGTTCATCTTTTCCAAAACATGTATTGATTCAAAAAATGAAGCCCTCAACGTAAGAAAACGAGAAAATAGATTTTATAGAAACTTATAAGAGACTAGGACTCTGAAAAGGAAAAATGTTGGGGTTTAATTGGCAGTAAAGGTTAAAGTTTAAACTCTACTAAAATTTTCAAAGTAATTAGCTAACTACTAATATAATATCAAGAGTATTAATAAAATATTTTTATTTATATACATATAATTAATAAATACTATTTTGAATACATTCTTTCATTAATAGTGAAATCTCTGCAACTCTGTAGACATAGACAAATTGCCAAATCATGTAAATACTGTCTTGTGCGTGTGATTATTTTTTCTTTGGCGTGTGTTTTTTTTTCTATTTTGTTTCTCACAGATCTGAGAATTTCGTACTAATTCCCTACATATATAAAGTATAAAAGAATGTGAAAAAAAAGAGATAAAAATGTTTATTTATAATCTAAACATGAAAAAAACTTATTTCATATAAATCTTTTATATGGTCTCAAAGAGCAAAATCAATTTTCAATCTAACATAATTAATTTCATTTAATTTGACAAATAAAATATTTTCACGATTCCTAACTCTTCTTCTATAGTAGAGAGTTGTGCGTCAGGTACGAGACATTTAGCACACCTCATGGCTCTCTCGTTATCCAAAGAGGAACAAGAGGAGCTATCTCGGAGCAAGAAAAAAGTTAAGGACGGTAGGTATGCAGATTTTCGGGATGGGCAGGAGTCCGATCCTCCATCCCCAAACCGAGGGGCAGGAGCAGGATTTCAGAGTATGTCCTTTATGGACAAGCTCATAGGTGAGATTCCAGGTGCCTACATTCAAGCTTTCAACTTTGGGGAAGCAATGGAAGATGGTGCTGAGTCGGATGAGGAAGTAGAGAACCTTAGGCGCGGTCTAGTTGCTGTGAAGTTCTCTAGTGATTTTAAGCAACTCATACGAGGCCCTTGGGCTCGAGCTCTTATTGTAAAGGTTTACGGGAGATCAGTGGGTTTTAACTTCCTTCAAAGCAAGCTTTTGGCTCTGTGGAGACCAGCGGGCAGACTGGATTGTGTTAATCTGGGGAATGGTTTTGTTCTCACTAGGCTCTCTTTGAAGGAAGACTTTGAAAATATTCTAAAAAAGGGTCCTTGGTTTATCGGTGGGCATTTTCTGTCTCTTAGACCATGGGAACCAGATTTTAGACCGTCGTCGGCAAATATTTCTTCAGTTGCAGTCTGGGTGAGGCTCAATGAATTGCCGATTGAGTATTATAATGCAGAGGCACTTAAACATATAGGTAATGCAATTGGTAATGTGCTTCGGGTGGACACTTTCACAGCGTCGGAAAGCAGGGGTAGATTTGCTAGATTGTGTATCCAGATTGATGTTGATAAACCGTTGGTCACCGCCATTCTTATTGGAAAAAGTGAACAATCAGTAGCCTATGAGGGGATACAAAATCTGTGTTTTGAGTGTGGGAGGCTGGGGCATAAGCGTGAAGCTTGTCCGTATTTTGTCCGGCAAAACTCGCCGATGAGGGAATCGGAGGTGGAGGTAGAAGACAAGGGGAATGATCAGTCATGCAGTATGCATGATCAGGAGCAAGCAAATGCAGAGGTGGGACCAGATGATGCGGTTCAGGAGATCGTGCAAAAGGACGAGCTTCAAGATGTGCATGAGGGTACGTATGGCCCCTGGGTTGTGGTAGGCCACAGGAAGAATGAGACAAGAGCTCGCAGGAGTGGTGGGACCTCTGTGGGACAGCCTAACGTCCAAGCAGTTCGTGGTATTGGAAGGAATGTTTGGGTGTCTAAAGATAGTGCTGGGCCTTCTAGAGAAACAAAAAGGAAGCTCTCCCCCTCCAGGATCATTGATAGGGCCCAGTTTGCAAGTGCTTTACAAGGTATTACAAAAGCGCCCGTGGGACGGGCCCAGCCCCCTTCAAGCCAAAACTTAAGCCCACTGAGCTTGGGTCAGGTGGGAAAGAGGCCCTCGCTGGATAAAATCCATGAAAAGGCCATCCGAAGCACTTCAGTGAAGGGCAAAAAGGCCATTGCCCGTGCTAGGGATCCCAAGGTTCAGCTAAAGAGTGCCACTGATCCTAATCAAGCAAAAAACGTCTCCTTTCTTCAAAGAGAAAATGGTCCTCCTCGTGCTAATCTTCCCTCGAAGGCGTGTAATGGGTCTTCAAATCCAAAGAGCATGCTCGATTTTCAGTTCGGGTCTTCCAGTGGGAAAGATGAGAACTTCCAATTTGGAGGATGTAGTGGTGAAGTGGCTGGGTCTAGCGCAAGTCGAGGTGCGTGCAAGTCCGATACTTACCAAGGGAAGTTACTTCGCCAGCATGAGGGTGAGTGTAAGGGCAGTTTGGAGGGAGAAACCTTTAGTAGAGGTGCCGATTCGGATGGGGATGGAGGTAATGATCCAAGCGATTCATCGGTTAGCGGCCTCCAATTTTTAGATGGGGATTCTCAATTATCGCCTAACTCGTTTCTCGGGGAAAGGTCTTTTGTTGGAATTGTGGAGGTGGATGGAATGGAGCTGGAAGGAGGAAGCAATGCCTCACCCTCCAGTTGATGTTTGTTCTCTTCCCTTTCTTATCCGTGTGATGAAGATAATTATTTGGAATAGTAGGGGCGCTCTGAAGCCCAATTTTCAGAATCATGTGAGGGAGCTGGTGCGTGTTCATGATCCAGCCGTGTTTGTGGTTATGGAAACTCGTCTCGGAGGGGAGAGAGCTAAGAATATTACGGACCGTCTGCCGTTTGATGGAGCAATTCATGTGGATACGGTTGGGTATTCTGGGGGATTATGGTTGATGTGGAATGCTGATCAGGTGGAGGTTGCTCCTTTGGCCAAGACTGAGCAAGAGATCCATGTCACGGTTAAGGTTCGAGCTTCTAACCTTTCCTGGTTATTTTCAGCTATATATGCTAGTCCTAGATTTGCTGAGAGAAAAATCTTATGGAATAATTTGATGAACATTGCGGAGTTGCATAGCATGCCCTGGGTTATTGCAGGGGACTTTAACGAACCCCTCAATAGTGCGGATAAGCTGGGTGGCAGAGAGGTGAGCATCAGTAGGTCTCTCCTTTTGAAAGAATGCTTAGACAAATGTAATATGGTGGATTTGGGTTTTTCGGGTTCTAGATTCACGTGGACTAATAAGAGAGACGCTCATGTGTTCATCCAGGAAAGAATTGATAGATACTTTGTCAGCTCAGATTGGTGTACCATGTACCCTGAAGCCAGAGTGACTCACCTGACTAGGTGTCATTCCGATCATAGTCCAGTTCTTCTTGATACAAGTCCTACTTCCTGGGCAAGGCAGAACAAGCCCTTCAGGTTCCAAAGTTTCTGGCTATCGGATCCTTCTTTTCCCCAAGTTGTCCAGAATGCTTGGGCAGGGGCCCCTAGTCTCCAGGGAGCCATCAATAAGTTCTCTCATGTGGCCTCAGAATGGAATAAGGATCACTTCGGCAACATTTTTGAGAAGAAGAAAAGAATTATGGCAAGATTAGGAGGAATCCAGAGAGATTTAGCTGATTGTCCTTCGGTTTCTCTGGTGGAGTTGGAGAGGAAGCTTCAGGCAGAATTATGTAGCATTCTGGACCAAGAGGAAGAATTATGGGCGCTCAAATCCAAAGTCAACTGGATGTTGCTGGGAGATAGGAATACATCCTTCTACCATATTTCAACGCTGGTTAGAAGGAAGAGGAATTCCATTACAGCTATTATGTCCAATACCGGGGAGTGGGTGCATGATGAAGTGGCAGTTAAGGAGGTTATTCGAAATGGTTTTTCTGATTTATATACCACTTCCCATAGCTGTTCTAGCCTTATGGTGCCGGCTGGCTCTGCCTGGCAAGCCCAGTTATCCAATGAAGAGCGGGAAAGTATTGATAGAGATGTCTCTGAGGAGGAGATAAAGGCGGGTTTATGGTCTCTTAAAGCCTTCAAAGCCCCTGGCCCTGATGGGCTCCATGCAGGCTTTTTTCAACGCTTCTGGCTTATAGTTGGCAACTTAGTGTTGGAAGAGGTCAAGAAGATATATGCTTCTAAGGAAGTCCCTGAGGAGTTAAATAGGACATCCATCACGCTTATCCCAAAAATTCCTGGCCCGGAAACGCTTAGTAATTACCGCCCTATAAGTTTGTGTAACACAGTGTACAAGATTGTATCCAAAATCTTGGTTGCCCGCCTTAGGCCTCTTCTTGGTAATCTCATATCTCCCTATCAATCAGCTTTTGTGCCTGGAAGAAGAGGGACGGATAATGCCATCGTTGTTCAAGAGCTGGTTCACACTATCAGTAGGAAGAAGGGAAGGATTGGCTTTATGGCAATTAAAATCGACCTGGAAAAAGCTTATGATAAGCTTGAGTGGAGCTTTATTAGAGAAATGTTAATCAGGGTTAACCTTCCTCATAATCTTATAAAGTTGATGATGAGTTGTGTGTCGACTGTTTCCACATCCATTGTGGTGAATGGGGGAGCTCTAGATCAGATTTTGCCTTCGAGGGGCCTTAGACAAGGTGATCCTCTTTCCCCATATATATTCATCCTTTGTATGGATTTCCTTAGTCAACTCATTGAAGAAAAATGTAGCACAAAGAGTTGGAAGCCGGTTAAGGCATCAAAGAGTGGCATGGCTTTCTCTCATCTGTTCTTTGCGGATGATTTGGTGCTTTTTGCCAAAGCGGATCAGGAGAATTGTTCTGTTATAAGGGAGGTGCTTGATATGTTTTGTAGTAGATCGGGTCAGGTTGTCAGTGGGGCCAAATCTAGGGTCTATTTTTCCCCAAATGTTGATAGGGATAGGAGGGAAGAGTTATGTGATATTTTGGGTTTCCAATCGATGCCTAATCTAGGGAAGTACCTCGGTATTCCCCTCAAGCATCCTGGGTCCTTTTCTCAGGACTTCAATTTTGTTCTTGAGCGAGTTAAACAGAAGTTGGCTGGTTGGAAGGCGAATTTGCTGTCATTGGCGGGTAGAGCAATTCTTGTTAAGCAGGTGTCGGCTACCATTCTGAACTATGTAATGCAATGTGCTCAGCTTCCTAACAAGATCATTGAAGGTATCGATCGAGTTAATAGGAATTTCTTATGGGGCTCTACTGACTCGGTGAAACGAATGCATTGGGTGGGTTGGAGTAAAGTTACTAATCCAAAGGAAGAAGGAGGTTTGGGTATCCAATCTGCCAAGGGAAGGAATTTGGCTCTTCTAGCTAAGTTAAATTGGAGATTCCAAACAGAAGGGGAGTCTTTATGGGTTAAAGTGCTGAAAGGAAAATACTGCAGTACTCGGAGATTGACCTCTAGAAATAGGGATAAACTCCCGTGCTCGAGGGTCTGGTCAGCTATGAAAAAGGGGACAGAGATCCTCCAGAAGGGGGTTAGGTGGACTTGCGGTAGGGAGAGTAATCTTAACTTTTGGGTTGACAACTGGTCAAACCTTGGTGCCTTACGGCAGATAATTCATGGCCCCATTCCTAGTGATCTGACGAATTTGAAGGTTAAAGATGTTGTTTCTGCGAATGGGTGGGATTGGCCTATTACTTCTTTTGAGTTCCCAGATTCAGTTAAGCAGGTCCTTCAAGCCATTCCGTTTGCTATGGCTTCCCGTGGAGAGGATAAGTTGACTTGGAAGGAGTCGAATAATGGCATGTTTAATCTTGGCTCAGCATACAAGATAGCTACTGACCAGGTTAATCTTAATTCCTTTAAAGGTATGTGGATTTGGAAGGCTAAGGTGTTACCCAGGATCCAATCCTTTGTGTGGCTGTGTTATCATGAAAGCATTGGAGTGAAAGAGTGTCTCAACCGTAGAGGTATGCTACTTGATTCCCACTGCCCTCTCTGTCATTCAGCTAGTGAATCTATTCTTCACGCTCTTCGTGACTGTATTGTGGTTAAACATATATGGAACCAGCTGGGTGAGAATCGGGTTAATGGGTCCTTCTTTTGCAGCAACCTCCAAGAGTGGTTGGAGGAGAATGGCACCAAGCAACAGGTCATTGGTTGTCATGCTATTCCATGGTGTACAATGTTTCTCTTTGCTTTATGGCTTATTTGGAAACATAGAAACCAGGTTGTGTTCAAGGAGCAAAGGCCGAATCATAACTTAGCTAAGGAAATTTCTCGTAGGGCAGTAGAATATAATTTCTTTACTGGCCCTCATAAGGAAGTCACCACTAGAATATATAAACCTGTCCGTTGGTTTAAGCCAGCTAATGGGTGGGTAAAGTTGAACACAGATGGTTCCTCTCTTGGTAATCCGGGCCGAGCAGGGGGAGGGGGCTTAATCCGAGATGAAGAAGGAAACTGGATAGTGGGCTTTGCGCGCAACATTGGCTTGACTACCAGCTTTCTTGCTGAACTTTGGGCTCTTCGTGATGGGCTGAATTTGTGTCTCAGTTACAATTTTGATGCAGTAGAAGTAGAGATAGATGCTAAAGCTATTGTGGATGCTATTTCCAACCCAAGTTACTCGAATGTTTTTGTTTCCCCTCTCATGGATGATTGCAGGCTCTTGGTGTCTCGGATCCCCCAGTTTCGCCTTAGGCATTGCTATCGTGAAGCCAACAGGTGCGCTGATGGCCTTGCTCGTTTAGGTGGTCTCCAAGCCACGGAATTTGTTATGTTCATGTGTCCGCCTGTGGACTTAGTTAATCTGTTAGATGCTGACTTTAAAGGGTTGTACCTGAACAGGCTTTGTCCTGAGTTGTTTTGTTCTTCTTAGTTTTATTATATTCCACCTTACCAAAAAAAAAAGAGTTGTGCGTCAGGTACTTGATTTAACTCATTCGCTTTTTTGACAAACAGTACACAATTTGCAATTTTTATTGTCTCATCAGCTTGCATTTCAAGCTTGTATTTGAAATATTATTAATTCCACTTAAATCAATTAGTGTTTTTTAAGTAATATTTAAACTTGAGAAATATTAAATAAATAGAGTTATTTACTTAATTAAATCATTATATATAATGATATATATAATTAAATTCATATTTTAATTTCTCAAAAAAAAATTCATATTTTAAGATCACTATCACATTTATATTTTAAAAGAAAATGGTAATGATTAATACCTTGATGCTACCATTTAGAGCCTCATCTTTCTCAATTGAGATTGAGCAATGCACCCGAAAACCCCTGAAATACTCACTATGGAGAACCCATCAAAACCCTTAAAAATATAAAGGATAATAATTATATACTATACTATATAATAAAATCTTGACTTAGAAGCCGTGATTGAGTCAAGTGACTTCATGAAATTATAAAAAAAATTTCTAAACTATGGTTGCACTAAGTAGCTTCACCAAATTACATCAATATTTTGAATAAAAATATTTTTTTAGATAGAGACAACAACTTATTTGTTTTTATTAATTTATTTAGATAAAATAATAATAAGTGTTTTAACAAAAACATGCAACATGCTTCTAAGTTTCAATTGATATAAACAACTTATTTACTCTTATAAATTTCTTTAGATAAAGTAAAAAGGCCTATACCAAAAACCGATTGGTATCTTGATCTGAATATAAAGAGTTATCATCATGAACGGATGCTATATGTTAAAACTCTCTAGTGTATATATATATATATATATATATATATATATATATATATATATATAAAGTAAGAGAGAAATGTTAATGAATGCCCTAGGGGCATTGGTTTAAAAACTACATTTAAAAATGTTTTTATGGGAAAATGATAAAGCAATTAATGTTGCTAACAACTTTTTATATTTCCCATAAAAATTGTGTTAAAACTTTCTTAATATGATTTATTAACAATTGCCCTAAAGACACCCGTTAACCATGGTTTTAAAAACCGAACCGGTCATCGAACCGTTTTTTTTCCAATTTCCAGTTCAACCTTGGTTTTTGACCGGTTTTTGGCCGGTTTTCCAGTTGTTGACCGGTTTTAGGGCTTTTAACCGGACCGGACTAGCTCCTGGTTCCCGGTTGAACCGGTCGGACCGGCTGATCCGGTCCGGCTTTTAAAACAGTGCCGTTAACATGACTCAAAGCAAAAATAAGTGTTTTAACAAAACATGCAACATACATTTTAAATAAAATAATAATAAGTGTTTTTATAATAAGATTTGAGCTTAGAAGTCGTGGTTGCGTCAAGGCTTCACTAAATTGCAACAATTTTTCTAAGTTGTGGTTACAACAAATGGCTTCACCAAATTACGACAATATTTTGGATAAAAACAACTTATGTGTTTTTATCAATTTCTTTAGATAAAATTACAAGAAGGGTTTAACAAAACATGCAACATGCATCTATGTTTCAGTTGATAGAGACAACAACTTATTTGTTCTTATTAATTTCCTTAGATAAATTAATAATAAATGTTTTAACAAAACATGCAACATGCATTTTAGATAAAATAACAATAAGCGTTTTAACAAAACATACAACATGCATTTTAGATAAAATAACAACAAGTATTTTAACAAAACATGCAATATGCATTTAAGTTTTAGTTGATATAGACAATAACTTATTTGTTCTTGTCAATTTTTTTAGATAAAGTAATAATAAGTCTTTTAACAAAACATGAAACATGCATATAAGGTTGTGTTTGGCTCAATGTAAAATGATTTCAGAGTGTAAAATATTTTCAGAAATGAAAATATTTTCAAGTGTTTGGTCGCATCACAAAAAATGCTTTGAAAAATATTTTAAGGTGTTTGGTTGTGTTCCTAAAAATCCTTTAGAAAACACATTCTCTCACATTTTCTCAGCTTCCAAACAAATATTATAATAGGAAATCCAAATATATAAACCAAATCAACAAAGAACATAACAACAAAAAAAAAAAAAAATTCAATCTTTCTAAAAAATAAGCACCGATCGTAAGAGAGGGAGAGGGAGAGATGGATTGAGAGAAAGAGAGATGTAAA
Organism: Quercus glauca; assembly: GCA_023736055.1. Lineage (NCBI taxonomy): Eukaryota > Viridiplantae > Streptophyta > Magnoliopsida > Fagales > Fagaceae > Quercus > Quercus glauca. The sequence goes on from CM043326.1 coordinate 6,040,674, forward strand.
GGACCACTGATCGGTGGGTGGGTCTGAAGGAGGCAAGATCGGCGAGTGGATTTGACGGCGATGAGATTGGCGGGTGGGTCTAAAGGAGGCGACGGCGACAGCGACAAGATCGGTTTGTAGATCGGATATTGTGTTAGATTTTTTGGCATTTGTTCATTAGAGAGAACGAGAGAGGAAGAGAGAAGAAAAACGGCTTCCTTAACCAGCAGTGTAGATTTATAGTGACGATGACGACAGTCCGATGAGGTTGATGCTTGAACCTGCGGTGTGATTGGACCGGCGAAGGTAGGTTGGGTTATCTTTTTCACTTTCCGTTCTAGCTCTCTCTCTCTCTCTCTCTGTCTTTCTCTCTCTCTCTCTCTTCAGGTGTGTGAGTCCGGAAAATGAATTAAAGGTAAAACTAATGTGTAAAATATTTTATAGGTCAAGAGGCCTTATTTTACGGTCAAATGAAAAGATTTTCAGTTTGACCATATTTTGTATGTGCAACCAAACACGCATAAGGTGTAAAATATTTTTCCAAATCCATTTACACCTGAAACAAACACAGCCAAAGTTTCAATTGATAGAGACAACAACTTATTTGTTTTTATCAATTTTTTAAAATAAAGTAACGATAAGTGTTTTAACAAAACATGCAACATACATATAATGCTTCATTTGTTTTGAAGTAAAACATTTTAAAACATAAAATATTTTACATGTAAAACATCTTCAGGTGTTTGGTATGATAAGTAAAAATTTTCAAGCAAACCACCAAAACCAATGGCTCAACACCAAAGCCGGCTATGCTAGAGGTCCAGTGACTGAACCGCTTGAACTTGTAGCAAGAGCGGTTGCTTCGGTGATCGAACTGTCGACATCAATCGTTGATGCAACGTCTCTAGCCATTGAACCATTGGCACCGATCTCTAGTGCGTAGTCACCATACACCGAATAGCGGGCACTGGTTGCAGAGCAGAGTAACCAAACCAATGACATCAACCACCAGAGCAAAGTTACCGGCCATCGAACTGGTAACCTAGTGACCAAATGGGGAAGGGGAAGCAATTGTATATTTTTGGAAAATGTTTTACCAATTTTTCAAAGGTAAAACATTTTATAATTTTTTATAAAAGATTTTACGGTCAACGAAAAATATTTTACAAATTTGACTATAGTTTACCTACAAACAAACACCTGAAAAATGGGAAAACATTTTTGAAAAATATTTTACTTAAAAAAAAAATGAAATTTAAGTTTCAGAAATTTAAATCCTACTCAAAATAAAAATCTATTATCAAAATTTAAAAATGTATATATATTCACCAATGGTTTTTCTGTAAAATCCCTCTTATACCCCATGTTTTTTTTTTTTTTCAAGGTGCAACTTATGCATATGTATTTGTATTGGAAGGATATACATGTTGTATAGATTCATAGGAATTGATAAATTTACATGATACTGTCTCTCTCTCTCTCTAGAACAATTTTTTTCCTAATAAATAACTACTCTCATTAATTATTAAATTTATTTTTATTAATTGTTAGAATATATTTCCTCAAATTAAGGGATAAAATTAACAATAGTTTAATTTACGTAAAACTTTATCATTTTTTCCTCAAAAACAAACTTTATCATTTAAATTTTATTCAAACTAAAAGTCTATTATAATTTTTTTTTTTAACTTCCTTCCCTAGATACTAATAAAAATAAATAAATTCTAAACTGAAATTCGGAACCCCACACAACCCCCCATGCTTTTCTTCCCCTCAAGTTGCATCTTGCGTTTATTAATTATTTTAAGATTTAATTTTATTAATTGTTAGAAAATATTTCCTCGAATCAAGGGATAGGATTTAATTATAATTTAATTTAGCTAAAAATTTATCATCTAAGTTTTAGAAATTTAAATCCTACTCCAAACTAGAAATCTATTATCAAAATTTCAAAACTTATATATATTTACCAATAGTTTTTCCATAGAATCCCTCTTGCATGCACCTCACGTTTTGTTTTTTTTTTTTTTAGTTGCAACTTATGCATATGTATTTGTATATAATAGTTTTGATTAAATATATTTATCTTATTTATTATTATTTGTTTCTAAATTTGCATGTATGGATATCAATATCATATGTATATCAAATACATATGCATATATGTTCAGTTTACTACTTGAGTGTATATTACACAAAAGTGTAGGTACAGTAGGAAAATTTTGTACATTTGGCAATTCTCTTAGGTAAATTTTTTATTATTTTTAAACTCTCAACTTTTGAACTATTTTCTGTGCTTTAGGTTTTGGTTATTCTATGTGTTTAGTTTGTAAGTGTTTTGATTTTTTCAATTAACTATCACCACGAAAAATATGGTTAAAAACATATCTTTCATGTGTTGTTGTGTAATATGATTCCAGGTTACTTTTACTTATTGATTGTTAAGACTTTATTAATGTTTATCTATTTTTTATTATTTAAAATTCTGTTTGTGCTTTGTGTTAATTTCTTAGTATGCGAAATACCTCCGATATCCTTTAAGATCATATATTTAAAGTTCCTATGAACTTTTTCATTATTATATTTCTTTGAAAGTCTAACTAAATCAATTTAAAATTCCTCCTATACCCTTTTAGATCATAGATAATATGGCTAGATTAGATTCATCGGTCCAAATTCCTACGTAAATCTATCTTTACTTAACTTATTTTTTATTTTTTTTTATAAAAATTTTGGAAATTTGGATTGTTTTTCCTTAATGAATTGGGATCTTGTTTTAATTATTAAATTTATTATTTGTTCATGTGTAATATTAATATATGTTCTTAAAGGCTAAAGCACAATATAATCAGAGACGCTACTCATGTTGTATAAGTTAGGGTGTTAACCATTTGAATAAAATCAACACTTTTTTAGGTGTACGAATACAATTGATTTTTTAATCTTAAGTTTGGAATAGGGGTGGCTCTAGGGCCAGCCAGGGGGTTCAAATGAACGCCCTAACTTGGGAAAAAAAGAAATTTTATATAAACTCTTTTATTTTTTATTTTTTTTACCACTAAATAAAATTTTGAACACCCTAAGCATAAATTTTACTTAAACTTAGCTGAAATAAGCTTGAATATGCTTAATTTAGTGCTAGTTTCACAATATTTTCACAATAATTTTATAATAAATGTTACGTTGTAACTGGTTTTTATTACAATTGATGTCACTTTTTTACATATTTTTAACAACTTTTCACCTAAATTTTGTTGTAAAAATGTTGTGTCAATAGCACAACTCTTAAAATTGCTCATTCATTTCAAAATAAATAAATAAACCTTATCTTCAAACTCTAGCATATTTTACTATTAACGGCGAAATGAAACTATTTTTCTTTGCATTTTTTCTTCTTCATTAGCAAAAAATTACACCACTTTTAGCAACAAATAAAAAATTTACACCACCTCTACAACAAACTGATCTATATCTACATTTGTGATTCTTTCTTCATTCTCTCTATTTCTCTTTCTTCCTTCTATATATTTTTTCCTGTTTAATTAAGTAGTTTGACAAGTACTTTGTAGATTTCCAAGTCCAAGAAGTCTTTTAGTGCTTGCTCCAATTCCAAGAAAATGGCCATGTGTATGGTTAAAAAGTCATACACTTCAAAAGCAAAAAATTATATTAATTACAATTTTTTTTCTCAGTTTTACATTTACTCTCAGACCAAATTTTATGTGTGTTGCTATTTTTCTTTATCATATATTTTTATTTAATTGATAGTAGATATATATATATATATATATATATATATATATATAATTTATTATTAATTTGACAAAAAATGTAGAATTAGTTATTTAATTTTATTTATTTATGCATTCAATGGTTGTTGTCTTAACGATCTTTAAATTATTAATAATTTTTTTAGACTATTGTACAATATAGTTGTATTGTATACTAAATTGTGTTAATAATACTATGTTAGATTATTGTATATAAAAAAAAAAATTATTTATTTTTTACTCCTCCCACAACAAATTCCTAGCTCCAACACTATTGACCCCCAAGAAAAAAATCCTAAAGCCACCACTGCTTAATAATATCTTAATTCATCGATTCTTTAAAAAAATAAAATAAATAAAATCTTAATTCATCGAAAATAAAATTGATAAGGGCACTTCTTTTCGGTTGGGTGTTAGAATATTTTATTCTGAAGTTAGTACTTAATATTAATACTATTTTTTTCTCTCAAAACCATATCATATACTATATAATAAAAATTGAGCTTAAAAATTATAGCTGCACAAAGTGGTTGCACAAAATGACTAAGTTAGAGTTTAGAAGTTGTGATTGCATCAAGTGGCGGCACGAAATTTCAACGTAGTGTTAGATAAAAACAACTTTTCAAATAAAAACAACTTATTTATCCTTATCAACTACTATTTTATTGTTTTTCTATTGATAACATGTTATTGCAAGGCCAACCAATCCTACCTTTCTAAAGTGAAGAAAATAAAACGTTTATAAGTTAAGAAAAGAAACCAATTATAAAAAAATTAGAATAAAAGTTAGGCTTAAAAGTTGTGGTTATGCCAAGTGGTGGTACCAAATTGCAACAAATTTTTAGATAAAAACAATAAATTTTTAGATAAAAATAACTACTTTTTAGATAAAAACAACTTATTTGTTCTTATCAACTACTACTATATCGTTTTTTTTCATTGACAACGTGTTATTGCAAGGCCAACCAATCCTACCTCTCCAAAGTTAAGGAAAAAAAAAATGTCCATAAATAAATATAAATTAATAAAATAAAAATTGGGCTTAGAACTAGGAAGAGTTAGACACGTTGAGTTGGAGAGTTATATTTATGTTATTATTACTGAGATAAAACCCAATCTTCATTGTGAATGAGTTAACTATAATAGCATTTCCTAATTAGCATAGATGGTAGTTTCAGTTGCATACAAATAGTTCTCATTTGAATTGACTGCTTTCGATACTTTTTGGTATCTTCTGGCTATTATTAAACTTCAATTTTCCATTTATCTTCTTTCTAACTAGTGAAAGTCTCGTGAATTGTATGACTTTAGTCATGAATTTATTTTTTTGAGAAATAATAATTAAATGAGTTATTATTATATAATTTTAGAACTTGTTTTTAACTAAATGAATGATTATTATTATATAAAATGCATAATTTTGTACATTTGTCCTTATATATAATATCTCTAATAAAAATGATCAATAAAAACTTTTCTGATTGTTTTTTTTTTTTTAATAGTTTCTTATTTATTAATAAGGAGGGTGATTTGAACTCAAGCAGTTAAATTTTTTCTAATACTTGCATAAATAAAGTTATCCTAAAATAATTAATTCCAAACCAGGGGCGGCTCTAGGGCCAGCCCAGGGGGTTCAAATGAACCCCCTGACTTGGGCAAAAAAGAAATTTTATATAAAATCTTTTTATTTTTTATTTTTTTGTTTTTTTGTTTTGACCACTAAATAAAATTTTGAACACCCTAAGCATAAATTTTACTTAAACTTAGCTTAAATAAGCTTGAATATGCTTAATTTAGTGCTAGTTTCACAATATTTTCACAATAATTTTATAATAAATGTTACATTGTAACTGGTTTTATTACAATTGACGTCAATTTTTTCCATATTTTTAACAACTTTTTACCTAAATTTTGTTATGAAAATGTTGTGTCAGTAGCACAACTCTTAAAATTGCTCATTCGTTTCAAAATAAATAAATAAATAAATAAACTTTGTAGAGTAACCATTGTACTAAGGATGTGCGGTGGTCTCTAAAATTCTCTTGCCAATCCACATCAAGACAAAATTTATAAAAATAAAATAAAAATTTAATACACAATAAGTCGCTTTTAGAGAAAAACCCTTCAAATGGACATGCTCGGTATAAAGAAAACTTGTAAGTGGACCTGCTATTACACAGTTGTCATTTTCGTTGGCTTAATAACGAAAATGACAACTGTGTAATAGCAGGTCCACTTACAAATTTTCTTTATACCGAGCATGTCCATTTGAAGGGTTTTTCTCTAAAAGCGGCTTATTGTGTATTAATTTTTTTTTTTTTTTTTAATTTTGTCTTGATGTGAATTGGTAAGAGAATTTCAGAGACCAACGCACACCTTTGGTGCGATGGTTACTCTACAAGTATAAGTGCTTGTGGGATGTGGAATGTGGGGAATAAGGGCCGGGGGTTCAAGTCTCTAGGAAGGAGTTTTACATACATATATACTTAGATTAGGTTAGAGTAGAATTCTATCTTGTAAAAAAAAAAAAAAAAATTTCAGTGACAATCTATTTACTATTATATAGATCCGCTTATGATCCATGCAAATCTCATTAGGATCAGCCTGAATAAAATTCCAAATATAGGTTGAATTAATGAGATAAGTAAATAAATAAATCATGCTAAAAAAATAAAAAAACTAAAAGCTTTTAAGCTCTTTTTCTCGGTCATTACTTAATTTAGTTTTTGGATCCTTTGATTTAGGGGATTGCCCTGATGATTTTGTTAACATAATTATGGAGGAGGTTGGCCATTTTGTGTAAGGCTGTGCCTTTGTTGTTTGTCTCGAAGTATATAGTACAGTAGTGTATTTCCTCTTATATTTACGGTGAATCTCACCATTTCATTATAAATGAAGAAAAAACATCATTTATCGTGCTCCAAACAAACCTAAAAATTACACAGATTTTGTCTTTTCAGCTTTAATAAAGTTTTTTAAGAGTTACTTTGTACATATGTTTAAATACATATTTTTAATTTTTAAATAATATTATATGTATTTTTATATATTTTTTATTTATATATATTTAAAAAAAATTAAAATCTGTTATTTAAACACCTGCCAAACCGCTTCTGACAGGCAAAAAAAATAAAAGCTTTTAAGCTCAGAAAAGAAATACAGGTGACAAGTGAGAGAAACCTAACAACTGTTGCAACTCAGGTCAATGTTTTCCAATACAAAAGGAAGAGTTGTACAAACTACGAAGAACAGGTTCTCAAAAGAGAAAAAAGAAAACGTCAAAAACCTACAAAGCACAAGTTCCAGTTCCAGTTTCAACAGGCAATTAGCAATGACCAAACCAGATATGGATCCTGAAATATGGAGCCGAATGCCTGAAGAACTTCTCGAGAAAATCCTATCTCTTCTTCCTCTAAAGGCCTTCTTGAATCTGAGATCAACCTGTAAGAATTTCAAGTCCCTTATATTCTCTCCATCTTTTATATCTAGACACTCTTCTGGTTCTTCTTTGCCTTTTTCTTCGTTTCTTTTGCTGTCTCATCCTCAGTGTTACAATCAATTCCCTTTGTATGACTCTGGCCTTGGAGCCTGGCGCAGCGTAGCTCTTTCCCACTCTGATTTGCTACCAGCAGCATCTACAGCACCTTTCTCTCTTCTCTCAACCTCCAATGGACTATTTTGTTTCTCTCTTCCCAGCTCGTCTTCTTTTCTTGTGTGCAATCTTTTGGCTAGGACCTCAAGAATCATCAAGTTCCCAGCTTTCCCTTTTGCTTTTGAGCTTCTCACTTTGGTTTCCACGCCTGTTGGGTACAAATTATTCATGCTCTCAACTGGGTCCTCTTCGAATTTTTCTGCTTTTGTTTATGACTCAAATGATCCGTCTTGGAGAAAATTCGATGGCTTTGATCCGATTCTGAGTGATAATTATCACCAGGAGGGTGTTTTCTTTAATGGGTGTTTGTACTTTTCGACCCCAGAGCCATTTTCAGTGGTGAGTTTTGATTTGGAGAGTGGGAAGTGGGAGACGCTTAATAGTGAATTGCCTGGGGATCTCACTTTTGTGAGGTTGGTTTGTGGTGAAGGGAAATTGTATTTGATTGGTGGAGTCGGGAGCAATGGGATCTCGAGGGCTATCAAGATGTGGGAATTGGACCAAGCAAGGAATTGGGTTGAAGTGGAGAATTTGCCAGAGATGATCTGTAGGAAATTCTTGTCTGTTTGTTACCATAATTATGAGCATGTTTATTGCTTTTGGCATCAGGGGATGATCTGTGTTTGTTGCAATACATGGCCTGAGATTTTGTATTACAAAATGTCAAGGAGGACTTGGCATTGGCTGCCTAAATGCCCTTCTTTGCCTGTCAAATGTAATTGTGGCTTCAGGTGGTTTTCTTTTGTTCCAGCATTGTATGCTCCAGTTTAACAGTCATTTTCTCCTTGTCTTTTGCTTTCACTTCTGTATTTTATTTGATGGTTTTCACTTTTGTTTATATAATAAAGTGTGATAGATATGTCATTTGTTAATAGAGCTTTGTTTCAGATTGGATTCTGTTTTACAGAAATCAGTTTTTTATGATTCTAGACTATTTTTTTGGTTACTGGAATTGGGATTTCAGGCCTACCCAAAAAAAAAAAAAAAAAAAAAAAACTAACCATAAAACAAGAATAAAATTTAGTTACAATTCCTTGAGAAAGACAATATATTTTTGTGTTGCATAGGTTAATGCAACTATGATTGAATTTAACCGGAGAATTTGAGCATTCGCATCCGGTTGTTAATATTTTTTTTTTTTGGTTAAAAGGGAATTTTATTAAACAAAAGAAGCCAGAGCTAGTTTAGTACAGCAGCCACGTTGGCATTTACAAGTTTACAGACATACAGACCATTACAGTCCATGGCTAGCATAGCCTCAAAATCAGAAGAGGGGGGAGAACATCCGGTTGTTAATAAATTTGTCACCTTACATTCTAAATCAATACTTTATCTATTTTACGATATAATTTCATAAGTCACTAAACATCTCAATTTTTATTTTACTATACAACTCATTAAAATAATATAATTTATTCAATTAAATAATATAAATCTACGGCATCGTGTCATATGTTGTGAGTGAGAGAGAGAGAGAGAGAGAGAGAGAGAATGAGTGTGAGAAGTTAATAAAATAAACAATTTTAAGTTTAGCAACAATGAGCAATAATGTCTAAAAATACAAATTTAATGTAGCTTAACTATTAAATATTTTAGATATAGCAATTGTCAAGGTAAATGCTTGTCTTTTGTGTCTTGGAGGGTAAAATACTAGCAATCTGGGGACCCATTGCTAATGCACCTTAAACACTATTATTTTTTGCTCCTTTTTGTAGTCCATTGTAAATTCTGTATGCAGAATATAAAAATTGTTGTTTAGAGATTGGGGGTGTTTGATTTGTGTTTTCAAACAACCATTTTCAGTTTTTAAATAATATTACACGTATTTTCACACACTTTTTCACCCACACGTATTTTCACAAATGTTTTCAAACAACAATTTTCAGTTTTTAAACATATGTACCAAACGGGCTTATCGATGTCGTTTTTAAGAGAGAAAAACTGTATTGCGCACTCTGTATTTTTCCTTGAGATTAGTAAAATCCTTGCAACTCCGTGAGCGTAGGCAAATTACCGAACTATGTAAATATTGTCTTGCGTGTAATTATTTTTTCTTTGGCGTATATTTTTCTCTATTTTTGCATCTCACAGTTCTGAGAATTTCACACATATTCCCATCACTTTCATCCCATTAATTGTTACATGTCATTTCGGATGAAGGCTTATCATCTTAATCTGTTTTCTCCTGCAATAATTATGGCTATTGTCTTTGAATTTGTTCGCATTACCAGTCACGCGGGTGGACTTGGAAACCCGACTATTATTTGCTTTAAGTTCATATATACCGCAACTGATAAATATCTAACAAAATTAGAATTCAAAGTCGAGCATTCTAGAAAAGCAGGCCAACTTTACATGACTATTCCTTTGTTTGCACCATGCCAATAGGCCGTGAAGATAGAAATTTCCAAGCGTCCTTTATTCCAAATCTAGAAAGTTATAAACAGAGGACTTTTCATAGACGTCTTGGCCAATCAGAGACAACTCTGAAGCTTATAGTTGTGGAATATTTTAACTCAGAAAGAAAATCAAAGAAAAACCTGCATTCCACCATCCATTCATTTTGTGCTAAATAATTGAGTGTCCCTCTCACTAGTCATTCATGACTACATTTTCAGCTTGAGCTAGGATAATAATATAACAACAACAAAAAAATATAATAACAACAGCAATAATAGTTAAATGAGAGCTTCCTAAGATCAAACTGACCGGCAAGATAACCCAAGAACTCGACTGGGGCTCTCTGTTTCAACTTTCAATCAATCCAACAACAAACATGAGTAACAAATTTGACTTTTATTCATATTATTACCTCATCATTCTATCTTTAAGCCTTAAGTAAAAGATTTTCCTGTTAATGGTCTTTGAAATTTTTTATTAGGTGATCCCCGCATTAAAGTTCAAAGCATTTTGTTTCCTTTCGGCTAAGCGAGAGATTGACATTTACAAGAGAATTATAGGCCCAAACCGAGAAGGTAACATGCGACATCCCAGTCACTTTTGATGGAATCCAGGCAATTGTTTATTGCATCAACAATTTGATGATAGTAAGAGACGAAGAATCAAATATATTCTTTCACAATAAGTTGAATAAGAACTATTCCAATGCAAGATGACAAGCAAATTCCTCATGAGAGAGAGAGAGAGAGAGAGGGTATGAAAATTGTGACTCAAGCATCTAATTGAGCCATCAAGAAAACAAAAATATCTATAACACTAGTAATTCAATCTTTTCATTCTGAACCACATCAACAAATCATAACTGTACGAAACTAATCAAATTGCAATACCCCTATCTCAAATCAATATATCAGTTCAAGGCTTCAGAGAGAGTGCCAATCCAAACTTGGGGTTTTTCTCTAAGGCTTTGGTGTCAAATGCACCAGAAATTGTTAGGGAGGACTTGCGTGTAAGCTCGTGTCGTAAAAGAGCCCCAAGATTGCCATGGTTGTTGAGCTTTGTCTTCACTACCGTGTGACGATCAACCACATACGAACATCCAACTGTTAAAGTGTTCTCATTAGAGGAGAACCTTCTACTAACCTCTCCCACTACAGCTCCTCCATTTAGCTTTTTTAGATGGTGTAAGTATGACACCCTTAATGAATCTCCTTTGTCCGCCCTGCAAAAAGAAATGAGAGCAGTCATCTACCACACCATAAAACCTGACTGGCTTCCATGTTGTGCTCTAATATATTTTAAATTTAAAATATAAGTACAAATAGTGTTATTTGGTGTCATTACATTTAAGCACATTCTAATGCTACAACATAAATATAGAAAATATCCATAGAAATAGGTCTCGTTAGTCCTATACTATAACCCAAGTTCCCTTCCAAGTAATTTCAACTTCTGGAAGTAATTACAAACCATATTTATGGATCACTTTTAAAAAATGCATCAAGGGTTAAATTGTTAGTGGCAAATTTTCAGTTAATGACCTCACAGAGCGACTTAACAGAACTACACAAACAATGAATCTGGCTCAGTAACACAGGGAACTTACAATATAACTGAAGCTGTGGAATCTGGCTTTGCCAAGCTCACACCAGCATTATACTTTGCAAAGTTGCCAGAAGCTGTCAAGTACCTAGCTTCAGCTCCGAAGGCAATGCTGGGGGTACCAATGGTAGCCGAAAAATCTACAGAAGGGGACTGGTTGAAACGAACAGCTGTAGTGAAAGTCGCATGTTCATTAAGATACTGAACCTCTAACTGCCAAAGAAAGGATGTACAGCTATAAAATCTTTAGAGTTGCAGAAATTGTGTATTCACATCCTGTCCACATGCCAAGGAAATTGGTACCTTGCCAGACTTGTAATCAGGAAATTTTAATGAAGCAATAGTTTTTGTGGATGGAAGGATATCTGTCACAGTGAAGGTTGTTGAGACCTGCTAAACCAAAGAGACTATTATTAGAAACAACACAAATTGTAATTCAAATTTCGAAGAGAGAAAGAAGGTGAGGATAAATACATTTGATGCTGTATCAACTTTGACATCAAGTGCAGCATTCTTATGTTTGTATCGCACTCCTACATCACCAGAAGAGAGACTTCCCTTCTTTGCCACAGTTGAATGAAGGGCCTGGAGTTAAAGAAATAAGATAATCACTATCAATTGATATCAATGCAGAAGGGGATATTAGAAAATAACACACTCAAGGTATGACTCTAGTTAATGTAAAGCTCAAGGAAAATACAATGTAACATTTATCTAAAGTAGGAAATCTTTAAGCACATTAAATAGACACAATTCACAATTAAAGTTATGCAAATCCACAACTGAATAGTGTTTACTAAGAACATTGTTTTGACCAACAATCTCATTACATGATTTTGGAGATGTAATTTCCAGAACCAGCCCAGAATAACTTTAGAACAATATCAATTAAAAGAAAATGTCAGACGGAGTGGACAATCTGATCATCTATTCTTTTCAACAAACATAATAATTTGTCAAACCCATTCATTGTAGCCAGAGAACATAAATTTTCTGCACTAAGAAATTGATCAAACCAATTCAAAGTGAGCAACATCAAAAGCTTTGCTGTGTAACTGATACAGTTTGGAAATGCGCTATTCTATTTTCCTTATAGTTCACACTAACCATCAAATTTTATAATGATGCACTCTTTCCCCTATCAAAGTGACTCTATATGTGCATGACCAACCTTACTGCTTGTTGAAGACCCAATTATCATATACGCAAAATTGAAACCTTGACAACCACATCCTTCAAAGTAAAAAGTTCAAGAATCTTAAAGAAGAAAGTGAAAAGTGAGCCAGTAACTCATTAGTCGGTCATCAAATTGAGTCTAATTCACATGGCCACAAAGTTTTTATCCATTTAATAATATCTAGGGCCACAATATATTTTCTCAAAGCCTCTTTTTTTTTTTTTTTTTTGGGGGGGGGGGGGGGGTGTGGGGTGTTGGGGGACTACATCTTCTACATAAACCTCATTTGAATTTCTGTTTAGTGATTTATATAACAATTCCTCGCAGGGTAGTAAACATTAAAAATGTGAGTTTTTTTTTTTTGTTTCTGTGAATGTTAGTACCTACCCCACTCCCCTTGCTCCCACCCAACCCGGCCCCCCCTCCTAACCAAAAAGAAAAACTAGTTAAAAACCAAGTATATTTTGAAAATATATGGCTTATCTAACAGGTAGGCACTAAAAATGTTAGTTATTTGTTTCAGTGAATGTTAGTACCTACCCCACTCCCCTTTCACACCCCCCCCCCCCCCAAATCACCAAAAAGAAAAACTAGTTAAACCAAGTCTATTTTGAAAATTCATGGCATTTCTAACATGATTCAGACTATTGGATATATAAGCTATAAATATGTATATATATACACATACACACCTTTTTTGGGGCAAAATTACATTATAAACTCTATTTTAGGGATGGATTCAAATCAAACCTTGAACTTTTGAAATCATATTAATTTAATTTTTTTTTTTAATTTTAAAACCCAATTAAATCTGAAAATCAAACCCCCAAATCAAATCCAAAACAGTCCAGGGCTTAAAAGTTCAGGGTTCAGTTTGAAAGAAACTGTAATGCATAAGCAACAGTCTTAAACTTTAGGGTTTAATTTAGAACTTATGAAACTATAGGGTTTAATTTGTAAGTTTGTAACTACACCTAAAATATAAAGTTTAAAAATGTAATTTAACCCCTTTTTTAAAGAATGACATCAATACATAGATACATGCATACATATAATATTCTAATCAGTAAATCACCCAAATATGCTTTCAGTGGTAGCATTAGCAATGTGGCCCCATGAACTTTTTTTGATAAGTCGATAATTGAGGTGAGAGGATTTGAACACTGAATGTCTCCATTGGAAACACCATGAGGTGCCAATTGAGCTACAAAGCTCTTGGCGGCCCCATGAACTTTGCCCAAATACTTATTCAATAATACTCATATGTTAGTCTTGCCATTTTAAAAAAGAAAGTTCTTAGTACTGAAATTCATACTCATTTCCAAATTCCACTCTTCTCTCAGTCTCTATATTCAAATCATAACATCAGTAAGTTTTGGCCACAATGGAAATGGGAAATGGGCGATTCAAACTAGTGACCTTCCCTTCTTAAGTGGTTGCAAACAAAAAAGGCTCCATGATGTTCCAAAAAAACAATTCGGGACCCATGAATACAATTTACATAAATCCAGTACTGTTGTAATAACCAAACAGTCACAAGCATGACCAAAGCAACAAATCCAACAGACACTCAAATGTACTAAACCAAAGCAGAACAATATCAAACAAATTCTGTAACCACAACATGTATATATATAATACTAACAATCAAGTAATCGGGTTAACAATTAAAACCAACCCAAAAAAATGGCAGCGATCAAGAACAATAGTAATTCATATACGAAACATGTTAAAAATAACATCTTTTTAAGAAAAATGAAAGAGTGAGATGAATAGAGGAGGAAGTGGGTGTACCAGTCCTGAGTCACTTTTGGAGGAGATAGTAAATTTCAGGTCAGAGCCATAGTCCTTGTTGAGCAAGTCTGCAATATAGAGCTAATATCACTAACTTGTAACGCCATTAGAGAGAGAGAGAGAGAGAGAGAGAGAGAGATAAACCTTTGGCTTTCTTGCCAATATCGGTGAAGAGTGAAGGTCCCTTGGTCGCCATATTTGCAGAGAGAGAGAGAGAGAGAGAGGAAAATGGATTTTGGGTTTAAAGAGGGTTTTTGTACACACAGTCTTGGGTTTATATAAACCCTTAATTTTGATTTCGCCTTTCAGGGTTTAACAAAAAACAAGAAACAAAAAGGGAAACAAAAAAAGCTCTTGCAACGAAAGAAACATTTCAGAAAGAGAAACGACATCGTACGAAGATGTCCAAAAATCAAAAAGGTTGCTCTCGTTGAGAGTCGAACTCAAGACCTCCCGCTTACTAAACGGGTGCTCTAACCAACTGAGCTACGAGAGCTTTTGTTTATGGTAATCAATTATCATTAATATGTACGTAGCTAATTGTTAAGAATTTGGAATCCAGCGTAAACAAATTTCAGCTGAAAAAAAAAAAAATTAAGCTGAAAATGAATATTTTGTGGGAAAATGCTAAGACCACAACATACTCACTTGGCAAATCGTGAATAATGAAATAAAAATGGTAGATCCACAACTCCACCACTTACGAGTTACGATTTGCCGCGTGAACAAGTTGCGGTAAAAATTGTGATTCTAGCGTTACTCTTATTTATGAGATAATGTTCTCACTTGTTTGTTTAGTGATGTTTCAGACGGGCTTAGCTGAAATTCCCCAACATGAATTGAACCCTTTAAATTGATGACTATAATTTTATTTTATTTTTAATAAAATGATTGAATTGATGACACTATAGTTAACACAATGCACGGTACTGCAAATCCACCTAAAATCTAAATAAGGTGGACCTGAAGATAAGCATGTCATATATATACATATATATATATATATATATATAAAATAAAAAAAGGTTGCTTTTAATAATTTGATGAGACTCATGAGAGCCAGCTTGTGTTGTATTCTGAAGAAACTAAAAACCCGGAGGCTGTTCCTTCCAGTACCTCTCAAAGCTTTCATAATTCATATAGGCTGCTCTCATCTTTTTGGCAAGTGCCTAATCGCAATAATTCATATACTTATACCTATTGTGATACATTGTTCGAATATACTTTCTTTTTTTCTTTTTCTTTTTGAGAAGGTTGTTCGAATATACTTGTATTTATTAATTGTGCTTCTTCTTCTTCATTCTTTTCCTTCTTTTTCTTTATGCGCTTCGTCACATATTAATTTTTTTGTGCCCGTTTGATATAACTTCTTTTTTATAATTATGCAAAAATGAATGTTTGAATAAATTTACCTAAAACAAAAGAAAGTAAAGTTATATATATAAAATAAAATAAAAAGTGTGTTCTGAATTCAAACCAATTTGTTGAATTTTCATATAAGACAAATTCAAACAACAAATCAGGAAATGGAAAATAATAAATTGGAAATAGTTCTTGCACATGGGAAAATGAGGACTTTGAAACATTTTAATTTGTACAAAGTTGATCTACCGTTGAGAAATGTATTACTAACTAGCAGTGGCCTAGTGTTTTTATTTCACATACATCTACTCTATGATATTTTTTAAAAATTTCATGATTCTTTCATATTTTAAGTTTTGAATATTAAAGCTGGTAAGAATATTCTGGTTAGGACTAAGCAATAAAAGTCGGTTTTTATGGAGGAAAAATGTGTCAGGGTTAAGTGTGAAGGCTGTGACATGAAAAATAAATTTCTTTGGTTAGTTGGGAAGAACCCATTTGACATTAACAGCTACTATTTTCCATTGAGTAGTGAGTACCCATTCTTTTATTTGGTATTATAAATTATAATCTTCTATGGAAAATGCTTGAATTTATTAATATATTTCATGGATTTTGCTAGAGAGAAATATTTTTCTAGACAACAAAATGTCATGACTACAATAGGCAGCAAATGGCAACCATGTAAACAAAAATGTATAACTAAAAGAGACGTAGCTCTCTTTTCTTTTCTTTTTTCTTTTTTTAATGAATAAGAGTCGCAGCGTCTTGGTTTGGTCCAAATGTCCATTACTAGTTACTCTAATTTTATTGGTGGCGCTCACTTCTTCTTGCATTATTTTACTTGCGACATTATCTCCCAAAGTAGATGCGGAATGAGTTTAATATTCACTGATTTACAAGTGTGGCAGTTATCATTGTGCTTAAAAAATTAACTGAAAACCTTTTTGGAACTTTAATTTCATTATTTATGTACATTAAACTATGTACTTGTTAGCCAATCAATTGTAGGTTAGGTCTATGTTCAGAATTAAATTTGCATTTGCATTTTGTTGCTACATCAAACTCCATATAAAAAACCTCACTTATTTGGTGAGCTGCAATTGCTGAGAGTAAAAACTGCAGTACTGTTATCATGGACCATCCTGTATGAAAATGCATATATGGAAGGCAGTACAATGGGACTTGTCCTACAAATTACAATCAATGGGTTTGAAAATTATTCTATAAAAAAAAATTGGAAGAACCACAAATGAGTTACAGGTTAGATGATGTAACACAACACTTTTTCCTCACAATTGCAATGTAGTATGTAGAAAGAGCATTCATATTAGCAAGTGCATTTCTCCCTTTCAACTAAAATTTTACAAAATTTATTGCAAACTTTACCGCATCAAATTAGGTACACAGTAACACCCTGTTTGATGCCTCTCCAACATTACGATGAAGCTCACATCATATATATCATATTAAAGTTGAAGCATAATTATAATCAAAATCAAATCCAAATTAATTTTGAATTGCAATAAATCTGGTATCACAACAAAGTCTACAACTTATCACATGGTGAGTTTTGAGGGGTAGAGAAATTATCTACCACTCACGACTTGCGACATGACAAAAGTTGTGGTAGTAGACTCTTTGTTAATTGTAGTTTAATTTTGTACTATATGTCTAATTTTTGTTATGCCAAGCATGAAAGCCAGTGAGACTACAATAATAAAAAATATTTAACCATTTCTTTGAGATTAAGAGGTTTTAACTTATTAAATATCTATAGTGGAAGGGAAGGATCCAAACACAACATAGAGCCCATGGGCCCAGTCCAAGGATAGGAAAAGGCCCATTTGTGCACCAATCCAGATCCGACACGCGGACTAAAGCCCGAGGAGGGAAGACATAGAGACCACACTAGTCCAGACCCTACACATGGACTAAAGTCCAAGGATGGAAAATGCAGAGACCAATCGTTTGAAGAGCCTGAGGAATGAATGCACCTTAAGAATACCTTAGTTGGCCACTTGCACCAAAAAACAAGGCACCATGGAAGATATCAAAGACGTGCAAGTAAAGAAAAGAGGAAATATCTAGGGAAAGTAGCCATCACCTCCACATTTAGTGCACTGCACCAACTCAGTTGATCACATTAATTAGGAAATTACACCTGAACAGTAGTTTCACAGCTCACAACACTCTCTACCACCTCCTATAGAGTTCTAATTGGATAAGCATCCTAATTGCTACCTAGAAACGTATCGGTGAAGGCCTCAGATGTGATAGGAGGGACTATATAAAGGAAATGAATCCCTCCAGGAAAGGGCCTCGACAATAGGACTTAAATTAGAAGGAAGAGAACATCAACTTATACCAAGACTTAAGCAAATTGTATATGAACATTGCCTCCTCGGCCAAGGCCGAGGAAGTGTTTTATACCTGTTTTGTGTTTCTCTCTATCATATTTCGAGCCTTAACTCCATTAATTTCATATCTGGATCACACAGAGCGTTATAGTTGACCTATCAAGTCCATTCTCTCATAAATTAATTGTATTGGGACAAAAATACTTAGCATCACGACTCTAAGTGGGCTTGGGGCTGTTTTTGAGCTCTTACATCTATAATCTTTTCTCTTTTTTTCTCTTTTTGATAAACCTGTAATCTAATATTTTTATTTGTCTTTGTATGCTTCATAAGGTAGTATGAAGAATTTATTATTTATGCTACCACTAGGTAGCTTTTACTAAGTCACTGATCAAAAGTTTTGACTAGTTATTGTCGCTAACTGTTGCGGACAAGATCATTTGGTCTCTAGATAGTTTGATAAATAATTTTAAAACTATCGTGTAAAAGTTAAATTAAAATAATGTAATATTTATTTAATTTAGTATGTAATTGACTTTTTCTCGCAATTGTTGTTTCTAATATACACCAAATTTAGCCCCACATTAAAAAAAATAAAAAATTTTAATAACTATTAGGTTGAGTTTGGATACGCGTCCGCACGTTTATGTCTGCGTTTTAGCATTCTTTTTTTTTTTTTTTTCCATGCGTTTTTAGCGTTTCAGCCTACTTTTGAGACAAAATGCATTGTTCATGAACAGTGTGTGCACTGTTCACGCACTGTGCGTGTACTGTTCATGAACATTTTATTAAAAAAATATATTAAAAATGCGTCCCACAGCACTATTCACATATTTAAAAATTATTTTGCTACAGTATTTTCAGTTTTCAGTTCAGTAAAATAAGTTGTATCCAAACGGACCCTTAATCTTACTGGTTTCTAGCCTTTTGAGTGCTTGGTACACCAAATGATGTCTTCACAAGTTAGATGGCTTGCTAAACCATAGGTAATTAAGATTGCTAAATAACATTCGGTCCTCTTATATGATTGAATGACAAAAAAGTTTGTTGGTTTCTAATCAAATAAATACTTCTAATGATCTTTTTGTGTTGTATTCTAATCCTCCCACGTTTTGTAGTTTGTACTGGCTAGTCAATATGTGGGGTGATATATTTAAGTTACATCTAGTATAACTCTAGATAATATTATATCATCCAATAATTTATTATTAAATTCATATTTCGAAAATCTCACTGTTAAATTATATGTTCTTAACATGCATGTAAATTTTATGCTAATCATATACTATTTACTAATCGATCCTGTAGGGTCCAAATTTGTAGCCCAATGAACCCAGAACAATGAATTTGTAGAGAGTGGGTGGCAAAGCTAGGCTAATTGTACATCTAACAATAGTTAGTTGACATAAAAACACACTTGAAAGTTGAAAATAACTCAAGTCCGAAGAGGACTGTTCTTGATTCAAAGGTGGATATGATTCTTAGAATTATATTACAGATTTTTTCCTCCCTCTCGTCTTCAGAGGCTTCTTACATTTATATATCCTCCTTCTACCCCATCATCACCGTCCACTTGTTCTTCATTTAAGCCCTCACTTGAGTACATGTCATATCAGATATCTGCTTCAGGCCTACATGAGTGGTGGTAGCTAAGATTGCACTGTCCAGGGGTTTCTCCACATAAATGCGGCCAGGAAAGCTGCTACAGTGTATTAAATGCGGTGGTAGCAGCTTTTCCTTTTGGATATCTCTCTGCTCTTGTCATCTCCAGACATGCCCAAAACTTGTCCTTATTGTGGAAGTAGTGGGGAAGATCATCCGGACCATCAAGATATTTGTCTGATCGGGTCCCCTGGCAATCTGAGGAGAATGACGTCTTCGGACCGATAGGGTTCTCTTCGGACTGATCCTATCGGTCACTTTCAGCTGCGTTTCTTCCACCAGGATTTCTTTCTAACCCCTTTTTCTCTTCGGACACATAGTGATATTCGAATTGGGCCCTAGGCCAACCATATGGCGTTGGGCTTTTACACCCACAGATCCATAAACTCATCATTTATACTTTATTTTAAACAACAAAAATTTTAGTTAAACAATTGATTGATGACATGAATATTTATCTTTGATCACCTTGAACTTTTGTAAGCATGAATAATACCCTACACTTTGTACTACTTAACTTTATTTCAATCAATTTCATATTTCACCCCCCCCCCCCCCCAAAAAAGAAATAGTACTACTGCATTTAATTAATAAACTAGATTACATTGAGATGCAAAATTATTGACTAAGTTTAAAAATATTTCTTTTAAATTTATTGCCTTAAACCTTAAATTTGAGAAGGAATACCCTAATAAGTCCCAATATAGCCAATTATGAGACAAAAACTCCAAGATACCTTAGCAATTTCACACACAAACATAAATACATGTGGTACATATATGTGCATTGTGTGGTAGTACATGACTATATTCAACTTACTTTGTAAGTTTGTATGATCACCTGCACCGGGCGTGGCCTGAGCTGTAGATGCTCATGATTGAGGGCAGCATGTGCAGCAAATTCACCACGATCCGATAAACAAAAAAACTAACATCAACAACATGTACATTTACGTGGCACAATAGCTAACAAGCGGGAGTACCGAAGAGTACCACTCTACTGTCTACTGTACCAAATCCATTCTTTTTTAGTCCAAAATTGAAAAATCCAAAATCAATACTATTTTTTTTTCATACGAAGAGCAAGAATAAAAAGAAAAAGAAAAAAGACCCAGTCAGTCAGTCCACTTACAACACAACTTCGAAAATGCCTTTTTATCGTAGAGCGAAACTTCTATGCACGCGTTTAAAGAGAAATTTCGCACGTGCTCTGACCACTAGGGAAGAGAGATTTTGATGCGGCCTGTATTCGTTACACGTGTCAGCCCCATGCCCCAACGCCTTTGTCCAGGTGTGCCGTGTGTGTGTGTTTCTCTCCTCTCTCCAATTCCCTCTCATATATAATTATCTCCAACTTGCTTCTCTCTTTTCAGCCCCTAATCTAAACCCGAATATTATAACTTCACGATCCGGATCCTCCTTTTTGACCCGAATTTTACTGATGCTCTGATAATAGGAATTTTCAGCCATGGAAACCGAGAATCGGCCGAGTTTTTCGTACATGGGGAGGAATTTCAGTGATTTGAGTGATTTGAGTGATTTGAGTGTTAACTTGGACTCTTCAGCTTTTAGCGAATGTAACAGCGATAGATCCGGCGAGTTTCCGACGACTTCTTCTTCACAGAGCCGGCAGCTCGTCATGGCCTGCGCGTCGGAGAACTCGGACGAGTTGATCCAACAACTCGTCTCTGACCTCCAGTCCTGTTCGATTGAGGAGCAAAAGCAAGCGGCCATGGAGATCAGACTCATCGCGAAGAACAAGCCGGAAAACCGGCTCAAAATCGCGAAAGCCGGCGCGGTTAAGCCGTTAATCTCGTTGATTTCCTCCGCCGATCCTCAGCTCCAAGAGTACGGCGTCACGGCGATTTTGAATCTCTCGCTCTGCGACGAGAACAAGGAGGTCATAGCCTCCTCCGGCGCGATTAAGCCACTGGTTCGAGCTTTGAGACTGGGAACTCCGACGGCGAAAGAGAACTCGGCTTGCGCTCTGCTTCGACTCTCTCAAGTAGAGGAGAACAAATCCGCAATCGGACGGTCAGGAGCGATTCCGCTGCTGGTGAATCTTCTAGAAAGCGGCGGTATTCGCGGGAAAAAGGACGCATCGACGGCTCTGTACTCTTTGTGCTCCGTAAAGGA
The DNA here is from genome assembly GCA_023736055.1 of Quercus glauca. Classification (NCBI taxonomy): domain Eukaryota; kingdom Viridiplantae; phylum Streptophyta; class Magnoliopsida; order Fagales; family Fagaceae; genus Quercus; species Quercus glauca. The sequence goes on from CM043326.1 coordinate 6,062,567, forward strand.
AAACAAGATCAGAGCCGTCCAAGCTGGAATCATGAGGCCGTTGGTGGAATTAATGGCTGATTTCGGGTCGAACATGGTGGACAAGTCAGCGTACGTACTGAGCCTACTGGTTTCAGTAGCGGACGCGAGAACAGCCTTGGTTGAAGAAGGCGGAATTCCGGTGTTGGTCGAGATTGTAGAGGTCGGTTCCCAGAGGCAAAAGGAGATCGCGGTGGCGATATTGTTACAGGTCTGTGAGGACAGTGTGGTGTACCGTACTATGGTGGCTCGCGAAGGAGCGATTCCCCCCCTCGTGGCTTTGTCTCAGTCCGGCACCAATCGCGCCAAGCAAAAGGTAAGAGAGAATGCTATGCTTACATCACATGACTCGTCGCCGCTGACGTGGCACGGCACGGCACGGCACGGAATGGCATTTTTAATTTTTAAAATTTTTTTTTTTTTTCGAAAAATTACTTACATGGATATGGGTCTTTTGAGTATTTTCGCTATTGCCATTTTCACGGAAATTTACGAGAACCATGTTTTGCCACGTCAGTTGCCTAGCGATGTCGACCTTTTTTTTTTTTCTGTTAGACTGTCTTTTTCTTTAATTTTCTTTATTGATAATTTTTTTTTATTATAAATGGGACACATTTATATACCATTCTGGGTTCATTGGTCCGAGTCATAACCTCAACTTGGACGTGTAAAGTTTGATCAATTAAGGCTTGTGCTGAGTGTATCAATTTTTACACTTTTGGGCACATGTCCGCGTTCTAACGAATCCAACACAAACTCTTCCCCTAATAAAATACCAATTTCTTATGTTAAAAAAAGAAAAAGTTGGGACAGAATAAGTGTTTTTTCAGTGGAGTGGTTATTATAACAATCACATCTATCTTATTTGTTCTTCTTAATATTAATCATGTTGTTAAGTTTTTTTTTTTATAGTATGTTGTATATGATGGGATGGAGGTTTTATTTATCATTTTGTGTGTGACTTTATGGGGACAGGCGGAGACATTGATAGAGCTTCTACGGCAACCGAGATCCGGCAACGTCGCCGCCACTGCCAAAACGTCCGCGGTGTCAGTATAAGAGGCCCCACAAATGCTTGCGCTTTGTACACAAACGGTTAAAAAGAGTAACGCAGGAAGAGAGAGAAACCAAAAAAGAAAAAAAAAATGTAAATATCTGTGTAACGTGAGAGCTTGTAAAGATTGTGATTAAAAAAAAAAAAAAAAAAAGAGATCTGAGTTTGGTTTCTATTTCCGTTTGATCTGTTTCTTTTTTTTTGGATTTGAAAATGCCTCAGTGTAAATTTTATTTGGTGTGATTTCATCTTGCATTTCGATTTGAATAGTTGAAATTAAATAATTTGGAAATAATATATAACAATTTTGAGTTATGAGGATTTTGCTTCAATAAATGGACTTGCAATATTGTGGATTTGAATTTCTAATATTTTATCAAAACAACAAAAAAATATTATGGGTTTAGATAAATATATCCACTCCTCAATTTCATCTGAAGAAAAAAAGAGTGTAAAATTTTCCTCCAAATGAGATTAGAATAACCCATAGACCATAGTAATCATTTTCGTTTATTTCATTATACGACTCATTATCTAAACTAATAAAAAATTGTGTACCTTCTCAAAAAAAAATAAAAAAATAAAAAATTGTGTATCTAAAATTAAACATGTACACTCGTACCCATTAACCTATTTAAACCCTATTACTTTTGGTATCAATGTGATTATTAACTACATCGGTGACTTAATTAAGTATCAATAAACTTATCCAAGGAAGGAAAAAAAAAACTTATCCAAGACCTTTTAACTTATAATTTAAACTGAAAAGATGTGAGTTCGTTTTGTCTTAATGAAGAGGACTTTTGGCTTATCAAAGCTAAGATGTTGAATTAATTGACAAGTAACAACTAAATTGATGGAAAACACTAAACTACAAAATAAAAGGAAATTAAAATGATCCATAAATCTGAAAATCCAAGAATCTTAATAAGTTGCAAACTACATTGCATAAAGAAAAAGAATGGCAATTTCTTTTTTTTGGTGCAGAAAAAGAATTGAAATTACAATTGAACTACTTTTTTTTTTTGATAAGATACAATTGAACTACTTAATTGCATCAATGTCTTACGCCATACCCTAAACTATGAGTTTGACAAATAAAATAACAAGTGAGAGATGTGTTGAATGTGTGTCTTGCTTCAAGAAATGAGTTTTTTTGTTTATACTTGAGGTCTTAATGGTTATTGATGATTACTCTTGCCATGTGGTGCTTCATCCTTAATTTCATAATACTTGTCATTAAATCAAGTATGTTATCTTTGTCAATTTATATTTTTGTAACTACAACAATCTTCATGCTTCAATTATTCTTTTGCATTTTGTTGCTACCACTTTATCTACGCATTTTAAACATACTGTGTACTTAATATTCCTCTTTTACACGTGTTAACCACTTACAACACCACTTGTAATTGCCTTGCACATTCTTTTTGAAAATTAAACATATCACCGCCAAAAGGTATGATTAATAGGAATTACAATCCATGTTTGTCTAACTCATACCCAAATTTTGACTTGTCTGCTATCCCAAATCTCTAGCATCTTTTGTGATGCTATTATGTCTATGATTTGAAGCCTACTTCCTCATCCCCTACTATCTATCTATCCAAAAAATAAATTGCTACTTGAAGTACAATTATGTCCATGATATTTTTTAAAACCTTTATTAAACCATTAAAAGTCCAAATAGTTCTCTTTGAAAAATTTGATCCAACTTTTTAGGTAATGGATTGATAAAATTTTCCTTTAAAGGTAAACATGTTTTTTATTTTTTTTAAATGGATACATGTACCTAAAATTGAATTCAAGAAGTGACAAAAGCATAATGGACAGGTGTAAGAACAGACTGCCACAAAAACTAACATGATTACTAATCACTCCTTATTCCTTAAGGCGACAAATGAACAGCAAATATCAAAGTTCAATTGGGATAAAAGAAAAAAAAAAACGATTTTAAAAATAAAAGATGAGGAATTTTGAATCTTTGCGGCCCATGTGTTTCGCGTGGGAAGCCAATAGATTGGGTTAAGAAAAGGAGTCGTAAGCAAATTTTTGTTCGTGTTAAGTAAATTACCAACCTTCGATCTTCTTTTGAAGGCTTGAATTTGAAAGTCGAAACCATCAATTCATCTACCGACTGTCCTATAAATCAGTTATTGATTGCAGTTAGTCGTTTAGTCTAACAATCTTTATGTCATTGTCTGGGTCCCTTCATTTACGGCTAATGTCCTATCTTTTTCTCCAATTTCTCTCTCTCTCTCTCTCTCTGAACATTTTTTTTCTCTAATGTTCGTGGATTTTCAAATAACATGGTGACAGGTAGCAATTGTTTTGAATATTTGTAACGAATATTTTGAATTTCGAAATTCGAAGTACTCAATTATTGGCATTCCCTTGATTTACTAACAATTTGTATACCTATTATCGCGGAATGATGCTGTGCGGTTGAATATAGTAACAAATATCAAGAGAAAAGAATCTATTGGAATATCCTACAAAAAATAGGTCGGTTTTTTCTCTCTTATTGATAATCACAACCTGAACAACCTCGTGAATTCACCATACTTGGGTGGTAGACTTTTAGTTCGAGGTGTGACGAAAACTTATTGGGTCAAAAGGTTTTTAGGATCTCTCATATTTAGAGTTTAGAAAGTAAAATAGTTTGACTGAAAGTTAAGACACCACTTCTTTATATTAAAAAAGAAAAAAAAATTTATTAGTTTTTAGAAATATCTGTTATTATTAGGGTGTGGGATTAGCAAGTATTTGTTATACGGAAACTCTAACAGGCCAGCAACAATCAAATTGTGAATAAACCCTTCATTTGACTCAATCATTTTGAGTGATGAGATACAAAATTCATCATTGTGGGACTCAAATGGATAATTTCACTATATCAGGTTCTTAGATTGATGGTTGAATGCAATAATTTCAATGAGTAGGGGGTGACAACTAAATAGTGAAAGAGATTAGTAAAAAAGAAGGTCTAACAATGGATTAAGAGAGTTTGGTTTTTTCGGTTGCAAATATGTGGTCAATGGTGTCAAATTTGTGGTCATTAATGCCGTATATTTTCCAATGGTAGGGAAGGGGTTGGAGGCGCACACACACCAATATATAGATAATTGTCAAGTTTGAAGGTCGAAAACCCACAATCGATCGCCAATTCTATGAAAATTATTTGTTTGCTATTGCGTTGAGTCGAATCAAACTACTGTAATAGGAGAGAGACTAATGGAACCAGAATTCCATCATGAAGACCAACAATCGAGAGAAGAAGAAGTGGAACCAGATAGGAGTGTGAAGAAGTTTAAAGACAGTAGTGGGGCTAAGCCGTTCTCATAGCCCTATAGCCAGGTGAGTTATAGAGACAGTCTTATTGGGGATATCCCAAGAGCTTATGCTCAGGCTTTCAGCTTTGTTAGAGGAGAGGACCTTGATGTTGTATCGGATTCTAAGCTAGAAGACCTCACGAAGGGAATGGCGGAAGTTAAGCTCTTAGAAGAGACAAAGTCCCGTATCAGGGCTCCTTGGTCAAAGGCTTTAATAGTGAAAGCCTTCGGTAGAACTGTGGGTTACAACTATCTCACATTCAAGTTCAATGCTTTATGGAAACCAGTGGCTAGGATGGACAGTGTAGACCTACGCAAAGATTTTTCTTGATTAAGTTCAGTGATGATGCTGATTATGATAAGGTGATGCCAGGCGGCCCCTGGTTTATTGGGGAGCATTTTCTCGCAATGAGGCCGTGGGAACCTTATTCTAAAGCCTTGGAAGCGAGCTTCAACTCAGTTGCTGTGTGGGTGAGGTTCCCAGAGCATCCCATTGAGTTTTATGGCAACTCCGTTCTCCTGGAAATTGGCAGAGCCATTGAACCGGTGTTGAGAATTGATTCTTACACAGCATCTGGTTCAAGAGGTAGCTATGCTTGCTTGTGTTTGCAGATTGATTTAATGAAGCCTCTAATTAACACCATAAAGGTTGGTTGTTTGCGCCAAAAGGTAATGTATGAAGGCAAATTCTCCCTGTGCTTCTGTTGTGGCAAGCTTGGTCATAAGGGGGAGTCCTGTTGCTATCGTATTCACCCCCTAGAGAAGAATGTAGAGGAAGACCCCACCTCCTCCGCACCTGATACCTAAGCCAAACAGCAACCAGATCCTAAGTATGGGGAATGGTTACTAGTAACAAGGAAAAAACATTCAGTTAAGAATGGACGAGACCATGCAATAAAACTGGTTAGTCGGCAGATGGAGTCAGGAACTATAGGAACCAAGGGTAATTTTGGCAACCCAAGCACTAGGTCTGACAAATCTTAGCTTGGACAAGACCTTTCTTTTTAAGTCTGGCACATCCCAGAAGTTTGTGGCATGTGAGGAAAGCGTAAGTTATACGCCTATGGGACAGATGGAGATACATAAAGGCCTTTTGGGAACCAAAAAAAAATCCTTCGAGCAGTGGGCTGAATGACCGATCAAAACAAGTGGAAAGACCAGAGAATAAGAAAGCTAAAGCGCTGAGATCACCCCGTGAGAAGAAACTATTAGCTGCAAAAAGGGTAAAAGTCCTAAAACGCTCTTGCCCAAACTCAGGCATCAAGCAAACCCATTTTTTGCTCCTTTATCTTCTTGAGTCAAGCTACCTTCAAGCCTATGGAGCGCCTTGGCCGAACCCCAACTCCCCCTATCGCCTCAGGTTGGGCAATATGGTTCAACAATAGAGCTATAGCTACACTCGACGAACTGATTGCGTAGATCAGAGCAGTGCCAACAACCTTAATGGGGAGCTTCGAGGAAGAGCTGTGTGCAGTGTGGAAAAATCTATTTCCACTAACTCAAGCAAGTGGGAGGAATGGAAAGTTGGCGTTGGACCATCCGGCGTGGGAAACAACACTAAACCCATGGTGGAAGTTCATCACAGACATGCCTTTGATCTCGGAGAAAGATACCGAAGAGTTGAACAGGCTGAGAAGGCCATTAGTAGTACCACACTTGGACGAATCCGACTAGCTAGTGCAGGAAAGGAAGGTGATCGAGTTCAGGGGAATAGTTTCAATGCACTTGGGGAACTTTCCCACAATGAAGCTTTTCCAAACTCTCAATCCAGTCAAGACATGCGATCTCTTGATCAGTTGCAAGGAGGAAATCCAGGGGATACTGAATTACATGGTCTTATGGAAGTCGAATTGGGTGGCGTCCAAGGAGTTGCTGAAGAGGATGGGATGGAGCATGATAGTATCATCAATCGTGGGACCTAACCCAATGGACATTCCAAATAATCACTGTGCTCAGATGAATATTTTGTTGTGGAATTGTAGAGGTGCTTTGAACATGGACTTCAAGAGAAGAGTTATGGAGATGGCGGTGAATCATTTCCCATCCATTATGGTTCTAACGGAAACTAGGGTTGGTGGTTGGTGGTGACAGAGCAGCGAAGATTGCTGAAGCCCTACCTTTTGATGAGTTCTTTGCTACGGAGACCATTAGCTACGCCGGAGGACTTTGGCTTCTTTGGAAGAAAGAGGAAGTTGATGTTTTTGTGCTCTCAGTCACAAAGCAAGAAATACATGCTACAGTTAAGGTATGTGACTCTGACCTATCTTGGCTTATTTCTCTTATATATGCTAGTCTGCGTTTAGTAGAAAGGAAAGTTTTGTAGGCCAATCTCTCTCAAGTTGCCCAATTACACAACCTTCCTTGGCTCCTTTTAGGGGACTTTAATAAAGTACTGTGTAGTAATGACAAGTTGGGGGGAAGGCATGTTAATCTTAATAGAGCACTTTACTTCAAAACCTGCCTTGATTCTTGCTGCAATCTTCTGGATCTGGGGTTCTCGGGACCAAAGTTTACATGATCCAATCTTAGGCAAGTCTCGGACCTAATCTTGAAGCGCATTGATAGATGCTTTGCTAATCCCTCCTAGAGGCTTAATTTCCCTAAAGCTGCTGTTACTCACCTCCCTCGAGTCTTCTCGAACCACTGTCCCGTTCTCTTGGAACTTTCAAAACCCCCTCAAGGTCTCAAGGATAAGCCTTTTAGATTTCACACCATGTGGTTACACCACCCTGAATTTCCAGAAGTTGTGAGGAAAGCTTGGGAGGAGGAGAGTGTGCTCTTACATGCAATTGAAAGGTTCGCTTCAAGTGCAAGACAATGGAATAGGTCGGTGTTTGGAAACTTGTTGGCAAGGAAAAAGAGAGTCTTGGCCAGGTTACATGGAGCCCAAAAAGCTCTATCAAGTGAGCCTAACCAGTTCCTAGTCCAACTAGAACAGGAACTCATCAGTGAATACTCGAAAATTATGTGTCAAGAAGAGGAGTACTGGGCCCTGAATCCAAGCTTAATTAAGCAACTTATGGGGATCGCAATACTTCTTTTTTCCATGTCTCCACACTGGTAAGGAGGCATAGAAAAAAAATTAAGAACATCAAGAATCTCGTTGGAGAGTGGATTACAGAAGAAGATGCGGTTAAAAATTTCATTATGTCAGGGTATAGGGAGATTTTTGAAATAAGCCATTTGTACTCTACCAGTGATTTTGAAATTGAAAATTTTTCATGTTGCTTCCTTTCGGATGAAGACAAAGAACTCCTTAATGCCGCAGTCATTGAGGAAGAGATAAAGCAAGGTTTATGGGCCTTGAAGCCTTTCAAAGCCTCAGGGGCCGATGGGCTCCACGCGGGTTTCTTTTGAATCTTTTGGGTGGTTGTTAAAAGCTTGGCGCGTAAGGAAATCTCTGATATCTTTGTCGCTAGGGCGATACCAAAGTACCTAAATGAAACTCTAATCTGTCTTATCCTCAAATGCCAAAGCCCAGAAAGCCTTAATAATTACCAACCCATTAGCCTTTGTAACTCCATATACAAGGTGGTTTCCAAAATTATAGTGGCCTAGGTCAGACCCTTTCTTGATAAGCTTATTTCCCTAATTCAAGCTGCATTTGTGCTAGGAAGGAAAGGACTGGATAATATTATCATTGCAGAGGAACTTATCCACTCACTAGATAACAAAAAAGGTAGGATGGGATTCATGGATGTCAAAGTGGATCTTGCCAGGGCCTATGATCGCTTGGAATGGAGCTTTGTCCATAAAGTTCTTAAGGCTTTTCACTTTCCTCAAAAGCTTATTAAGTTGATTATGAGTTGCATCTCCACTACTAGCATGTCGTTACTCTTCAATGGAGGCAAGTTTAGTGCCTTCAAGCACTCGAGAGGGATCTGCTGAGGAGACCCTTTGTCCCCATACTTATTCATTCTTTGTATGGAATATCTCGGGCAGCTCATTGAGAAAGAGTGCATCAGAAAAAAATGGAACCTGATGAAAGCCTCCAGGGAAAACACTGGAATTTCACATCTGTTCTTCACGGATGACTTAATTCTCTTTGCTAAAGTGAGCGAAAGGGAAGCGAGGGTATTAAAGATGTGCTGGAAAAGTTTTGTAAGGAATCGGGACAAATGGTAGGCTATGAGAAATCCCGTGTCTATTTCTCCTCAAATGTCCTAGCCAGTTTTAGGGATAAAGTTTGTGAAAATTTAGGTATCCAAGTTACCTCCAACCTAGGAAAATACCTGGGGTTTCCTTTGAGGCATAGAGGGGCAACTAGGAGCCAATTCAATTTTGTCGCGAAAAGGGTGCTCACTAAACTAGCAGGGTGGAAGACTAAATTTTTATCCTTTGTTGGGTCCTTATTAAGTTTGTCATGAGTGCCATCCCAAACTATGTTATGCAAGGGGCTACACTCCCCGCACATCTATGCGACAAGCTAGACAAAATCAGTAGAAATTTCCTATGGGGCTCTTTAACAGGAAAAAGAAGGATACATCTAGTAGGATGGAGTAAAATAGTAAAATCTAAGGAGGAAGGAGGCTTCGGTATACAGGCAACAAGAGCAAAGAATATCGCTTTATTGGCGAAGCTTAACTGGAGATTGTACCATGAAAAAGAGTCCTTGTGGGTGAAGGTAATGCTAAATAAGTACTACTACAAGTCTCGAAGAAACTCCAAGGATCTAGACAAACTTCCTTGCTCTTCTTGCTGGACAGCAGTGAAGAAAAGCTTCCCTATTTTCACGAAGGGAGTGTGCTAGAGTGTGGAAAGGAACTCCAATATGAAATTCTGGGAAAATAAATAGGTGAAGGGTGACTCTTTGAGGTAGATGATGGCAGGACCCTTACGACCAGCGGAAAATAATTTAACTATTGCGGATGTATTCCAAAAAGGGAATTGGAACTGGGAAGCCATATCTTATGAGTTGCCGAGGGAGATCAAGGATAAAATATGTGCCATTCCTATGCAATTGTGGGATGATAGGGAAGATACCTTAATGTGGAAGTTCACACAAGATGGGGAGTTCAGCACTGCTTCAGCATATGTACTGCTCAAACCCGAGGAAGCTAATCCTCAAATTTCCTCAGGGAATTGGATTTGGAAGCTTGACATTTGGTCTAAGATTATATCCTTCCTCTGGCTATGTCACCATGATAGTGTGCTTGTGAAATAGGTTCTTGCTAACAGAGGTATCAACTGTGACCCCAGCTACCCAATATGTAGAAGTTAGGACGAATCGATTTCTCATCTGCTAAGAGACTGTCCATTTGCCATTAACCTCTAGGAAAGGGTTGGAATTCCCCAATCATTGATCAATACAAATCATGTAAGGTTGAATTTATTCAATCATTTTGTTGGCTTTATTATGTGCCAAATTTGCTTGTAATTCAGCATTTAGAAACCCTGTATTTAGGTGGGAATCATGTAAGGGTAGTATGTGAAAGAGTATGAAGAAAAGCTCAAGAGTGTGCACTCAAGAAAGGCCTCGCGACTGGATCTCGCAACTGGCGAGTCACCAAAGGTGGCACACGTGTGAAGCATGTAGGAGAGCTGAAGAGTCACACCAACTGTTGTACTACAGGACAAAACTTCCAGTCTGGCCAGGCCGTTAGCTCGCGACTCGTTCCAGTCTCAAGCTCGAGTTGCCAGAACACCCTGTTTGTTACAGAACTGACTCTTCGCATTCCATATAGACCCTACTATAAATACCCTTATACCCACGTATTGTAGAGAGCTTCTAGAGAGAATTTTGAGAGAAAAACCTTAGGGAAAAACAAGATTGACTCATCGACAATCTTCATCCTTTGATTCTCCAAATTCCTCTACTCTCACCCTCTCCATTGCTACATCCTTAAGAGGTACTTTAGCCAAATCCTTATCTCACCATACCCATATCTGTGAGAAGGCTTTTTGGTGCTTGGGAAGCAGTTAGGAAGGGACCAATTTATTTTGGTTGATGCAATGGGCAATTGCAGGATCCGATAAGCTAGAGAAGACAAGGTTCGGCGTAACCCTGTTGGAGCAAGAAGCTTGGAGGGCTTAGGTGCACTGGGTAGATTAGGCTTGGAGGGTCTTCTGCTATGTATGTATCCCAACTTTATTTTCTAGTGGATTATTGACCGCTTGAAGGGTGACGGAAAGGTTTTACACTGAGGACTTCGGTTTCCTCTTCGATAACACATCACTGTGTTGTCTCTGTGTTTGCATCTCTCTTCCCTTAATCTTTTCCATTTAATTACTGCTGTGGTAGTGATTAATTATGGTTTAAATTGTTTTACCAATTTTGTTTTAGCTTATTTTCATATTCCGCACACATATTATTTGATAATAAGCTAGTGTTGGTTTTTTGTAAATTGGGGGTCTAAACATTCATAGGTGTTTTACACACTATTTGAACATTCAAATCGCTTGGATTTCCTGGAATGGCTAAAAAGGTATTGCCTCTGTAGTAACTAAATACAAGTCAATGGAATTCCCTGGAGCACTTTCTTTCTCTTTACTATTTGGGAACTTTGGAAGTACATAAATAGTGTAGTATTTGAGAATGCCCCCCTTAACCCAAATCTCCACTACACATGCATTAGACTCGCCACAAAATACTTTTTCTGCATTGGTAAACCTCACAAAGAGAAACACCCACTGTCGTTTCTGTGTTCTGGCACAGACCACCAGAGGGATGGTATAAACTGAATTCTGATGGGGCATCATTGGGGAATCTGGGGAAGACAGGGGGCGGCGGTCTGATCCATGACTCTCATGGGAATTGGGTGAAAGGTTATATGAGAAAAATAGGTTTGGCAACCAATGTGACCGTGGAGTTCTGGGCCTTGAGAGATGGGCTGATCTTGGCCTCTCAGTTGGGCATTAGCCACCTTGTTGTGGAACTTGATGCAAAAATTGTTATTGATCTGGTCCTCTCTAACAACACCCCTCTGCTGAATGATTGTAGGTCTTTGCTCACACACTTCCAGCGTCTCAGGATCAGTCACGTGTATAGAGAAGGGAACAGATGCGCAGATAAGCTCGCAAGGGAAGGGTGCTGCTTAGAAGCTGATTTTGTGGTTTTAGATAATCCTCAATCCAATGATCTATGCATTTTGTTAAATTTAGACGTTGTTGGCATGTACTCCTTAAGGCTTTTTGCCAATACTAGCCCACGCTGGCTAGTTAAGTTATGCAATATATCCCTTTAACAAAAAAAAAAAATTGAGAATCAAACTACTATGTTAGATTTTCCAGTTTTTTGAGCAGCTCTAATTAGTCCCGTGTCAAAATCAGTAATTTACATTTCTTTTCTTTCTAAAACATAAAGGCTTCATAGATATAAAATGTTGGTTTGGTAATTGGTATAGATGTATAGTTTATTTCATTAGCTTGCATGAAAAATAAATTGGACAAAAGTACCGCTGTACCCAAAAAACACAAATGTGATACTTTTAAAAAAATTGTACATAAACAAATAAGCTCTCTCCCCCCTCACATGTACACAATCAAATTCTATAACAAGCCCTCACACATATGCGGCATGCCCATGTAAAAAAGCTACATTGCCAAAATAAAAGAGTGAATACAAAATATGTTTAAAAAGTAAAAGTGAAAAAAATCAATTCCATAAAATAATGAGACACGTCTTATACTTAAAAATAACTACTCCAATTAAGATTCACCTAGGCAACAAATACACAGTCATTAAAAACAAATACAATAATTTGAATATATTTATATAAATCAAACAAGTTGACAAAGAAATTAATACTAGTAACTCTGGAAGATTTGTTACATAGAAAGGTTTTTATTTTTTGATTGACCTCAAGTCACAAGAATGAGCTAGATGACCATTTTATCTTGGGCCAACATTCGAATTTGGGGGGACCAAGAAATTATATTGTTTTTATTTTTAAAAAATTAAAATTTAAAATTTTTGGGGAGGGGATAGGGGAGGGATTCTTGGCTGACCGGATGTTAGTAATTTTCAGAAGAATTATTGCTTCAAAGTTCAAACACAAGCCCAAAACATTGTTCTAGAGCCTAGAGGTTTTGATTTTTAGCAAAACCATCACTCTTTATATGTATATGTTAGCACTATTTGCTCCTTTCAACAGAATCAACACTAGTTAGGCAAGATAGAGGTTGTGGTCGAGATGACCTACCAAAATACTGCCACTTTGGCATTTCCTCATCTTGTAAAAAAATAATAATTAAAAACTCGTTAACTTTAAAGGCTACCCGATTGTTAGGTCAATTATACACCATTATTTGGAAGAGAAGTGATAGAAAATTACTATATTTTATGCTTTTTGTCATTATGTACGTCTAGAGGAGTGCCTTCACTCAATGTTAGGACAAATCGTACTTTCGAAAGTAGAAGTAAATGGACTTCCACGTCAAGTCTTCAAAATAGAGATTACCCATTTCATGCATTGATACAGTTTCGTTTTCAAAGGTTTGTCACAGCATTCACAATGGTGAAACTAAAATTTTTAACTTTTAGCATCTCAAAACATCCGATATCATTTTATAAAACATCCGACATCAATATTCTTTTTAGGAGTGCCTCCACTCAATGTTAAGACAAATTGTATTTTTCAAAGTAAAAGTAAATGGATTTCCACGTCAAGTCTTCAAAATAGAGATTACCCATTTCACGAGTTGATACAATTTTGTATTCAAAGGTTTGTTAGAGCATTCATAATGATGAAGCTAAAATTTTTAGCTTTTAGCATATTAAAAACTCACTTTATCTATTTTAACACACTACTTTATAAAATATCTGACATCAATATTATTTCTAGGAGTGTCTCCACTCAATGTTAAGACAAATTGTACTTTCGAAGTAAATGGACTTCCATGTCAAGTCTTGAAAATAGAGATTACCCATGTCATGCACTGATTCAGTTTCGTTGTCAAAGTATTTGTTAGAGCACTCACAATAGTGAAGCTAAAATTTTTAGCTTTTAATATCTCAAAAACTCACTTTATCTATTTTAACATACTACTTTATAACACATTCAACATCAATAGTTCTATTTTTTCAGCACTTCATTTAAATATTCTTTCTTTATTATTTTTATTCTTTCTTTGTTGATCATCCATTTCTCTCTCTCTCTCTCTCTCTCTCTCTCTCTCTCTCTCTTCTTTGAAGCAATAACAATTGGCAAGAACAACCACCACGCACAATCCACTGCCAGTAAAACCAACCGCCACAACCCACGTCCATAAACTCATTGTCTCAAAAAAAATTTCATATCAAACCCACCAAAAACCATTGCAAATATAATTTTTTTTTTTAATAAGAAAACCACCACAACCACACAACCACCAACCACCACCACATCATTACCCAACAACCCGAATCAACCAAAAACCACCACACAAACGTAGTGACAGACCCAAACCCAATGACCCACTGACCTAACCACCACAGGCCAATCAATGGCCTACCACATTTACAGTAACCCATGGCGTGATCCACCACCACAACCCAATCAACAATCCACCACCACCGCAATAACCCATAACTTGATCAACAACCCATCACCACTACTACAACCAAAGCCTGATTGGAATCCATCCAAACCACCACAAGCCAATGAGAGAGAAGGACGAGAGATAAAGTGAGGATTCTATGTGAGAGAGAGAGAGAGAGAGAGAGAGAGAGAGAGGGAGGTTGAGAATGATAGAAAAGTAATTTTTTGGGTTATTGGTGCTAAAATGCTATTTTTAGTAATTTAAAGAGGAGATGGAAAGGGACTTATCCCAGTTACATTGAATAGTCCAACGAGTCATCGCTATATACCCTTAGTGCGATGATCACTTCACAAGTATAAGTGCTTGTGGAGAGTGGGGGGTAAGGGCCGGGGTTCAAATCTCTAAGAGAGAGTTTCACACACATATACACTTAGATTAGATCAGAGTAGAAATTCTATCTTGTAAAAAAAAAAAAAAAATAGTCCAACGAGTCAAGTTGTGAGACAATAAATTTACATTCCTTTAAACAAAGAAAAAATCCAGCAAGTGAGGAAATTTAAAAATTATCTTTAAAAAAAATATAAGAGAATTTAAAGCAGTCTTCAATTCAAGGGAGAAATTATCAAAAAAAAAAAACAAAAAATCCATGGAGGAGATGAATGTAATTGATACAGTAGTTTCAATAACCTCCAATAGTTTTCACTCTTTCACTTCAAATTTCATGTCATATCACTTCTTCATATTAAATGTCAAATCAAATGTAAATGTTTGACGGGTTTTAGTATATGTACTTTTGGGGCACGCACTAATAAATCATTTTATGGAACTTTCTATAAAAAGATGACTAACTTTTTTGATAATTTTTTTAATTTTTTATAAATTTTTTTCTAAAATAGATAAATAATATGTATCCTAAGAGTCATATTTGATATAAAAATATAGATATTGTGCAAAATATTCCTCGTCATATCTTTTTCAATTTGATTTAGCACCCACAAATAAACAAAAGATAACGTAAAATTGGGAAAGAAAGTCAATGTTTGTGACCAAATTCAATAAAAGATAAATGGAGAAGAAAAAATAAGCAATAGAAAGAGATTATTTCCCAACTTTACGTTAGAATCTCACCCGTTTAAGAATTATTTTTCTTTGATTTGATGTTTTGCATTTTGCACAAAAAGCTCTAAGCCTCCAAAGTCCAAAATTTTATCTTCTTCTTCACAATTGACCTGGAAAACGATTATATGGATTAGGTCTGATTTGATGCATTTTATTCCACACTCTACCAAGCTCCAAAAGCCCGAACATTTCTCTCCTCCTTCACAATTGACCAAAAAGAAGAATTTAGTTTGGCTGTCCTTGTTTACGCGTATTTTTGGTTTTTTTACTATCTTCACAAGTAAAGTCGAAGCTTCACTTCTTATGATAATGAAATTTTATTTTCTTTGAAGCTAGCTTCTGGCTCAAAAATTTTCTTCTTAACCCATTTACCTATTGCTAAAGTCTTCGATTCAATAGGGAAGTTTTGGACCTGTTCTCTATTAGGTAAAGGAAAATATCAGCAAAAAAATTTAGTACCACAAAAAAATATACAACTTTTACCAAAACTCTTCGGGGCCGTTTAGTTAGAGGTGTGAAAAAGTAAGAAGATAGAAAATGGTAGGAGGATGGAAAAATAGGAGGATATAAAAGATTTTAATTTCTCTATTTTTTTTTGGTTGGGAGTGGAAAAGTGGAGGAATGAAAAATATGAGTTTGTATAAATTTACTTATATATCCTTGTTAAAAAATAATGGCCAATTTAAAAAAAAAGTGACAAACAACCAAAAAAAAATCACCTGATTTATTAAAAAATAAAAAATCATGTCTAGTTAAACAAAAAAAAGGGGGGGGGGGGGGGGGAAAGAAGAAAAACAAAACAACTATCACACCCACATTCTAGAAGAAGAAAAAAAAGAAAAAAAAAAAAAAAAGAGCAACATCCAGGAAAGATAAAATAAAATAAAATAAAGAGGAAACGTGCAAACCCATAGCCCCCCCCAAAAAAAAAAAAAAAAAAAAAAAAAAAAAAAAAAAAACTAGACATGGGCATTTTTTCCTATTAAGCAGCCCAATTTTTTTCCTCAGTTTTCTCTCTATTTTGAAGAGAGAACTTTTTAGTGGGCCTAAGGAAAAAACACCCGAACCCCACTATTTATTTTCCTTTCTCCCCACCTAACTAAACACACTCAAAAAAAAATTTCCTTCTTATTTTCTCTTTAAAGTTTTTCATCCATTCTATTTTACCTCCAAACAAACATATCCTTCACGCAGTTAATTGGAATTGGTGGATAAAAAATAATAAAACTATATAAAAGTAACACACATTCAATCACAATTTGTCAGAAAGTTATGATTTGTTTATGGTGGAAGAACTCAAATATTATACATAACCTTGAGAACAAAGTTCCAAGTAGCAGTTCTTTCTCAAAAAAGTTCCAAGTAGCAGTTGGTGGGGTAGTTGGTTGCATCATCATTCATCAACTGCTCAGTTCACTGCTCATACTCATTGTAATAGGAATTGACCGGGTCTCGATGAATTCATAAGCCCATATGAACCTGACCCGATCAAAAAGAGCTCTAGCCTACATTGAATCATTAGCCACCATATATGTGGCTTTCACACGTAATCTTAAATTCATCAGCCACTATATATGTGGCTTTCACACGTAATCTTAAATTCTTCCTAATGTTCACACATAAATTAAAATATTTCGTTTCAGGTTAGATGCAGCACGAGGAAATTATGTATAACGAGACAAATAGCCAATCAGCCATCGAACTTGTTTATCCAAAAAAAAAAAAAAAGCCAACTTGACCACCCAAAGTTTTAAAATAATAATTATATAGAAGAGAAGAAAAGAAATCCAGCCAAATCTTATTTAGTCACCCAAGCTAATCATCACTGCCAAACGTTACAGTTACAGCCATTGGCCCTGGAAATAGTGAAAAGCCTAGATTGAAAAAGGGTTCGGGGTATTAGATAATTTAGATTCTAATCTCATTCTGCTTATGATAATAAATAAATTAGTTAAATATAAAAATATCACCTACACCTTCACTTTAATTACTGAACTAGTCCGTCCAATCAATCTTTCATTTGGATTTATTGGTTTATACTTTTAACTTACAAATGCAGACAATCATTTCATTTTGAGAATCCGAATCCATGGCCCCAAAATTCAAATCTTTCGTGGGGGCTAGACTCGCTAGCTAGATAATGACACTATACTGGTTAATTTATCGTGTATATACAAAGAAATGATTATGTGACACTACTTGCAATCTAAAAGGCATGATTGGGTTGAACCAGTCAATATACTTTGCAATATACTTACAATATCCTTCGTGGGACTAGATAATGACCCTATACCAGATAATTAGTTGTCTTTGCCTTACTATCCGAAGGTTAACTGCTGATTTTTCCCCCTTTAATATCAACGGTCAATAATCAATTAGATATTTTATAAATAAATATATATATATATATATAAAAAATTTTTCGAGATGGAGATAAAGCGGCAATTTATTGCAAAATAAGAAATAATTACGAAAGACAACAAAGAAAAAGGCAAAGCCTATGCGAGGAGGAACCTCGATTGTGATTTGTGAGGAAAACCCAAAACAATAAGGCTTGGTGGTGCCAAAAGAAAAAGACTATCAGTTTTTGAGAACCCATGCTTAAAATCAGCGATAGGTGTTAAAAAAACTCAGATCTGAAGTGGTCCAAGTTAGATATGGGTTGGAGACTCCATCCAAGGGCTTTAGAGGACGGCCTAATTGCTATCAATGAAGGCTACGTAGTTGATTGGGCGAGCACAATACTCATGGAAAACAATGAAGAGCACCACAAAGGGCGATAAGAGACTCAGTGAGGGGGGGGGGGGGGAGGGGGGGGGGGGGGGGGGGGGGGGGGTGGCAATAAGCCCTTGAGTGAAACTCATGTTGCGAGCTATGGACGTGGCGGAGCCAATGAGGACTCAGATGCACAGGCGGTGCCACCTTAAGGCTAGGGTGGTCCCAGGACCACCCTGACTTGAATTTTATTTTTTATTTTTTTTATATAATAATTTAAAAAATTTTATTTGCCTACCCTTCCAAAAAAATTTGGGAACACTCTCAGTTTTTTTATGCTAATAAAATTAAATTTTGCTCCATAATTTGTTTTACATTCAGTGGATGAATAATTGTTTGGTTGTGTACA
This sequence comes from Quercus glauca, assembly GCA_023736055.1. NCBI lineage: Eukaryota > Viridiplantae > Streptophyta > Magnoliopsida > Fagales > Fagaceae > Quercus > Quercus glauca. The sequence continues at coordinate 6,080,673 of CM043326.1, forward strand.
TTAAAAGAGATGTAGCTTGTAGCATGATAATGAGATTATCATGTACCGATTTCAAAATATGAAAACTCGTAGAAGACAATTGTAAATTTTATATATTTGTGTATTTTTTTTATTGTTGTTGTTGTTGTCAATGTATGAATTTATCTTTTTATTAAATTGTATAATTTATATTTCTTAAAGAATACCCTGAAAAAAATTCTTAGAACCGCCACTACTCATATGCAAATTAGCATTGAGTAGTGACATGAATCAATGCCTTTCTCTCTCAATCGAGAGAGAGCAAAAAATTCTCTAAAAAGCTCTTGCAATAAATGTATATCTAGTTAGGTTGTCTACATGCAAAGTGGGAGTTACTTAGCGTAAAGCTGTTTATTGATTTTGTTGGCAAGTTTGGGAGGAGGGATTTTTCACATCACAACAACATGACAGGTTGATCATCCAGTTTTTTTTTTTTGGGGGGGGGGGGTGTGGGGGGATAGGTTTTCCAAAACGGAAATCACCATGGCACCTATGGAGGTGGAAAGCTAAGCCACATTAAGGTCATTATGATGTGAAAATGTCACATCAATGGCAGCCACATCAATAGATGTGGAATGTAACTCACCTATTTGAGAGTTGAGTTTCAAGTGGAACTCTACTCTTCATGAGGAGTTTCAAAAAAGGTTATTTTCCAAATAACTTTGAAATAGTCATATTTGGACAAATAATTAGTAAAACACTTCGCTTGTTTGGTTGAAGATTATTAGTATCGTTGTTTAAATTGGTGTGGAAATTGTGGTTTAAAAAGTGTTATGAAAACACGTGTTTACAGCATTTATAAAATAAAAAATGTGCTTGGTACCATATTTTAATGTATGAAAAAAAATATATATGTATTTGATGTGTGTGTGTGTGTGTGTTTTTTTTTTAAACTAACAAGTGGGCCCCTTTGTTGGAATTGAAGAAAGAAGTTTTATGTGTTGTCTAATCAAGTAGGCCCCATATTTTTCAAAATATTTACAAAAGTGCCATTAAACAACGTTGTTTGAAATTTGAAAACTGGTAAAATGAGTTTTCCAAATTCAATATTTTAAACACCCTAAATTAGCAACATACCTTAAACACTCTTAAAAAAACACCCTTACCAAACATGTTTTTTTTTTTTTTTTTTTTTTTTTTTATGACTACAATTTTCAGTGTTTAAACACTTAAAATTGTTGTTTGGAATCACATACCAAACAGGCCCAGTATTATTGAGCAAAAAAATGCCAAAACACATGATATCTAGTAGATCTAGTAGTCGTGACAACAGATTAAAAAGCATTAGAATCTAAAACAAAGAGAGTAGAGAGAGAAAGAACATAAGAATTATGTGATTTATTTTGACGACTTTCATCTACACCAAAAAGCCCATGATGACTACATCTTTACACTGGTGAATTGTGATGTGCATGAAATATATACAATAAAGTACTCACATATCTACATATTTAGCCTTACTTTTATGTTATTTTGTGACTGATTATATAATATCTTTGTATTGCAGGTAACAAAGGTTTTACATGCAAAGTGGGGCTAAGTCAATTAAATCAAGCCAACTTACATCCAGCCATGCATGAATTCAAGAGAAGGCCAACTGAATTAAATTTAAGTCCAATTGGAGTAAGGAATCAAAGGAAATTTGTACCAAATTCAAGTCCAATTCGGATTAGGATTCCAGCCTGGACATCAGTTAGTATTTTCGGCATAACTTTCAGCTCAGATGTCCAATCGAGATGATTCAAGTTGGGCTGGAAAGTTAACTTAAAGGGCTACAACTTTGTAGTTTACCAAAAGCCCAAATTCTGACGTTAAATGGGCCAAAATAGTCGGTTAAGTGAAGCCTAAATATCTTGAATTTTCTCCAAACGGGAATTCAACTTGTAATAGGATTCTTTGACCTATTTAAAGGCATTTTAGGGCAAAATTCAGGGGGGCTAAGGCTAGTGCTAGGGCTGAGGGCTGAACGTAGAGAGAGCTGCGGCTGTGGCCACCTCTTTGGTTTTCTTCCATGACAGTTAGTTTTATTTTATTTTTCTAGTTTAATGTTTAGTATTTTATTTTTGTGTTTTCTTTCAATTATCATGAGTAGCTAAATTTATAATTAGGGTTGAGGATGAAACCTTGTTAAGGATTATCAATAATATTTATGTGATTTGATTTTTCCCACAATAATTGTTCTTTAATGATTTAAATTGTTCTTGCTTCATATCAATTGACTAAGATGAGATTCTAGATATGAGTTCAATCATGTTTTTCTCATGATTTAGGATTTGTCTTAATTAATTGAATGCTTGGTTTATTAATTCTTGATTATAAAATTGGATATCGTTTGTGATTTGTCTGTCAATGGATACAATTTATGATTTGATTTTTAGAATTGGATATATCTTGTGATTTGTTTGGCTACGGATACAATTGATGATTTGATTTTATACTTAAGAAGCGAAGAAGAACATGCTTTTGATTTTTAAAATAAGGATTTTAATGAGGATATTTTCCATGATAGCAAGATTGATTTCTAGATTATCATGTAGTGAGTTGGGAAAAATTAATGATCATAAATATATGCTGATATGATTTACAAGGCGGATTCCAAAACCTTAATTCATTTCCCTTGATTGTTTACATCTTTTTATTGTTTTATATCTCTTACTTAGTTTAACTATTTGCTTAATTTTATTATTTGCTTAGTTTAATTAATTTCAAAACAACCAATTTTTATTAAACTAGATTAGGATTAATTTGGTTAAAATTTGATTAATTTTCCTGCGTTTATTCAAGTCCCTGTGGGTACTTGTCAAACTATACTTCGGTACGGTTCGTACACTTGCGAGTATTTTAAAATTTCACAACAAATTGTTGTTTTAAATTAAACCCAATATGAGGTATATACAAAGAGGCTAAACCTTTAGACTAACCATACACTAAATCATGATTATAGTTTATGCTGTACAAATAGAATTAGGATCACTTTGCTTCCACAAAAAGTAGGATTAAGCTTCTTATATTTTAACATGAAGTAATTGTGAGAATAGCTGCACTTAGGAGTAGTCTAGCAACCGATCCATGAATTGCATAGACAGAGGCTATAAGGTGGGGTTTGGAGGTGACCAAAGGGGAGGGAGTTCAGCAAATTCTTGTTTAAGGGGATTCAAAGTCTTGGATGGATTTATTAATGAACCCAGGTTTGAGGCCAAGTTCGTGGGTGGACAACATTATAGCAATTAAAAAAGATGCTTAAGGAGTTTAGTGCATGTTATTTTAACTGGTAGTGCGCAGGGTATCAAATAGAGCTTCCCATGACCATGAATAAGGTCCATGGGCTTTAAAGATGTCTTCTGAATGCTATATTCGGCCTGACGTATACCCCTCGGTCTTTTCTATTCTCTAAATCTCCAAGGAAAGATCTTTGTAACATATTCCTTTGGCTTTTCAATAAAATAAAATAAATGTTTAGGGGGGAGGGGGAACCCTCAATTTTACGGAGCATAAGAGCATCTCCAATCGATTAGTCAAAGTCTTTTTTTAAGAGCAAATCTAAAAGTTAAGCTCCAACAAATTCTCTAAAAGCAAAACTTTTTCAAATATTTTTTGAAGTTCCTACAGTAGTTCTCTTGATCTAGAGAACACTGTAGCAACTCCAAACCATTTTCTCACTTAAAATAATCCACACTTGAATAAATCCGAATAAAAAATTTCGCACAATAAATTAAAATTTTAGCATTTATCTCAACCTCAACGGCTACAAAGACACCAAAACGCAGTATGAACAAAATACAAAATGCAATCTAATCATAGAACACAGTCTTTCTCATAAAACTAATAAAATTAGAACAATTTTTTTTTTTTTTTTTAACTTGACCCACAATATCTGGAGATAGAGGACAGAGGAGGAAAACTATTTTTCTCTCCCTTAGTAGAGCATAGTGGTGATTTCCCCTCTATGTGATGAGAAGATGAATGACATGTTTTAGTGTTTTTAGTCCAAGTGATCGGGAGGGACATCTGGAGATAGAGGTAGACCCAGAGGTAGAAAAAGAAAAGCAAAAATGAAGATAAAGAGGAGAAGTGGGATACGTATGTGGAGGTGAAAAAACAAGAGAAAAAAAGAAAAGAAAAAGAACAAAGTATGGATGGAAAAAATGAAGAGAGAAGAAGAAATAAAATAAATAAATTTGAGAAATGTTACCACAATATTTTCACAATTCTTTCATAATAAATTTTAAGTAGCAGATTGTTATTAGCTATTACGGTTGAGAAAAAATAATAATTTTAGTGGTGGGTTCAAATTAGAACTCATAACAACTTATCACATAGGAACATAACACTTCTCATAAAAATTAGATGATCCTACGACTATTATAGTCACAAGTGCTACACAAGATTTGTTAAAAACAAAAATCACCAAAAAATTTTAATATGAAAGAAAGAATGAAAAAATAATATTTAAATATAATAGAGAAAATATAAAGAGACTATTGGAAAGTGTATTTAAAAAAGTAAGTAGGTAAAAAGTAAATGTAATTGTTCATTGTCCGAACAATACAAAAATTTGTACAATTTTTTTTTTTTTTCAACAATGATAATCTGCCTTGCAAAACTTGTCTCTACTTGTAAGGTAGACTATCCTCCTGTTTCCCTTGTTTAATGTTAATAGAAGATTATTAAAAAAAATATATATATATATATATATATTTTTTTTTATATATATATAAATTTGGAAAGGTTGCTAGAGAAGCTCTAACGTTGTAAAATACTAAAATGGCTCCTAGGGTAGTGTCTACCATAATGTCCCACATCACACTATTTTTACCATGTAGCATTACCGAATGGGTAGGGTATTACACTACAATAAAATTGCTGTGTAGCAGTAGATAGTTAAAGACTTCAGCCTTTGTCTTGCAAATTACCATATGACCACACCATTAACCAATCAAATGCTACTCTTCCTTTTCTATTGAGCTTCTACAAAACTTGGAGGTGTGAATATATATTGTAGGGGCTCAAATTGATCCACAGCCCAAAAGATTTGGACAATGGCCCAACAAGCTCACAACAATAAATTTGTTAGAGAGTGGGTTTAATGCTGAACGTTTAACGAGTCGAATGTGAATCACTACGGGTTAGTTTAGTGTTGGAATGAATGAGAAGAACAAGTTAAAAAAAAAAAAAAAAAACACTCCTTGGTCAAGTCCAAGAATGGTATGTTCTTATATTTAGCTCTCAGACTTATACAAATATTCAAGTTCTTGATTACAAAGTTGTTTCTTCCTTTTTCTCTCTCCCCCCTTGTAATAGAATCCTTTCCCTTTTATATTTCTTCACCTCCTCTCATCTTAGCCTTCCACTTGTTGATCAATGAACTCATCTTCTTGATACTTATCCTATCAGAACCTTCTTGAACTCTTTATGGGCAGCTGTAAGGCTAGAGGCCACTGTTTAGGCATCACATCTACATTAATGTGACCAGTTGGTTAGGTGTAGAGCATTTAATGTGGTGATAGCAACTTTTTTCCCAGATATTTCTCAATTCTTTGTTGAATCTCCTCTCTCCGAAGCTTATCCTCCTTCCAAGCATGGTTGTCTACTTCCTAGTACTTGTTGGGTGGTCAGACTTCAAGCTTCCACTCTGTTTCCTGAGGAGGTTTGTCTCCTCGGACAACATCACTTGCTTGTCGTGACCAGCTCTCATCCTCGGCCTGATAACCTACTTGCCTTTACTAATACTTGTTTGTCCTCGGGCTCTTTGGCGTCCTCAGGCGCAGCCCACGGCACAATTCTCTTATCCGAGCCATTTATCCCCACATATGTGTGTGTGTTGGTGAAGTTGAATTTTGTAGTTTGAAAATATATCACAATAAATAAGCATCCGTTGAGGTTGAGGATAGAATTTCTGGGCCAAGCATTACTAGTTATGGGCCTCCGCATCCATTTGTTACACACAGCATGCAGGCCTGAGCGTGCATATTTTCTCTTTTCTGGATTGGCAATAGGTTAGTACTGAGTCTACTGACAATGTGGACTTCGGATCTTTACTCAAGTGGGATTAAATTAGACAGGTTTGGGATTTACTAAAACTTGGAGTTCAGGTCGTATTGAACTTGATCTGTCTACCAAAACTTGGAGTTGCTCTGCTGTGCAATGTAATACAACTTTGCTCAAACTGTGAAATTATATGAGAGAGTATAATTCACTGGGCCTTCAATTTGGTCCTACAAATCTTTGAGCGGGCCATGTAAATCAGTGTAGGTTACATATGACCCAAATTCTATATGCACCCTTTCCTTTGGGACCAAACTTATTCATTATATATAAAAAATGAAAATAAAAAATAAAAAAGAGATGGGACATACTATATGTGTATGTAATCATGTATATATTAGATATGTATAAAAAAATATGGATAGTTGGATTCATGCTCAATTCTTAGGATAGCAGCAACCATAGTGGCTATGAATCTATAATTGGCATCAATTAATAGAGATGCATAAAGGGAGACAATCAATATTTTTTTATTATATAATTTTTGTTAAATTATCTCAGTTTGTCCCTACACAGTTACATTACACTAGTAGAAACATATAATCACTTGGACAGGGGTTTGGGTGAGAATTCATTGGATAAGGTGGACTACTGTCTATATGCTCGAGCCAAAGGCAATCAATGCATTTTCGCAATTCGCATTTTAGGAACTTTGGAAGTATGTCTACTACCCCGTCGATCTTTGTATCTAAAAAGGAGGTTTGATTGGTTAAATATTCATCTCATGTCACTTGTTGGGAAACAAGAGAGTGAATTGCTTCTAATTTTCAATTGAGGAGCTAAATTAAACTTATTTGGAGTGGTTCCATTTTTTTTTTTTTTTTGATGGAAAGTGGAGTGGTTCCAATTGATTACAATAGTTGATAGGTTAGATATTAGTTGACTGGTGAGATATTAGGGTTTTACTAACGTATGACATACATTAATAAACTATTTTAATAAATATTTTATGGAAAAATGACTAACTTTTTAAAATAATTTTTTAAATTTCTCATAAATGTTTTTCAAATAAATTATTAATGTATGTTCTAAGAGCATATATTAATCGGACTCTAGATATTGTGATTGATTTGTATACTTTTTACTATCCATAATTCGAAACAAAAGCATATTAAGTTTTGGATCCCCCCATACTTTTGGACCATTTATAGAGTTCAAATCAGTTGAGAAACTTTATTCCTGATTTGTCCTTTCCAATTGATACAAATGATTTACTTCCCATTTTGATGCTGATTGGTGAATGTTCTTTTGCCTTGCTGATGGCATGATAATTTTAAGTAAAAAAAATAAATGACTATTAGAAGTTGGCTTAAACCTAGCACTTCATTTTTATTTTTATTTTTATATTTTGAGAAAAAATTTGTAGCTTTTATTAAGCAAAGTAAGTCAAATCAGTTAAAATTACAACACTAAGGTGTGAAGAAATGTCTTCCATCCATACCAAAAAAGTACTAACATGTCTAACATAATTAATAAGATTGTGAGTTACAGAGTTTCCTTGTCTTCGAATATTGGAATAACTAAAACCTAGCACTTCATTTAGTTGCACACATATCAAACCATTTTCAAGTTGCATAGGCGTTTCACTCAATCATTCAAACCCTTCTATACACAAATTTAAAGAGAAAAGAATTTCCCTTCCATATCGCAGTCCAATAATGCACTAGTGACTAAAAATAATGCATACACAGACAAATATCTAAAAATAACCATGTATTGCTAACTGTAATCCACAATAATTTGATCGCTGAATATTAGATAAGTGGTGTGAATTAAGACACATCATCTTAATAATGTTAAATGTCACCAGAATCTTGGATTACAAACGAAAATGAATGACAAAACAAAGGTGAAAACATAATCAAATATAAACGATTAAAAACATGAATGATCAAAATGAAATCATTCTCAAATTTTAAGATAAGTCAAAAAAAGAAAAACCAATTTCTTTTTAATAGCATTTAAAAAAAAAATTGTTTATTTTTCCTTGGTTGGACAACATATTGGGCGGCCCGAACCCCGAAGAATCTGAAAGAGCAGAGCGAAGGACGGAGAATCTCTGGCGTTATGGGGTCACAGAGAAACAGGGTACGTTGAATCTAAACGCAATTCCAATTCCATTTTTCTTGGATAAAACTGGACCGAAATAGGAAATTAGACTAAAACAGACACACAGTACAAAAGTAAAATCATTTCATTTCTTTTCACAGCCACTGGTCTGGTCTGGTCTGCCCAGATAAAGATAAAAAAGAGAACACCCAGAACGAAAAAAAAAAAAAGACCTTAAATTTAAAAAAAAAAAGAAAAAGAAAGAAGACAAAAAGGATACGTCATCACGTGAAATACACGTGAAGATTCTTATCCTCTGACAAGTGAAAATCAGATCATATATATATAATCCAAAGTCGAAGGACTAATGTCCACAAATTATTCGCCATGTGTGATGATCTCGACCCTTATTACATATTGTCACGACCCCACACTATTTTTTTTGTACCTGCTAAGCTTAGCCTAAGCTAGCCTAGCTTAGCTATAGGCTAACGTGAAAGAGCTCGACGGAGCTTTTGAGCCAAAAGGTATGGTGCACTCAAATGGGGCAAATGACCCTCAGTCTCGAGCATCTCCACCGTGTTACGACCACCCAAATGGTCCTTCAAATAGGTTGCAACTGATGCTGGAACAGACACATCTCGAGCTGTCTGAAATATGCAACATGGTACTTTGACTAGGCCTAGGACCCCTCTCAGATCGCTGTTGAAAATCATGCGGGAAACGAACAAGGATATGTCAGGCCTCATGTTGAATAGGGTTCGACTGAATTCTCGAACTGCTGTTGGAACATCAGCTCCCACTGCCAATGGTGCGAAACCGTTCACCCATGCCTCGTAATTCGACTCCATTGCTTCGAACACTTTCTCAATCTCTGCTTGCTCGAACCCACCGTGGTAATCATTGTCGTTTAGGAATCTAAAATTGTATGCACACCCAACTCAGTATATAACATTTTTTTTTATTTTTCCATTTTGACCAAATTCAGGTTTTATACTAATACATAAACTAATAAGCTGAATTGTTCAATTACTAATATATATATATATATATATATATATATCACTACTTCTTGACCATTGCTTGATGTGATGACATGTGTGAACCATTATTTTCACATGGATCAACTTGATGATCTGACAGTCTCACATGACAAAAGTTGTGGTGCGAAAATTGTCTCAACATATAATATAATGAAATAATCGAGTTGACTTTTTTGTTACCTTGGAGAAGCGCCGACTAGGATGAGCTTGGAGAAGAGTTCAGGGCGGCGAATGGCGGCTAAGATTCCGATCATGGCGGAGACGGAGTGGCCGACGTAGGCGCAACGATCGACGCGGTGGGCGTCGAGGATGTAGAGCAAGTCATCGACATAGGCGTCTAGAGTGGTGTAGCGGCGAAAATCGAAGAAGTCAGGGTTGACACTGCCGGCACAGACGAGGTCATAGAGAATGACTCGGTATTGGGGTGTGAAGTAAGGGAGAATTCTCTGCCACACGGACTGGTCTGTGCCGAAGCCATGAGCCAGAACCAAGGTTCTCTGACCGGACCCTTCTACACGGACATTGAGATTTTCTAAGAGACTGGTGCCCATGTGGATTGTGGGAGAGAGAGAGAGAGAAAAGTGAGAAAAGAAAGAGGAAAATGAGGAGTGTGATTTGTTGGGCAATCCAATGGGGGTTACTGTGTGAGAAGGCAAAATAGGTGGGTAGGTGTTGTGGGGTTTTGGTATTTTATATCTTATCTCTCTGTGTCAATTTTTGTTGTTTGTATTATTCCTTCTTAAAAGTCTTCGTAGGTTTTGGGTTCTATTTATACTGCTACGTGCATACGATAACTGTACATACTTTAAAAAAAAATGATAAAGATATATGTATTTATGGTGTCCATGTCATTTTTCTTTTCTTTCTTTTTATCAAATTAATATATTGATATTCTCAACAAAAAAAAATATATTGATACTATTTTTTTGGTCAATTACTCTATCGGCACATAAAGGATTAGCATTTTGTTTTGTATTTGTAGTAGACCCAAATGAAAAAGTGATATTCCATATGAGAGATGGTGTGAAAAAATATTATGAATTTTTCGTTTTTAATGGCATAACTCTTTTTTAGTTGGGATTTGATCTCAAATCTTTTATTTGGTAACAAAAACATTTTAACTAGTGTATTTGCTTCAAGAGATGATTGCTAATGTTTGTGCTCCTCATTGATTGGAGAATAAGGTATTTCATGTGTCGGAATATATATATATATATATATATACATATATATTCTCTCCCATTTCATGTTAATCTCTTGTGACTTTGCTACCTTATAGGCTTATACTAGAAGATAAGAATTATATAAATGCATAAGATAATTATTGGTTTTTAGGGAGAAGTCATATTCAAAGACACTGTCTAGTGGGTGGGTAGTGTTGGATTGCAATCACTATTGGCTGCCATTGCCTTCAACTACAGTTAGCTGTGAGCCCAGCAGCACTGTTTCCAGGCCCGTGAAGTTTACACTTTTACTTGAGTTTGCAATGTGATTACTTTTCTTTTTTCTTTTTTTTCTTTTTTTTTTTTAACTATGTTTTGGATATATGAAGTAGGGTAGGGCATACTTTTGCAATAGAACAATGGGTAGGGCATACCAAACCCATTTCCATTTATATATATATATATATATATATATAATTTTGAGTATATCAGTCCATTTCATAATAATTACCTTTTTATCATTATGTCAAAATGCTAATTGATTTTTTGTGTAGACAAGATTTAAATTTTAAATATTTTATTTGAAGACAAAAAACTTTATCAGATGAGCTAACTAAAACCTATGTACCAAAATTAAATAATGACACTATTTTCATCTAAAAATTAAACAAAATATTAATTACATATGATACAATTGATATAATTTTTGTATAAAAAATCTAACTTTGTAATAAATGTAGTATATAAAAAATAATAATAATAAGGTAATAGTACAAATTAACATAAGGAGAACTCAAGGTATGGTTATTGCCTCTCTCTCTCTCAACTGTTCCCTCACGAATTTCAAGTTGTCGAAATTGAGGCCTTAGCTGCAATAAGAGCTTTGGAGTTTGCTTTGGAGCTGGGTATTGCACAATGGTTCTAGAGGGTGATTCTAAGGTAATTTTGGATGCTCTTGCTGAGGAGGATGTTTCTCTATCTTCACATGGTCTTTTAATTGCCGGTGCAAAATCTTTGTCCCATGATTTCTTTTAATTTAGCTAGGTATGCTATTATTGTTTTTGAATTTATGGTATGGATAGAGTCTGTTCCTCCATAAGTTGTTGTGTTTATCAGACTGATTTATCTCGTTTTAATAAATATCGTTTTCTTTCACCCAAAAAAAAAAAAAAGACAGGGAGAACAATGCGGAAAAAATGGAGTAAAAAACAAAGGGGGATGTCGTCTTCTACTCTTCTTTCATTAGTTTTTGGAATCATTGATCACAAGATCGTGAGAAGTTTGATTTTGACGTCGCAGTGAGGGAGAGCCATTGTTGCACGCTCTCGAACCATGTGGGGGACATGGGTGTTGCCAAGGGAGGCCATGTGCGCAGAAGCGAAAACTAGCTTTATTTACAGTCCTAAAATCACAAGAACATAGTTTCAAATCTAATTTTTTGGAGGGTGATTGGTGATGCACTACGCAATCTGATAAATTTAAATCATATTATTATTAGCCTCTTCTAGCTCCTGGACCATTGCCACTTCAGCGGAAGCCAGATATTCGATAAGCTTTGTCCTTTGTTGTTTTTTGTTCGGTCAATTATGTTCTTATTAGAGATGTAAATGTTTTGGTCCACAATATCACTACTTGGGTTTCTAGCTACTTGCAATTTTGTAAGAGCCATTCCCATCTCAAAGATCCCCCAGCTTTATTTTGTGCTACTTCCTAATGTGGCAGATGAGGTAGGCTATATTTCCTCTTTTGCTTGACAGTATCTTAATTTTAGCATGTTCAATGTGATTATTGGTGGTTTGATGCTTATGTTAAGCTTAGAATTGATTGATCTCGGACTTAAATGGATTATTTGACTTCGTCTGAAAGGGAATGTGGTTCAGTATTGCCTCAATTAAGAGGATTTTTTCTGTTCAAAGGAGGAAATGCAAATAAATGAATAGTGACAAACTATAAAAGCAAGTAAACTAAATTCTAAGGGTCTGTTTGGATACCGCTTATTACTAAAAACTGAAAACTGAAAACACTGTAGTAAAATAATTTTTAAATGTGTAAATAGTGCCATAGGACCCATTTTTAATAAAAATTTTGCTATAAAAAAAAAAAAAAAAAAAAAAGGGCTTGTGAGTCCCATAAACAGTGCACGAGACCCACTGACAAACGCATTTTTCAGTCTTTGGGTGTGATTTTTGGCTTTTGTAGCTGTGGGGCCCACAGACTGTGGACGCCAAAAGCAAACATTGCTTTGAAATGCTGTATCCAAACATTACCTAAGTTATCAAGTACTAGTAGTCTAGTACAAATTTCTAGGTAAAATCAAAGGTCATTGGATGCCAAGAAACTAAGGGGCTGTTTGGATTTCAAAAAATGCTCACTCATCACTCATCACTCAAATATCATCATTCATCACTCATCACTCTATAACTCATCACTTATCACTGAAAATACCACAACTTCCTAAGGTAGAATGTTTGGCACTTATTTCCAACTTTGATAACTCAAAAAATTTTACTTTTTGTAGGACCATGAATTGACTTGGTGCAGCTTTTACTTCTTATTTCTTTTTCATTTTTTCTTTTTTTTTTTCCTTCAACCCCTAAAACCCAAACTCACCGAACCCAGTGAAAAGGAATGGAAAAAAAGAAAAAAGAAAAAAAGAAACCGAACCCAGAAACCCAATGTGAAAAAAAAAAAAAAAAAAAAAAAAAAAAAAAAAAGAAGAAGAAGAAGAATAAGAAGGAGAAGAAGAGAAGAAGAGAGAAATCAAGCCCTAACCCAATATGAAAGAAGAAAAAAAAAAAAACCAAATCCGAAACCCAATGTTAAAATGAAAGAGGGAAAAAAAAAAAAAAAAAGACCAGACCTAACGTGAAAGGTAAAAAAAAAAAAAAAAAAAAAAGACCAGACCCAGCGTGAAAGGAAAAAAAAAAAAGAAAAGAAGAAGACAACGCATGTTGGAAAGAGCAAAAGGTTTGACCGGATTTGACTACTCTTTGACTGTGGATCCCTCAAATATATGTGTATTTACCAAAATGTCATCATAACTCTGTTTCCATAACTCAAAAATACCTAAAAGTTGTTTTCAGTTTCCATAACTTACCAATCAAAAATCAGAGAATTGAGTGATGGAAACAAAAACTGAAAACAAATCCAAACAAACCAAATAGCCGTGAGAACCACCAGTTTTGAGTTATGGGTAATGAAAACAGATTAATGGGTGATGGAAAACACTAAATCCAAACAGCCCTTGCTATCCATGATTTAGCTAAGTTTGATTGAAAGCGGGACAAATTGAAGCTTAATTACTCTAAGCAATAAATAATTAGAAGATAAAATATGTGGAGTAGTAGACAAATCATATTATAGCCTAGACAAACATTCTAAACACCAAATTAGATTGAAGACAATGCATTACAATGAAGAACTTGAACAAAACATGATTAACAACTAAGAATTTGAATCAAATTGAAATAAAACTTTATAAGTAACAATATTATAGTGAAGCACTTATTAAAAATGAACAAATTCTAAAACCCTAAGAAGTAAGAATTACAAGAGATGAATCTCCTATTGAAGTAATATTACAAGAGAATAATCTATGTATGAACAAGTTTGTCAGTGGAGAGTGGTGTTTTTATCTTGAGATTGGATCCTTTATTTATATTTAAGGTCTTCGACTATTACTAACAATATTTTCTTCCACGTGTCTTTCTTCACATATGCTTGAATGACATTTGTTGTGGTGTTAGATGTTGTTTATAATTCTCTTCAAACTATTTCAATTCCACTTGTCTTTACAAGCGTGCACTTTTATATGGAATTAGCTTGTAACCTTATACATATGCATAGATATATTTAAAAACATACAATAAGATGCATAATATAATTTTTATATATATAATTGAAATACTGTTGATAGTCATTTTTATATTTTGTTAAATCTTTAAAAAAAAATTGTAAATATATTATTAGGTATAAAATGCAAATTGTCCCATTTTTTTTATTATTATCTTTTTTTTTTTACGATTCATTTATTCTAGACACATGACACAAAATTGGAACTCTAATTTGAAATTCTAATTTAAGTTTCTCTCAATTTCACCTATTATTATATATATATTGCATTATTTACTCTGAATGTCACTTTCCACATTCCAGTGCTTTATTGTAGTTTCCTTGTTATGCCACTTGTTCACCTATTATTATATATATATATATATTGCATTTTTTTTTTTTTGATAATCATATATATATATATATATATTGCATTATTTACTCTGAATGTCACTTTCCACATTCCAATGCTTTATTGTAGTTTCATTGTTATGCCACTTGTCGTATCCTTAGAAATTTAAAAAAAAAAAAAAAAAGATTAATACTGAAGCATCTCTATTCAGACAAATAAAAAATAAAAATAAATAAAAATAAAAAAGAGGAAGAAATTGATAAAATTTTATCATTTAAACAGGAATCTTAATGTAAGGGCTAAAATTAGACTTTCAGCCCAACAACAATGGATGATAGCCCAACAAGCCTAAAACAAAGTATTTATTAGAGAGTGAATTTTACAAGATAATGACTCTGCAAATCAAGTATGGGCCTTAATGAATTGGATTCATATCAAGAAGATAAGAAAACGCAATTTAATAGAAATAACACTCCTTGGTCTGATATAAGAATGAAGTGTTCTCATATTCACTCAAGCTTATCCAAATAATACCAAATGTTCTTTCTTTCTTTTTTCTTTTTCCAGATTACATGCCCCATTTTTCAAGGGGGCCTTTCCCTTATATAGTTCTTCTATCTTCCATCCCAGCCTTCCACTTATTGATCATATTGGTGATCTCTTGGATGCTTGTCCCATCAAAAACCTCCTAGAAGCCTTGTGAATAGCTGTAAACTTAGGTCTCACTATTCAAGTATCATCTCCACATAAATGCGGCCAGGTAGTTTGGTGTAGAACATTTAATATGGTGGTGGCAGCCTTCTCCCGAGATATTTCCTCCTTTGTTGTTGGCTACTTTCCTTGATGTTTATCCTCAGAAGAACAATTCCCTTTTGTGCAAAATTTCTGGGATAACTAGGCTCCATCCTCCCACAATACTTTCCGAGGAGGCTCAGCTCCTCGGTAACTATTGCCTGCCCGTTATGATCTTCCCTTATCCTCGGCTTATCGACCCCACTGCTTATCAAATCTTTCGATCATGCTTGGGCTCCAACATGTCCTCAGGCACGGTCCACGGCCCAATACTCTTGCTCGGCCTATTTATCCTCACACTTATAATTGTGAATTTTTATACTATGGAACAAATCCATATTAATAGGTCCTTTTTGAAAAATAATAATTCTATATTGGTCTAGGTTTTATTAAAAAAATCTTTATTAACCCATGACAATATTGAAAAATATTTTTTTATATTTTTAAAATTAATAATATTTATCAAAATTTCTAAAACTATGTTATCATGAGTCGTGAGAATTAAAATTTTTTTTTTTAAGAAGCAATTAAATATTAATTAAATAACGTAGAATGAACTTGGGTTCCTCAAAGAAGTGTTTATTGAGTTAGATGATGACAAATCCTAAGACTTATTTCTCAAAATAATAAAGTATTAATTGCTAATAGATATTTGGCTGAGTGACATTCCTATGCAGTATGCACTCCGTAGAGCCATAGAAGTGGCCATGAATAATCTTTATTAATCTCAAGACATGCATGTAAGACAGAATTTTAGAGAGTTTCTTATTTCGAAAAAATTAAGTATATTACATTTTCAATATTTATGTACGGGCTTTATCTAGGTTTAAGATAGAAATTTAGGACCCGTTTGGATTGAGGGGAAAGTGAGGAGGAGTGAAAGGGAATAGAATAGAGTTGGTTGAAAATAAGTATACTACATTTTCAACAAAATGTACAGAGTTTGTTATTTCAATAAAATTAAGAATACAACATTTTCAATATTTACGTACAAGCTCTATCTAGGTTTAAGACAAAAATTTAGAACCCGTTTGAATTCAGAGTAAATGGAGGGAGAATGGGAGAAGTAAAGTAAAATTGGTTGAAAATAAACTAATTTTAAGCCAATTTTACTCTATTTTACTTTATTCTACTTCCCCTTAATCCATACGAATCATTAGAGAGTGTAATTTTTATTTCAACAAAATTTCCCCCATTAATTTTTTGGAAATGCTGAGTGTGTGTGTATATATATATATATACTTCGCTATCTATCAACTGCATCCGTAGACCACTTTTTTTGTAATAAAACAAATATCTTCACCACTTGCAATTTTGCCCACCTGATATGGAGATACCTGAGAAAAAGCGTAACTTTATATATTTAATTTCTTTTTCAGGGTTTGTGTTTTTACAGGGTTATAAAGGGTGACATCCCCGATTGTGATGCATTTGTTAATGGGGACCTCTTTCAAAATAAAGGAATTATTGTTTTTTTTCTTTCTTCTTTTTGGTGATTGCAAAAGGGAATAACTTGAATTACTTTCAAGAAAAATTGATATATTGTGAGTTTTGGATTTTTTTTGTTTTGTTTTTTTTCCGGTATAGACAAAGTGATGAATTCTTCTTTATATATATTGATTAATTTAACTATAGACAGTATTATGCTGCTAAAGAAACAATGGACAATATAATGAATGTTAAATAAGAAAAGTAAAAACGATATAGAACGAGAGAAAGCAAAAACAAGAATTCAACGTGATTCAACTTAGTAACTTACGTTTACAGTAAAAAGTTTAAGCAGTTACATATTTGTTATAATATATATATGAGCTAATTCTAGACTAACTATAGGATTAATTTGCTTGTTCAACAAGTGCATGGATCCATTTACAATACAGTTTGATCATGGCATCTTTAATACAACCCATAAAATATTTTACATGGGTTTGTGTATCAACCTGCTCAATCCACCCAAATCATCCAATCTACTCCATCCCGCACCAAGCCACACATGGATACGATACTAATTTTCAAGTACGTTGAGTGGGTTCGATTCTTAAAACAATGGGTTGGATTGCGTGGTGGTAGAGACATAGACCAGGGCCAACATGGTGCAGCGACGAAGGTGACCCATGGCATGTTCTAACTTCTAAGGCTAATGTGGTTGATCCATTATGATTTGTGAGTGGGATTTGTGATGGTGCATGAGAAACTTCTTTAATGGCATGAGATGACATGTGACATGACGAGGTCACATGCGACGACTTTTTTTTTCTTTTTTTTCACCTGGAGTTTGAGAAATCTTGGAGAGCTTTATCGATTTGTGAGCATAGTGGCTCGGAAAAACTCTCGGAAGGGAGAGACCCAAGGGAAACGAGTACGAAAAATATCAAGACATTGGTCGACAGTGGTGATTAAGCCAAGTGAGTCAATAGTGGCTTCTATTTCTTTTTCTTTTTTGATGGTGTCAATAGTGGCTTCTTGAACTCCATTGAAGGCTAGAGGATAATAGTTTTGATACCATGTTAAAATACAAAGAATGAATAAAACGACGTACAAGGTGAAAAAGTGGAAGCAAGACTTTAATGCGGTTTGACATGATAGCTTATATCTTTGATGTGTTGGACTAACCCTAAACTTAAGTTGTTTGTTCTACAAATATCCAAGCCTCCTATACACACTTGTGGACTTTTGACCTCTGTTGACGTAGAAGATAGTGATAAAAGAATGACACTATGGTGTGGAACATGAATGATGCTCTAAACACTAAAAAGAGAACATGCAGTGTTAGCAAAATAAAAAGAGAAAAAGAAAAAAGAAAACATGCACAAGTACCAAAGGGATCGCCATGCATCGCAGTTCAAGGCAAGAATCATACTCATGTTCCTTTCAAGCTCTTAATCAAATTGTTGTTGATAATGCTCCATACTGTAGCTAGGCGTGAATGTTTCACATGGAATCTCGATATCTATTGCTAATTGAGCAGTCAGTAGGGTCACCATAATTAAAGAATCGGATTCAATGCGTGTAGCCTTCAGCTCAAAAAATATACTGCATGGCCCATCTTTTTCTTGTTTCCGCATCTAATTACTCATTGGCCCCAGGATTGACAACCCCACATTGCGCCTCATCGCTTTTGAACTCTTCCGCACCCCCCATCTTTGACGAAGATTGGCCACGCCAAGCACAAGGAACGAGATCTCTCTTCGCATTCAAAAGTTTTACCACTAGGACAAAATGCATGCTTTCATGAATAACTTCGTTTTTAAAAAAAAATACAATTGTTATTACTAATCAATACTAGAAGAACCCGGTGCACACGGTATTCTAAGTATTCTTTAGTCTTCGATTCTCACAAAAAAAAAAAAAGAGAGTATTCTTCGGTCTTTAATTTTTTTTTTTTAAACTACAAAATAACAAAATTTATACAATATTAATCTTTATATTCTATCAAATACAATATATCATATATCTTTTTTTATTATTATTATTATATTGAAAAAAGGTGACATGTGACTGGTTGTGATGATAAAGTACTATAGAGTATAATACTTACATTGGGACAATAGTTTTTATATTAATTATTCTTAATAGATATATCATAGGGTAACTAATCTAATTAAAGAATGTGTCAAAAGCCTTATACTTAAATTAGTATTTTTGATATTTCCAAATAAAAAAAATTCCAATATTCAAATTCTCTGTTTTTTTTTTTTATACAATTGAATTATTAAATAATAATAATAATGATGTATCGTAAGTACCAACAGTAGTGATTAATTCCACAACTAACATTTTGGACGTTAACTTAGCAGATTATTTGTCGAAGAGGGATGACTGAAACGTAATTTTCAACCAAAGATTTTCTAGCTCGATCTCTTGCTAGCCACAAAACCCATCCACTATATACTGTCATTTCTGGGCTTGGTAAGTATCATATCGAATAAAATTAATTAATAGCATAGCTTTACAAGTCATGAGGGCAACGTGATCTACGAGCCCCATCCGCTAATAGAAAATCTAGCGAAATCAAACCCTTCAATCTTCATGAGGCTAATACAACAAAATTAAGGTCACATTTTTCCCCATTATTTTTGTAGCAATAAACAAAATTTAGAGCATGAAATATAAAGTATCAAAATGTTCAATTTAGAACGATATGGATCAAACCCCAAAATACATTAATGGTGACACCCATCTTTATGTTATTATACAATACAATTGTTTTAGACAAATGTTAATAAGCACCGTGCAGTGTTTATTAAGATTAAAATAATGTGGATCTTACTTAATAAAAAAACTAAATAAATGAGAGAAATTGTATAAAGTTAACCTTAAAATTTATAAAGATGACAAAAGCTAACAAAATACTGACATAAAGACAAAAAATTCTGACAAAACGTTAACACAACCCATTGTTTTATATTAAAAAATGACCAATTTCAAACTTATCTTCTTCGAATTATGTTCAACCATTTTAGTGAAAACCTAATGACAGAACCTTTGAGCCGGGACCTGGAAATGACTAACGAGATGACCCGGACAAAATAAGCATCAAAACAGCGTGAAATGAACCCAACTTTGTTTTGTCATATAACGCCTATAGCCAGTAGTCTTCCATTAATGAGAGATAAGGGCATGCGACTTAGAAAGTTTGAAGATAAGTCATGGAGTTTGGGGCCCCCCTTGCCCAGCAAGCAGTGGCATATTCATTGTGAAAAACAATGACATTGAGAAAGGGAGGGGTCTACAGCTACAAAGTTTTAAACATGATTCGTACAACCTGTGGAGCTATAGGCAAGGTTTCTCTAGGGTTTTAATTGGTTTGATGAGTCATTGGGCTTATCTTATCCAGACTTGTTTATTCTTTCTTTTTTCAGCTCCATGTAATTCAGCATCTACGAAATTCCTATATTCTCAACATTTTCTTGGTTAGGATAGCCACAGAGAAACGGAGAGGGACGTAAAACTAATATCTTCTTTACATTGTATAAACTTGATTATATATATGTGTAATATCGTATATCCGCAATTTATTTCAGAATTATTTAATTCAAAACATTTTGATTTAAGTCAATAATTGGTAACTCCCAATAACAAATATCAAGCAAACTGTATAAAAGTTAAGTTTAAACTATATCATGACTTAAAGCCTAAAAGTCTTAGTTTACATCCTTCAATAGGAGAACTTCACATAAGTATTTTACTAAAAACTAATTAAACACACCTTACCATACAAATTATAACGATAAGTTGGCCTACATCCACGGAGGAAACTTTAAAGGACTATATCAATAATATATTAAAATGTAGTACAAATCATGTATTACAATGAAGTATAACATGTATATATATAGTAGACTAAACCCTAAACTAATAGACTTCTAGTATAAGTAGAAGACTTGACTTGCACACAAAGTAAAATTAAGTTTGGGCCTATACTAATAGGCTAATATATATCTAACAATTACAACCCATTTAAACCCATATTTCACAGCTATAAGCACAAGCACTGGACCTATGCCTCCCCACAAGCTGCTGGAGTAGTTGTCAGAGCCTAGGAAAAATGTCAGAGCCACCAATGAGCGTGGTGTCACAACCTCAATTTTTTTTTTCTTCTTTGTGATTTGTTCTTATTTGCGATTTAAACTCATAAAAGTTCACACACCAATGACTTTCTACCTCAGTAGTACTGATCTGCTTTCATTTTAAAATGAGATTTAGGATTTCTATTCAATTGTCTTGGATGTGAGATATTTACAGGGACAGAGATTTTTATTTCATTTTTTTTCTCTCTGTAAAATAAGTATAAGGGCCTTAGCTAGCTAATTTAATTATATGATGCTGCAACTTACAATTCATTGACTTAATTATATATTTTGAGGTATTGAAAACAAAACCTAGGCCTCTATTTTTTTCATAATTAGTTGAGCTTAAGAAAAATTTAAATTGTACATGTAATTATGGACGTATTTATTCTAGAAAGAAAAAAAGAAAAAAAGGTTAATTGAAAGTGACCTCTCCATATCTTTTATCATTAGATACAATATTTTCGTAGCATAATCCAAACGTGATTGGTGCTTTTGGATGTCTCATAGGGCCATACTTGATTAGATTAGATATGAGTTAACCTTTCGATATTTTAACTTCATGGATGTCAAAATAAAAGCCTTTTACACTATGAATAAAGAGATGTGTTGTCTGATGAACATTTAAAAAGAAACTCGAACCAATTAGATTGGTTAGTATTTTTCTTCAAATTGCTCCCTCTATTGGTAGATCAAAGGCCCTACTACCATCTCAAGTTGAAAAACCAACATCGGATCGAGATGTTGTTCCCTTACTGTCTGAAAAGATTTGAGAAGAATCGGGTAGGAAGACTTTCAAGACTTGGGTTGGCTCTCATCTTGGATCAAGACTAATTATCCCCGCCTGATAGGTCCACATCCATCCCTTGGCCTAGCCAGAGTGACATGACAATAGAAAATTACCCCTATGATTTAAGCCTTTAGTTATTAGTGAATTAGCTTAACCTTATGCATTTTATGTAGATGAACCATATACTCATATTCTTTGTTGCATAATCACTGCTTGATAAGATATGGCATGCTGATACCATTTCTTTTTAATAATTTAATAGTTGGAGGATGACAGATTTAAATTTTAGACATCTTTATTAGAAAATTATGAAGTGCCAATTGAACTACAATACTTTTTGAAACTTAGAAAACTCGATTAAACAAAAGTTAAGTTAGAGACTTGAAATGAATTTTAGTGAAACTTAAAGGATCCAATTTTCATTTTACCTTTTTTTTCAAAAATATATTTTTAGTCTACTTTTGTATATTCCTAGACCATTATATCTTACAAAGCAAGATCCATGGCAGATTTACTAGATCTCATATATCGGAGTTTGAACAATTTAAATTGGGTGTGGAAATAGCATCACTTCACAGTCAATGTTATACTATTTAATAATTTTTTATTAGATTTTAAGAATAATATTTTATACATTCTTACATCATCATGTCTCACGTAACAAAATCTATAGTTGATTTATTAGATCTCATATAGTGGCGTAGAGCAATTTTAATTGGGTGTGGATTCATCATCCCACATAGCATAACTCTTTGCCAATATAACACCAGTCAATAATTTTATTTTATATAAAATCCAAAAATTGGATTATGTCATCATTGTATTTTGAAAAATATTTAAATATTTTGGGTTCATATTATATTATTTTAATGCAGCATGAACCCAAAAGTTCATCCAACAATTTTTTTTCTATATTTTAAGACTATATGCAAAATATTTATTTATTAATCACATAATAAAGAATACCCGATTAAAAAAAATTTGGCGTGTTAAAAACAAAGATAGCCTATAGTCCAACAGTGTTATTTGAAAATATAAATCCAATAAAAATTATTAAGTTATGTAAAATTCAAATAGTTACACTAATCCTAATCCTAGAATGTTTTCAAAAAAAATAAAAATAAAAAATCCTAATCCTAGAATAGCCCTCTCTCTATATAAATATAACTCGAATTTGCAACCTGTGGTTTGAAAAAGTTGTCTAGCAACGTCTAATTATATTTGTTTTTGTATCATGATGAATTGTATTTATATTGTAATGATGTCATTTTTGCTGCACTTTTCCCCCCTTATTAAGACACGTTTTCAACTAAATAAGCACAACCATTTAAAGTTATAAACTACATACGATGGTAATCAACTTGAATAAAACTGAGATGAGCAATATATATATAGAAACACACGTGTGTATTCATACAATACAAAGAAACGCTTTTATGAGTTTATCCATCCAATTGAGTGAAGTGTGAAACGCCTAAGTGCTTATGATTTACACCAAAAATATAAAAAAAAACGTGGTTAATGCTTAGCTTATGTTAACAAGAAAGTTAATCTTAAAAAGGTAAAATTTAGATCTTATTCCTTACGTGTTATGCTTATGCAGCTTATGCCTTAAGTTTCTTATATAAGTTTATATAATCAAGTAATTGCATTAGTCAATAAGTCACATTGTTGATGTCCTTAAAAAAGATAATATTATTTATGATAAATTATGTATTTAGTCCTTATACTTTACATCATATTTTAATTTGATTCTTAACTTTTTTATTGTGTAAATTTGGTCTATAATCATTCAGTGTCATGTCAATTTAATCTCAACTATTATTATCTCTTTAATAGAAATTGCTGACATGACAAATTGTCAAAATGAAAAATTAGTTTATTGTCACACTAACGGAAACTAATTTTTATTTTGGTCATTTGCCACGTCAATAAATTATCATCCACGTTATCTAGTAAAAAAACTTAAAATATGACACATAAGAAACCGTATCTAAGTTATACACATCTCAGACTCAATATTATATTGAGACATATAGTTTTTATTGGATTCCAAGCACTTGAAAAAGGAAGGGATGGAATGATTCTCTTGCATGATTACCTCAGAAGATTATTTTTGAGTGTTTTAGACATAATCATCCCCACTATAAGTCACATATCCATTAACTTTTATCTTTCTTCCTCATATACTCTTATCTTCCCCCCTTTCCTGCTTTCCATTTGCTAGAATACATTTTAGATAAAGAGGGTCTAGGTTTTCTTTCTTCCTTTTTTTCATGCATGCGCGTGAATGCTATCCCTGCCACTCCAATGTGGGCCGGGGTGTCTTGTTAGAAGGGGACTTTTCTGCACATATTTGATTTTCACTTAGATTTTCTGAACTTGGATAAGGTGAGATGTATGACCAACTTCTCGTACAGTACTGTAGTACTACTTGAACACTTTCATGTGTTCCCCAAATTCAACGTGGAGCTTGCTTGATCACTGAGAAAGTAATTGCTGCAGATAATTCATCCGGCCCTTCCATTAATTGGTGCGAAAATTTTTGTTAGAGATTCTGGAATCACATAGTAATTAAGGTGAGAATAGGATTAAGATTATATTTTTTATCCGAAACCAAAAGTGAATATAAGACGCGATCGAATTGATTTTTAATATAAGTTCGGTTTGATTGATTATATTTTTACTTTATTTTTAGAGATAGATTTAACTTATAATGTTTGTTTCTAATAATTGTTTTTTATTATCAGACTAAGATATTAATTGCATGGCTAGATTTTTTAATTGACAATAAAAAATTTTATCACTTAAACTAATTGGAATTCACAATTATATTTTCACCTTAAAATTGAATATAATAAAGTTTATAAGACGAATAAAATCATGAAAATAAACTGAGAATAAGATGATTCTTTGTGAAGCAACCATACCAAATCCTTGCATGACCTAGTTATCCATCAAAATCAAACTTTTTAGATAGTGGGTTGCACTTGCACTACAGTGGGGAGAGTCTTTTCAATTGAACGTTAAATCTAACTTATTATCATGTCTATTGAGGGAAAGAAAAACACCTGTTGAAGTCTCCCTTTTTTATGGTATGGTAATCTCAAGTCTCAACACAACACAACACAGATTCTCCTGAATTATTATACCTAGTGAGGGTAATTAGGGTGCAAAAACCCAAATAAGTACAAAAAACAGAATTACCAAACCAAAAAAAGAGAGTACAAAAACAGATCAGTGTAAAGAAATCAATTAGAGGACATGAATAAACCCGTAATTAGGACGGAATTGACTATGATTAGATTGCCCTTGCACGCGTGCATTAACGTAAGTACGCATATACTCAAGGATATGGTGGGGTTCTCATCGTGTCTCTCCTTTTTTCTTTTTTTCTTTTTTTCTTTTCTTGTTTCTGTAACTATTCTCTCTGTTGTGTGACGTTGTCGTCCCAATCTTTTGTTCTTGTCGGAGTGGTCGTTGAAAACTTTTAATATTTGTTATCATTGCTTTTTTTTGTTTTGGGGTAGGGGTTGGGGGGTGTTTTAATTTGCTTAGCTAATTAAGCTTGCACAGAAGTTGAAGTTTACCGTATTTTCATGAAGATTTTGTAGTGAATATGTAAATGTGTTATTGTACGAAGAAACTTATATTTTGACCCTAATGAATGAGTCATATTAACAAGTATTTTAAAAATTGATAATAAATTATTTTAGAAAATTGTTAACATTATTTTTATAGAAAATATAAAAGATTTTTAAAAAAATTAATTGCTTTTTTATTTTCTCATAAAAAATTTCTAAAAATATTTTTTAAACCAATACTCTTAAAGCATACATTAACACTTCTTATAATTAAATATATATCGTTTCAAATTAAATATGTATCATTTCAAGTTTATAAGATGTCCTAATAGGGCCATAAATTTCGTATTGTAGGTAACAAAGTGAGATTCAAAACCCAACTGAGTAAAGTAAAGTGGGTTTTGTTTTTCCTTTATTGGGTCCTTTTTTTTTTCTTTTTTCTTTTTTTTTTTTCTTTTGAATCATTGCTTTATTTAGTCTTGAGTCTTGATAGAACTCTTGACTCTTGAGCAATGTGGCTAATAAAGGAAAAATGTGAAGCAAATCGATATCTGAATAGAAGTTGAAATGGTTGGACGAAATTCATTCAGATAAACAATAAAAATAAAAACTATTCAGCCTAGCATGTTGATGTTGGGATACGCAATTAGCTGGGCCTCGTGGACTCCATGGAAACAGCCTTTTTTTTCTAGGTTGGGCCATGGCTATTGAAAGGGACTCAATGCTAGGGCCTAACAAGTCCCGTCTTATTGTGGATATTGGAAACAGCCTTTTTTTTTTCTAGGTTGGGCCATGGCTATTGAAAGGGACTCAATGCTAGGGCCTAACAAGTCCCGTCTTGTTGTGGATAAGAAAAATCCAAATCCACATTTGTCGAACAAGTCCCTTCATGTTATGGATCATAAGAAACCAAATTCACCTAGTACTGAAGTGCCTAGAATCATTCCTTTTCTTTTTTGTTTCTAGCAGAATTATTTGGTTATTGTGAATTGGCCAAAATAACCCAATATAGAAAACATCCTAATATTTTTTATTAATTTTGATTTGTTGGAAAGAAGTCCAAGTTGAGTATTCCAATTCTTTAAACTTGACATTTTTTATTGCAATTGATTAGAAATATTTTGGCTAAGAATTTTTCTAACTCCTTTTACCCTTTGGATTTGAATTGACCTTCGATCTCCCATGGATTGTCGGGTACTAGATCCCCTTCAGGTTGATGACGACGCAACATCGGCCATACTCTCCACTCACATTCGCCATCGGGTAGGAAGGTCCCTGTCAGGATACCCAATCTCGACAATCGATTACATTTAGTCCCACACCATTTGCGTGTTCTCTACTCATGCAGAAAGAACTTGCACATCATGTCCAAAAATCCTCCTACATATTCATATTCTCCAAATATGGGAAGTAAAACCCTAAGATCTCAAAACATTAACTCCATATCTTCCTTACAAGGGAAAATCCCACGTTCATGGGAACTTGGTCAGCCATATGCTATTATAAAAACACTAAGCCTCCTCCTCTCCAAGGTACATGCAATTTTTTTAGCTCTTACACCCTTAAGTTATTGAAAATTCTTCTATCACTGACTTAACCTTTGGAGGGTCTTTAACCGGCACCCCACAATGATCTCTGTAGGTTATATACCTTTTTGTTCTTCAAATACCTCATTCGCTGTGCTTGTGGACAATCAACTCACTGACGATTTTGTGCATTGTCAACAATCTACACTAAAATCTCACAAGGAAATTAAACATCACATTCATCTATTTGTTCTTTCTTTCAATTAAGACAAAACATGCAGTCTATTTAGTCAATGTTGGCTTTTCAATCTACTACGAGTCTATGACACAACTTGCCTCATCACTTCAATGAGCTCTCAGGCCTGCAATCTAATATGATTTTAGATCATATTTTATACAAGAGGTGTAAACATCCTCATTTTCATATGTTTCTAGAATCCACATGTGTGAAACTGTGAATCTTATATATATATATATGTGTGTGTGTGTGTGTGTGTGTGTGTGTGTGTGTGTGTGTGTGTGTGTGTGTGTGTGAAAATAATCAAAATGTTACATACACTCGTTAAAGCACTCACATCAATGAGTGCAAAATACAAAAAGTTGTAAAATTTACATAATATGGCTCAAAACTCAAGCGTATTAGCTAGTGTATAGATGTGTATATTTACACATCTGCTATAGTAACCATGTAAATATACACGGTTACTGCAGTTGTGTATTTCAATATTATAGGGCCTGTTTGGAAGCCCTACTTGAGCAATATTTTTCACATTTCAAACACCCTTAAACTGTTACACACTTTTTCATACACTTTTTCACCCACACGTATATCAAAAACACTCAAACAATATTACTCAAACTCTTTTACCAAACACCCCCATAATATTTTTCTCTCACATCAGATCTCCTTCTCTCTCTTCCCCTCACTCTCTTCCATCTCTATTTCCATCTCCATTTCACTTCCTCTAAACAAGACAAAGTCAATCAACCACGCACCACCATCCAGCCACCACACCCAAGCAAAAATCTCATCTTTCTCAAACCCCAAAACCCAAATCAAACTACACCCACAACTCAAAACACCAACAACCAAACAAAATACAAAATCCTCAAACCCAAGAGAGAACCTGAAGGTAAGAGCCTTTTGTGGCGGCTTGTGGTGGTTGATGGTAGTCTACGCTATGTGAAGTTCATTTTTAGAAGGTTATAGAGAGAAAGGATTTGATTAATGTCGGCTTCAACCTTGTGGTGGTCATGTGAGCCTCAGGCTTCAACCATGGCCATGAAGGTCCAGCCGTAGAGATTGGGTCTTTGTGGTGGTCAAGAGAGAAGTGAGCTAACAGATGAGAGAAAGGATTTTTTGTTTTTTAGGAAATGATGAGAGAGAACGCCAGAAGAACAACCATAAAGTAAAAACTAAAAAGTAATAATAAAAAAGATTCAGATCCTCTAGAGTTCCTAGGGTACTCTACCAATAGATTTCCTTAAATCCTAACCATTCTTTAATAATTTAATGGTCTAGATTCTGCAATATCAGCATTCCACTAATAATACTCATAAAATAATATAATAATGTTGAAAACAAAAAAATTAAGATTATTAATAAAATGCTGATATGGCAAAATCTAGACTATTAAATCATTAAAGAACGGTTAAGATTTAAGGAAATTTACTTGGTAGAGTACCCTAGAAACTCTAGAGGATCTGAATCTTAATAAAAATTAATATTTAAATAAAATGGGATGTATAATAGATAATTTGATATAGATGATTTATAAAAATATATTTATAAAATAAAATAAGTAGGTTTTTATGTTAAAATGAACGGAAAAATTTAGACAAACTGATGCAATTACTATCGTATAAGAGCATCTCCAGCAGATTAGCCAAATTTTTGTACTGTTTGGCTAATGAACAGTGACATTTAGCTTTTACCTACTCACTTTTTTAAATACACTTCCAACAGATTCTCTATCACATTCTTTATCTCATTTAAATATTATTTTTTCATTCATTATTTATTATTTTTTTAACAACTACACATTTTCCAACATTTTTTTATACACCACATCATTATTATAATAGAAAATATATATTTGAAGAATGAATAGTAGCCCATCAGACTTGATGGGCTACTGTTCATTAGCCAAAAAAAAAATCACATTTGCCGAAGCTGTTGGAGCATCTACAGTGCACCTCATTCTCCAAATTTTAGCTACTAGAGCCGGATGCCCAAGCCACTGGAGATGCTCTAAGATATTTTTTTGCAATTTGAAAGGGTACATATATATATATATATATATTTTTTTTTTTTTTTGGAGCAAGGCCCAAGAAGCCAAGGCTTCACTTATCGGCAGGATGTGCTCATACCTTTTAGCCTTTGGTGGGTAAAGCCTTGGAGGCCCAAAACTACCAAGCAAAATGGTAGGCCCAATGTCATGATACTGGCTCAAGGGTTAGGCTTAAGACCTGTTACCAAAAAAAAATCTCGTAAGTGATTTTTTATTATAAGTGATTAAAAAAAATTATTATACACTATTTTTCTCACCTTCAAATAGGTCTCTGAAATGTTAGACTTAGACATATAGAAACTCAATTCAATTGAAATCTTAAATTGTTTAGGAGAAAAAATCTTGTAAATGTCCCAAAACATTAATGATGATTAATGTTTCCTAAGAGCACTCACAACACTGGTGCTAAAAAACTATATTAGTATTTTTAGCTCCTCAAACACCCAAAAAGCATGCTCCGGCAGTGGAGCTAAACTTATTTTTTTTAGCTCCATTGCTACAGTGCACATCTATAGATAGATGTGCACTGTAGCTAAGAGCTAATATATATATATATATATATATTTTTTACTTCCGGGTGGATTAAAATAATAAAAAGTGGTTATCTCTCTCTCTCTCTCTCTCTCTCTCTCTCACTCCAGAAGCTCTCAAAACTCTCTCAAGCAAACTCTCTCAACGTCACTCTCTCAAGCTCCCTCATTCACCGCCGCTGGCCCGACTCATTCTCAACGTCGCTACCACAGAAACTTGACGTCACCAACCCACCAGCTGTCCCATGCCGTCGATCAACCTCAGACCCACGCTGCCATCCACCTTAGACCCACGTCGCCGATCGGAGTGCTTGCTCATGGTTGTGCTTGCTCGTTGATATTGGGTACCTGACCGGGAAACCCATGGAGCTCGCCGACCCACCCCTTCTGTCGACCTAGCTCGCCAACGTTGTACTTGTTTATGATTGGTGATTTTTTATTTTGTTTGTGATTGGTGATTTTGTTTGGTCTGGGTTGAGGAAAAAAATTGGAGATTTGGGTTTTCTTTTTTCTTTTTTCTTGTTGTGGACTGGTAGTGGTGTTGGTGGTGGTTGTGGTTGTGGTTGTGGCTGTGGCTGATGGTAGAGGTAGTTGTCGTTGGTGCTGTGGATTTTTTTGGGTAGTGTGAAATATTATTTTATTGTAGTGGTTATATTATTTTATTATGATGTTTATATTATTTTATTGTGTTGAAAGTTAAAATAGATCCACTACTGCAGCACGTGTGTAGGTAAAATAGATAAAGTAACTTTTGGTAGAGCTAAATAATTAAATTTTTAGCTCCACTGCTGTGGATACTCTAACAACTTGAGGATTTAATTATTGTAAACAAATATCATACATGGTGGACTGTCAACATTGGCCACCATATCATTACATGGTCATACATCAAATAATTTCTATTTTTTCTTCATATTGAAATTCAAAATTTAAAATTAGATTACAATTTTATTTAACCATGCATTGCTTATCTAAAATAAAGTAATAATTTTTATGAAAATAAAAGCATTTATTTTTGTTAAAATTTATTCATGAGCCATGATATTTGATTCTTTATATAAAATTAACCTTAGATTGGTTAGTATTAGTTATCAAATTAACTTTGGATGGTTAGTATCTAAATAATTTTGTAAATTGATATTTGAATAAATAAGGTTCCACTTAAATTTATTACCTTCGACTTCGAACTATATCAAGTGGTTTAAATGACCCTTTCTACAAAATTTCTTATGATATCTCCACCCTATTAGCAAGTGATGACATGAGTAATGTTGCCTAATCGTGTACCATGGCTGTGGCCCAAAACCAAAAAATGTAGGGACGATAATAGGGTGATAGGAAGTTGGGTTATAAGCGTCACATCTATTTTTATAGATTGTTGATATCATTGTTTTAAATTTCATGTAAATTATGTATGTGTGTGTTTTATAAACTTTGCCTCCTCCAGTGTCTCATCGTGATACCATCACTAAAAGTAATTTTCAACACTAACATTTTTAACCATTCACGCATCTATGTGACTATGTTAATGGCTAACAAGTAACAACTACTATACTAGGGTTGAGCTTGAGATGATGTTATATTGTTTTTTTTTTTTTTTTAGATAAAGCCACCCCTAATGTTATTTAACTTAACTAGTCGCTAACCCGTGCGATGCACGGGATAGTTAAATAAAATGACAATTAACTAACATCACGTTAAGGTAAAAGAATTAGTGAGAGACTGATTTGCCCACCAAGAATTTAAAAGAAAAAAAAGATTGATATAATAAAATCTAAGAAATTTAGAAATAGAAAATTAGGTTAATAATATGCATATTATAGAATCCCCAAATTCTACTTCAAAACCAAACAAAACCCTTCAAATTCAAAAAATTCATATATAATATACCAAATAAAAATTTACCACACCTTGGGTTGGAAGACATAGGTTGCAGTTTTGATTTTTCTCCAAAAAATAGAGATGCTTCATCTGCTGTATACAATACAAAATAATTATTAAAATTTCAACCCAAAAACCAAACCCATAAAAACACTATAAAAATATAGAGATTAACCCAAATACTTAGAAGAAAATAAATTCTAAACATAACAAAACAATAAGATAGAATGAAAATTTCAGGCACATATAAAAGCAAATAAAAAAGACAAAACTTACGTTTTTTTTTTTTTTTTTTTTTAGTTGAGTCTCTCTCCTTCTTATTTTTTTTTAATTTTAAAGTAAAGTTAAGTTTAGGATTTTGAGATGGTAATTGCTAGGGTTTTAAGGAGAGAAGAGAGAGTCCTACCAGGAGTCTAAATAATATAAACAATTCAAAACATGGAACATTATCAAATTTATAACACCTAATTCCATTATCTTCTACGTTGAATCCAAACAAATAATTAATTGAAATTAATCCAAACAAATAATTAATCAACAAAAATCAAAGTTTTAATAAAAAAATAAAAAATCACATGAACCCAAATAAAAATTCTCAATAAAGTAAGAACATATAAAAATTTACCACACCTTGGGCTGGAAGACATAGGTTGCAGCTTTGATTTTTCTCCAAAAAACAGAGATGTTTCATCTGCCATATACAATATAAAATAATTATTAGAATTTCAACCCAAAAACCAAACCCATAAAGACACTATCAAAATATAGAGATTAACCCAAATACTTATAAGAAAATCAATTCTAAACATAACAAAACAATAAGATAGAATGAAAATTTCAGGCACATATGAAAGCAAATAAAAAATTTGAGATGGTAATTGCTAGGGTTTTAAGGAGAGAAGAGATTTTGGTATTTTTATGCAAAAAACGTTATTTTAGGTTTAGGTGATTTATTTCCTTGTTTTTAGGCTCTTTTAATATTTTTTTAGGTCAAATTTGGTTCCTATTATGGTTAGGGTTTATTTTAGAATATATTTTCTTGTCCATCAAGTTTTATGGAGCTCTTAAATAGGCCTCCAAATTTGTATACGTTTTTCAATAATATTGTTATAAGATATAAAACCTAAAATAAAAAGAATAAAAAATAAAAAGAAAAAGAAAATAATGATGACGTGGAAAATTGTGAGAGTTTCAAAAGTTTCGGTTTTATATATATATATATAGATCAGATAAAAAACTTTATATGATTCTAAAAAAAAAAAAAAAAAAGATAGAATACTTTATAGAATACTTTTTCTATTCTGCACACGCGTTATAATATTTGACCCAACTTATTTATTCGACCTGGACCACAAATTTTTGCGAGCTCAGACAATTCATTAACATTTAAACTCGCGCTATTGGGCTGAGAGCCCATGCATTACTCCGTAAAAGGCAAAGTAAAAGAATATAAGAAAGTCCACACGCTTATCAAAAAAAAAAAAAAAAAGAAAGTCCACACGTTGTCTCTAATCATGGTGTTGCGTTATTTTTTTATTTTTTTATGAACAGAGGTGATCATGTGATGTGTAACTCACCCTCTTAAGCGTGACTGTAGGGGCACTTTTATTTGAAAATGTTAGATTGAGCCATAACTATTGCATAAATGCTCCCACCTCCCATCCCCAGTACCCGCCAGGATTTGAACGAGGGATCATTGTGCATGCGTGCAGGCTCCTTACCACTAGGCTACCCCTCTTGGGCGCGAAATGTTTATTTAGAAGATATTCACAAACTTAAAATATATATATATATATATATATATTATTATTATTAAACTGGCTTGGATATCTGAATTCGTGGACAATACAAATTTGGTAAGGAAGATAACATGACTGCACCAGTCCATCCCGTGTGAAACTTGGCAATTGGACCAATTTAGAATTGCACGATTTTGTGCGTGATCAGCATGGTTTTGGCTCTCTGTTTTTGTCTGGACTGAGGAAGTGGACAAAAAAAAAAAAAAAACCTTAACCCATAAGCTAAGTATCTTTGTGTTAGTGTGCGAAGTCCCTTTGAAAATAAAGTGTTCGTCTGCTCAAAAAAGAAAAAGTTCAAGAAAATAAAGAGTTGAACTTTTTCTTTTTGAGTTAAGAAAATAAAGTGTTATCACTATGGAGTGTGACTTGATGGTAGAAATTTTTGAATTGTTTCACTTGGTGAGTGGTTTGAGCAACAGTCCTGATGGTATACATGGTATAAAGTTTTGAACTTTTCTTTTTGAGTTAAGAAAATAAAGAGTTAGCACTGTAGGGTGTAACTTTTTTTTTTTTTTGAGAAACAACACTATCATTAAAATTACGAAATACCAGCTAAGTCAGTTTGGTAAGAAGTCATTACATCAGGTGGAACAGCTTCCATCCATATTACACAACTTGTAAAATTAAAAGCTAACTTTGCCAAATTATGTGCTACTGTGTTGCCCTCTCTCTTTGTGTGAGAGTAAGACAATTTGGTAAAACCTGAAGAAAAGGCTAAGGAATCCTGTAGCAACAAACCAAACGGGGCTAGACCGAAGTTCTTAGATTTCAGGGCCGACATCACCATTAGAGAATCCCCCTCCAATACTGCATCTGTAACGTCCAATTCTCTAGCAAACTCAAGGGCTCTAGAGGTAGCCAAAGCTTCAATCTCCTCTGGTCGGAGCTGCTGTGGGATCCGATCAGCCATGGAGGCTAGAACCAACCCCTTCCCATCGCGAATCACTACTCCCAGGCCAGAGCAGTTTTCATCGGCGAAGATGGCGCCATCGAAATTGATTTTGAGCGAACTCTGATCAGGAGGTTTCCACCTTGCTCTTCCCACCGGTCTACATGGAGGTGATGCCATTTTCAAAGCTTGAAATTCAGCGAAGCTGTCAAGAGCCCACTGGGTAATTTGATGTAGGGGGCGATGGGCTTGGAGAGTCCGAACCTGGTTCCGTTGGTGCCAAATGGCCCAGATATTGAAGGCAAACAGACCCGGTTTCCTATGATGATCAAAGACCTAGGCCACGAGCTCTCTGAAGCTTGCAAAGTTCTGTTGATTCCGGAAATTCCACAAGCTATTACCACCCCATACCTCGTCCAGCTTCTTGCAGCTCCACACCGCATGCAAAATATCTTCATTTTCTTCCTTGCATCGATCACAGCATTGTTCTGTAATAATAGTTCGTCGGTATAGATTGCACTTTGTAGGTAAAGAATTACGGCAAGCCCTCCAAATAATATTTTTCACTTTATTTGGGCAATCAAGGGCCCAAATCTTCTTCCATAACCCTTCCTCATGATCTTGGTGCTTTGTCACTTGGAATCCAACTTCATCTTCCTTCAAGAAGCAGTAGCTCATTTTGCAGCTATACCTACCATCATGCTCCCACGGCCAGTACAGAGAATCTTCAGTGTCTTCTCTAGCCAACAGGATATTCTTTATTTCCTCAGCTTCTTGGGGCGCAAAAATTCCATCAATCATAGTTACGTTCCAAGTTCTAGTTTCCTCATTAATTAGGCAATCCACTGTGGCTTCTTCCATTGTTTCCACCATTGGAGAGAGGATCTTGGTAGGATGCTTTCAGGGCAGCCAGTGGTGTTGCCAAATTTTTATGGACTTTCCATTTCCCACCCTCCAGCAAGCACCATCGAGGATAACATCACGACCATATAATATACTCTTCCAAGCATAGGACCCCGAAATTGTTTCCTTAGCTTCTAAGAGAGAAGAGTTAGGAAAGAACTTGGCCTTGAAAACTTTGTAAAAGAGGGTTTCTTTGTTGTGCAGAAGCCGCCACGCTTGTTTCGCTAAAAGGGCGTCATTAAAATGAGCCAAGTCACGAAAACCCATACCACCCACCATTTTGGATTTAGTCAGTTCGCTCCACCGAATTCAATGAATTTTCCTTCTATTTCCCCTTTGTCCCCACCAAAACTTCTTAATCATTGCTTCAATGTCGTCACAAAGCCCCAAAGGCAATTTAAAGCACCCCATAGCATACGTAGGAATAGCTTGGATCACAGCTTTAATTAAAACCTCTCTCCCGGCTTGAGATAGCAATTTACCCTCCCATCCTTGAAGTTTCCTCCAAACCCTTTCTTTTATGTAGTTGAAGCTCGCCTTTTTACCCCTGCCAACAAAAGAGGGGAGCCCCAAATATTTCTCATAGGACTTCACTTCTTGGACTTGGAAGAGGTTCATTATGCTTGCTTTTGCTTCATTCATGGTAGATTTGCTAAAAAAGATTGCGATCTTTTCTTTGTTAATTTTTTGCCCTGACCAAGACTCATATTCACCCAAAAGCTTCAGCACATTATGGCAATCCTCAGGGGCTGACCTACAGAAAATCAAGCTATCATCTGTAAAAAACAAGTGGATTAGCTTTGGGCCTCATTTACACAAGGAAAAAACCTTGATATCCCCATTCCTCGCCGAATGTTTTATGAGAGCGTGAAGTCCTTCCGTA
The DNA here is from genome assembly GCA_023736055.1 of Quercus glauca. Taxonomy (NCBI): domain Eukaryota; kingdom Viridiplantae; phylum Streptophyta; class Magnoliopsida; order Fagales; family Fagaceae; genus Quercus; species Quercus glauca. Next base: position 6,116,612 of record CM043326.1, read on the forward strand.
CATAAGAGGAAAAGTTGTAGGGTGTAACTTGATGGTTGAAGTTTGTGCATTGTTTCATAGCCCTAATAGCATATGTGGTATAATCCACTGTAGTCATCATGTGACGTGGGGTATCCGTAATATAGCACACGGAGATCCCTTTTTTTTTTAAGCAAAAAATTATAATTAAAAAAAAAAAAAAAAAGTGGTTTAGTGGGTTTCATCATCTAAAGATAAAAAGTAGGTCTTTCTCAAAAAAAAAGATAAAAAGTAGGTTGCTCTTTAATGATATAGAATTAGTGGGCTTAATAGTCAAATATTAGTAAGCATAAAAAACAAAATATGACACGTGTTATTTTAAAAAAAAATTAAAAATCTTTTCACAGTATTATTGTACACTTTTTAGGGATTTAGTTTTTTTTTTTTTTTTTTTTTTTTTTTTTTTTTTTTTTTTTATATATGGACAAATTTAGTTATAGTACCTTAGGTATTGTTTCTTAAATCTTCTTCCTTAAAATTCAGCTATGTGATTTTTTTCTTATTGATGGAAGTATGTTTTAGTTAAGTATAACCACATAATTGAATTATAAAAAATAAATAAATAAAAAAAATAAAGAACACCTAAATATTACACATAGGTTGTGTTATTTTCATTTTATTTTATACCTATATTAACTTTTTGAAACTTAAGAGATATATCATATTATTAACATTTATCATACTCTGCATTTGTGACAATTAGTGTGCATTTGGAAAGCACGTTTCCCTGCTCACGCCTGCGTTTGAAACAGTGAGACCCACGACTATTGTTCACATTTTAAAATAAAGACCCACGACAGTGTTTTAAAACTAGGACCCACTTCTACTGTTCAAACAACAAATGAAGACCCACGGCAATGTTTTAAAACTGGGACCCACGGCTACTGTTCACGTTTTAAAATTATTTTACTACAGTGTTTTATAGACCTTTAGTCAAATCGTTGATGGGGCAAGAGATGTCTTCGAGCTTTACTTCTTCTTTTTTATCCTTTTTTTTTTTTTGTCTTGTTTTGTTGATAAGTACACACACGGGGATAGGAGAGAATATCTTAAAGTAAACTTTTGCCATTTAAAATTTGAGTTGTTTTCATTTTGGTCTTTTATGATTTAAAATTTTTATTTCTTTTTCATATTTATCTTTTAAGTTTCAAATTTTTTATTTTGACTCTTAATGTTTGACTTAGTTTTATGTTTGGCATTTCATATTTGATTCAGTTTTTTTTTTTTTTTTTTATATAATTTATTTTATAGATTTTTTATGAAAATTAAAAATTTGAAACATAAAAGCCTACCAGAAAGTCACAGTTAAATGGTTAAACTTTTTCATTCACCGAAAGTCATTGAATAGGCAACCAAGGAAATCAATTTTGATTCAACAAGATCTGTGTAGATTGTACTCAAAAAAGATCTGTGTAGATTACTCACCGAAAGTCATTGAATGGGCAATCAATTTTCTATGCGACTAGGTTCTTGTACTGGTGATAATTTTCTATTGGTTAAGATTACTCATCCATCCTAGTGTTGTGAGGTAGCAAGTAAGGTGTTTTATGTGTTTTATTTTAGCTGGATGAGTTGTTGAAAGAAATTTGGAAAGGACAAAGTTTAGCTACAAAATTGATTGTAGCCTTAAGCTACAAACTCACTCAATATCTTTTTATTGGAGATTAATTTTGACAAATCCACCATTGGATTGCATCTTCTTCTTATATCCTCCATGTTTGCAAAATTTCAAGAAAATTAAAGATCAATAGCTATGTCATCGATAAATTTTTAAATTGTAAGTTTTTGTAATTTAAAATTATGCATAAAATATAAGATTATAGATTATATAGTAAATGATATTCGATTGACACAAAAATTAACATGTGCATTAAGAGTGTAAAGAACATGTAATTCAACGGTTAGATTTTCAAAATATACAGTAATATTTATTTTATTAAGTGAGTTTGTAGCCTAAAACTACAATTAATTTTGTAGCTAAACTTTGTCCATTTGGAAATATACCTCAATAGACATAATTTGTAGCCCTAAATTTTTTGCCTAAAATTGAAAGTTCTTCTTTAATTTACCCACGTAAAGAAACTTTAACCAAAAAAAAAAAAAAAAACTATAAAAGCCAAAATTTTGTTTCAAAGTTCCTTACTTAAATACATCTTAATGAAAGATAGGTGAAATATTAATTGTATCAATATTTTGAGAAAATGTAAATAAAAGTGCTGTGTAAAAGTAAAATTCACACACACGCACACTATATTTATCTCCAATCATTCTTTTATAAAATCCCAAATGATGGACCTTTAAATTGTGCATGTGATATGTTTGTTATTACATGCTATTAAGATCATAAATGTGTGTATTAGAAAATTAGAAAATTTATTAATTTAATAGAAATTACTAACAATTAATGTTGATTACCCAAAAACATATGGCATATCTGTTGAAACATGGATGTAAAAAGGGAACTGTAGGGGCCTTGGGCCCCCGGATCCCATTATTTGGGTATATAATGGACCTAAGGCCCAAGCCGAGGACTAAAAGCGTCCGAGAAGGGGTAAGCGCTGTCAAAAGGGACCAAATTGACAAACGGAGAAGTCAATTTAGATCATAACAACCCAGGGGGTTGTGCCGAGAATAAGAGCCACCTCGGCTAACCAAGGCTGAGGTTTGTAAAGATGGTCTGCTATCCGAAGAAATGTCACAGAAACACTTAGTTGATACGGATAAGCACTATAGAAGCTCAAGACATGGAAGGATCCTAAAATATGTAAGAAGAAAACTGCTACCTCCGCATTAAATGCACTGTAGCTAACTCCTTGGCTGCATTAATATAGAAGTGATACATGAACAATGGATTTCAGCCTTACAACTACTACGTGAAGACTTATGGAAGGTGCTGATGGGACAAGTATCAAGATGAACCATCTAGCATGCACATGGAAGATAGGGATGAAAACGAAAATGAGTATAAAAGGAGAGAGAGGTAGCAAGAAAAAGGGATCGAGAAAAAAGGAGAAAAACACTGTAGCATTCAAGAACCAAATTTGTAACCAAACCAGAATAATAAATAAGAACAGACATCCTCGGACCTTGCCGAGGACAATTTTTCTTCAATACAAATCTTGTTCTTTTCATTCTCTTATTATCTGAACTCATTCTAGTGTTCGTTTAATTAACTAAAACCCAGTTTTCCAACTCATTCTCTATAAATTAATTGTTTTGGGTTTTTTGGGCCTAAGTCCATCCACGAAGTGGACTAAGAGTTCAAATCTAGTCCTTACAATTGACGCCGTCTGTGGGAATTACTGGTGTTATTGTGAATCCAACTTTCAACGATGGTAGGTTCAAGTCCACACCAGGTAGAGTCTATGGGATCTCAGCGTCAAAGATCATTTCCGTGATCTCGAACAACAAATGGACCGGGAATGAAGTGTACGTACTACCCATACTAGTAAAAGCCAAGCTCGGGGTAAAAGACACGTCTCTCAAGAGGAGAATGCTAGAAATATGCAGAAGGAGATTGATCATCTAAAGAGAAGCTTGCGTCATGAACGGCGAAGGCGAACTCCATCAAATCCTGACTTATCTTCTGATGGTGAAGAGGATGGTAGCTATAGGCGCAAATCGAGGACTCCCTTTAGCGAGTCTTTCTCATATGATGAGGATTATCATCATAAGCGCAGAAATAGAAATTCTTCCTCAGTCGGCCTGGGAAACGATACTATGAGTAAAGCACTCAACCAAATTTTCAGGTCGCCTTTCACAAGCTAGATTGAGGGAGGGAGACTTTTTCAGCATTTTTCCCAACCCACGTTCACCATGTATAACTAAAGAACAGACCCTATGGAGCATGTTAGTCACTTCAACCAAAGAATGGTCTTACACTCCAAGAATGAGCCCTTGATGTGCAAGGTATTCCCGTCCAGTTTGGGGCCTGTGGTGATGAGGTGGTATGATAGGTTCCATTGATTCCTTCAAGGAACTTACTCAAGCATTTAGATCCCGCTTTATCATGTGTAGCAGGGTTCCTCGGCCTTTAGCTTCTTTATTGTCTTTGTCCATGAGAAAATGAGAAACCCTGAAGACATATTGGGATAGATACTGGGAAATGTTCAACGAGATTGATGGTGATTTTGACGATGTAGCCATTAGCACTTTCAAGCACGGCTTACCTGCTGAGCATGGCTTAAGGAAGTCTTTGACTGGGAAACCTGTTACCAGTATATGCTAACTCATGGATCGGATTGACAAGTACAAGAGGATTGAGGAGGAGCAATAGCAGGACAGGGCAAAGGGCAAAATTATCCCTCAAGAGAGGAGAGATTTCAAGTCGGACCACCACAACAATAACAAACCCCGAAGGGATTTTGCTGGGCAATCTACACCTGCAACTCCTCAAGTGGTAAACATTGTGTTTAGAGAGTCGGTGCATCAAGTTTTAGAAAAGATTAAGAATAAGCCGTACTTCAAATGGCCAAACAAGATGAGTGGAAACCCTTTGAGGCGCAACCAAAGCCTTCATTGCCAGTATCACCAGGAGCGGGGACATACTACCAAGAACTGTCGAACATTGTGGAATTATCTGGAGCAGCAGGTCAAAAAGGGGAGATTACTGCATCTTTTGTACCGTCCCAACGGGCAAGGAGACCAATCGAGGTCTAGGAATCAGGGGAATGTTTTTTCAAGGCCCCCAATAGGCACAATCAATGTCATCTTTGCTGCATCGGGGAGGACTGGTTCACAGCCCTCCAGGGTGATGTCTGTAGCTCTGCTACTTGCCGGGAACACTAAAGTGGAAATTTGACCGACGTTGAGTTTCTCAGATGAAGATAAGGCAGGAACCATCCAGCCGCATGATGATACCTTGGTGGTAACCCTCAGAATAGGAGGGGGATGTGAAGAGGGTGATGGTGGATCAGGGCAGCAATGCCAAGATTATGTATCCTGATTTATATAAGGGGCTGAACTTAAAACCCGAAAACTTGACAGCCTATGATTCACCTTTGGTGAGTTTTAATGAAAAAATTGTCATTCCAAAAGGTCAGATTAGATTGCCCGTGCAGGTAGGCTCAAAAGTGGTTGAAGTGGACTTTATTGTAGTTAATGGCTTCTCTCCCTACACGGTTATAGTCGCCAGACCCTGGCTTTACGCCCTGGGGGCTGTTTCTTTAACTCTGCATCAGAAGGCGAAATATCTGTCAGGAGACCGAATTGTGGAGTTGGTGGTTAACCAATCCATGGCTAGGCAGTGCCTTGTGTCTGCAATTTTTCACCAGCCAGCAGCTGAGTCCTTGGCCTCGGCTAAGGAAGGCTTATAGCAGTTAAAGTCCTGGGAATTACCTGTGAAGGGTCCAGTTAAAGAGGCCAAGTGTAGAGATTTAAAGAAATTTATCGTAAATGATGATCCAAAGAAATTTTTCCAAGTGGGAGCTCAGCTACTATCTCAGGAGAAAGGGGAGTTGGTGGAATTTCTTAGAGGGAACGTTGATGTGTTTGCCTGGAATGCCTACGAAGCTCAAAGGGTGTATCTGAACTTCATTTGCCATCATTTGAATGTCAATTCATCTATCACCCTCAAGAAGCAACCACCTTGGCATTTATCCAAGGAACACTCTAGTGCTGTCAAGAACAAGGTGTCAAAACTTATGCAGACTAGGGCTATTAAAGAGGTCTTTTACCCTGGATGGTTGGCTAACACAGTAGTGGTAAAAAAAAAGACTAGGAAGTGGTGCGTATGTGTGGATTTTACGAACTTGAACAAAGCCTGCCCAAAGGATTGACCAGCTAGTAAACGCAACTGTGGGCCATCTTCGGATGAGTTTTCTGGATGCCTTTCAAGGGTACCATCAGATACCTTTAGTTTTGGGTTATCAAGAGAAGACAACATTTAACACTCCTACTGGAAATTACCATTATAAGGTGATGCCCTTTGGTTTGAAGAATGCAGGGGCTACTTATCAAAAGATGATAACAAGGATGTTTGAGCCTCAGCTAGGAAAAAACATCGAAATTTACATCGATGATATGGTGGTAAAGAGTAAAGTAGAATCTGACCATGTTAATGACCTCGGAAACATTTTTGATATCTTGAGGTGGCACAAGCTACGGCTTAATGCTTCCAAGTGTTCTTTTGGTGTCGGATCAGGGAAGTTCTTGAACTAAATGGTTACTCACCGTGGAAGTAAAGTCAACCCTGGCCAAATTTAGGCAATTAAGAATCTGCAACCACCTCGGAATTCCAAGGAGGTTCAGAGGATTACAAGGATGGCCGCTGCACTAAACTGATTCATCTCTCAGTCAGCAGACAAGTGTAGACCTTTCTTTCAGTTATTGAATAAGTGGAAGAGATTTGAATGGACCGAGAAGTGCATCCTAACCTTCTAGCAGTTGAAAGAGTATCTGTCCCGACCACCCATCATGTCTAGGCCCGAGGTAAATGAGATTTTGTTTGCCTACATTGTAGTGGCCTCCCACACGGTAAGTTTGGTGCTAATACGAGATCATAGTGGCGGACAGAGGCTGGTTTATTATGTAAGCAAATCCTTACATAAAGTCGAGGTTCGTTACTTACCGTTAGAGAAGGCTGTTCTGGCCGTGGTGCATGCTACGCGTAAGCTTCCTTTCTATTTTCAATCACATACAGTTATTGTCTTAACCCAACTCCCCCTCAGATCTCTACTTCGGAGTGCTTATTACATAGGGAGAATTGCAAAGCGGGGCACGATTCTTGGGGCTTTTGATATCAAGTACGTGTCCCACACTTCTGTAAAAGGTCAGGTCCTTGCCGACTTGGTAGCTAAGTTTGCTGAAACCCCGGTAGAGGAAAAGGTAGAAGAGAAGAACATGGATGGAAAATCAGTTAGGGTAATCTCCGTACAAGAACCTTTGGCCTGGAAGGTCTATGTTGATGGTGCAGCGAATCATAGGGGATCTGGTGTGAGACTAGTTCTGATATCTCCAGAGAAGATCACGATTGAAAAATCCTTAAGGTTAGGCTTCTCGGCCACAAAACAAAGCTGAATATGGAGCCCTGCTAGAAGGGATGATCATGGTGCCAAAAATGGGATGAAAAGCAGTGGAGTTGCTTTCTGATTCAAGGTTAGTTGTTGGCTAAGTCCAAGGAGAGTTAGAAGCCAGAGATCCCAGAATGCAAGAATACTTAAACCAGGTTAGACATTTACAGTCTAGGTTTGAGTCTTTTAATTTATCGCAAGTCCCTAAGAATATAAATACACATGCGGACTCTCTTGCCACATTGGCAACCTCCTTAGCACAAAATTTACCCCGGGAAATCCTTGTTAAGGATTTGTATAAACCTGCCAAGGTAGGAAGGATTGTGATTCATGTTCATCAAACAAGGGTGGGTCCTAGTTGGATGGACGATATCGTACTGTTTCTCAGGGAAGATGTTTTGCCTAAGGATAAATTCGAAACTGACAAAGTACGGAGAAAGACTCCTTGGTTCTGGCTATCCGAGGACCAAAAGTTATATAAAATATCATTTTCTAGCCCGTATCTGCTGTGTGTACACCCTGAAGCGGTTGAGCTAATCATGGAAGAATTGCATGAAGGAATTTATGGAAGTCACACTCGGGGAAGATCTTTATCACACAGGGCCTTTACACAAGGCTACTGGTGGCTGAAGATGCAAAAAGAAGTGCAAGACTATGCAAAGAAGTGTGACCAGTGCCAGAGGTTTGCCCCAAACATTCACCAACCTGGGGAAATTCTTAATCCTTTGTCCAGTCCTTGGTTTTTCGCTCAATAAGACTTGGATATTGTAGGCCATTTCCCTAAGGCAGCGGGGAATAAGAGGTACTTGTTGGTCGGCACAGACTACTTCACCAAGTGGGTTGAAACTGAACCACTGGAAAACATCAGGGACGTGGATGCCAAACAATTTATTTGGAAGAACATTGTCACTAGGTTTGGAGTCTCTCATACCCTCATCTCGGACAATGGCTTACAATTTGACAGCAAAACCTTCTGGAAGTATTGCAGCGACTTTGGCATAACAAATACATATTCCACCTCGGCATATCCACAGGGGAATGGACAAGCCGAAGCCATTAATAAGGTCATAGTGAGTGGGCTTAAAAAAAGATTGGATGATATAAAGGGGAAATGAATGGAAGAGCTGTTACACGTCTTATGGACTTACCGAACTACACCTCGTTGGTCCACAGGAGAAACGCCATTTTCCATGACTTCTGGGGCCGAGGCTGTTATTCCTCTAGAAACTGGATTCCCTACGCTGAAGGAAAGTGTCATGGTCTATTTAGCCTATTATCAACACAAGCTCAAGCAGAGATACGATGCCAACGTAAAATTGAGACCACTAACAGTTGGAGACTTGGTCTTAAGATAGGTTTTAGGAACAGTCAAGAACCCAGTATGGGAAAAATTGGGACCCAACTGGGAAGGGCCGTATCGTATCACATCGGTGGCCGGAATAGGTGCATATCATCTTGAAAATCTAGAGGAAAATGTTGTACCACGCCCTAGAATGTAAATAACCTTAAAATGTATTATTATTAATAAAGGCTTCCTTTACCTAATTTGGGTTTGCTATGTTATGTGTCAGACATTTTTCACCATTTATCTAAAGTGTCCAACAGACCCTTGGTCATGCATAGTTCCCCGGACCACATACCTTGAGAAAATTGATATCTCTCAATTACTTTTCTAAGTGTTAAATAGAACTTTAGTTATGTCTGGTTTCTTGGACCACCTGCTTTGGAAAAATTAACACATTATGATAATTATCTAAAGTATCAAATAGAACTTTGGTCATATCTAGCTCCTCGGACCATATACCTTGGGAAATTTGATGTTTCTCAATTACTTTTCTAAAATATCAAACAGAACATTGTTCATGCCTGACTCTTCAGACCACATACTTTGGAAAAATTGATATCTCTCAATTACTTTTCTAAGTGTCAAACAAAACCTTGGTCATGTTTGGCTCCTCGAACCACATACCTTGGAAAAATTGATATCTCTTAATTAATTTTTTAAGTGTTAAACAGAACATTAGCTATGCCTGGTTCCTCGAACCACCTGCTTGGGGAAAATTAACATATTATGATAATTATCTAAAGTATCAAACAAAACCTTGGTCATGTCTGGCTCCTCGGACCACATACCTTAGAAAAATTAATATCTCTCAATTACTTTTCTAAGTGTTAAACAGAACCTAAACTATGTCTGACTCCTCGGACTACATCTTTCGAGTAGATTAACACTCTCCTTCAAATGGCTAAGTGTCAAGGCAAAGCCTTGGTTATAGCAGACTCTATGAGATATATGTTTAAGGTAAGATAGTATCCTTTATTTACTATTTTTGGTACCAGGTATAATTACTCCAAACAGCAATGATTTTCATTGCAACAAGAATCCCAAATGGATGCTCATGAGTATCATTTAAAGCATTTACGGGCACACCTATATTTGTGTACAAGCTGACTATCCCTTTTGACTCTATGAACTTGGTGATGAATAAGGCACAAAGTAATTTTAAGCCTATGTACATGTTGTAATACTATGTATGTTCTTAAAATTAAGATTATGTTTTTCCGAGATGGTTAACTTAGTAAATTTCACTTGTTTTGCTATTGATCATATGAAACAGGACAATTACTCTGTTACTTAAGTAGATTAGTGAGAGAAGTATTACCTCATTATTATTTTTATTAAGGGTTAGCTAAAATAGAAATCATATCAACTTCAATATGTAAATCACAGAGAGAAAGAAAATACCATAACATTCATTAATAAAAACCTTAAAACAAGGAAAATTAAATACAAAGAGGCAAGTTGATTACAAATTGTGAAAACAAAAAAAAGGAGTAAAGAAAAAAGACAATCTATTGCTTCATTTTTATTACAAGTTATTCTTTTGGACCCTTGGGAAGTTGTGCGTTTGCTGCCGTGGAGGACACTTTGGCCTTGTCCTTGGGATCCTCTTTTAGGGGTATGACAATAGTTGCCAGTACCAGCTCCATATTTTGTGAAGTGTCTTTCCCCTGTGAGGGATCCTTTGGAGCAATTGGAGGAAGGACAGAGCCTTGGGCTATGACATCCCCTATCTTTGAAGTGCCCTTAGCCTATTCTGCCCCCTCTGGAGAAGTATTGGCTGCAGGAGGAGCTTTGGGAGGGCTGCCTGGAACTTCACCTGCCTCCGAGGACACTAGGTCGGCTTTAGAGTCAGAAGAGCTTGAGGCGTATAACTGGGGGATAGTAGATGCTTTCTGCCTTCCTAAGCACGGAAGAAGCCTCAACCCCGGCTTGGTGTAGGGCTTCATCCCATACCAAGGTACAGTAAGTCCTACACACGGCTGAGACCTCGGCCCTAAGGGTATCTTCAGTCTCAACCACCCTAACATCGTACCCATGTTGACGTCCCCTATCTTTGAAGTGTCCTTAGCCTATTTTGCCCCCTCTGGAGAAGTATTGGCTGCAAGAGGAGCTTTGGGAGGGCTACCTGGAACTTCACCTGCCACCGAGGACACTAGGTCGGCCTTAGAGTCAGAAGAGCTTGAGGGGCGTATAACTGAAGGGTAGTAGATGCTTTCTGCCTTCCTAAGCACGAAAGAAGCCTTAACCCCGGCTTGGTTGAGGGCTTCATCCCATACCAAGATACAGTAAGTCCTACACACGGCTGAGACCTCGGCCCTAAAGGTGTCTTCAGTCTTAGCCACCCCAACATTGTACCCATGTTGCTCAGCTGCATCTTTGGCTTTCTCTGTCTCATCTCGGGCCTTCTCAACTAGAGCCTTGGCTTTCTAGGCCTCTTCCAGTTTCTTTTTTAGTGTAGCAACTTGGGTCTTGGAAGTGGTCAGCTGGTCTTCAACACCCGTAGCTGCAGCCTTTGGCTCTCAGCTTGTTTCTCAACATTTTTCAGGGCAGCTGCTGCGTATTTTCTTTCTTTCTCCTCCTCTTGCAGCTTCTTCTTTAGCTCTTGGATGCTCTTTTCGGCCACGCTAAAGCCTCCACGGCGGCGATACGCCTTTCTTCCTCCTCTTTCATTTGCCTGTGACAATAATTGGTCATCTCCTCTGCTCGAAAGGAGGCTTGAACAGCCTGCCAAAGAAAGAAACAAGGATTAGAAAAAGAAAGTTAAGAAAGCAAATAAAATAAAATAAAACAAAAAGAAAAGAAAAGAAAAGAAGAGATCATACCATGGCTAAATATCTCATAAGGTTGAGGAAAACCTCATGCCTCCTCATGGACCACAACTCGACCATGTCTCCAGGGAGCAATAGGGCCTGCTCCATCGCATCGGCCACATAGCTTGCTTTTCCTCCTTGGAAATCCCTAATGGAGGCGTCGGCTAGTAGAAGGGCCCCATCCAGCATTGGGGCGGGGAGCCAGGCTGAAGGCTCGATCTGAATATCACATCCCCTCTCGGCACCCCTATGTCCCACCTTGGTCTGTTTAGCTACCCTTTGAGCTTCATCCTCTTGAAGGGGGTGGGATTTACTAGCGTCCATCACCTCCTTACCTTTGCTCTCCCTCTTCCTCTTCAGGTCAGCGAGTCTAGGCAGGAGGGGCAAAGCAGGTGGAGGAGTGGGAGGTTTGGTATGAGCTGCCTTCCTAGGTGCATCCCTCCCGAGTTGGGACTTTATCACATCCAGTAAACTGGAACTTGGTTTGCACTGAATGCCCATCTCGTCGATTATTGGTGAGAATGGAGAGCCAAGATCAGGGACTAAAGTTTCTGAGGACAAGGCTTGGTTGAAAACTCTAAACTCGTCCTCGAAATCAGTTACTTCTATCACCTCTTCCTCTTATGTATTGGTGGTACGAGACGAAGTGGCAACTCTGATTGCTTGTTGTAGCAACGAGGCTCCTACTTTTGGTATGCCTTCAAGAATGGGAGTGATGACTTGGACACCCTTCGATTTTGGACCAGGAAGAAGAATGGGCTCTGTGGAAAGCGTACCCTCTAGAACAGGGCCGGGAAGGAGAAAACCTGGGGCTACTACGCTAATGTGATGTAGTCGAGGATCGTTCCCCTTAATAACACACTTCGGCGCAAGAAAAGTCTTGGATATGGGCTTATAACCCAGTACCAGGTGGGCTGCCTTGAGTTGACCGTCGGAGTGGACGAAGACCTCGGCCTTCAAGATCTTGTCTAAACTCTACCGTTTTAAGAGGCTGAAGTTGGGAACAATAGAATTTAGGTTTGCAAGATCATCAAGAAAGCCAAGAAGACGACATTAGCGAAATACAAGTCAAAGAAAACCTTAGATACATGCAAAAATCAAGGAAAGAGAAAAATAGAATAACTTTGGAATTATGAATCTAAGCCTAAAGCCCCACCTAGTTTGCCCTCCCTCGTCGGACAAGGGAGGCCATCGTGCCAATCCCTTGATATAATCAGGAAGTCTTTATTTAAACCTTTATTGGAGTCAGGGAGGCATTGAATGAGCTTAACCTCAGGGTACCTAGACTTAAGGTAATACCCCTGCCCGGTAAGGCGATGGAGGTTGTAGACCCAGTTGACATCGGGGTGAGTCAACCCTAAACCCATTTTTTCATTGAGGGCATCTATACACCATAGTATTCTGAACATATTAGGGGCACATTGGGTAGGAGCTAACCTATGAGCCCTAAGGTAATCTCTGGTGACAACACCCATAGGGATTCTTATCCCACCTTCTATGACGGCAATCATTGGGATGACTACCTCTTCCTCTTTCCTATCTAAGTGTCATTGTCCCTCTTTGCAGTACCTAGTGGCCGCCCCTGGAGGTATCCTATATATCGTCCTAAAATTTGCCATCCCCTCCTTAGAGTCTACTATGCTCTTAAATCTACCAATTTCTAGGAAGGGCTGGGAAAGATAAGGGGATTGAGGAAGGAAAGTGGGGCCGAGGAGAAAAAGAGAGAGTAAGAAGAGAAGGAAAGTGTATAGAAATTTAAAAAGTAAAAGTTTAAGAAGACTTATAGAAAGAGTAGAGGTGTCCTCGGACTAGTCTTTGGTATTTGTAAGGGCTCAGGTGAGTTGAAAAGGTGTGCAGGTTCAAGGTATGTGCACTAGAACGAAATGAATGCTAAAGTGAGAGGAAAAGTTGATTTGAGAGGTATTTATATCAAGGGAGAAGCTTGAAGCAAGAAAATTCCTGCTCGGTACCCAATAAAAACATCAGCCATTAGATTTGCAGTGTGCCATAGAACGTGGGGAGCAAGAGGCTGTAAGAATTTAATGAGAGCGTGTCTCGAGTGCCGTAGCACCAGAAACGTGTCTTGGGCAGTTGAAAAGGTGTTTTCGCTAGTAGAGGAGAAAGGCAAGGAGTACAGGGCAACTAACAGCGGCATTGAAATCCTTCTTTCTTCCCAAGGATCTAGAAAGAAGAATCTCGAGAGGCTATTGTACGGGCCTTGGGCCCCGAATCTCATTATTTGGGTATATAATGGACCTAAGGCCTAAGTCGAGGACTAAAAATGTCCGAAAAGGGGTAAGTGCTGTCAAAAGGGACTATATTGTCAAATGGAGAAGTCAATTTAGATCATAACAACCCAGGGGGTTGTGACAAGAATAAGAGCCACCTCGGCTGACCGAGGCCAAGGTCCGTAAAGATGGTCTGCTATCTGAAGAAACGTCACAGAAACACTTAGTTGATACGAATAAGCACTATGAAAGCTCAAGACATGGAAGGATCCTAAAATATCTAAGGAGAAAACTACTACCTCCGCATTAAATGCACTGTAGCTAACTTCCTGACTACATTAATGTGAAAGTGATACCTGAACAATGGATTTCAACATTACAGCTACTACATGAAGACTTATAAGAGGTGCTGATGGGATAAGTATCAAGACGAACCATCTAGCATGCACGTGGAAGATAGGAATGAAAAGGAAAAGGAGTATAAAAGGAGAGAAAGGTAGCGAGAAAAAGGGATCGAGAAAAAAGGAGAAAAACATTGTAGCACTCAGGAACCAAATTTGTAACCAAACCAGAATAATAAATAAGAACAGACATCCTCAAACCTTGCCAAGGACAATTTTTCTTCAATACAAATCTTCTTCTTTTCATTCTCTTATCATCTGAACTCATTATAGTATTCGGTGGATTAACTAAAACCCAGTTTTCCAACACATTTTCTATAAATTCATTGTTTTTGGCTTTTTGGGCCTAAGTCCATCCACGTAGTGGGCTGGGAGTTCAAATCTGGTCCTTATAGGAACTATTTTGAAATCTCCACCACCCAAAAAAAAAAAAAAAAATCGAAAGTTTGAATTACAAATTACACTCTTAACTTTGGTTAGTTTTTGTTATTCCTCTAACTTCATTTTTTTTCAATTCCAAATCTTTAATTTCATTTGTTATCAAGTCCATCTTTGTTAAGTGGGTTGCCATAAGTACCAAAAATGACATAAATTTGATATATTTTCTATTGTTTTTAAATTAAAAAAAGCTAATAAAAAATTTTTTTAAGGAAAAAACAAAAAATTTATTTTGATTTCAATATTAAATCTAACCCTGTTAATTAATGCAAAAACCAAGATAAAAAATAAAAAAATAAAAAACTGATTTCCTATGATCATTCATCACCAAAGTATATTATTCCACACAAAAATCCATACATTCAATTCAAATCCAAGATCACATATAAAAGAAGATAAGAGAGGAGGAGGAGGAGGAGGAGGAGGAGGAGGAGGAGGAGGGGGTAAAGAATGTAAGATTTAGTTTAATAGTATTTGTGTTGGTAAATGAGAGAGAGAGAGAGGGAGAGAGAGAGTCGTTATGTAGGCCATGATCTAATGCCCTGTAGCTCAAGACTCATTGTGACCTAACTTGCTATTGTAGGAAGCCGTTTCTAAAGTGCCATTGAATCTAACTAATGACTCTTACATTTTTGTGTTCTATGATCTTGATATTTATGATAATATTAATGGATTTAGGTAGTTTGGAGGCTGTACATATATGGATTTTTGTGAGTTAGATACTATTAAATTTCTTACTCCCTCATCTCATCCAAAAAAAAAAAAAACACAAACAAATAGTTATCAACCACTCTGAGCTTTAAAATCCTTGCACAAAGCCTTTGATTTCCTCAATTTCTTTTATCAATACTATCTCTTTGTTGAGAAACGTGCATTTCCTTTGATATTATTTTAATTATTACTTTGTATTTTTCATTATTTTCCTTTTCTTTAAACTAATTTTATGTTTGATTTAATTTCCTATTATTTATTTATCATAACTTTAATGTCTCCTTTTCAAGTTCTTCCCACAATTCCATTAATTTCCTCTAATTTTATCTTACTATATATCATCCCCTCTTTGAGAAATGCATTTTTCTATTTACTTTTTAAACATTCATCACTCCCCTAAAATTTTGGTTAAAACTTTAACCTCTATATATATATATATATATATAACGCTTCCGAGCTGCTAGTGTATATATATGGATAAGACAAAATTTAGGTACAGTACCTTAAGTGCTGTTCTTTAGGTTCCCCTTTTAAAATTTAGTCATGTAGCTGCTTAACTAAAAAATATACTTCCATCTCATGAGGAAAAATCTACATGACAGAATTTTAAAATGAAAACTTAAGAACAATATCTAAGTATTGTATCTAAATCTTGCCTATATGGATATGTATAAATTAATGAATAATAGCTTAATAGTTTAGAAAAATTATTGAATAATGTGTACTCTCCTCTCTTACATGAATTATGGGTCCCACCATAAATTTAATTAATAAAACTTACAATTATATAAGAAAAAAAATATACATTTATAGTACTCTGAAAATACTCAATAATTACTCAATAGTTGAACTTTAACTTCTAACTATTAAAAAAAAAAAAAAAAACTGAATACAAAGTCCGAAACGTGCGTGAGCTCATTCACTCCATTTCCACTCTAATAGCACTTTCCTAGTCAAACACGTTTACTCTTGTTATCTCTATTTTTCCTGCTTACCATCAAATCCGATTAAAAGTCCTTTACTTCACTTTTCTTTCCCCACACTTTTTTCGGTAATGCAGTGGAGTAGTCATCCTCTCACCTACTCGCTCTCTCAAGTCTCAAGTCTCAAGTCTCTTTCTCAAGATAAGTTCTTGATCGTCTTCCTCAACATTTTATTCCAGTCAAAGCTCAAAGCATAGCTTTCTCGTACATATCATCCGAAAGAAGTATCTTTTATTTTTTATTTTTAAGTTCACCCTCAGATCTGAGATTTTCCCCAATCTCCTCAGTGCAGATCTAAGAAGTTTGTAGTTTTGTACAATTTTATTCTATTTTTTCTTTCAGCTAAAAAAAAAAAAAATCTAGTTTTTAGTCTTATTCTTCTTGGTTTTTCTTTTCCAGTTGAATTTGCGGTTTACGGTTTTTCTTGTTTTTTCTTCAATTTTCGGGTTTTAATGATAATTGAATCAGATTGGTGTCCGATTCCCGTTGCACCGGCAGGTCCTGTTTTTAAACTATAATCTTCTATTTTTTGGTAAAGGGTAATAAGTTAAATTGTTGACAAAATAAATTTGTACTTCATATTGAATTTTAACCAACAAAAAAATAAGTGATTTTATTTTGTAGGTAATACTGTACTTGAAAATTAAAAAAACATTTTTATCAAGTTTTTTGCTTATTTAAACCACCTATACTGGGGGATTTTGGAACAAAAAAAATGTCCAGTTCAAATTGAAAAAGTCCAAAAAAATGTTTAGTCCAAATTGAAAAAGTTTTTTAAATAATAATATAGATGATCATAATTTAGGATAAATTATAACTTATTTACTTGGATAGGATGAAATTTAAGTTGTTTATATTTGATTTGAAATTTGTCACTTTATTCACATAGACTAGATCAATTAAATTTTCTTAACCCACATTTGTTAAAAACATTACTAAATATATAATTTTATTTCAATTTTATGACTCTTTCTTCTAAAAATACAAAAAACATAAAAATATAAAATCAAAAATAATCTAAATGAACATTTGCATTATAAATTTCAAACCACAATCAAACAACTTAAATTTTGGGCAAACATTAGGTAAAGTTTCAAATTTTAAAGCAGACAATTTAAGTTTCGACAAAACAACACTCGAATAAGTTGTAATTTTTTTTTTTTTTTTAATTTGAGTGAAATAAATACTGTAGCTTCGATCTTTTTTCAATATAATCATCACATAGCAAATCAACAAAGCCTAAAGGGATTTCTCTTTCTCCTTCAAGTTTACCTACAACGGTACCAAAATGAATATGATATCTACCAAACATACGTAATGCTTTAGTTAATGCACAAAAGTGTATGCCATGATTCTTTACCATGATTCTTTTGTCGATCAATAACTGCATGCATTGCACGATGGATGTGAAGAAGTGTTTGTTTGTTTCAGCTTTTAGGGGCTGAAACGCACGTTTTGAAAAAAGCTGGACATACTAGCCCGTTTGGTTCAGCATAAATGCAACTTTTGGGTAAAAGTTGCATTTTGGGCCAAGGCATAAAACGCACAAGCCAATCATGGAGCTCTGGAGGTCCATAAACTAAAAGTCCAAGCGCGTTCTGAAGCTATCCGTTGGGCTATTCCAGCAATTACCAAATTACCCTTGGTTAAATCATCAGTTCTCACGCTGTCCCTCATTCCTCTCATCTCATCTCTCTGCTCTGCCCTAAAGCTCTTAAACGTTCTAAACTCAAGCATAATCAAAATACAAATTCAAAAACATAATCTTAAAATTAATCAAACCACAACAATAAAAGCAAAAAATTCTTGCTCTCATAAAACTGATATAATTTAAACAACAAATCTAAAATCAAAACAACAACGACAGCAGATCAAGAACAGAAAAAAAAAAAAATAGAACAACAATAAATGATCAAGAAAAAAAAAAAAGCCGATCTGATAAATCTAAAATTAGAAACAACAACTACTCAAGAACAAGAAAAAAAAAAAATAGAAGCCGATATGACCCCTGGTTGCATGCACTCCGCAGTGAGGAGGAGGAGCAGCGGTGGCGGTGTGGTGGAGCAAAAACGATTTCTCCTTTCTCTCCATGCGTCTCTGTGTGTGTTTGAAGATAATGACACCAAAAGGCAAGCAAGATTATGGAATTAAGTATCATAGAGAGAGCTAGAGAATTTATGAAATCAAGTAGAAAAAGAAAAAGAAAAAAAGAGAGCAGAGAATGAGAGAGCTGGAGAAATAAAGAGAAAGGTTTCGGGTCAGTTTGGTAGATGTGTTTAAAAATTGAAAATTATTGTTTAAAATTTTTTGTGGAAATACGTGTGGGTGAAAAAGTGTGTGAAAATGCGTGAAATGTTGTTTAAAAACTGAAAATTGTTGTTTGGAAACACTCACAAAACACCTCCGAAGGCTCTGGAAAGTGGAAAGTAATGGAAAGAAAGAGATGATGGAATCCTATGGGTATACGTGTGTGGTGGACAAATTGCAAGAGAAAAAAAAAAAGGAAACGTATGGATGAAAGAAAGGCAAAGAATTAGAAATCACAATTAAAAAATACTATCACAATATTTTCACAATAAATTTTAAGTAATTAACTAATATTAGTGAGTAAAAATATAATTTCAATGGTGGGTTCAAATTAAAACTAGTAACAACTTTCCATATAAGATTTTGTTATGATTATTGTGAAAGTACTGCAAAAAATATTGTGAATGTAACACTTTTTGTTGAAAAATATAATTGTTGAGAATGAATAGAAAAAGAAAAAATAAATATTAAAAAACAATAAATTTGATTAAAAAATAAAGATTAAAAAAGTGGGTAAATAAAAGGTAAATGTCACTGTTGATTGTCCAAACAGTACAAAAATTTGCCTAACCTGCTGGAGATGCTCTTATATATACATTGTCCTTTTTGGTAATTTACAACCCAAATCGCTACTTTTATAAGTTCTAGCCAAACACTCAACTTTTTCAAAAAACACTTTTTACATAGTTTTAAAAACCAGACCGAACCGGCTGGTCTGACCAGGAATCGGCCTCAAATCCGGTCCGAAAATGAGTTAAAACCCGCTAAACAGTAAAAACCGATCGGTTCAACATGAGAACCGAAAAAACCGAAGGTTTAACCGGTTAATGACCGATCGGGAGATTTTTGACTTTACCAGCAAAACTATGTCGTTTAACTCGTTTTGGACCTCAAAATTAACACTAAATTCCAAAAAAACAAACCCTAACCCTCAGACTCTCTCAAGTTTCAACTTACTTACGCCTCACTCAACCTCAGCCTCAGCCTCACTCCCTCACTCTCCTCAAGCTCAAATCTCAACTCTCTCATCTCTGATCAGTCAAGCTAACCCGGCACACTCTCTTTGCGCACACTCTTGCACACAGCACACTCTCTCTGTGCACACTCAAGTCTCACGCACACTTTGATTAGTCAAGCTCTGCCTCACTCACGCTATCATGCACACTCTCTCTGCGCGCACACTCTTTGCGCTCTCTGATCAGTCATGCTGAGTTTTTTTTTTTTTTTCTTTTTTCTTTTTTCCTTCTTGGTTGGTCTCGCCGTCGCCCTTTATGCTCTGCCCTCTGCTTCTCGACGTCTGGGTTTTGGGTTTTCTAATTAGGTAATGTTCTTTTCTTATTCATTTTTTCGGTTCTTCTTTTTTCTTTTCTTTTTTTCATTTCTCTGATCTCTCTACTTCATCAGGTAATAAACTAATAATTAATATATATATATATATATAGATATATTTTTTTATGATTTTGATTACTTGATTTTGATTTTGATCATTTTCTTTGTTCTTTTCTTTCTTTTTTTTTTTTTTTGACTTCATCTCAGATTCTCAATTCATGTTCTCGGCTTCATCTCAGGTTCTCCTTCCGTGACTTCACTGGTAAGTGGTAACTTCAATTATTAGTTTACAATAGTATTTTTAGTTTATTTCTGATTTTGTGTATGTTGTGGATTTGATTTACAGAGCATTATTGTTTGTGAAATATAGTTTACAGAGTACTATACTATTGATTGTGTATGTTTTGTAATTGTGTTGATGAATTTATTTGTTGATAAAATGGTTGCTGCCAGTCTGAATTTGTTAAGTGAAATGGAGTCCGCCTCTGTACCATTTAATGAACATGCTTCTACAACCGGGTCTAATGTCAATTCTTCGTCTGTGAGAGCGAAATGTGATCCCGCATGGGATCATGTAACTGAAGTGGTGAAAGACGAAAAAATTAGTTATAGATGTATACATTGTGAGAAAAGTTATAGAGGAGGGGGCATCAATAGGATGAAAAGACATCTAGCTAGAATTAAAGGAGATGTGGCTGCATGTATGGGTGTACCTTATGATGTTAGGTTTCAAATGGTTGAGAATTTGAAGGAAATTTCAAAATCTAATGAACAAGCAAAAAAGGATCAAGAAGCATCTAATTATTCGCCATTAGAGGGCTCACCAGAATTTGAAGATGTCCAAAAAATTACTCCTAGAGGTAGGGGGCTAGGTAGGGGAAATAGAAGTGGTCCTAGTAGTTTTCCACCAAGATCCAATATTGGCAAGAGAAAGGTTGGTGACATTAATAATTACTTCGCTCCTAGAACAACACTGGGAGCTCAACCTTCTATTAAAAGTGTGCTTGCTGGCAAAGAAAAGAAGTGGAGAGTTGATATGTTTGTAGCAAGATGGATGTATGATGCTTGCATTCCAATTAATGCTGTGAATTATAGTTATTATCAACATATGTTCAATGTTGTAGCTTCTTATGGTCTTGGATATAGAGGCCCAAATTATCATGCCATTCGAGTGTCTTTGTTGAGAGACATAAAAAGAGAAGTCCAATTGATTGTTGATTCTCATCGATCATATTGGGCTGACACTGGTTGTACAATAATGGCTGATGGGTGGACTGATACTAGGCATAGAACATTAATTAATTTCCTTGTCTATTGTCCTAAATGAATTATTTTTATACGTTATGTTGATGCTTCTGACTTGGTTAAGGATGCTATTAATTTGAGTAACTTGTTTGATAAAATTGTTAGTTGGGTTGGTCCTGCAAATATAGTACATTTGGTCACTGACAATGCTGCAAATTATGTAGCTGCTGGAAGAATTGTGTGTGGAAAATATAGGAACATTAGTTGGTCACCTTGTACAGCACATTGCTTAAACCTAATTTTTAAGGAGATTGGGAAAATGGATCATATAGCTAAACTTGCAAAGCGTGCATCCAATATCACAGTGTTTATCTATAACCATGTGGCTTTGTAAGCTTGGTTGAGGACTAGAAAAAATTGGACAGAAATTGTGTGTCTAGGACCAACTAGGTTTGCTACTACTTTCATTGCCTTAGGGAGTCTTAAGGAACATAAGCATGACTTACAAGCATTGGTGACTAGCAAATTTTATGTTGAATCAAGATATGCAAAAGATAAGAAAGCAAAGGCAGTGGTGAAAATCATTCTCGACAATCAATTTTGGAATGATTGTCACGTAATTGTGCATATTATGTCACCATTGATTTGTTTATTACGCATTATTGATTCTTATGAAAAACCAGCTATGGGTTATGTATATGATGGCACGTATAGACTAATTGATGGAATAAAAAAAAAATTAAAGGACAAGAAGAGACTATGGGAGCCTTTTGTTAATATTATCAAGGATTATTGGGATAATCAATTCTATAGAGATATTCATGCTGCTGCTTACCGGTTGAATGCTGCATTCCAATATGACTCATCCATTCTTAATAAGAGGCTAGAGACACAATCTGCTGTGACAGATGTTATTGAATCAAAAGTTTCAGCTGATCAATTGAAGTTGGTGGAGGAATTAAGGCTATTTCAAGAGTGTGAAAAACTTTTGGAACCCAACTTGCTCAAGAATCAGCCAAGACATCTCAGCCGAGTAAGATATTGTTTACTTTAGCTAATAATAAAATGAAAACATGTTTTAAAGATCATAACTCTTTTTTTATATTTTTGGGATAAGTATAGCTGTGTTTATTGATTCATTGTATTTTTGTTTTGTGTTATATATGGAACTTAGATGAGTGGTGGAAGTTGTTTGGATCTTGTGCTCCAACCTTACAAAAGTTTGCAATTCGGATCCTTAGCCAAACAGCTACCTCTTCGGGATGTGAGCAGAATTAGAGTGCTTTTGAACAAATACGTACCAAAAGAAGAAATAGATTGGAGCATCAACGACTTAAAGATCTTGTGTTTGTTCATTATAACTACCGATTGAAAGAAAGGTAATTATATAATCTCTTTGTTTCAATGTTTTTGTGGGGAAATATGAGTGATTCACTGATTTAGTCAAGTCGATTCTTTATGATTGTGAAATATAAGTGATTTGGTTACTACTTACTAATTAAATTATTCATTATGTTCATCTTATGATATAGAGTCAAAAGGAAGAAGTTCAATTTTGATCCTATTGATTATGCAAGTATCGATAAAACTGAATTTTGGGTAGTGGAAGATGATGAACCTCTATTTCTGGATCATGAGGAGATAGAGAATGCATTATATGAAGAGGGAGCCTATCCAATCGAAGAAGGTTCTTTTAGCCATGTACAAAGAGGTTAGCTTATAACAATTTTTTGCCCAGTTGCATATTTTAATTAAACTATTTATGATTTATGAGAAATGATTATGAGAATTGTTATTTCATTTATTGTTCTTTGATTTTGGAATTTGTATAGATATGGATAATGAAGTGATTGAGGACGATGATGACATCAATTTGGAATTATTTGGTGATGAAGATGATGCTCCTCTCGGATTTAGAGATAAAAATCATCCTCTTCATGTTGAAGATGAAGAAGATGAGGATGAGGATGATGCTCCTCTCGGATTTAGAGATAAAAATCATCCTCTTCATGTTGAAGATGAAGAAGATGAGGATGAGGATGATGATAATGATGTTAGTGGTGGAGCATTTGGTTCACATGATGATATTGATTTCAATTATCTTCATAACAAATGAGGCTTGGGTCTTAAAACTTAGTTGTTGTTTGTTTGAAATTTTAAAACTTATTTGCTATTTGGATGTAATGAACTTATTTGTTATTTGCCATTTAGATGCAAATGTAATAACTAATGAACTTATTTATTTGGTTTTGTTGAAAGTTTATTATGTTAAGGATGATTATTTTGTAATGTTATTATGTTAAATTATTTAAAAAGATGTTATATTATATACTTATATACTTGTATTAAAAAAAAAAAAAACATATTTGTTACTATTGGTTTGTTAGTTTTAGACTTTTAGTATATTAAAAAAATTATTAATTATTTATGACATCACTGGTTCGACCATCGGTCGGACCCCGGTCCGACCATAAAACTGGTATTTAGCTCATTTTTCGGTTTTTTCACCGTACCGGTTTTTAAAACCATAACTTTTTAACAGTTTTTACCAAATACTCAGCTTTTCAAAAAAACATTTTTTCATATTGTATTTTTTGAAAACTCCATTTTTTTAAAAACCTTTCAAAAAGCCAAACTTAAAAAAACTAAACCAAACTCATTCGAAGTAGACTATTATCTTGGCAATAAAAAGCCAAGCTAGTATTTGTAGTTAACCCCGATTTAGTTGTAATTTTTTAAAAAAATTTACTCCACAATTTATCCGCGCGATATTTTGCCGAAACTTAAAATTTAAAATTTAAATTTGAAAAACGTTTAGTGGATGTGGATCCCACGCACGTCACAATCTGTGTACACGCAATTGGGTCATAAACCCACCCACATGGGACCCCCGGGAATCAAGCATTGGACATAGCAGCCAACACGAGCTCTAATAATAATAAAAAAAAAAAATATTAATATTAAATCGACGCCTTCACGCGGTTTCTACTTTGCGCCACGCGGTTTTGAAGTAGATATTTTCATCTTATTTCCTTCTAAAAAATTTCCGCCCAATTCCTCATCCCACTCAGTGCAGAACTGTACTGCTTACTATACGGACTCCTCTCTCTAGAAATTTCTTCAGTTTGCCAAATCAACACCTCTTTAGTGCCTTCTACCAAGTTCCACGCACATCATTACAGATTCAAATAAAAGAGAACACAGAAATCATTTATCACACGAAAAAAAAAAATCTGACAAAAATTTGAAATATCAAAAGACTTTTGATAGTGGATTCCAGTCCTTTTCTCTTGCTTCTGTCAGAAGTGTCGTGGCTCGTTAGGTAAAAGTAATATCAGACATAAATTTAACGCGTTGCTTTCTTTGTCTCTTGTCAGATCAAACAGCAATTTGGAAAACGATTGTATTCAGTCGTTTGCTACACTCGTTTTCTAACAATTGATACTGCTTTATTCTTGGAACTTTTTCTGAAAGCTTCCTCGGTAATCTTTGATTTCGCAGTGGAGTAGACATCCTCTCACCTGCGCTCTCTCTCTCTCTCTCTCTCTCTCTGAAGCCTCAAGTCTCTTTCTCAAGGTAAGTTCTTGACACTCTTCCTCAATATTTTATTCCGGTCAAAGCTCAAAGCATAGCTTTCTCATACGTATCATCCGAAAGATAATTTTATTTTTACCCACAGATCTGAGATTTTCCCCAATCTCATCAGTGCAGATCTAAGAAGTTTGTAGTTTCGTGCCATTTTATTCTAGTTTTTCTTTCTGCTAAAAAAAAAAAAAAATTCTAGTTTTTATTCTTATTCTTGGTTTTTCCAGTTGAATTTGCGGTTTACGGTTTTTCTTGTTTTTTCTTCAATTTTCGGATTTTAATGATAACTGAACCAGATTGGATTCCGATTCCCGTTGCTCCCGCAGGTCCTCTTTTTAAACCATAATATTCTATTTCTGGGTAAAGGATAATAAATTAAATTGTTGACAAAATAAATTTGGAGTTCAGATCGAATTTTGAAAAAAAAAAAAAAAGGTCTTATTCTGTAGCCAATATTTGATGCTTTGCTACTGCTTAAACTTAGGCTATAAAAGTAGTTTGGAATAAAGAAAATGTTTAGCCTACTCCTTAAATAATAGTCTAAATTAATGTTACGAATACTGTTTTGGTGTCAGTGAAATATTTTGGTGCTCACCTATTTTTGGTACCGGTGTATTTTGAGAATTTACCGTTTTATAAATATATATAATAATTAATAAAAAAAATTTCTTATTCATTTCTATTATTAAACCAAATGTTATAAATTAATGAATTTAATATAGTTTTTTTAAAAGAAAATCAAAATAATAAGAGGGATTCTACATCTACTATAATTTTACAACAAATCACATGTAGTTAGTTGTTATTGGTTCAAATTTGAATTTAACACTAAGATTATTTTTTTCTCTTGCAATAACAGCCAATAACAACTTATCATTTAAAATTTATTGTAAAAATATTATAAAAATATGGTAGATATATTATCCTTTTAATAATAAAATGATTTTTTTAAAAAAGGATATAAAGTGATTAGATTAATTATTAAAAAAAATAAAATTTGAGATTTTTTTTGGGTAAATAAACAAACATAGTGGGAAACTTATAAACCCTGAAGCTTCCTAGAAGCATCCTTTAATTTAAACTCCACTCACCATCTGCCAGGTGCTACATTGTGTTCTGTACTGCTATTCCTCATTTCAAAATCTTATTAGGAGTATATTTTATTCCTCACTTTATGTCTTTGAAAGTTTAGAGGCGCGGCAGTAGTGCAGATTGCAGAACTGAAGAAGACCAATTTCAAAGTAGTGCAGATTGTAAAACTGAAGAAGACAATTTCAAACGGGTTACTGCAGCCAAAACTTGAGCTTTTGTTATCTTCTTCTTCTTATCTTTTTTTTTTTTTTTTTCCTCTGAAATGATTTGGTAGCAGATCTGATCTGGAGTTCATGTTTATGGTGAAGGAAAAAAAAAAAAAAGAGGAGTTTCGGCTGGAATTCACCGAAATAGCTCGAATTGGCCGAAATTGACTGTAATGACCGGGAATTTAATCCAAGGTTGAATAGGGGGTTTCTCGTTCCGGTTTGCATACGAGAATGGTCTTTTCCGGCCGTTCTGGCCGGAACGGAACAGAATTAATAACTTATCTGCACGAGGTTAGTCGAATTAGATTTCCTTATTTCATGATTGTGAAAAACATTGCTAAATATACGCTTGGTATATGCATTTAAAAAGTATATATTTGATTATATTTGTGAAAATATGTGTTTGCGTTGTTATTTCAAATGGCTATTTTTCTTTACTTTTATGCCTTTTTTTTTTTTAAATAAAAAAATATAAAAATACAACATCAAATAAGATAAAAAATAATTTAACAAATAATTCAACAGAATACTTCCATAATGGGATATCAAATCGTGAAACCATAAATAGATAATTTAAATTTTGGTTAGCAAAGTTTCAAATTTTAATCTGGGATAAGTTTTAATTTGCTCTAAAATTTATGAGTAATTTTTGTGTCACGTCAAAATGCATAATTTTAGTCACAATTTGTCGTTACAGTGAGTTGGAGTTGGCAGAGAAGTGATCTCGAATAATATCACTATCATCCTTATACCGCGGACAACTCGCCATCGGTATTGTGCTTTTCACGGGGCACAAGATTTTTTTCAAAATTTAAATTTGAAAAACGTTTTGTGGATCTCACGCACGTCACACTCTGTGGACACGCAATTGGGTGAAAAAGAGAAATTATAAAGTATACGTAATGGACAAGTGACGTAGTTTATCACTTTCTTAAAAGTCACACACTTATTTAAAATTATTGAATTGAAAAGTTTTTTTAAATGAAAATTGATTATTAATTCAGTAATTTTAAACCACTAAAAATTTTTTAGTAGAAGAGGGTATAAGTGACGTGGCCTAAAAAAAAACTGTATAATTTTTCACTAAAAACCCATCCCATGGGACCCATGAAATCAAGCACAGCAGCCATTACGAGCTTTAATTAAAAAAAAAAAAAATTGATGCCTTCACGCGGTTTCCTTTGCTCCACGCGGTTTTGGAATAGATATTTTTATTTTATTTCCTTTTAAAATTTCCCCATTCCTCATCCCCCTCAGTGCAGAAGCTGTACTTCTTACCATACGGTCTCATCTCTCTATAAATATCTTCAGTTTGTGGAACCTAGACCTCGTTCGTGCCTTTTACCAAGTTTCAAGCACATCATTACAGATTCAAAGAAAAGAGAACACAAATCATTTATCACACACAAAAAAAAATATCTGAAAAAAATTTGAAATCTCAAAAGACTTTTTGGTAGTGTATTCCGGTCCTCTTCTCTTGCTTTGGTCAGAAGAGTGTTAGGTAAAAGTAATATCAGATGTAAATTTAACGCGTTGCTTTCTTTCTCTCTTGTCAGATCAAACAGCAATTTGGAATAAGATTCTATTCAGACGTTTAATACACTCGTTTTCTGACAGTTGATGCGACTCCTTTATTCTGCGAATTTTGCCTGAAAGCTTCCTCTGTAATCCTCGATTTCACTGTGCTTTTAACGAGGTTAAGGCAAAGCCAAGTTTTGTGTATATATATTAGAAGAAGAGCTTGGTGTTGCTGAAAGTGTGGAGGGCGTGAGATCTATGGAGAACTACTTGAACGAGAACTTTGGGGATGTGAAGGGCAAGAATTCGTCGGAGGAGGCGCTTCAGAGATGGAGGAATCTCTGCTGGCTAGTGAAAAACCCAAAACGGAGATTCCGATTCACTGCTAATCTCTCTAAGCGCGTTGAGGCTGAGGCTATTCGACGCTCCAATCAGGTTCTAACACTTGCTGAATTTCATTTCTGGTTCGTAAATCAAAAAAAGTTTTTGGTAGAAAAATTTTTAGTTTGATTTATTGTGTTTTTCTTATTTTAGATGGTTAATAAAAGAAGTGCATATCAAATAACTGCATCAATGTCTTTTGGATAATTACAGTAAACCAACACGCTGTTAGCTCCGCTTTCACTTTTACCCACCGTGGTTTAAAACTTTAGACTTTGTCTGCTTAAACTTTAATTTATTATCCATCCGTTACCCATCTCACCCTCAGAAATTAGAAAAACACATTTTTAGAGAAAAACAAACCGAACAAAAATCAAAAGTCAAAAGACTAGGGATTTGATTGCTTAAGAACTTCTATAAGAAAGTAAAGGAATAGCACACAAATCCGCTGAAGCTACTGCTTGCTTTCCTGGAAGATTTGGATGGGCTTAGAGTGGACACTAAAACGGAGAAGGCTTGGGTGAAGCTTGTGGAGGAGACCATACTTCAACTACTACAAGACATGGATGGCATACTTAAAATAGCAAATCGAATGAGCTGGATTTTCTATATTGGTAATTGGATAGCAATTATCAAGGCGTAAGCTCAAGAAGAGCTATGAGTACTATGACAGAATGTTATGGCTCCCTATTCTACATAAGAACATATGTGACTTCAAATTTATTAGAAGAGATCCATTGAAATCTGTCCATTGGTCCCAGAAAAAGCAAATGTTTTCATCTCAGGCCACAACAACCAATGACGATGGTATTTCTTCTCTTCTGAACAACTTTCACAATCAGCTTAGTCAGGGGCAAGCCATGGATGAGTTCACACAACTACAAAGTCGTTTAAAGGATGTAGTCAAACTTCTCTTGAATGCAAAAGCAATTTGAAGGCATAAAGCATTCAAGAATGGCTTGTACGGATCAACTGAAGGAAATTATTAAGGATGCAGGAAAATCATTGAAATTCCATGGAGAAAGTTCATGCTCGGAATGAAGTGAAAATCAAAACAAGACAGTCTCGGTCAAAGTTCAAAGAAATTGGGCGATTTAAAACAGCACTCAGAATTCTCGAGATTTGCATAACAATATTTTGATTTTCATTGAGGCCTTTGATTTGTGTGCTATTCCTCCACTTTGTTTTTATAGAAGTTCTTAAGCAATCAAAACCTTAGCTTTTTGATTTTTGTTATGTTTGTTTTTCCCTAAAAATGTGTTTTTCTAACGTTTGAGGGTGAGGTGGGTAATGGATTGAAGTTCAGGTGGGCAAAGTGTAAACTTTTAAACCACGGGTAGGCAAAGTGAAAACGGGCTTAACCACAGGTGGGTTTATTGTAATTATCCCATGTCTTTTTTTTTAGTTCTGCATCTTATTACAATAGATGAATCCATTGGTTTCCTTTTTTGACATGCCTAATTGCCAATAGCTTTACATTTTTAGTTGTTTATCTACTTGTTTCCCCTTTCCAAGGGTAGAAATTTTATTGACATAGAATTGCTAGCCTAGGCGATACTTTCACGACATATTATAAATGGTAAATTGTTACCGATTGTAATTTGAACATACTACTGAAATGACTTTTTTGCCACCAACAAGAACTAGTAATAACTGCCACTACTTAGGATTTGTTGTGAAAGTGTTTTGGAGATAACATTTCTTTTTATTGATATTCATAATAGAAATGAATTTCAAATGGACATCCTCATGTAAGATTGAGTGTAACCGGTCTTGAAAGGGGTCCAAGGAAGGTGTATTCGGCCAACCACGTAGGTAGGCTAGCTTCCACGTAGGGGTTTTGCTCGTGTGGGTCTTGGGTTTAGATCAATGGTTGTTTCTAGGTTTTTGAACACGGCAAAGGCAAAGGCAACGGCTCAACCCAGCCCTTTAATCTGTCATCTTCGCGCACACACTCTCTTTCTCTCTCTCAATGGTGACAGAACCCAGATTGCTCTCTCATTTCACCCGAACCTAGCCAAGCACACTAACCCATTTCCTCCTCTTTGTTCTCATCTCAGAACTAAAGGTTATGTTAGGTGTTTGTTATTTGGTGATGGTTGTGTTTGATTGGTGGCTGGTGATTTGGCAGTGGGTATGGATCTTGGTGATTGTTTGTGGCTTGGTGTGTATGGAAATTTTGTTGAAGTTTTTGGGTTTGTGGTGTGCCAATGTTGTAGTGGTGGTGGTTGGTGATTTATGGGTTGTTGTGGTTTAGCGGTGGTGGTGGCTGGTGCTATTTTTTTTTTACCTCGATTCTGTTGTGTTTCAGTGGTGGTGGCGGTTTAGATGGATGGCTTTGGGTGGTTGGGATGAGTTTCATTGATAGGTGGTTGCTGGCTTTGGTGGGTTGCTAGAGGTGGTGATGATTGTTGTCCGTAATTTCTTAGCCTTTTTAATCTTAATACAAAAAAATCTTAATGGGCTTGAATTGGCTGCCATATATGGCTTGAATGGGCTTGAATCTAGCAAAAAATCTTAATGGGCTTAACAAAAAAATGGTTGGGCCAGATTTGGGCCCAAGCGGCTAACCGGGGCCCGCGGGGTGGGTACGGGTATGCAAAAATCCGGCCCAAACCCGACCCGTTGCCATTCCTATTTTTGCCACCAACAAGAACTAGTAATAACTGCCACTACTTAGGATTTGTTGTGAAAGTGTTTTGGAGATAACATTTCTTTCTATTGATATTCATAATAGAAATGAATTTCAAATGGACATCCTCATGTAAGATTGAGTGTAACCGGTCTTGAAAGGGGTCCAAGGAAGGTGTATCCGGCCAACCACGTAGGTAGGCTAGCTTTTGCTTAGGTTGATTCATCCAGCTTCTACTTAGGTCGATAACATAGGTTGACCAACATCCTTTTAGATTGACATCGTATGTCGGGTTATATCGGCTTAGGTCCAATGATGTAGGTAGATTTATATTTGCTTAGATTGACAACTTAGTTGGACTGGTCAATATAGCAATCTTCAAAAGAAGTGCCCACTAATCCTTCTCCTATCAACATTTATTGCGTACTAACAACCAACCATCGCATTTAATGATACTGAGCAACATCTCTCAGTTGATCTGACCTAACCTTACAAACAACTAGCTGGCAGATCTATTGAGTTTTTGCCGTCACACAGTCCTTCAGCTGACTTGACCTGATAGACAACCAACTGGCACGTCTAGTACTTGGTTTTAGGGAAATTTCCCGCCAAAAATTCCTTCCACATGCTCTATAAATACTCCTTCACTTAACAAAAGAAAAGAAAGAGGCAAGATCTATACACTGTAACTTTGTGATTCTTATCTATGTTTCTCTCCTCTCCACTAGTTTTTCACTATTTTCCTTGGCCACCTTCCTTTGGGAGGTATTGGTTGGTCTAAGGTCTTCTTCCTTAGTAGGTGATCAGTTAGTCAAGAGGAGTTTGATTTGGTGAAAGTTCCATCACAATTTGGTTGGAGTTGAAGTCCTTGTTAAAGTTTTATCTATTCTTTGAAATTTTACCCAACTGCAATTGGTATCATCTATAGAAACCGTATGTCAAAAAAATTCGACTTAGGGTCCATGTCGTGGTAACCCAATTTATCCAACACGAGTCTCACCCTTAGGATCCAAATTGACCTTAACAGCTTTGGTTCGACCTCACCAACTTCAGTTCAACCTCACCGATTAGTACAACTCCACTAGCTAGATCAGTCTCACAAGTAAGTCCAGCTTGACTAGTTAGGTCACCCTCTAGAGCCTAATCGGCCTCAATTCACAAGTCCTAGCTTCAATTGGATCTCACCAGCTTCGGTTAGGCCTCCCCACCCACTTCCCAGGTCGGCCTTAGCAACTTTGGCTTAGCCTCACCGGTAAATTCAGTGTTACCAGCCAAATCCACCTCACCAACTAGGTCACCCTCAAGATCTAGATTGGCCTCATTAGCTTCGGTTTGGCCCTAGTCAGATAAGCTTCACTAGTCAATTCCGCCTCATCACTACAAGAAGGCACAAAACCCTCCTTTGCGAAGGCATAAAAGCCCTCCTCAAAGGAAGCACAAAATCCCTCCTCTGTAGAGGCACAAAAGCCCTCCTCTGTAGAAGCACCAAAGCCATTCTCTATGATCTCAACTACACAACCTTGCACTAGGAGAATAATGAACCCACCTAAGTAGGTACAACTTCATCTCCCACTTCCCTTGCTCGGCTTAGACAAGTAAGAATTGGGGGCTATTGTGGGGGGTTGGTATTGATAGGATAAGGAAGGCGTGTGTACCAGGCCAGCCACGTAGGAGGGTAAACTTCTACTTAGGTTGATGGCGTAGGTCAATCGACATTCGCTTAGATCAACGATGTAGGTTGATTGACTACTTCTATTTAGGTCGACGTCATAGGTCGACCTACGACTGGGTTTGGCTCAAAGTAAAATGTTTTTAAAATGTACTTATTAAAGAATATTTTAAGTTGTTTGCATCCTAAAAAATGCTTTGGAAAATATTTTAAGGTGTTTGGTTATGTTCTTGAAAAAGCTCTAGAAAACACATTTTCTACTAGTTTCTCACATTTTCTTTGCTTCCAAACAAATACTATAATAGAAAATCCCAATATATAAACCAAAGAAACAAAAAACAAAACAAAACTAAATTCAATCTTTCTCAAACTAGACACTGATTATGAGAGAGGGAGAGAGATAGATTGAGAGAAAGAGAGAGGTAAAGGTGGTGGCAAGATCTTGTTGGTTGGATTTGAAGGTAGCAATAACGAACTTTAGGCAACGGCGTCGAGCTTGAGGCGATGACTACGAGATTGGTGGTTCGATCTAGAGTTGGTAGGCGCCGAGCTTGAGGCAACTAGATTGTTGGATGGGTGGTCTCGGTGGTTGTCGTTTGTGGGTGGGTCACAGTGATTCGATTGGTTTTTGGGTGGGTCACAGTTGTTCGATTGACTCATGAGTGGGTCGAGGCGGCTAGTCTGATTGCTCTGTGCTCTCTCCTTTGTCTCGTTCAAGCTCTTTGTGAGTCTCCTCTCTCTCTCTTGT
The DNA here is from genome assembly GCA_023736055.1 of Quercus glauca. NCBI lineage: Eukaryota > Viridiplantae > Streptophyta > Magnoliopsida > Fagales > Fagaceae > Quercus > Quercus glauca. Next base: position 6,149,271 of record CM043326.1, read on the forward strand.
TCAGATGGGTGAGTGGTGGAAAATGAAATTAGGGAAAATAAAAGTGTAATTCATTTTACACCAAATTTGGCCCTATTTTCTAGTCAATGGAGGTTGACCGAATTTTTCAATCAACCCAAACACCTAACTTGATGTAAAATGTTTTCTGTAAAGTCTTTTTAGTCGAAACAAACACAGCCTACATCTGCTTAGATCAACGATGTAGGTCGACTGACTACTTCTACTTAGGTCAACGACATAGGGCAACAAACATTCACGTTGGTTAATTAGAGTAGTCAACTTAGTAGTCCTCAAAGCAAGTGCCCACTAGCCCTTGCATCAACATTTATTGCGTCCTAACAACTAACCATTGCATTCAATGCTACTAAGCAACATCCCTTTGGCTAACTGAACTTGATAGAAAATCAGTGAGCAGGTCTAAGCTATTATCCTAAAACACGTCTCCTTAGTCAACTAGCTTGTAGGTCTACTACCTAGGTTTAGGGCAATTTCCTGCTAAAATTTCCTCCCACATGCTCTATAAATATCCCTTCACTCAACAAATGGAAAGAAAGAGGTAACCATCAGAGCCTCCTTGGCTCAACCCCCTTGGGGTGGTCTAAGGTATTCTTCCTTAGCAAGTGATTGGATTGGTCAAAGGGAGTTTGGTTCAGTCAAATGGTCCATCACAGCTTGCTTGTTGTCAAAGTCCTTGTTGCAATTCCACCTCTTTTCTGAAATTTCATCCACCTACAATAAGCATGATAAAATAAATGGGGAAAAAAAAGATTAATATTTTCCAATATGCGCCTCTTGGGCATGAGGATAAGCTGCTTAGCCTGTCAGGAGTGAAAAACCTCTAGATTACTTAGTAATTGGTTTTGGCGGGTGGGGTCAGTTATTTGTAAGAGTTTGATTAACAGTGAGGATTGGTCTACAGTATGCTATGCATGTTGTAAGTCATAAAATTTGAACCATTGTAATCAGGTGTGAAATTATAGATCCCATTGGGTGGGTGATGTTACTATCTTCAATCTTGACTTGGAAATTGGTACCTTTTAGTAGGTACGTGTAGTAGAATTTTGCCAACAGGATATACTAGTCACATAAGCGTTTGCCACTAATTTTGATACTAGCTGCATTAGACTTCTAAGGAGAACCCAAGAATTTTGAGCACTGTGGTGCATCCAAACTTTGATTCTTTGATAATCATACTTGTATGGTCCTTCCAGATGGAAACTTTTTTGCAGTCTCTTGAAAATTTTCAAGCAGATCCATCTAATTCATAAAAGAAATTGTGTTGGATTGAAATTATGGTTATACGATTATTTGAATAATTAATTCAAATGCAGAATAATGAGAAACAAGATTGAACTTCTTAGAATAATTGGAAGTACAAGTTTTTTTGACAATTGAAGAAATAGATTGGGTCATTTCAACTACATTCCTGCCTTTTTTTTTTATGTTCTTTTCTTTCTTTTTGTGTTGGAACATTATAGGAGAAGTTTAGAGTTGCAGTTTTGGTTTCACAAGCTGCACTTCAGTTTATCAATGGTAAGAGTCTTAACCTGCTCAAATCAAAAATTTTGATATTATAGTTATACTTCTTAATGTTGACTCCACCTTCAACGCCTGTAGGTCTAACTTTATCCAGTGAATACATTGTACCAAGGGAAGTCCAAGATGCAGGTTTTGAAATTTGTGCTGATGAGTTGGCATCCATTGTTGAAGGCCGTGATGTGAAGAAACTAAAAATACATGGTGGTGTTGAGGGTATTATAAACAAGCTTGCAACATCAGTCAACAATGGCATTCCAACTTCTAATAAGTTGTTGGATCAAAGAAAAGAGATTTATGGAATTAATAAATTTGCTGAAAGCCCAGTACGAGGTTTTTGGGTCTTTGTATGGGAAGCCCTTCAAGATATGACTCTTATGATACTTGCTGTTTGCGCTACTGCCTCTCTTCTTGTTGGAATAACCATGGAAGGATGGCCTAAGGGTGCCCATGATGGACTTGGAATTGTTGCCAGCATTTTGCTTGTTGTATTTGTCACTGCCACGAGTGATTATAAACAATCTTTACAGTTTAAGGATTTGGACAGGGAGAAGAAGAAAATTACAATCCAGGTCACCAGAAACGGATATAGACAAAAGATATCAATATATGATTTACTTCCTGGTGATATTGTTCATCTTGCTATTGGAGATCTGGTCCCAGCAGATGGACTTTTTGTTTCTGGGTTTTCAGTGTTGATAAATGAATCCAGTTTAACAGGAGAGAGTGAGCCAGTTAATGTCAATTCTGACAATCCATTTCTTCTGTCAGGAACTAAAGTTCAGGATGGATCATGCAAGATGCTTGTGACTACTGTTGGAATGAGAACTCAGTGGGGTAAACTGTTGGCTACTCTTAGTGAAGGAGGAGATGATGAGACCCCATTGCAGGTCAAACTTAATGGTGTGGCAACCATTATTGGAAAGATAGGCCTGTATTTTGCCATTGTTACTTTTGCTGTTTTGGTGCAAGGACTTCTTAACCGCAAGCTGAAAGAAGGGTCCCACTGGACCTGGTCTGGAGATGATGCAATGGAAATTCTGGAATTCTTTGCTGTTGCTGTTACAATAGTTGTTGTTGCTGTTCCTGAAGGGCTGCCTTTGGCCGTGACGCTAAGCCTTGCCTTTGCCATGAAGAAAATGATGAATGATAAGGCACTTGTCCGTCATTTGGCTGCTTGTGAGACAATGGGATCTGCCACAAGTATCTGTAGTGACAAGACTGGGACTCTAACTACTAACCATATGACTGTTGTGAAAGCTTACATTTGTGGGAAGATCAAGGAAGTGGGCAGCTCTAAAGAGACTTCTAGTATTTGCTCTGAAATTCCTAGTTCTGGTTTGAGTATCCTACTACAATCAATATTTAATAACACTGGAGGAGAAATTGTTAAAAACGAAGATGGAAAGGTTGAGATCCTGGGATCACCCACTGAGACTGCTCTTTTGGAATTTGGGCTGTTGCTTGGTGGGGATTTTCAGTCAGAACGACAAACATTGAACATTGTGAAAGTTGAGCCCTTCAATTCTGCTAAGAAGCGAATGGCAGTACTTCTAGAGCTTCCTGATGGTGGTCACAGGGTACACTGTAAAGGCGCTTCTGAAATAATTTTAGCTGCTTGTGACAAAGTCATAGACTCAGATGGTGTTATTGTAGCCCTTAAAGAGGCATTCCGTGATCATTTGAAGGATACGATTGAACGATTTGCTAATGAAGCTCTTCGAACTCTATGCCTTGCTTATATGGAAATTGGAAATGAATTTTCTGCTGAAAGTCCTCTACCAATTATAGGGTACACATGTATAGGAATTGTAGGTATTAAAGATCCCGTTCGCCCCGGTGTGAGGAAGTCTGTTGCAATTTGTAGGTCAGCTGGTATAACTGTTCGGATGGTTACTGGAGACAACATAAACACTGCAAAGGCAATTGCTCGAGAATGTGGAATTTTGACCAATGAGGGTATAGCAATTGAAGGCCCAGTATTCCGTGAGAAAAGTGAGGAGGAATTGCGTGAAATTATTCCAAAACTTCAGGTGATTTACATTGTTTTGTAAATATTTGGTGCATTCTTGGGCTGGAATCTAGGTGTAAATGGTTTTTCATGGCCATTAGGTCCGTTTGGTTGGGAGGATGGAAAAAATTTAGTTTTCCCTTGATATGTGTTTGGTTGGAGAGATGGAAAAGTGGAGAGATAAATATTTTTTGTTTGGTTGTGGAGAAAAGTGGGGGGATAGAAAATCTAGTTTATCTAAATTTACTACCATGTCCTTAGTATATAATATGTAAAATATAATTTCTTTGTACTCATTAAATGAGAAGAAAATATTAATTATTATTAATTAAAATTAATAAAATAACATTATACATAATATAATATATTAATTATTATTTTTTTGTACTCATTATATTTTCCTTTATTATTATATATTATATAATATAATATATAATATATGATATATTAGTGGTTCGAAACAAAAAAGAAAAAAAGAAATTGGCAAAGAACAAACTTGACATGTTTGATTGTTTCACGTGGTTGCTTGTGGGCTTGTGGCTGTGCAGAAGAAGCAAAAGAGAAGCAAGGAGAAAGATAGACTCAATAAATTTGGGCAATTTGGTAATTGGGCAAGCAACAAGCTTTTATGCTTGTTTTCTCTTCAATTTGGGGAGAGATTTTTTGTGGGCCCGGGTGGAAAATGCTTGGGCCTCACACCAAAAAATTGCCTCCTCTTCTCTCTTTTCCAAACAATACCCACTTCTATTTTCTCTTTTTTATTTTTCATCAGCCATATTCCACCTCCAGCCAAACATACCCTTAAAGTTCAGTTTGCAAATTGCTGTGGTGTCTGGTTAGTTGCCAGTTTGATCTAAAATTTTCCACTGTTGCTGTGATTACTACAAAAGGTAGGAATTTTATATTGAACTAAATGGCCCATTCCAAAGGTTGCCATGGACACCGCATTCCTCTACCAGATATCTTAAAAAATATTTCCAGACCACCTTTTTTTGTGCATATTCCTTATATCCAGTTTACAGTTCCTGTGATGTTGGACTTTAATTATCCTCTTATTCTCTTGCCTTTTAAATACTGCATCTCAATGTACTAGTAGTATGTAATTGCAAGGATTGGAATAAAGCAATGAGTTTGCTAAATTTCTAGTTCTGGGCGATATGGGTTCCAATAGACATTAGAAGCTAGTGGCAATCACTGAAATATGAAATTGTCAATTAACAGCTCTTTTCTGTGGAAGAAAGTTGTCTGCTAAATGAAAAGATTTCTTCATTTGCAGGTAATGGCTCGATCTTCACCAATGGATAAGCATACTCTTGTAAAACACTTACGAACTACCTTCCAAGAAGTTGTTGCAGTGACTGGTGATGGTACAAACGATGCTCCAGCACTTCATGAAGCAGATATTGGACTAGCAATGGGCATTGCTGGAACTGAGGTGTTATGTTGTTGCTTTTCCTTTATTTTGCTGAGAAAATATCTTAGCTTAAAAAATATAGCTGATGCAAGCCCCAACTTCCAAAAGTTATAGTAAACTTCTTTGGTTTTATCCAAAATATATCTTTTTCTTTGAAATTTCAACCCCTTTAAATTACTTTTGCGAGCTAACTACTCTCTCTCTCTCTCTCTACCACATAGAATTGAAAATAAAATATAGAAAGGAGAAAGGGTAGGAATCGTATATATTTATCATTGGTAATCATAAACCATTCAATCTATAAACCCTTCTTTTTTGTATAATTTTAAAATAAAAAAAATTTAGAAACTTTTTTTGATAGGTAAAAAAAACTTGAAATATAAACATTTAGTGTATGAGATATTTATTAATTTTTGATTATCTTGAAATTTTGCAATCATAGAGATTATAAGAAAAAAAAAGTGATTTGATGATAGATTTATCAAAATTCACATCCACAAAAAAATATTAAGGGTTGTAACTTTACTTGAAGTTACACTAGGTGTAATTTGAACCTAACTCATATAAAGAAGACCTTGACAACAAGATATCAAATAATAGCAATTTGCAATATTTGAGGATTTATATGATCCTAAGAAATTATGAATTTTAAAATCTATTTCTTATTTGCTTAAATCTTTTTTGTGGTTTGTTTTCTGCTATCTTTTTGCATCATACAACTGTTATTTCTAAAAGGGAACCTTAAGAAGGACATTAGGATTTGTGTTTTTTATGTAAAAGAGTTGGATACGGGACCATAAACAATGGTCGTTGTAAACTTTTGGTATTTCCAATATTGGTAAAAGTGCACTTAAGCGCAAAGCGCCAACCGTTTAAGCTCCAACGCTTTTTGCCTCTAAAACAATGCGCATTCAAAGAAGTGTGTTTTAGGAGCGCTTTTTTACATTAAAAAAAGAAAAAAGAAAAACCTGAACTGAATTTTAACTATAAGATCTTAATATTATTGATGTAAACCTTTGATTTGACATATTTTTATTGTAACTTGTCTTGAAACTCCCAACCCCCTTTATTTTATTTTAATTTTTAATTTTTTTTCTTTTTTTTCCTCCCCAAAACATTTCCCCACCCATCTTCTTCTTCTTATTTTATTTTTTCCCCTTCAAATATCTACTTGGTACTAATTACCAAAACTACTATGTCCTAAAATTCTTAGTTCATTCATGGAAAAAAAAAGTATGATATAATTTATTTGTGGTAATTTTTTAGATACTTCAGTTGAATATAGTACTTAGGGGGTGTTTAGTTTGCTATGATGTGCCTTTGATGTGATGTATATTACGATAATGTGACATTAAGGTTTTTGGTTTATTTATTTATTTTTAACATTACCATAACCTAAAATTACAAAATATATCACGTCATCTTAATCTATCTCCTTCCTAAACAATGTAATGTTATATTCTTGTATTGAGATTACATTAATGTAAGATTACATCATGACAAACCAAATGCCCCCTTAGACGTGTATTGACTAATTCTTATAGACTTATAGTCATTAAGTGAATAAGTTATTAACTAATATTAGTAATTAGTAATTAGTCACGGGGCATTACAGCTATCGGAGATCTAAGAAAGGATATTGCATGGAAGTACTCATATCTAGCTATCTAATTGATCCAAAAAATAAAAATGACTTGGCTTGCAATATTTGTGGTAAAATTGCAAAAAAGTAGCCTGTATATAATTTTTTTTTATTGCAATTTAAATGATCATTTGATCACTTGATTGTTGTATTCCCCATTAATAATTATTTTCAAATTTATTAAATTATTTTTAAAAAATGTGCGCTTCACTTTTGTGAAATGCGCGCTTATGCTTAGGCTCCAGAGACCTTTGCGCTTAAGTGTGCCGCACACTTTTACCAACACTAGGTATTTCTAGTGGAGACATCCGGGGTTCAAATTCCTCCCTAGCTAAATATTGAATTATCAAAAAAAGAAAAAAAGAGATATTGGTCTTATACTGTAAGCTTTCATTTTTAGCGTGGAAGGTTTTGAGGCTTAAAATTCTGACCATGAGGTTTCTCCTTCTGTCAATTGAAGGTCCTGATGCCTCACCTTCCACCAGTATAACCTTTGGGGTGTTACTGTGTGGACTATCTAACTGTGCTTTCCTGCTGATTGGAGGCTCTGAGTCACTGAGATTGTTGTCTTTGCATCCAGGCCCCTGTCTTTGTTCTTGTTGACAAAGTATTATCATTTTCAAATCTTCTTACTTGACAACTTATGTCATACAATCTGTTCACAATTTTCAGGTAGCAAAAGAGAGTGCTGATGTCATAATCTTGGATGATAACTTCTCCACAATTGTCACTGTGGCGAAATGGGGACGTTCCGTTTACATAAACATTCAGAAATTTGTTCAGTTTCAGCTAACAGTAAATGTGGTTGCCCTAGTTGTCAACTTTTCTTCAGCCTGTTTGACAGGTAAGAAAATCCAGATCTTTTCTCCTCTCTATCACATTTAAAGTTTTTGGCATAAACCTTTTCCTATACCATTATTCTTTCATCCCCCTTTTCTCTTTGGGGGATATATGTGTGCTTTCAGGAAACGCTCCCCTTACCGCTGTTCAGCTTCTATGGGTCAACATGATCATGGATACTCTGGGAGCACTTGCCTTAGCCACAGAGCCTCCGAATGATGACTTGATGAAAAGATTGCCTGTTGGTAGGAAAGGAAACTTCATCAGCAATGTCATGTGGAGGAATATCTTGGGGCAGTCTGTGTATCAGTTTGTCATAATTTGGTTTCTCCAGACGAGAGGAAAAACATTTTTTAATCTTGGTGGCGCAAATTCTGATTTGATATTGAACACAATCATTTTCAACTCGTTTGTCTTTTGTCAGGTAAATTTAAATCCATCACGATATTTTACTCTAATTTGGAATGTGTTTTCTTGATGCATTGGCTCTATAGGGCCCTCATTGATGGTATAATTTACATTCAAAATCTGTCCCAGAAAGTTTTTGTTTTCATATTTAGAGCTGTTTGTGAATTCATAGCCAACTCCAAAATTTTGGGACTAAGGCTTGGTGGTTGTATGTGAAGGCATATTGTCATTATTATCGCTGCTAATATTTGAGAAATGATTTTGATGTACCAGGCTGATTCTTAATGCTTAATCCATACGACACACTACTGTTAATAGTAGGAGCATGCTATCAGGATTCCTCACATATCAGGCAGATATGATAGATACTTCATCTGATTGCATGAATTTTATTTTGCTTAATATATGAAAGCATCAACATCAGGATGAACTTGTTTAGTTGATATTATAAATTGGAAGTATATAAAGGGATAGTACTCTAGTTACAAAATCGACTCAAAGTAATAGTTAGGATAATTTGAACTGTCTTAATTATGAGTAGGATTTGAACTAATCAGCATTCTGCAATCCCTCATTTTAAGACCTGCGACACTTGGATTATGTGACTTACACTGGAATTCTGATGTCTTCCCCAGGTTTTTAATGAGATCAGCTCTAGAGAGATGGAAAAAGTAAACGTCTTCAAAGGTATAATGGATAACTATGTATTTGCAGTTGTGCTTACTTGCACTGTTGTCTTTCAAATCATCATCATCGAGTTCCTGGGTACATTTGCAAACACAACTCCTCTCAGCTTGCAGCAGTGGTTTGTTAGCATTTTAATTGGATCTCTTGGGATGCCAATAGCAGCAGCTTTAAAAATGGTTTCTGTGGGTTCAAACTGAGTTCATGGCAAAGTGAATGGGTACTTTCTGTCTTAGTTCTTTAGATTCTAACCCTTATGATTGTTCTTAACCCCCCCCCCCCCCCCCCCCCAATCCGGTTTTTTATCCCCACCAAAAGAGAAAGAATGTCCCCACCTCTCATGTGAGGTTGCTTGTATTTATAATGGATAGTTTCGAAATGAATCCATAGCTATGGTTTAGCACTGGTGTCACGCATATGGTTTTAAGTAAAATGATTAGTTTAGCTCAAGGTGAGTTGAGTCTTAAATTGTCTTCCTAAAAGTATGCTCGTATATCATCACCTCTGAAAGTTGTACTGTATTCATTTTAGTCTTTAATTATGCTCAGGAAGGAAGTGATGCGGTTATCTACTTGAATGATTTTAGCTTACGCTTCTGGCAACTGAGCAATTTCGTCTTATGCTTTGGTAATCATAGTGGCCAATAAACGGTAACAAAGGAGAAGTGTCATGGATGTTGATGTCATCTAGGATTCTGGGTTGGGTGACTGTTAAATGGCTTGCTTGAAGGTTAGAAATAAAATAGCTGCTTTGTGCTGCCTGCGATTTTTGAATCAAGCCATTTATGATGATGGGAAAAGATAGGGGTCAAGTGGCTGTACTTCAAATAACATTGTTAGAAATGTTTGGTAAGGAAACCAACCACTGTAACATATCGTTTTCTAAAAGGACCCCAAATTGGATGATCATGATTTTATTCTTGCCTCTTGACTAAAGAAAAAAGATTGGCAAAAAAGAGTACCAGTTTTGCGAAGTTCTAGAAGCCATTGACTATGAGTTGCCTAGGCATGAAAAACAAATGGTGAGACCTTTTGATCTAGATGTGAGTTGTGCAGGAATTTTTTGATGGACCTTTTGGTCTGCATGCCTCCTTGCTAGTTGACCTGTGATTAAAGTATTGGTAAATTGATGTAAGTTTAGATTAGGATGAAGTTGGTTAGTATAACCATCGATTTTTTTTTTTTTTGAAGGTGTAGGGGGTAATGAAAATTGAGAATAAGGATATTCTAAATGATAGATAACCCAATTACAAAATGACTAACGAGAGACTTAGCAAGATCATCTCTCCTATCTATGGTTCTATATGTTGGAGTTCGTGGATCTTAATGCTAAGAGTCTTGTAGTTCAATACAAAGAAACTCGAGATTCAAATTCCCCTCCACTTCCTCTATTCATGGTTTTTTTTGCTTTTATTTTATTAAAATCTTTCTGTATTTCTATATTCAACACGGTTATTTATTTATTTATTAGGGGAGTTGGGATAACAGTGGGGAGTGCCTGTCAAAGACTTAGCTGAATGGCCCAAAAAACGTCAGTTCCCACTTGAAACTCGAACAGCACCTAAGCGGGAATGAATAGATGGTGGCAATTTGATCAGGTTTTTGCTTTGCAACATTACAAACTATAGTGATGGATGTTCATACAGACACTCTAATATCAAGACGTATTTGTATTTCCAAAATGGAGGTAGATAGGTATCATAATCACAACTGAATGCAATATGGTCATCTGACTATCCTTGTCGCTTGTTCACACTGTACGACCAGTGTAAATGCTTGTTCATACAGGCATTTACAGATTGATGCAAGCTATATAGCAAAATCATTTATGAAACATTTGGCAAACCTACCCACTTCTGTAGGGTATATCGGGTTCAGAAAAAAAGTTGCACAAATAAAAGCTTTTCAACAAGGTGTCTCTTTGTATTGATTATTTCATTTAGTTGGCGGTTGGAACTTAATGGACAATGAGCAATGGTAAACAACGTAGAATGTTGTTGTATTAAGAACCCCAACGCATGCCATGGCTCATGTAAATAATGTCATCTATGCAATAGCAGTCACCTTTGCTCAATGTTTGCCTATTCATACACGCAAAGAAAAGAGAGAGTAGGGACTAGGGTTGGCTATAAAGGCCAAAATAACTAAGGTGGATAGAGTACTGATTTTCAGCACAAGTCAGGATGCCATTTTTTTCTATCCAGCCAGCAAAGAAGGCAGCTGGTTACCATTGTCAGGGAAAGTACTAAGTACTTAGCCAGTTTTGACCACAAAGATATGATCTCGTTTAGTCCTTGAGCATGAACAGTACAGATTTATTATTCACTACTGAATCACCCATGAAATGTTATTATCCAATGAAACGTCAACCTGATCTAGTCAGATCTCAGATTTCAGCCAAAGAGCATCCAGTAAAAACTAAAAAGTACTAATAAATTTATCAACTTTCAATTTGTTAAAACATTTGAATATATGATAAATGCATTTCTTTGGGCATTTTTAAAGTGCTTTAATCTGGCCTGAAACCCCGAATAAAGTATATGCATAAGATCAAAGATGAATCCAGGTTGCATTGGATGCTTCATGCACTTTAAAGGCCTGAAAAGTGAGATAAATATTAATCTTCTTAAAGTTCCAATGATGGTTAAAAGACAATTTCATGCCTAGGGCGTTTGGCTATGGAGCTAACATTTATGTACTGTTACTAAAGGGTGGGGACCAATGTCCCATCATAAAATCTTTCACCAAAAAATGATCCCATCATAAAATCAACATGGAAACTCAATTGGCTTGGAAAAATGTAGCCAGAGTCACAAAACTGTATTTTATAAAGTTTAATCAAGTAATCAACACAGAAATTCCTTTTGATTCCACAAACAATGTCTTGGGTTTCATGACCCACCCCTCAAACCTGCTCAGCCAGGGCTTCACAAGAAAAACAGAGTGGGGGCCCAGCTTAAAAGGTATTTACCCAAATATTCAAACAAATCCAATCACATTCACCTTTACACAACTATTTTTTGGACAGCCAACATGAAGCACATATGCATCAAATCACACAAACAGAGCTCCCTTACCCCCACTTTACCCCTCAGTCTACATTGCTTTCAGTCTTTTCAAAGACACCAACAAAGCATCCCAAGCATCCTATCAAAAGGTTGGTTGTATAACATCACAAACCCCAGAAAGAAAAACCAAAATAGGGAAAAAAAAACTTTATTTAAATATGTTGAATAAGAATGAACTAAAACTTTCCTTCAAAAGAAAAAAGAAAATAGAATGAACTAAGACCGACTGTTATACATGCAGCCTTCAAGCCCCACCCCCACCCCCCCTTCTCTTCTGGTCTCTTTTTCCACATTGTGGCATTGCCCTATAATGGTAATCAGCTTTTATATGCAGCCCAAAGCTTTGCTTTTCTATTTTTCTTTTCCTGCTCTCTTTCGCCTCACTGTCTCTCACTCTCTCTCTCTCTCTCTCTGGCTGTTCCTAAGGGAGATTCAATCAATCAATCCCAAATCATAATCATTAAGCAATGATTAAAGAACGCTGATTTGACCAATAATCATTATTGAAAAAGCCACTACCAAATCTTTCACAAATGCTTATAATCCAATCTTCTCTAGCAGAGTCGCTTGTCATCAGGTATGACACAACTTTGATCACAAGTATTGAGTGTAAGCCTTTTTCTTTTATTGCTAACAGCAGAAGTAACCAATGAATTATCTAAAACATCAATTGGCCCCAATTGGGTTGGGGAAAGATCTGGAGAATTTACAACCTTAGGTATTTTAAATTTCTCCACATCTAATCTTCTCATTATATTATAGCATGAAAACACATCATCCTGTGACAAAAAGGCCAACAAAATTAATCCAATCTACTTTATTTATTTGATCAAATGAGTTCTAAAGCAAAATAAATAAATAAATAATATGAGGCACTCACAATTTCAAGAAATCTACAATGGGAAATGGAATTCATCTTCAACTCCAATGCTTTTCTTGATAATCTATCATCCAAAGCCAACAAGGCTGCAGCAGCAGCTATAACAGACGGTCGATGATCCATTAAATTGACCTCTACATTAAAAAACTTACATCAATACATTAATAAAAAATAAAATCAGTACAACATTATCAAATTAATCATTAATGTTCATAATGTACCTCTGGTCATAGCCAAGATGAGTTCCACAGGCCTGGACAAAATATTACTTGGTGGAGATTCCTTGCACAACTTCGTGAGGAAGAAATGAAGAAAAGCAAAAGGAGTGATTAGGCACATCCTCCATTCTAATGTGTTCAATACCAAAAGCTCCATTCTTTGAATGAATTTGCTCTCGAAGTTATAATCTTCTAAAAAAAACTCTGATAACGTTGGAACTTTTAACTCCTCCATCTTTGCAGCCAGAGAAAGACATGCCACTGACAGTAATCTAATGGCCCATAATTTTTCACTCTGCACAACATTAACAATTTCAACAACAAAGAACAAGCATTGATAGTCAAAAGGATTGTCTTGAAGCAGAAAACTTTGGCATTGAAAAGGAAATCAAAAACTTACATCGATGGACCGCCTTGAAAGGAATCGATCGAAGTATGTCATTGACAAATAGACTGTTTGGAAGCGAAATCCAAATGCTGCTCTTGTCTAGATTGACATACAAAACAAAATGAATGAAAAAAAAAAAAAATCAACCCCAATTACAATTTAATTAATCTTTATAATTAGTATGATTTTGTACTTATCAGAAAAAAAAAAAATGGAAATGGGAGTGAGACTAACTTTCAGAATCCATGTGAAAGCTTCCAAGCGAGCACATTGGACCCAGTTTCCAAACACCAAAGACTCGTTCCGTTTGAACCCAGAACAGATTTCTCTTTCAAATAGTATTTCCAGGTGCTCATCTTCTGAACCATCATAGTTCTTAAAGTTAATGAAGGTATCCCCATATACCAACTCTTCATCCAAACAAGTCTCACTTTCCTGACAAAGTAGTCTAGACATAGAATCATCCATGTTTTTTTATTAAAAAAAATTTCTTTATCTCTCTCTCTGCATCCAAACAGAAAATCTAAGACAGTGGAAGAGAGAGAGGGAGAGAGAGAGAGATTATTAAGTGATAAATTCAGGAATTTGAGAGATAAAAGTGGTTGACGACCATGACCAAAAATCAAAAACTTGAGGGAGAAGTGGGTGATGGGGATAGGTGAGGTATAATTATAAGCCTATAATTTAGCAAAAAGATATTGCCACTAATATTAGCGGTTACAGATTGAAGTGTAAAACGCTAAGCTTTACTCTGCAGCATTTGTCTCTAAATGTGGCTCGGCGAGAATGTAGAAGAAGTTTTTTTGTTTTTGAGAATTGAGACTTGTGAGAGAGTTTAAGAGTAAGAACGAGTGTGTGTTTGGAACCGTGTGTGTGAGTGAGTGTTAAGGAGGACTGTTTTGACTGAGAAAAAAAGCCTTTGTTTCAGGGCACGAATAGTTTAGGCCTAAAGTGGGGTTGGGGACTTTTAGTACTACGCGACTTTTAGGAGCGTGGAAGCACGCCCCAATGGGAAGAGGTTTTGTCACTCTTAGAGATAGAACTCGGTAAGTGCCGTACATGAGGTCGTACCCGTAGGCCATAAGCATTGGGGCACAACCGGATGTCTTCTGTGATTGGAGGGAGGTGGGATCTTGTGAGGTACAATTAAGCTAGTCCCGTGACCGGTCAAATTTGATTCACAACGTATACAATAGATTTTTGTTTTTTGGGTTGAGGATTGTGGAACCCAACATATTACCCGAGAGTAAGATTTAAGCATAGTATTTAGATGTGGTTTTTTACGTTTCATTTTTAAAATTTTGTCATATGGATTTTTTTTCATAGGATGAAAGTGTATTTTTAAGTTGGTCTCGTAACCAATCAAATTTGATTCACAACGTATACAATAGATTTTTGTTTTTTGGGTTGAGGATTGTGGAACACAACATATTACATCAGAGTAAGATTTAGGTACAGTACTTAAATGTGGTTTCTTACGTTTCATTTTTAAAATTCTGTCATGTAGATTTTTTCTCATGGGATGGAACTATGGAAGCGTATTTTTAAGTTAAGTATCCACATTGCTGAATCTTAAGAGGAGAACCTAAAGAACAGCATCTAAAGTACTATACCTAAGTTTTGTCATACACGAGATATATATATATATATATATATAAAATAGTAGATAATAAAAGAAAAAGGCCAGTAATAAACCTGATAAAATTTGCAAACCGACCCTATAAGCTGTCCGAATCTGCAGGAATATTATTTTTTAAATAGTATTTTATATTATAGATAAATAGTATTTTAAGTCTATAACCATATAATATTTGCTCTATGATAATTGATCCTTATTATTCAACTAAGATATCTATTGGTTTTTGAACTAATCTCAATATATTAAGAGGATTCAGAAAGTTAGTTATACCTTCAGAAAATGTCAAAAATATCCTTAAGATAATTAGATAATCCTTATTCTTAAAAAATAAAAAATATGGTTAAAATTGTAATTCAACAAAATTAAAAAAAAAAAAAAAAAAACTACAAGAGAAACTTTTTTTCCTAAAAATTAGCACACTCTCTATTTTTTTTTTTTGGTTGAAAGAACACACTCTCTATTTAAACTTGTGTGAGATATATTTAAAGATAGCACGTTCAATACATTTTTTTCCTAAAAACTAGCATACACCAAACCCATCAGTTTACTATATTTCAAATCCTAAATTTTAGTTTCTTAAAAATCCCTTCTTGTATAATTTCACTAACAATAGATAAATTTAAATTGAAAAATTACATTAAACTCAAAATAAAATAAAAAGCCTCATTACACATGTGGAGCGTGTGTGATGAGACTAGTATAAATTAAAATTTTTGAACTTGTGAAAAATATGACTGACTCACTAAAACTTCAAGTGGGGTCGTCTTACACGAGTTGGCTCATTATTATTTTTTACCCTTTTATATTTAGGTTTTTGACTTAGTATAAATATGTTTCACTTTTTACTTTTTATTTTATTTTATTTATTTTTAAAAATCACTTATTTTCCAAAGTTCTTTTCTTCTTACAAACACTTACATATTCTTTCTTCACAAGTGTCGGGGATGTTTTGCGACATAAGCCAAAAATGCAAGAATGGTCCAAATGATCTCTCATTGAGTTCTTTAGAAGTGATTATTTGTGGAAAGTATCAAGCCCAAAATTCCAATATTTAGTTAATAAAAGCTAATGATGCTTTAACAAGAGAGAAATCAAAATGCCAATAACAAAAATGCTGAAAAATTCATAAAAACATAATAGGTCTGAAACTTTGACTCACAGTTAGTGAGAATAGGAAATTGAGAGAGGTCATGAGGAAAAGAGGGAAGGTCCCCTTGTACCCATATTTCCACCCTTAAGCTTCGGAATTGTGAAAATGTTATACAACTGAATGGGTTTTGTCTGTAAAGTTTCAACTCTAAGGGTAAAACATGATTCTTTCATTTTGAATCTGATTGGGGCCTTTCGTATTGAGTTTGGGGTGCTCTAAGTAATTAGTTTTTAGTCAATAAAAGAGGCTTTGAACCCCATGGTGTTAACCAAAGAGGTTATGGTTAGATTTGCTTTGATTAGGTAAAAGGGTTGGTTTGTTTTTAGCATAATTTGGGAAATGAAGTGGTCTAAATTCATGGGCTAATGTTTCCTAGACATGGTAGTTCCTTGCAGGTTGCATTTGGTTGCTGTAGGAGAGGCCAGCCATTTAGAGTCAGCTATGTGCTTTAGGTAAAAAAGCGTGGAGCAGAAAAGTTAGACTACAGTCAACCGGAGTATAAAAGCTCTTTTGAGGTGGAAATTTTGGGTACAAAACCTCCTTCATGAGCCTGAGGTGCTACTTGCATCCCTGGCTCTCTTAGTAGCACTCGTGGGTTGGGCTTATGTAAAAGGTCTGAATGGAACCGACTCATACCCTCCAAACCATACTCCCTTAATTTCCCCAATAAGTTGCATGGGCTTGAGTTATACTTAAAATTATAAAATAAAATTTAATACATGAATTGTGCCCAAAAGGAAGTCGGGCTTGGTTGAATCGAGCATGTAGAAAATGTGTCGCCAAAATGGGTATCAACAACAAGGTTGAGGCTTGAAGTTTTCGTTTTAATGAACCATTGATTATGTAAACTTATTGACTTATTTATTATTAAAATTTTATTTCTAATTTTTTTTTATATGTTCTCTTACTTGTATTGAAAGGATAACAAACACAATATTATTAATTATTATATTTTATTCTTATTTTTATTTTTTATGACACTCGAAAAAATACGGGTCATACTGGGTTGACCAGGGCCTTAAAAGATCGAGTGAAGGTTATAAGTTTTGCAACCCGTTTCCGCTCCAAACCCTAATCTAACTCGAACTCAAACCTAAACTTGAACTTGAACCTGGTTGACCCAACCCATTTGCCAAGTCTATCAATGAGAATGAAACTTGTGTTTTGGTGTTTTGCTTATTTATTTAATTTTTGCTAAAATATTATTTATTTAAAAATTGAAAGTTGGTTAAAGTATATTGTATTTAAAATACAAGGTTTTAAAAAACTATAAATAAGAAAACAAGATAAAAAGGTAGAAAGAAAATGCTGTTGCCAAGTAGACATCAAATGTATTACATTTATCGTTCAGTGTATGTTTGAATTTTTTTTTTTTTTAATTTTAAAAGGTGGTCAGCGGTGACTATTTGGCAAAAAAAAAAAAAAAAAAAAAAAAAAAAGGTGTTTTGTAGTATGGGAACCTCACCCCCCCAATCTCTAAAGCTTGCCACCCCTATCTATTAGATAAGTTCGAAGCACTTCCACGACCTCTTGTCCTTGGCCTTCCATCATGGTCGGTCCACTGAACCAGTCCATCTTTTTCTAGAGAAACAACTTGCCCGCTGGAAATTTGTCACAACAGTTGTGTAACAAGGCGTTCACGCGATTATGAGTCTGCTCTCGTCGACCAGCTTCAACGGCACTATCCTACGGGTTCTTCTCACTAGTCATGGTTTGGCCTAATCTTTGGCTCTGATACTACTTGTCACATTGCCAAGTTCTTGAAGCCCAAAAACCATGGCACCTTGCTAACTGTCCGCTGTTGCGGAGTAAGCTGAAAAGGCCATTTCTATGATATTAGTAAAGCTTAAACGCTCTGCAATCTTTCTAAAACGCTAAAGGTTTTTTCAAAAAATATTTTTCTAAACCTAATTTGTTTATTTACATCATATCTAAGGAAATGCAATCAAAAATACAAAAAATGTCTAAGTAAATAATAGTCAAATCAACATGTTAGACAGCTCGTTCTGTCATTCATAAATATAAATATAGAGGACAACAAAAAATCCAAAAGCCAACAGCCAGCTTAACTGTCAATATTAAATGATACTTGGCATAGTGCACATCTCACATCTCACATCTAACTTTAAACGTGACAATTTTTCAACTCAAGCTGAACTCCTGCTTACTAATAAGACTTCGACAACTGGATCTTTAATTTAGAAAAGCAATGTTAATTTTATAAACTTCTAGGGAAGAAGTGTATATATATATATAAATCCAAAAATTAGACCAAAAAAAAAAAAAAAATAAAGATTCAAAAAAAAAAAAAAAAAAAAACACACCCACGACAAGCAAACTTTTTATCTTTTATGCAACAGCCAACATACTACAACCTTTAGTTCATGATTACTATTAAAAAAAAAATTACTTAGTTCATGATTTCTTTAAAACCCTGTTACTTAAAAAACATGGCTTATTGGCACCAATGGACAAAGTTCCTTTCCGAATTAGTTTGAAAAAAACTCTTCAAACTCCTTATATATATATATTTTTTTGTTGGATATGAATTTTAAAAATCTAATAATTAGATTTCATGTTCTTTATGTTCTTAACACGTATGTCAAATTTCATTCAAATCAGATGTTATATTGTTATTTACTATTCGATTAATAAACTTATTTTTTATACATAATTTTAGACCACAAAAATTTGAAATTTAAACATTTGATTGATGACATAGTTATTGATCTTTGATCTTCTTGAAATATTATAAGTATAAAGGATATAATAAGAACATGCAATTCAACGGTTACATTTTTGAAATTCACATCCAATAAAAAAAATATATAAAAGAGTTTCTCTCTAAATTAGTTTGGAGAGAAATCTTTTCCGGTACTAGTAATTAGTGGTCTCTCACTTCCTTTGCTTAAGGGATGGATTGGAATAATTATGAAAGAGGAAATGTTATCTTTCATTTAAGTACAAGTATATTTGACAAAAATATTATATCTAGCTCCTTGAGTTCATCTTAAGAGAGGCGGTGAGTTGTTAATTTTTTTTTGCTGAATGGGGGTGAGTTGTTAATTAATCGCACGAGTTCACCACAGAGGCATAGATTATGGTATTGTTTTTAGGTGCATGAGTTAGTTTTAGCCAGATAATCATAATATGATTGGCTCTCCAACATGTGGCAAAGCGTGCCAGAATTGCTTGTCATTGATAATGAATTAATATTCGCCACATTAATTGAAGCTTTAATGGAAAATCATGGGGGTGGCAAGGCTTGAGAAAACTTTGGGTTTATGATTAGAGAAGATGATTAAACTTGACCTTTACAAGTCATTGGTCAAGTTACCTGGATATGTTTTAAACTAAGGATCTATTAAGTCTTTATTTTATTTTTTTTTGGGTTGTTGAAACAAATTAAGAAAACAAATAAAATCAAACTAGATCCGAGTTTTGGGCTGCTCTTACACTAACTAGTACAGAACCATTAAAACTTCAAGTTAAATATTAACACTATATTTGGTTGGAGGGAAAAGAGAAGGAAAGAAGAGTAGGAGGGATAAAAAAAAAGTGAGAATAAGAAAAATTTGTTGTTTGGTTAGAAAGAAATTGAGGGAGGAAATGGTTTTCCCTTAGCCCCATCATTTTTCTTTCCTTCCAATTAGAGGGAAATGAGAAAGAAGTGAGATTTGTACATAGGGTTCACATCATAATTCTTTTTTCTCACTTGCAAACCAAACAACATGAGGGAATGTAACTCACCTTTTCCTTTTTTTCCTTTTCCTCTATTCTTTTCCCTTTCCTTCCATTTTGCCAAACATAAGATTTGACTAAGTCATAGATATTTTCTGTATGAATAATGAATCACAATAGTTGACACAATAGTATCACATGACGAGTTGTGAGTAGTAAAGTTGTGAACCCACATGAACTCACTACTTTTACTCTACCAGTTACAATTTGTCACGTAGGCAAAAGTAGGCAAATTGTGGTAAAAGTTGTGACCCTAAATTTTTGTTTTTGTATGATAGAAACAATTAAGTTTTTATTCCATTAAGCAATTATCCAATTGTATCACAGGACCGACTGTAGTCTATATCGTAGAAAAAAAAAAAAAAAAGGGAAGAAGGGCATCCTCAATCTCAATCCAAAGTCCAGACCAAGGTCACCTTAACCTCTTTTATAGCCCCAACAAGAACTGGGAACTTGATTACAAGTTTTTGGAATGTAATTAAAAGAAATATTTCTAAAAACCATAAATACTTCACGAATTTCATCTAATACCACCCCAGCCTCAGAGAAGCAATGAGCACCAGATTTGAGCAAAGAGAATACACTCAAACTTGAGCCTTCCATTGTCAAAGATTGCATTTCTATACTCCAACAAGAAAAATCAGGGCCTAAGTATTGAAGTCGCCTCCGCCTACAATTTGTCACCCTGCTCCTTAAGCTTACACAAAAATTAGAAATCAGTGTTTCTTTTTTAGAAGAGAAATCAGTGTATTTGATGGAATGTTAAGAATGATAAATGTTCAATTATTATAGTGTACGTCTTTTAGAAGAAATTTTTTTTTGTAATGCTACAATGAATAAATTAAGATGATTACTTGTGTTTTTCTTGATACTCATGTAGAATTTGACTTTATTTCTTAAAAGTTTTTCCAAAAAAAAAAAAAAGACTTTTTATTTCTTAAAAATAGGAAGTTAAAACAAACATCATTTAATAAAATATTAAATAAAGGACAACATTTTGCTCTAAACTGATACGTGACGGTTTATAAAACTATCTAGTTATATCATTTAAACAAGTCACATGATTCATTTAAAAAGACAAGAGAATAGATAGGTCCAAGCCGGTTTGAAGTTAAACTCTATTTCAGTTTTTTTTTAAATATAACTTTGTACTTGTGACATTGTTAACAAAGTTGATTCACTTTACTTCTATTGGTTCTTTTTGTCAGCACTTTTTTTTTCCCTAACTGCAATCAAGAGTCAAAACTGCCTAGGTAATGGTTTTAATCATGATCATATGATGAAAATTTTCCCCCAATCAGTTAATCCACATCAAATGTGTCCAAATTCGAGTTAAGCACTCAGTTTTTTGGTGGGGGTCCCAAGTGATGAATTATTTTTTCTTAGCTCAATCCAAATTCCATTAAACAGAAGAAACAAATAAAAAAGTCTTTTCCTCCAAACAGCCCAAACATCATCTGGAAGGGAAGAATAATTACAGCACAGAAACGCTGTTACCAATCACATGAAATGAATTATCATCCCAGCTACACGATTCATCTACTACTGGATTGACAATACAATGCTTGTATTGTTGCTTCTTGTGTTTTCATAGTGTCAACAACCTTTTTGGCTTGTAGGATTTATAACTTATAACCCAAATTGAAACATTTCCTCTGCGATTTATTTTTTTCTTGTTCAGTTGATAAAAATTAAAAAGTCTATATTGATGAAATGTTGAAAGGCAAATCTAACTCCAATAGTTGGCACGCACTATCCTTCAATGGTTGTTTCTTATTCTCTATTATGCATTTATGTTGTCTAGTGTCTTCAGCTGGGCGGCTTCCTGTGACAAGTCTTGCTGGAATTCTCCATAAAAGATATTAGAAAACACTGCTCCCAAAGTTTTATTTTTTTGGGAGAGAAATGTTTTGTTTATAATATTTTTACAACAAATTCTAAATAACAAACTGTTACTTGCGGTTACCAGTGGAAAAAAAAGTAATTTTAGTAGCAGGTTCAAATTAGAACCAATACTAACTTATCACTTATGATTTGTTGTGAAATTTTTATGAAAATATTGTTGCCATATCGTTAATTACTTTTTGTTTTAGGCCTAAATACAAAAACGCTCATTGGGGTTTGGGTTGGTTTCTTTCCTATGGGTTTCAATTATTTCTTATAACCGCATGAGATTTTCATATCCGTCAAATTAACAATTGTGAGCCTGTGACTAACTTTTGTCAACTTTTTTGAATAAAAAAATCACGTGACCAATGACACAAACCAAATGTTAAATCTTCTTAATGTAGTCACAGAATGATTTATATCTGATCATACTTGATTTATAATACATTCTATCAAAGAAAATTTAATCGCAAAGGTAAAAGAGAAGGTAGATGGGGGAAATGAGGGTAGCAAATAATTGGACCGGCACTCAACCTCTATTTTATCGTTTTTCTTCGATTCTTTAAAACGGTGCTATTAAGGATGACTTTAAGAACTCAACGTACAGATGGTGGACTTGACCATAGAAATTTGAAAATTATTCGAGTTTTTATTATGAACTTGTGGGGACCCAATTTGTCTAGCACCATTTCTTTACAATTTTCCTGTTTTGTTGCTGAAATGTTTATCACATTATTCAATAGCATGTGATAAGGGGAATTTTTAATTAGAAAAATAGAAGTTGTTGATCTCCAAAGACCCGTCAGCTCTATTATGCAAGCTGAAGGGTAAGTTGAAGATAGTAAGCTGAAGAGGGTAAGCAAACCTCCGTCGGGATCCATTAGTAAGTGACAATGTTAGGGAGTCCACGAAGCTTATCGCATAGCCAACGAGTTGACCCTAGGCAATGAAGATGGGTAGCTGACGCTAATAAAGCTGAATGGTGTAGGCGAAGCTGACGACCTTGACAAGGTCGTAGGCGAAGCTGATGACCCTGACGAGGTAGTAGGCGAAGTTGACAGCCCTAAAGCTGACGGCTCCAATGTATCCTTGATTTGATCACCACGCATGAGTATATAAGGAAATGTCTTGTATCCCATGCTTAGTGTTAGTCTCCTACAAGGAAAGAATTCCGTAATATACGCTCATGAGGATTCCTATGAGGAAAGGACTTCTAATTCAAGAAAGAGAGGTCAACCCTCTACTACTATAAAAGCCCCAATACCCTCACAAACCAAGGTACGCATAATCAACCCTCTCTAGCACTCGAGAGTTGTGAGAATAGTTTTAACTTGACCTTCGGAGGGTATTTGGCCGGCATCACACCGGTGCTCTCTGTTGGGTTCTCTTTTTGTGTTGCGCATGTGCTAATTTGAGTGTGCAAGGATCGTGTAGCTCATTAGTGGTTTTTTCGACATCATCGGCATGCAACATATTTATGAACTCAATTCAAGCCAATAAGCCATATAGATGTGGATTGTGACTTGAATTTGGAACAACATAGATATTTATGCAGCAGGTTACAAATTAAGTACTGTCCAATTTTTTTTAAATTTTTTTTTGGTGGGAGTCAAAATGATCCATCACCATCCTGGCCTTGCAAAGTGACAAATAATTAAAGTTGAATATTTGTCGTTGTTGTTGAGATTTTAATAAAACCTAACTCATGGGCTAGGAGGTTCATTACTACCCTTTACTTTAAAGTTCTATGGGGGACTTATTTCCAGAAAGTAGCAAAGTGAAATTATGAATACCACCTGCATATATATCCCCTATTGAACTCGCATTTATATAAGTATTCATGATAAAAATTTCTTTGAGGAATTGTTAGGTGCCCATTGATAGCATATGTTGTACAATATGGTACACTTCGGAGTTCAAAATAAATTTTTAAAAAAATGTATATATCGAGTTGTTACTCATTTTGAGATTGTACATCCAGATCTCTTTTGGCTACTGTAAAGTCTTGGATTTTAGCCTGTGTGTTAAGACTAATTTTTCCACATTCAATCGTTACATTTTGGTCAAATGGTAGGACTGTATGATCGGATCGGATCGGATCCAAAGCATATTGATCAGACAGAAGCTGGAAGGGTAGTGAAATTAGAAATGTTTCATTGTTTTGAGCTGTGGTACATAATTCTTGTTAGAATATAGCTAGGTCTAAGACTCTAAGGTCTAACTAAGCCCAAACCTATTGTCTTGTTTAGATTCAGTAGTATAATTTATAAGTACGAACTTGTCTACTACATTTATACTGTATTGTACCTTTGTCTCTTTAGGATTTATATATAAAGGTTTCTAAATACAGTTTAATGCAACCAAGACATTGAATCTTTTCATGGTATTATAGCACGCGTTTGATAAACAACTGTAACAATTCTAACATAATTATGCAATTAAACTAATTTTACATATGTAACCTTTCTTTTAATCAGTGGCGGAGCCACACATATTGATACCCAAAAAAATTTATTTTAAGCCTTTTAGAGATTGTGTGTTCAAAAATTTGAGTTAATCCAATGACCCTTTAAAAAAAAGAAGAAGAAGAACATTGGCTAGCTGCATTTGTGTGAGAAAGAAATAGTACTATGTGTAATTAAATTGAATAATTTTATATAAAATATATTTGTAAGATCCCTTTTTGTAGCCCAAGTCTAAAGTGTATGAGGCCTTGGCCCAGTGAGCCAAATACAATAGAATTTGTAGAGAGTGAGTTAAAGAATTGGGCTTTAGTGAAATTAATAACAGCTAGTATGGATTATAAGTAAGATCAAACGATAACAAAGTCAATAATATTACATGAAGGTGATGTCCGAGGAGGCAAAATGTGTTACAAATCATAGAAAAGATGATTACAGATACTGATTTTATTGCTACAGTGTTCCTTCCCTCTCTCTTCCGATCCCCTCTCCGTGGAGGGGTTCTCCTATTATATAGTTCCCTTGGATCATCTTCACCTTACATTTGTCAATCATTTGATCCCTCACTTGAATGCCCATTCCATCAAACACCCTCTATGACTTTCTGTGAGTGGTGGTGACCAAGGCAGCACTATTCAGGGGTCTTCTCCATATAAAGGTGGTCAGAAAAGTAGCTGCAGTGTATTAAATGCGATGGTAGCAGCTTTTCCTTAGATATTTATCAGTTACCATTATTCTTGTATATATATATATATATATATATATGATGCCCGTCCTTATCACTGGAGTCTTCTGGAAGATCACATTGGTCGTCGAAGTATAGATTTGAACTACGTCCAACATATTCAAGGGGTAGTTCCTCCTCAGACCACTCTTTGCTCATCCCCTACCTACGGGATTCTATGACTGGAGTTTTTACTAATTGCTTTCCCCTTCTCGGACCAACTTATGCCTCTAACTTGCAGATTAAGCCCAAGGCCCATTATCTAATTTTTGGACTTTTTAATCCTACAATATTTATGAGTGATGGCTTACTCTAATATTAGGAATTTTAGATTTATATGTTCTCCACGTACACACACACACACACACATATATATATATATATATGTATTTATAATCATATATGTATATGTTTTGAGTTTAATTTGACCGGCCGGTTTATCAATATCAAAATTTGGTCTCTTAGAACAAAAATTCCACTCTTTGTTTATCGCTAATTTAATAAAAAAAAATCTTATTTAAGTTAGTATTGCATTTGTACTTATGACTATTTTCATGTCTTTTCCAATTTTAAAGATATTAAGAATTTTGTAGTTTAATTAATTAGTATTTTAAGATGTTTTCAACAGAATATTCAAGATTGAAATTCTCAATTTTTTATTATTAAATTATATTAAAAAAATCTTAATTTTAAAAAGTTTCTTAAAATCTTGAACCAAAATGATACACATACATATTCCATATCCGATATATTATTAACTATATGCTTATGAATTTAACTATTGAATTCAAAATTATATTATGTTAATCCCTCCTTATAATTTTATTGTATGAATTTTTTTTGGGAGGAATTTGTAGGATGATCTCAAGTAACTTACTCATATTTTCACGTGTATTCAAAGTTTCAAGCAGTCAATTTTACTTGCATACAAGAGTGTGCGTTGCATGCATTCTCTCTCTCTCTCAAACTCCCATGACTTGGCCACCACCACTATCAACTCACCCATGCATGCATGCATGCCAAAGATTTCACCGCCACCGAAAACACACACCAGTGAATTAATCATGGTTTGTGCGTCGAGCTAAGGTGGTGGTTTTGAGTGATAGAGTTGGTGATTGATATATATATGTGTGTGTGTGTGTGTAAAAGGGGGTTTTAATTTTTGGTATAATATAACAGCTAGGTGTGGTGGTGATCCTGCTACAGTTTTTCATCGCAGTTCCTTCAGCCATGCATGCATGGAGAAGCATATATATTGATTGTAGATAGGTAAAGGGAAAAAAAATGAAAAAGAACAAAAGGGAACAAAACTGAGCATCTTCGATTTGAGCTTGTTTTTGTAAATTCACTTCACAAAAAAAAAAAAAAAGAAAAAAAAAAAAAGAAAAAGAAAAAGCAAACAAAAGTAAAGCTAAAAAGTTACAATAACACTGAGAGAAAAGATGTAAATTTGATATATATATATATATATATTAATGAATATTTTATGTGACACATTTGAAATTTTGATTGTTTTTTTTACTGTTACGGAATCTCTACCAAAGGAATGTATATTTTCAGATTTGGGTAGCGCCCACCTAGCAATATAGTATTGTGTTGATCGTCGAGGGCTGTTTTGCAATTATCTTGAGTCTATAACATATATTTGTTCTGAGAATTGTTTATTTGTTTTGTCAAGTAGCAAACGATAGGTTTATATCACTAATCGGATAAACTTAACTCTAGAGCCAAATAAAGTTTCTGATATTTCACCCACGCAAGATTATAATTTTTTTCCTTACTGGTATTTATGCCGGATAAAAATGAAGAATTTACAATTCTCATGGTTGCGAAGGACAAGTTAAGCTTCAATTCTCAAAACAATTTTTCTTTATCTTTAGTTTCTTTTAAGCAGTAACATTGCTAGGCTAGGGTTGATTGGATAAAGGATAACAACTCCCTTAATAAACCATAAGTTAACAAATTTGGAGAACATTTATATGTATAACAGTGATCACTCGTTAGCACACCAGCCATTTTATACATCATAGTGAATCAATATATATAAATTGTTTCGTAATTCTTTTTTTAAAGTACAGACGAATGTTAAGATAAACTGGCAAATCCTACTATACTATAGAAAATGATAATGCAATAAAAAAATGATAAGAAATATGAGAAATGATTTATCTTGAAAACATAGTTAGATAGTTGAATTTGCCTTAGCTCATTGATCCCTTTGAAAACCATGGGAGAATTATTGAAATAACTATAACTTCTAGGGTTATATTCTTTCACACAACTTATTTCATCATATCTTTTATATACATTCACTTTTTATGTTTTAAATGTAGATATTACATTTTTGCATTTTAAAAATGTATAACGTACACAAATCAACACATGCAATTGTAGATATTGTGTGTTCAAGTGTGTGAGACAATATTTACAGTAATTTCTATTTGAAGCGACCTATGTTGGATGTGGGCTTACCAAGGATTAGTGTTTTCTTATACTAAAAGGAGAAGAAACATCGAAAACATGTTCACCTAGAACGGGAAAGTTTATCGTTATTATGTCGAATAGTATTAGTACCCTTCCAAGTATAGGCATTAAAAAATGACCCTTAAAAAATAAAATAAAATAAAAACCCAAATTTTAAAGATTCAACTGGAGTTTGGTGAAGCGAGTTATATAGAATTCTGAAACTGAAAGTGGTGCCAGGAAGAAAATATTATGATGCTTGTAAGGTAACAGAAAGATGGAGAGTAAAGAAGCATGATTGTTGTTGGTGCCTTTGAAAAAAAAACTCCTGACACACAAAGAGGTTGGGTTATATACCCCACAAACAAACACATATCACTGATCATCACTCACCCACACACCAACTCCCATGCCATCTCTTTCAACAAAAGTTTGCTGCTAATCTTCCCATGTATTTTACAGCAGGGAAGTAGTCAGGAAATCAGTATAAGAGTTTCGATTCCCAATGGTTTGACTGCATGCCCTGCCTATATGATTCATTCAAACTTCTCACTCCCAAAAAACCCTTCCGGGCAGTGTGCTCACATGGGTGCGTATATACCATGCCCTCACACCCTTAAAAAATTAAGGGTTCGGGCTTTTTAGTTCAATTCCAACATATGGGCCTCTTATATTGAATGAGTTTTGGCGTTTTGACACCACAAAACAACAAGGAGTACGTGACAAGATGTGTGGTAACCAGCAGGGACTCATTGAATTGAGAGATAAGAGAATTCTCAGCTACTCCCCATGCCCATATTATTCTGATTATAATTCATGGACCCCTCGCCTGACTCTGACAGTTTAATTGTAAGTAATTAGTCTCCACTATCCAGCTATTCTTCATCTTAGATGTTAAGCTGCAAGGTTAGGTTAGCTCCTATCTAATTAAACTAAGCTAAGCTAAAGCGGGTTGAATATGGTTGTTGGGTACATCCCACTTCAAAGAATTTTGGCTCTCTCCGTATATAGGAGACCAAACAGTACTGGTGAACCACAAAAATATTAGCACCTTATCTCAAAGATTAATATACCAAACTTGAGAAAAAGGGTTTGTTGTCTTCCTAAATGCAAATAACATTTTTTTTTTGGTTTTCCACAGTATTTCCTCAAGACTTTCAACCAGAGACTAATCATTGTTTGCGTCGGGTGGGCCCACGAAGGGTTAAAGCACTGGCCCAAGAAATTCTTTTCAAAGTGCAAGTAGCAGGACTCGAACTGGGGAGCACACCCAGTCGAGCCTAGTACAAGTACCTTGAGACTGAGAGCCCAACCAACTCAGCCAATCTCCTGGGTTACATTTTTCTCTTTTTATTTATTTATTTTATTTATTTATTTATTTTATTCATTTATGAAGAAACAAGCTGTTCAAATTAGTCTTCACAACAATTCAACAAAATATTTGTTTTGAGTTCATTTGTGAATTTCATGAATCACTTTTGTACCTCAACTTAACTTGTTTTCATCTCTAACGATGACTCAAAACAATTAAGATTTATCTTATTAGGATTGAAATCTTGTGCAATACCCTAGTGCATTGCACAGTGCAATTCTCTTACAACATTTTTTTTTTTTCTTTTTACTCTTTTACTCTTTTGAAAATTTTTTTATTCAAAGAGTACAGATTCAAAGTTACAAAAACAACTTTCAATCACCCATCAAAATTATTGCAACGTATAATACCGACGTAGTATTTGCATGAGATCTCAATCCATCTAATCGTGCGAGTGTCTTATGTTGGCCTTTCATGAGTCTTTTCGTTGTAGTCTTAATCAATTGGGCCGATGTAGACTGTAGAGGGCTTCAAGTTCAGGTCCTATCTTTATTTTGGTGCGAAAATGCACGACATTTCGACTTTAATGAATATCATCACCTGTCACAAATTTGATGGAATAGCCAAATTGCTGTTGGCATTCAATTTTCTTGTACCTATGTCATTTAAGCAATTACTATTGATGAACAGGTGCAATTTCTCATTGATTTTAGCCTTCACCTAAATCCTCAGTTTAGTCTCTTAATGGCAATCATGCCCAGAATTTATTTCTTCTGTATTCACATTCTTCTATAATTCCTTATAAAAGACATGACATTATTTCAACTTTAATCTCTAGGAGTAACCATAGCTCATGAAGTGGATGCTACTCTGGGCTCAATTGTATTATATTCTTTGCTTCTGATGTTTCCTCTTAAGTTTCAATAAAACTCTTTCAACTTCGCTTTAAAAAAAAAGTGTATGCCTCTCTCATTAGGGGCCAAAACTCGCTTATCCAAAAAAAAAAAAAATTTTCATAATCAAACTGCCACTCAGCTTGTACACCCCTCAAGTGGTGAATTTCTGGAAATTGCCACGGAGTTTGAAAGATTTGGCCTTCAAAAAAAAATTATCTTATGCGCTTGTTTTATGGAGTGCACCTCTCACAAGCATGTGATTGCCCCACATGCTTATAAGGGACATTTCACATCATGTTGAAAACGTAACATAATTGTCATTGAAGTAGTTCCTCTTTCTATACAAACTTATCCTCCCAAAGTATCACCGAGGTGGACCGAAATGAACCAAAGTGGACAAAAAATGACCAAAATAGACAAAAATGGATCAAAATTGAAAACTAAAGGAAAGGGACCGAGGGAGAGAGAGATAGAAAGAGAAAGAATAATGGGAACTAACATGACGTTAAAACCTCAATACACAGCGGAAAACTTTTTATGCTCATATATGTACTATTAAGATATAGGTATTGTGATGAACCTATTGAATGGTATTCAAAGTTAAGCAGATGCTAAATTGGTTATAGACAAGTCCGAAATTACAATACTGTAAAATTATTATTATTATTTACGCTCAGAGGTAAAAAAAAAAATTTGATAATCGTCTCAGGTAAAATTAGGATCATTTTATTTGTACTCCAAAAAAGACTAAACTAGTATTAGACCTTGATATTTCTAAATCATTCTTGGCACAGCCTAGTCCCTACATTAAACTCAATAGGACAACACTGCTTTCTGATCGGAAAAACTTCCCAGAAGAAAGAGCAAATGAGAAATACATACATGAAAATATTAGCATGTGAAATTCTTATAAAACTGGCCTTCCGAGGCATCTCAGCATCTTCATTCGAACTTTCTAAGTAACCACTGCCAGTTGTCAATAGAGGTTAAACTGAATTGGGCTCACAAACCCAAATTATATGTTTCAACTGCAGCTGCCCATCTATCAATAAGCTGGGCCTGGAATCTAATTATACCTGCACAACGTTATCAGAAGTAAAGATCCCACGTGGAGGAAGACCACTACAATGTATCCACCATCCCAATTCCCAGAAAAACTGGGAAAAATCAAAACACTATATTAACATAAGCAATACAAGATCCGGACCACGACTACAAACATTTCAACAATATCTGAAGTTCTGAGAACCAAAATGATATTTATTGATGTAACCCAAGTTATTAATTCGGTTGCCTTTTCAAATGAAGAAATGATTAAGATTTTTATCTTCTGGGGGTAGATGTGTTTGTAAAAATATGCATCCAGCAAGTTCATGTAAGCACCGTTCTAATAATTGTAATTGCTTCCAATCAAATAAATGATCTGCAAAGAAATGCTCTGTGTTGGGTTAGAAATGTTTCTAAAGACTTGCAAGTAAATGTAACCAACATTAAAATTGTTAGCAGTTCCTTCAAAGCGTATCAAGATCAAAATAAAAGGAAATGAAGAACATCATTCATGCCACATTTATAAGAACAATATAAATAATTATTTTACAAAGTACAATGTGACGAATCTGATCTGCGTATGTGAACCCACCACCAAGTAAAAACACAATTCCTACGTGGGTATGACCATAATAAAATTGAAATAGTTTGTAACAAGATGATTTGAGCCCATTATGTCATTTACGATTACACCAGAGTTATATTGTAGCAAAATATGTCTACAAATCCTCATCACCCGCATTGGCAGCATAGTGGCCAGCGTTTCTACCCTGTACACAGACCAAAAAGAACGAATAAAAAAATGGATCACAAAATGGAAAACTTATCAACCAAGAGCATCGACATGTCAACAGCAGCTATATATTCATCACCATCCTATTTGCTACAAGTAAAATTGGCTCCAAAAATCTGGAAGACTAAGGATAAAAACTTTCAGTATACAGTCAACAAATTCAGGTTGCCTAGATAAAGCTGGTACATAAGCTACACAGAGCACAGCTCACGTGACATACAGACGCCTCAAAATCACAAAAAGAGCTTGTCAGGATCCAACATTTACCTAGTTAAGACTCCCAATCAAGATTTGCTTCTACGACAAATCAAATCTGGACCTCAAAGCATTAATTTGTTTATATGTAATTTATATCATTAGTCCTTGTTTACAACGTAAGAGCATAACAACACATCCAAATTAAATCCACATCTTTAGATTGTCTCAAATTCATACATATTGGATTTATATTGGACTTCACATTCCATTATATATAATTGGATTCAAAAGCATTTGACTATATATGAACAGATTTCAAATCTGGACAAGCAGGGAACTTCTAAATCTGCACTCAAAACACCCCACATAAGAAGACAGGGTTAATCCCTGATTGGGTAGATAGTCACAAAGGCAGGTTCAAAATCACAAACCCAGGACACACGAATATCCTGGTGAGAGCTTGCCACTCAAGCCCCTCCCCCTTCCCTCAAGGACACAAAGAAGCAAAAGAGGAATTTTTTTTTTCCTTTTCATTTTAAGGAGATAGCAGCCTTTAAGTACCAATAGGAAAAATATGTACAAGTCAAGTGTGTCTAACGTTCTAATTTATATGATCTCAAAAATATAATTTATGTGCATAAGTAAACCCAATCAAACAACTGCATCAATTAACCTAACCAACTAAAGTCTTTCATAAGGAAAAGACCCACCTCAGATAACATTCTCTGTTTGTTAAGTAGTTGGGTCCTAGCCTTGCTCACAACTGAGTTTGGTGACTTATACATCCTCTGTTCAAAAGAGAGAGAAAAAAATAATAATAAATATATAAACAAAAAGGTACATAAACAATATGGAAAAGGTAACCACTTAAAATGATGCTTATCCCTCCAAAGATAACACAAAGCAATGAGGTACATGCAGTTAGGAGGAATTGATAAGAACCAACCTTATCAGTACTAGATATACGATATTCATCATCTAGAATATGCTTTTTCTTTGGTGTGAACTCAAAGACATCTTGAAGGAATTCGTTTTCCTGTTTTCATCATTTAAAATAAATTTCCCATGATCATTCAGATGAGCAATTAATTTGACAATAGACAACAAGAAAATCTAGAAGATGACAGAGGAGAAGATGAAAGAGGACCATGAAGGGAAGGAAACAAACCTGCATATGCTTAATGAAGCCTCCCCCAAGAAAGCGCTTCAAAAAGTTTAACTGTAAAAATTTGGACTGATATGAACATTTGAAATTGGGGACATTCATAATAATATATATAAAGGAGGAGGTGGTGGTGGTGGTAAAACTAGAACCTGTATCATTTGATACCATGATGATGTATTTAATGATTCTCCACCAATCTTCACTGTGTTCTCAGGACTATAGCCATCCTAATATAATAAGTACAATCAGTATTGAACCCCACATGAAAAATATGACATCTAGGTTTGTAGAGAACAAAATAAGTACCTCAAAAAATTCCAAAATATCCCGAAACAAGTTCCGTTGGTTGTTAAGATCTTTCTTGGCAGAACCTTTACCACCTGCCTCAGTGGAAAGGTCTCTGACTTTATTAATGATTTTCCCCTTCAATCCTTGTACATGTGAAAATCCTTCCCGGTTTTTACTTCCTTCTGGAGTTGAGACATCAATTGAACCTTTATCTTCCCCGGAAAACTTCTCCACGCTTCCTATCTCAAAAATTAGCGCAAGTGCTTCACCAGCAGCAATGCGTACAGACCGGTCATCCTTGTCTAGGAGACTAGATAAATATGATATAGACCTGCAACATTACCCAAAGATATAAGTTGTTTTTCTTTATTAAGTTGGCAAGCTGCCAAGCACCACTTTCAGGCTTTTCTGTTCAATGGCATCTACATTGTGCAGATGTCATCTCTGAGGAGGCTCTAGCACCAGTTGGGTAGCAAACATAACCTTCTAAGGTGCCAATAATCAGATGGTGTAGGTTTGTACTGTGGGTGTGAATCGTGGATAATCAACTTCCACTATAGGATTGCAATGCAAAATAGAGTTCTAGACAAAAATTGATGACTTACTCCTGCCAATGTTTGGGGTTTAGTTTCAATCCATTCATAGTAGTCAGCAGAAAGGACCAAGCAGACACCACTGCAGTTATAACTGCTGCTGAAGGTTTGGTTGCAACAACCTGAAATGTGAAATAAAATTAATTCACATAACAAGGCCAACAACCAGAACAAGTAATATCCTAGATTGATGTTATAAGATTGTATGTCACATCATATTCATCATATAAAGCCTCAAAATGAAGCTGCAAACCAAAAAAACTAACTTCAAAGTAGGAATGAAATTGAAAAATATAAACAAAGCAATAGGCACAAGTAAAATAGGAATGAAACTTTGAATTATAAAGTATTGAGCACAATATTTACATTGGAACTCAGTTTTGGATGAACCACTTGCCACATTATTTGCATTGACATTTCCGTTTCCTCTGTGTCATTTCCACCCACAAAAGTGATGACGGCCAAACACTCCAGTAACTACAATCACAAACCACAAAATGTTGAGCATTCACACAGCTCCCAGTGATCAGGGACTGAATGAACATAAAACCTCATAGAATTTCAATCATGCTACATACCGATGATATCTTTGTTGGTTCAGAGCCAGATTTGAGAGCCTGTGAAATAGGAGTGACTGACTCTTTGAATATTTCATGTGCTTTATCTCCATCGCCAGCAGTCAGGGCCAACAACCCTACAAAAATATATTACAAAATTGTAACCGTTTCAAAGTTGGGAGAAAATTCAAATGAGTCAACAAGATGAATTAAGAGACTAACCAATGGCATGAGACGCTAAAGCTATCTCTTTAGAAGTCCCTCGTTTAACAATGGTCACACACTGGTGAAGTAAAGTAGTACATCTGAGGAAAAAGGGTTTACTCATGAATTTCTTGTGTCCACATAAATACATATTTTTAACAATAAATAAGGACAAAAAAAATATGTATATCATCAGTTAGATCTCACAAACAACATAGATGGTTACACTAGAGTTTCTTCAATACCTATTTGATAACGTAGGGAACCTTCCTAAAAGAACCCTTTGGACTCACTTCTATCCAGTAAAACCTACGAGCAATTAACCCCACCCGCCAAAACCAGTTGTCAGGTAATCCAAAGGGCATTCACCCGACATGCTTAAGCAGTTTATGCTCATTCTTCAAGTTGCTATTCGATTGCATTTTTGTTATAAATCAACTAAATGAATCCCATTCCTAAGTGGGTGTTTGTATTTATTACTAATGTAAAACATAATACATCAAACAATGTTTTTATCTTCAGTTCATCTTGCCCTACAGCACCTTAATCACAGGTAAAGACCGAAAAGGAAGCAAAATTTCAAAAGAAAAAAGAAAAATCAAACAAAAAAAGCTGCTTACTTCTTTTCCACAAACTCATGCTGCAAGCTGCCATTAAAAGTATCAATAATTGATGACAAAGCCTTCTCTCTTATGGCAGGCCTATATCCAAAAAAAAAAAAGAAACAACATTCATAGTCACAAATTTAAACTACAGAAGCAACAATCTAACAACAAAATAATTTAAAGCACCTCAGATACAACTTCCTCGTACTTGAAATTCAAAGTTTTAAGTGTTTGTTTTAAAGAGCAAAAGAATGCAACACAAAACAACAATAATAGTACCCATACAAGATTAGCTAGAACCAAATTTGTACCTCTTCTCGTACAGAGCATCTAGAGCTAGGTCAAGTAAATTATCTTTAGTTATTTGGGCTTCTTCAGTCCCCAACACCGACATTTTATCCGACCGCATAGTTGAAGTCGAACTCACACTACTATTATCGTCTTCGTCGCTATCAAGAACTGCTGTCTTTTTTTTCTGAGATTTGCCTGTAATAATAATAAGTTTCAATAACATCAAACACCAATCAATAATTACCTCAATCTACCCCCAAAAAAAAAAATTTAAATTAAATTCAACGTAAAATATAAACAATAAGAGGAAAACGCAAATGGGTTTTTTGAATTTGAGCTGAAATTCAAACGGAAACCCTAAAAGATCAAAGGAATTTCATAGCGGCTTACTCTTTCCCATTGATGAGGAGGGCTTGTTATTATTATTATTATTATTATTATTATTATTATTAATAAATGTTGTGTGTCAAAAAGAGCTACAAGGTTGATCGAGAATCAGAGGGTTTTTTGGGGATTTGGAAAATATGAGATCGAAGGAATTGAGCTGAATTGAAACGGGAAAAGAAAACTTGAAAAACAACAAGGAGTTTGGGAATTGAATTTCGCAGGACAAATACTCCATTAAAATTAGAAAATCTCTTCGGTCGAGAAATTTGGGGGTTTAAAAGAGAGAGACAAGAAATTAGAGACTTTGATGAGACACAGATAGATAGAGAGAGAGAGAGAGAGAGGCGAGGTGAGGTAAGAGAAGAAAAAGGGAATTTTTCCAATTGGGTTGCATGGAAATGGAATATTCGGCGAAGTGTTATAGACTCATTAGACTGTAGAGAAAAAGGGTAGAGGAGGTAATTGAGATTATCATGACGTGGAAAGTTTAAGACCGTTGGATTTGGCTCCGCTAGATTGTCGACGAGAAATGTGTTCGCCTCATGGGCAAACGCGAGGCCTATAAGAGAACACGTGTAAAGTGAAATGTGTGGCGCGGTTCCAGTAGGATCGCATTCACCTTCACCGCTGGGCCTGGATTAATATAAGATTCTTTCTATCGATTCACACAAAAAATTGTGTTTATACTCAATTTCTTTAAAATATAAAAAAAGAAATTTTATTTTTTAGTTGTTTTTTTATTTTTCACGCAGAACAATTACTATTTATTTTCATTTTTTATCATTGAAATACATAAAAATAAATAAATAAATAACTAATTACGAAATAAATAATGACAAATTAAATTTATAAGTAATAAATTTGTAAATTTACTTAATTATATATGTTATTTTTAAGCAAAAATATATAAATTTGACACATTTTTCACTAGTGATGTTAAAGTAATAGGAAATTATGTGTTCATTTAGGAATAACTTATTTAACTAAAACTGAAATTTTTTTACTGAAAATATTATAGATAAAACTAAAAAGTAGTTAAAATAGTACAGTGAGACTTATAAATAGTGTCAAAAAGTACAATGAGACTTATGAATAGTAGCAAAAATAAAATAAATAGTAAAAAAAGTTAACATTTTAAGCCAATACCAAACACAGCCTATATGTCCACAATATTTTCATAACAAATTATAAGTTGTTAGTTATTATTGGTTTTAATTTGAATTTACCATTGAAATTATTTTTTTATTTTACTAATAATAACTTATCACTTAGAATTTGTTGTAAAAATATTGTAACGTAGAAACAAAGTGGTGTTGCCTATTGGAGTTGAAAATGTGGAAAAGTGATTTGTCATTTGTTGTTACATCATATCAGAATTTATTGACACAGTCAATTTCGACATCCTAGTAATTTTTTCTCAAATGAAAGAGCAATTACTTGTCAATAGGTGGTTTAGATTTGTTATTGGACTTCTTTTTTAGGTAATAAAAGTTATTAGGCTTCGATCCCTGCATCTTTCTTCCGTTTGAAGTCAAATATTGAAAGCTTGGTCAGACAAGCAAGAGTTAGAATTTGGCCAATATGAATGTTTACGTAACCAACTTTTTTATTTTATTAGAAAGTGTTAATCAACGACAACTGGTGAACTTGAGTTTGAGTAGTCACGAGGTTAACGTGTTATCTTTCTTTTTCGTTTCTTATTTATTCCCCTTCCTTGTTTTTTAATACCCAAATTGTTCTGTGCTTGTGCTGTCTGTGCGTGCATGAGGTTTTTACTTTTTATTGGTACTGGGCAGTACATTGGTTGGACCGCAATTGCATCCAACCAAACCAACCTCCATGTGTGATTGAAGCGCAGTCAAAAGGTCTCTCTATGGTTGTTGAGAGATTGACTGTTTGACTTTGAGATTGCGCTGGGGTAAAGTTCCTCCATCCACTGTCTTTAAAAAATGACGGCAAAAAGAAAAAATCACAATTTTTGTTGTAACTCCAATGGCATCAAATAGTGAGTGGTAGAGATGAAATAGTAAGATCCATAGTAGAGATGAACAACTTTCTTTTTGTTGTTCCTAATATTGCTCCTGTTTTTTCTACTTCAATTCTTTTGACTCTCTTCAAGCCCCTAGTTACAACGCGGTGTGATTGTGTGAACGCGTGGTTGTCAAAATCTCAATCTGAATTCTATGATTTTACAATACTACCTACCCAAAACGATCCGAATCTTTCAAGGATCTTTGGTAGCATCGATATGATCGTTCAGGATCGGTATGATCGTACAATTTTGACGATCCTGAATGATCTTAGTTTCTTATAATCTTCTTTAACTTGACAGAAAGCTCAGTTAGATCCAAATGAAAAATAACATCCTAATGAACTCAATTTTGCTATTCTAAGGTAGAGAGATAGAGTGTCAGTTGGACCTAAATGAAAAATAATATCTCAATAAAGTACCACGTTTTGAGGTTTTTGGCCTCTTTAAATGACACTTATAAATGGATGTTATGATGTATGATAATTACATCAAATGAATGCAAATTTTTGATTTTTTATTAATGAATATATAATTTATAAGATTATTTAACATACCAATGTTTTTTTTTCTTAAATAATGTGAAATTTCATGATCTACGATCCTATTTATCTTCTACAATTCTACGTAAAATGCCGATTTTGATAATTTTGTGTAAACGCGTAATTGGAACCTTTGGATTCCATCATTTATGACCTTTGATTCTTCTCAAATACACAACTTTTAAATTACGTGTCCGTTAACAGTCTTTTCTTTTAGTTTTTTTTTTTAGCTTATTTTTTTATGTATAAATTGTAAAATTTCATTTTAAACTTCATATTTCGTTAATAGAATTAGACTTTTAGGCCAGCTTTCAACACACAAAAAAGAATAAAAAACTGCATCCAGGATTCCGAATAGACATAATATCATTAGGTCTCTAGTGTTTCCAACACAAACATTTAGGGTTCAAATTCCCTTATGCTGTTGTAACTATCGAATTATCAAAAAAGAAAAAGCTGAATAGAAAATATAAATCTTGCCTATCAAAAATAAGAAAAGAAATTACAAATTTGCAACTATCTTAAAAAGTAACCTCAGCCAGTGTAACTGGTAACTTGGAAGGAACCGAACCACTATACAGTTGCAGCTCTCAAACAAACAAAGCCCTTCAATGATCCCTTTTTTTATCCCCTACTTTCTTTTTCCAGCGTCAAAATCCTCAAAAAAAAGTATATAAAGTAGCCTATATATAAATAAATATATATTTAAATTCCAGTCAATCCGGAAAAGTGTTTATTCATGGCACGGTCCTTTCTGTAATTGTTGCTTCTTCCCCCTCCTCCCCTCCTTCCCCTGCCTCTGAAATTCCCCAAATTTCCCCTCACTTCCGTCTCAGAAGCATCAGGCTGCTGCTTATCTTGCTCCTCATGAGACTCCCTTGGTCTTCCCCCGCCACCCCTTCTTCCCCTGCCCCTCATGTTCCCCACATTTCCTCTCCCTTCTGCCTGAGGAACATCCAATTGGTTATCTTGTTCTTCATATGACTCAGTCAGCTTCTTCATTGCACCAAGAGGAAAGTTGCCACCTCGTCCAAGGCCATAAATGGATTCTTGTTGAGCCTGTGAAATTAATGATGCTTCCATGCTATTTGCAACTGCAACTGAACCTGCAACCTTGTAACTGTAGTTCTTACCATCCTTGACATAGTATTGGGGCTTCCTCTTGGAACCCCACTTTGAACTAGGTGCATTTTGAGCAGAGCTTTCAGTCTCCTGTCCCCAAGATTTCCCTGAATTCGACCTCATTTTGTCACCCAGTATCTCATTCTCCTCTCCTCCCGTCTCTCCTATGCTCAGACCCAAATCATCAAAAGAGTCGTCGTACTCGTCTTCATACTCATACTGTGAAACTATAGCAGCAGCCCTTGTTGAATCTGTTTCAGTTTTGCTATCAAGGATATTGGAATCAGGCAAGTCCATTTGGGACTTCCTGACATATCTCCCAAGATTAGATGAGGATGAAAATGAGGGACCCTCAACCGGTGGCTCCCTAGTTACAGACACTGAACTAGTAGATGACGGTGTTGTAGATTCAATTTTCCTTTTTGGTGATGCAGGTTCCTCGAGTTTACCTTTCCCTTTATCTTTCAAGTTTGCAGTCGAAGCAGATTTAGGCATTGGAATTGTCTCTAGTGAAGAGTCCAAGGACTGCAGATCTTCATGGAGTGTTCCCTCTAGAATCCTCTGAATCACGTCTTCTGGATTCTGGTTATAGACTTCAAGACAGGCAGCAAGAAAACCTTTACCATAATCAGGGAAGAGGTCCTTTATCTGACTGATTTTGGACTCCATTACTGCAGCATCTTCACCCACCTGTGCTTTGTTACTTGTGATGGGGGTTCTTGTAGAGGATGGCTCCTTAGTAGTTGCCTTTGGAGAATGCATTATCCCAGATAGATACTGAAACTGTTCATCCTCCATGAATATCCATCCTGCACCATGTTTAAACAAACATGAATTGCTACAAGGTCTGAAATCACACTTGAATGGTCCAAGAAAGATATGCTCACACAAATAAGAAGAATGAAACACACAAGGAGAGAATAGTTATACAACAACCACCGTGTCCATATTTAGGAACATCTGAAAATATGGTAGCTGTCAATTCTTCAAATTTTACAAGGGGATAAAAAAACATTGGGTAATAATGTTAGAGCAAACGTATGGGGGATGCCAGTAAATGGCAGGTTCTTTACACGTTACAAAGAACGTTTCCAAAAAAAAAAAAAGGTAAAAACTTCCCAAACATAATATACGTTTTTTAACCCAACCCATGTGTATAGTATACTGCAACTAAATCTATAATTTTCTGTCTAGCAAGTCCAAAGGATGTCCATCTTATAACTTCCATCCACAAGTCAGTCTCCATAAAAGGCTATATCCCTCAATAAGGTGCTGTTCTAGAGTCATCATGCTGTCCACTTGTTGGAAACCCACACTTTCTGTTATGGTTTCCAGCAAAATTATCAGAAAATCCAATTTTAGGCAAAACTAACCCTTTACTTGAAACAAATGAATAGCAACCAATTGGCCCATTTTTGTGCCAGTAAGTTGGTGACCTTTGGTTAAAAATTTTCATGCAGAGAGATGCTGCACATTTTCATACAAATGTAGACCCAATCAAAACGGAATCAGAGTAACTCTTCCCCATCTTATAAAACAGAAAGAAGTGGAGAGGAAAAAATACACAATTTATGAAGACAGAAAAACACCAAGACACTTACAGATCTAGTTATTTTTCAAACTTAAAAACTTTTTATCCATCATTGTAGCAAGTGTAACACAATAAAATCATCTGAATAGCTATACACACAGTACACACCCAGCAGTCTATGATCAGCAACTAAGCATGTCTGTGACTATATTTTCTAAACCAAGTAATTATAAATTGATAATTAAGAAGCATTGCTGCTAGCAAAAACCTTGTAAGTATGAAAAGCACTAACCAGTATTTTGTAAACTCTCAAGTTTGCTCAATACATTGTGAACCTTTTCAACATTCTGAAGAAAAGTTTCTCTGTTCTGGTTCTCCTGAAATTGTAGGGAAATTCCATTGATCTCCCTAAAAGTTTGAACTAAAATATCTGCCCTTATGAAAGAATCCTCTACATTGGCTGGAAACATCTTTGTGGCAGGTGGAAAAGGAAAGCTATCTCCGAACACTTCAGAGCTTAGATAGCAAATGTCCAATAAATTCCAACCAAACTTGACTATTCTCATTGATAACATCTTCAAGCTTATTGCAACTTTAGATATCATTTCAATTTCATCAGCTTTAAAGATGATCCTGAACCCCCGCTGTAGAGATGGAAGCAATGAATCATGCAACCTTGCAAGTGTGTTCAGCAATTCCTCATTCCCTAAACTGCATGAACAGAGAATCTTCATATCAGAAGGTAACAGGGCTTTGTCTCCCCCCCCCCCCCCCCCCCCCAAAAAAAAAAGTAAATATATAAAAGGAAAAAAAAAAAAAAAAGAGGATGGGAATGAATAGAAAATAAAGTGTAACTGTTATCCTTGATATCAGTTAACCAACCCCAGACAAACTATAGGTTTTATTGTAGAAACACCTTTTACACATCTAGGGGAAAAAATTCCTAGTGGTAAAAAGGTACCTTAACTCAACAGGGCAAGCGAAGTACACAGCTGCAGGTTTGTATGCGGTCACAAAAGCATCCATGGATACAATTGCATCATTAATGAAGTCCATCACCTATCAAGCAAACAACATGATTGAGTAGCATATAATCATGCACCTGCCAATATGTCACAAAAAGTAGAAATAAAAAAAGATGAATTTAAGGCTCCACTTGCTGTCTTGGAAATCAATCTGTGACAAGAAATCTTTCATCTAGTTTACCAAATTAACAGCTACAACTTGTTTAATATCATACCATGTTATCAATCTGGACAACAGTGTTA
The DNA here is from genome assembly GCA_023736055.1 of Quercus glauca. Taxonomy (NCBI): domain Eukaryota; kingdom Viridiplantae; phylum Streptophyta; class Magnoliopsida; order Fagales; family Fagaceae; genus Quercus; species Quercus glauca. Next base: position 6,191,253 of record CM043326.1, read on the forward strand.
ATTGAAAATTTTGAATGGCAGTTGATTTGACCACATTTATGCAGCATAAAGCAAACTACACGCTAGATACATATGGTTCACAGATATTATAGCATTTTTTTATCTATTGAGGGAAATGATTTAATGCACAACAAGAAGCTACCAAATAGAATCACCTCTAAATAATCAGCATGAAGTCGACTGGTTCCATGGTCTTCACTGCTTCCAGAGGAAAATAGGACCTATACATAATGTGAGGTAGAAATTTTCCATTATTATGTAATCAAATTAACTTAAATATACCCTCATTCAAATTCCCACAAGAGAAAGAGACCCACAACCAAATAAAAATGTCCATCTACATTAGCAAACCAGTTCAGTTTAACCTTAACTTTGTGTGCAAAAGTATGAAACCAGTTCATGGAACACTAAAACTCTCACCATATGATTTAAAATACATATCGCAATAATTAACAACAGCCAAGAAAGGGGGAGGGGAATAATGGACTCTTATGTAAAATAATAATCTAAATCCCAAAAGATACATAGTTTGAGATAAAGTAAACACTCACTCTTTTATCCCTTATCAGCCTAAGAGGCAAGAAGCTTTTAGAGAAAAAATAAATAAATAAATAAATAATAAATAAAAATAAAAGGGGGGAGACTGAGACATGGTTTTAAATGAAAACTACAAAAAGTAGTATGCATGAGATTAAAAACATCAACGTCTTTTTTCTTTCCACAAAGGATACTAGGTAGATTCAAAATAAAGATTATCATGCAGCGGAACTCATCCACACAGATGCTCAACCACCTCAATAGTGTTATTGTTTGGCTCAAATATTGCATAAAAATTCCATAAGAAAGTACAGGTGCAAGTAAAGGGAAAATGTGCATCCAAAAAAGCAGATTCTAGTTCATTGAAAAAGAATTTTTGAGTTTTCACAATCTTACCCCAAAAGATGTAAGAACACAGAAAACCTTAGGTCTTTGAAAACAAGCATGTCAAATGAACTTTATGAAAAATAATATAGTTCATCTTTACATAGGCATGCAAGCTTAAAAATTGCTTGAACACCAAATCTGCCACAAATTATAAAATTAACAAGTAATTCAAGACTGATGGGACATAAGTACATGCAATACAAGAGTTGAACAAGACTGCAAGTGGAACCCACAGCAATACACAACATTCAGCAACTAATTTCCAATACAGGTTTGCTAAATTAGAACTTTGCAGATTTGGAAAGAATACCTCCAAAGATGAGCTGCAACGTTGATTCATTGTGTTAACAATGCTCAGGAAATGTGACATTACTGCAGCCAAATTATCATGGATCCTAGGCTGTGCTTTTAATGCATTCCCAACCTGGAGGACATAATGTACCAGAGTGAGAGAGAGCATGTACTTCAATTTAAGGCATGAATCCTTCCATTAATGAATTAGAGAAACAAGTCAAACAACAGATCACAAAAACAGACACCATTTGGCATATCCCATGTCCCTCTCTTGCATGATATACCACTCCCATTATGTTAATCCCCTACCTCTCTACATTAACATTCAATTTAAAGATCAGAATAGAACTGGCAGCTTCTCAAGTCCACAGTGTTGGAGTGACTGCCATATTAACCATCTACTCAAGCCCTATAGCCTTGCCAATTCAATGAAAATTATCATGTTTTTGTTTTCTGAACAAATATTATCTTGAAACATCTCCATCTAGGACTTTTTTTGGGGGGAAGTGAAGCATCTCCATCAAGGATACCAGAGGCTTACCAAGCACAAAATCAAGCCCCATTGACAGGTTTAAGTAAAGCAAGATTTTATAGTTTAATTGACCTTGTTGAGGCAATCAAACCAATGAAAATTATATCCATTCAAATTGGACACCGGAGACTTTTCACATATAAATCCCAGTCCAATTAAGGCTTTTCTTTTCACCACACCAGTTGATAGGTTTAAGGCAGCAAAAGTTCATAATCAACTCACCCAAAAACCTTGCTGATATCAACAAATTGAGAAAGATCCTTCATTAACTCGTCCCCTTGGAGAGTAATTGTGACACTTTAGTTTTATCAATCAACCAATAAACAAGCCTCTATTTGCCCAAAGAAATGGACATTTATGTCTATTTTCTTTTGTTGGTAAGTTACTCACACACCCAGTGAGTTTTGAACCCATGACCTAAGCCTCTAACCATTCTTATGGAAGAAGGCAGTGTCATTTAAGCTAAAGCTCATGGGCAGAATTTTATGTATATATAACCCTCATTAGCAACCAGATGTTATTCATGTCTTCAAGGCTTTCTTGTGTAACTTTTACTAATTTAAGGATCTAGTTCATCCCTCTTCTCTGACATAATTATGTCACTTTTCTATAGAGAAAGGAAGCTGGAAACTAAAAAAGGAAAAAAAAAAAAAAAAAGTCATAAGTAAAACCAAGGGAGAAAGATTTCCGATACAATAGACCATTTTTCCACGGAAATAGCTTACCAATATTCTGGTCAAGTCTTCGTTTTCATGACCATAGATGGCACATATATCTAACAATTTAGGCAAGTCCAGCAACTTCTTTTCCTGCAAAATAACTACAAGCAGAGTTAGTGAACAACAGTGTATCAGAAAAAAATATTGGAAAGAGAAAATACATATAAAAACTCCACCCAAAATATGTTACTTATCAGCAAAAGAATTTAACCACTGGTATTATTGGTTAAATAAAACAATGATTGTGGGCAGTTAATTTGGAGTGATATGCTTATATTGGATGCAAATACAATGCTTTATGCACATCAACATACTCAAAAACTCTTCACAAATCAGCAGAAGTATTTATAAAATATATGCACATAAACTGATATTAACAAAGATATTTTAAAGATATTTCAGGATTGTGAGTAACCTAAAAAAAAAGGTGCCATTTATCGTAATTGGGTGCAACTTGTCACCAAAAGAGAAAGGCTGCAGAATGTCAATAAGTATGCAACTAGCCATGTGTGTCAGTTGGATTCTTTATAGATAGATATTTTATATCGCTAAATCACACACTCATTGGATCTAGGATCCACAACCTCATCCTCCACCTTGCTCTTATATGGGGAGGAGGGTACCATTTAAACAAAAGTTCATTGGCACGTCACGTGTTCATTGTACTCTCAGCCACTACAATGCTCAACATCATAAATCACATAATTCAAAAAAAAAAAAAAAAACTATAAAGAATTGCTACAAGGCCAATCCAATCCATCACAAAAGGCAATAGATTGGTTTTTCACAGGTTGGTGGGTTGATTTTTTAAAAGATATGGGGTTGGTTTGGTTTAGATTTGGCCTTTTTTCCAAATTAATGAACCCAAACCAACCCCCTCATTTTACATAAACATATTATATAATATTTTTAATTACTTTGAATTGTTTTAATTGGTGCTCTCATTATACTCTATACACCACAAACACCCCAAAATTCTCACACCCTCACCCGCAATCTAACCCTATTGGGTTTGAATTGCCGTCCATCATCACCAGCACCACACCACCATCAATCCTTCTTTTACATAAATATTATAAAACATTTTTAGTCTTGTAATATATATATATATATATATTTTGTTCGCTTTATATATTAGATGTTTAAATGGGAACCTTTTACTAGCTAGTTTAGTTTGATGCATTTGAGTTTTGTTTTTAAAATATTGATTGACCTAAAAAAAAAAAAAATCAATTTTAATATTGGAGATAAATGGCCTAATGGGCCTGACAAAAAAATCCAACCCTACAAACTCAAACCAATTACTAGTGGGTTGGTTTGCTTCAGTTATTTTTATATAATGGCTTGGTTTGGGTTGGGTAAATTCCCAACACACAGAGGATGGTTTAGATTAAAAAAGCCCCCAAACCAAAACAAACTAACCCATTCACGCCTCTAAATACCTTTATCAACTAGAAAAAACTGCGCACGTAAATTACAGAGTATAAGAGAGACAACCCACCTCCATGATCTTTTGGACTAAGACTATCAGCAGCCCGAGCACCAGGATCTCTATTAGAAGATCTGCAACAAAAAGAAATTCCAATCTAGTTGGTGATATGAAGAGAGACAATGAAAATAGAGATTATAATTCAACACAGACACCACTTAAAAATTGAAACTTACATGCGATACAATACCATAAAGACACGGCGGCTTAACTCAAGCTCTCCAACAATGACCCCTGCAACTATTCCCTTTGCTCCACGATGAGGGAAGTCATACCATCTGCTCCTAAACTGTAGGAAGCTATCCAAAAATTCATGCAATGAAGAGTCCCTAGCCACTGAGAAAAACGGGAAGTGTAAGAGGCAGAAAGAATATTCACATTTACCCGACCACAATCACAAATTTTGAGGCAAATGCATATTTGTAGGTAAACCAACATAACCTCTTTGAGAGCATGAAGCCAATATTATGTAACATACTTACAAACACCAAAATCACTCTCATTAGCGAGGCGAACACAGTAGCTGGTACCGTGTACAAAATGCCCTGTTTATCCTAATCCACAATTCTTAAAGTCAATCACCTCCCACACAAAACAACCAATTATGAAAGACCCGCATTTTTTTTTTATATAACATAGGGAACCTTTCTAAATAAGAGCCCTTTAAACTCGCCTTTAGCCAGTAAAACCTACGAGCAACTAACCCCACCCGCCAAAACTAGTTGTCATTACCAATAAGATTTTGAATACAACCAAGACATACGAACTAAGATCAATTCCCCCAGTTTGTGAAGTGGTACTTGCATCAATGTCTATAATAGGCTAATAGAATCAAATGTTAACTCAAATACCCACACTATTTTATCAACTCTACAACAAAACCCAGATATCATTTTACAAGAGAAAAACAAAGGCAATAAGATTACCTTCTCTCCAAAAGTCTCTAGGATTGAGCTTGAGCAAACGAGACAACTCCCTATTCAAAAGATCCACAACACTCTGAGACAACAGTGCATCCGATCCAGCTTCGTTTGGGCCGAGCCCAGCCGCCACCGCCTCGTCTTGGGGCAAGTAATTTACGAAATTGCCACTCGCAGCTCTTCTGGACACCAACTCTCCGCTCTCCCTACTCGTTGTCGTCGACGCCGCCGCCGCCGCCGCCGCATCCGATTGCTTTGAAAGCGATTGCCTGAGAGAAGATGAGAGCGTCGGATTGGGATTGGGGTTTGGTTCTTTTGGAGCTGAGTTGTGATTTTTGGGGACGAATTTCTTCTGGGTGGTTTTAGTGAAACCCTTGTTTCCGTCTTGCCTATTGTTAGCATATCGATTCGACATTTTTTGGGACTGAGAGAGAGCTTTTTTTTCCGATGGTGAATTTGTATTGAGAGGGATTAGCTCACACAAAGTGGAGGCTTCTGAATATCTTTGGTCCCTCGAGTCTCTCCCGTTACATTGTTTTGAAGAATAAAATGGGAAGTTGGAACCGGCGTCGACTCCTCGAGTTTTGCAATTTTGCTTTTGATAAGGCGACATTTTTGCCTTAATAGACTTGTGGTAACAACCAACTCACAAAATTTGGCTAAATTACATTATTTAGTATTTACCTCCCATAATTTTTGAGATGGTTTCAAATTAAATCCTAAATTTAAAAAAATTTAATTAAAAATATCAATTTTTTTAATTAAGAATGGCCAAATTTGGGACAAAGTGGGGGGGGGGGGGGGGGGGGGGGGAGGTCATAGAGGCAGTCCTATCCGCCCTCAATTCAGGTACGATCCCTAATGCTATTAATCATACCTATCTAACTCTTATTCCAAAAATTCAGAGTCCTAGAAAGGTAACTGATTTTCGGCCCATTAGTCTGAGTAATGTGCTGTATAAACTCATTGCGAAGGTGTTGGCAAATCGCCTAAAACTCCTGCTCCCTCAGCTAATCTCTGAAACTCAGAGCGCATTCATGTCAAAGAGACTTATTACCAACAATATTTTGGTAGCTCATGAAACACTCCATCACTTGAAATCAAAAAGGACTGGTAAAATGAGCTACATGGCGTTGAAGCTAGATATGTGAAAAGCCTATGACAGAGTTGAATGGAAGTTCCTTGAACAGATCATGAAAAAAATGGGTTTCGCTTCGAAATGGATCTAACTAATTTCAGCATGTATCCGATCAATGTCTTTCTCTATAATGCTTAATGGTTAACCTCACGGTCTCATCTCTCCGACCAAAGGTCTTCGCCAGGGTGACCCCCTGTCACCATATTTATTCTTACTGGTGACTGAACGCCTCCACGCCCTCTTTAGCAAGGCTGAAGAGAAAGGTGACATCAGTGGCGTCTCTCTCTGCCCGGCGGGTCCTAGAATTTCTCATCTGTTTTTTGCTAATGATAGCTTAGTATTTTGTAGAGCTTCTATTCCTGAGTGTGTTAAGCTCCAATCTATCCTATACAACTACGAACTAGCCTCGGGTCAAAGTATAAACAGGGGTAAGACGAATATTTTTTTCAGCACTAATACTTCGCATCAAACTCAAGTAGCTATCAAGAGTTTCTTGGGGATTTCATCTGTCCAAAGATTTGAACAATATTTGGGCCTCCCATCACTGATTGGTAGGGCAAAGAAGAAGTCATTCAGTGAAACAAAAGAAAGAATTTGGAAGAAGCTCAAGGGTTGGAAAGAAAAATTATTGTTGCAGGCGGGGCGGGAAATCCTTATCAAAACAGTTGTGCAGGCAACACCAACGTACACTATGTCTTGTTTCAAGCTCCCAAAAGGTTTGATAAAGGAAATTAAGTTGTTGATAAGGAAGTTTTGGTGGGGTTACAAAGAGGAGCAAAAGAAAATCCATTCGCTGAGATGGGAAAAATTATGTCTCCCTAAGGGTGAGGGTGGAATAGGGTTTAGGGAGCTAAGCAAGTTCAATGATTCCCTTTTGGCAAAACAAGTTTGGAGGTTAAATACCCATACTGAATCTCTCTTCCATAAAGTGTTTAAAGCTAAGTTTTTTCCAAATTGCTCCATCATGGAATGTGCTAACCCAAATAAGGGTTCTTTTGTTTGGAAGAGCTTGTTGCAGGCTAGACATGTAGTAGATCTGGGCATGATTTAGAGAGTGGGTAACGGAGAGTCTATAGTGATCAGAGATGATAAATGGCTGCCAAGAACCTCAGCTCCAAAGGTGTTATCTCCAGCCTCTGTTTTGCACCCAGGATCACAGGTTTGTGACCTTATAGACCTTGAAACACACACTTGGAGGAAGGAGTTGATATCCCAGGAGTTCCTCTTACATGAAGCAAGTTTGATTATCGGTCTGCCCTTAAGTCTACAAGCTACACCAGACAAGCAGGTCTGGTTTCCTTTAACTAATGGTGTTTTCTTAACTCGGTCAGTCTACAAGCTCTTTACCTACAAGCTTTTGTTTGGAAGAGCTTGTTGCAGGCTAGACATGTAGTAGATGTGGGCACGATTTTGAAAGTGGGTAACGGAAAGTCTATAGTGATCAGAGGTGATAAATGGCTGCTAAGAACCTCAGCTCCAAAGGTGGTCTCTCTGGCCTCTGTTTTGCACCCAAAATCACGGGTCTGTGACCTTATAGACCTTGAGACACACACTTGGAGGAAGGAGTTGATATCCTAGGAGTTCCTCTCACATGAAGCAAGTTTGATTATCGGTCTGCCCTTAAGTCTACAAGCTACACCAGACAAGCATGTCTAGTTTCCTTCAACTAATGGTGTTTTCTCAACTCGGTTAGCCTACAAGCTCTTAGCCATCTCAGACCGAGCTATCCAACCATCTAGCTCCTCTAGCAGTCGTAGCGAAGTTTTGTGGAAGGGAATCTGGAATTTGCAGGCCCCACAAAAGGTGAAACACTTAATATGGAGGGCAATAAATGAAGCCATCCCCACTTTGCTCAATTTGTGGAAGAGGAGGGTGGTTAATTTTGTTTGCTATCCAATGTGCAAGTCAGATTCTGAAGACACAACCCATGCCCTGTGGGGCTGAAATTCTCTTACCGCTATTTGGAATTCTCACAACGGGTTGAAGAAGTTGGTAAGGCTCAAATTTGTTGTGTTCTCTGATCTGTTGGAAGTGGTGTTCCACAGGCAAAGTAGTGTTGATGTTGATGTGTTGGCTATGATGTTTTGGCTTATATGGAACAATAGAAATGCAAAAAGATGTGGAGGGGCCATTATAGAAAATCACTTGATTCGGTCTAAGGCAGAAAGCATGATTAATGAGTTCAGGTCAGTCCATGTTACTTATAGGAAGCCCTCTGATGCTATAGCTCGTGCTGTGAGGTGGATTCCACCCGCCCCTCCAATGTATAAGATTAATTTTGATGGGGCTATTTTCAAGGAGCTGAGTTCTGCAAGTATGGGTGTTGTGGTCCATGACTCCTCTGGCCATATGATTGGCGCTCTAGCTGAAAAATTTCCCATCTCAAATGCAGTAGCAACGGTGGAGGCTTTAGCATGTAGAAGAGCTATGGTTTTTGCTAAGGAGCTTTGTCTCTTTGATCGTGTATTTGAGGGGGATGCCGAAGTCATAGTAAAGGCCATTCAGAGAAAAGATTCAACACATCCAGAGCATGGTCAGTTGTTGAATGATGTTTTAATCCTTACTGCAGATTTTCGTGTATGCAAATTTTCTCATGTAAAACGGGCAGGCAATTCTGTTGCCCATTATCTTGCTAGACAGTGTAAGTTTAGTGATGAGCTACAGGTTTGGTTTGATTCCATTCTTGAGGATATAGCTCCTCTTGTTGCGCGTTACGCGATGTAATTTGTTTTTCTCTGTTTCAGTTTCCTTTCTTTCAATATAGTTCTTTGACCCTCGGGTCTGGTTTCTTAAAAAAAAAAAAAAAAAGAATGGCCAAATTTTTACTCTAGCCTAATTTAAAAGTGTATATGTACATAAAACTTCATCCTAAAAACTTAAACTCCGACTCTTGTCTCCTACGCCTCACAAGCATTTATACTCATGGAGTAACCATCGCACTAAGGGTATGCGGTGGTAAAAATATTAAGTTTTTAAATTGCTCCATTTTGTCCCTCTTTATAAGTCACTATTAAAAAAAAAGTCATGAAAATTTACATAAGGTATTATTAAACCCTATCTAGATGACAAAGAAATTGGTGATTTCAATCCTAGGGAGATTTTTTTTTATTTTATTGATGTAAATCAACTTGGTGGGTGGTTCATACTTCATAGCCATAGGCTATATCAGTTGGAACAAAATTGAACCAAACGTGTGCTCCTTTCTTACATTTGGCCATTCTTGCTAATGCATGGGCTATCAAGTTGCCCTTACTACGTATATGTGCAAATCGAACCCATTCGATCTCCTGTGCACCCCACGCTGTCTTCCTCATTAAACAACATCGTCATTATCTCTGAATCACCTTCGAAAATTGCCTTTTATGCTAATCTCCTTGGCAAAACTCATTGCTCTTCAGGCGGCCACTTGACGTAGAGAGAAGTAGTCACTTGCTATATAAAAAAGACAACCATTTGACACAACCATAGTTTTCAAGACTCTAACTTTTATTATGTGGTATACAATTAACTCAATCTTTTAATGAGTTTATATTTTAGTTAATTAGTAAAGACACAAATTAAAAAAAAAAAAAAAAAAGTATCGTGATAAAATGAAAATAAAATAATGCAAGTCATTTATTGAAGCCTTCAATGTAATTTGTCAATTTGGAATATATATTTTTCTTCATGCATTTAGATATACCATTTTGCTTAAAGTTTATTTGTTAATTTACTGAAAATTGATTGAATATACTGTTCTGCTTAAACTTTATTTGTTAATTTACCGAAATATGATTGAAGTATATTGGACCTAGAAGAAGTGAGATGCAAAAATAATATTATGTAAGCAAATAAATTAAAAAGCTAAAAGAATAAGATGTTACCAAATAGGCACCAAGTTTTCACTTTTTAATGCAAGTAGTCTTTGCATTTAGTTGTCTGTTTGAGACTTTCTTTCCCCTTTTTTTATGCAAGCTTTTTACACGGCAAGATTTTTTTTTTTTTTTTTTTTGAGAAATAATTACAACATGCTACTAATCTTGCAGCTCGAACCCTTTCCCCCCTAGACCCCCAAGCACTTTGTATACGAGGAGGTGACAATTTAGCTACAAGGTTGGCAGATAAATTAACTTCATATTTTAGATATCAGATCATTTTTACAAATTTGTTATATGGAATTAGTTGAAAAATAAAAACAAAGTTTATATTATACATTTATAAAGCTGATACAAAATATTCAAAGAAGTGACAATTCTGTTTTGAAGATTCATATTAGGAATAATTAAATAATAATTAATTAAAAAGATAAAGATATAATAAATGATAGACTTAAACAAGAGGTTTCTTTGTTGGATTTTTTTTTTTTTTTTTTTTGGTGGGGGGAGGGTGGATGGGATCAATTTCAGAATCCAATCTTACTCCCCTTTAACATATGGGAATAAGAATATTTAAACATATTAAAACAAAAATTGAATATTCTTATAAGTTCATATTCGGCCACTGCTGGAGATTGCTGCGAGGGGGGTGTTTGGTGAGTGTTTCCAAACAACAATTTTTAGTTTTTAAACAACATTTCACGTATTTTCACACTTTTTCACTCACATGTACTTCCACAAAAGTTTTTAAACAACAATTTTCGGTTTTTAAACACATCTACCAAACGGGTTCTTATGCTTCAACTTTAAATTCCTGAAAAGTACCAAAAATACTTTGAATATTATCATTTGCAGGTGCTGAAATCTTTGAAAACTGTACAATACAAGAACATATTTTGTACCGTATAGGACATACATAATTGTCTCCTCGAAAAAATATGGATTGTTGACCCATTAATTTCCGTCTTGACAAAAAAGTGGGTCCCAGCTTGTGGTAACAACAAAATTGATAAGCAGAATGAAGCATCAACTTTTTTTTGTTTCTTAAGTTCCTAATTAGTTTCTAATTCTACATGCATGTATGACCTGCTTTCCAACATACGTCAAACACCATTCTGAAGATGTAAAAAATACCATTCTTTGGAGATGAACGGCTCTATTCTAAGCTTCCAACCTGTCAAACTTATGCCCATTCCAAGTTTGTTTCCTTAGGCAAAACCAACGCAATCAGGCAATCGGATGAATTAGGAGCAATGGAGAGCATGGAACATGCATCATGTGAGTAGGGCAGTATGAAGAGAAGCCTTGCCCAAATAGATTTTGCAGCTGGGATCTTGATTACTCCTGCACATTCTCTCTGCTTCAAGTATGATATGAAATCCTGAAACTGCAGAACACATTTTTAAGGTTAACAAGGTTTTGCAACAGCATCTCACTGATTATAGAACCAGGTTTCGTTACACTTGAGAAGGAACTAGATACGCATTAGATTAGGATACTGAGCAAAGCTAAGGAGTTCACAACTTCATGAATGCAATATAACTGATATCTCCTAGCTAAATGAAAAGTTTAGGAAGGCAAACTATGAAATTAGTAGTTGCATGAGCACAGTAGGGCTCTTATTAGAGTTTATTTATAGGAGATATCATAAATTCTATGCATTGCCCAGTACCTTATGTCAGTCCTACCAAATCAGGGTCTTGGGAGGAGAGATCTTGATATGGTCCTATCCTTCAGCATTCCTGCATGAAGTGGCTCCTCTCAAGAATCGAATCCCCAACCAAAAACTTTTACCATCACACCAACCAATGGCCCCTATCCTAATCCAAAACATCATATTTGGAAGGAGCTTTTATGGTAACAATTATTTGCTCTTTGGGTGATTCACAAAATCTAAATTAGCTTGATTAGACCTAGACATGATATAATTAACCACTACACCAGAGAGTGGCATTGGCTTTGAGGTATGATTACTTTCATAAAAGAAATACAGAGCCAAGATAAATAAAACTTACGCCTTTATGGTCACCTACAGAAGATGGAAGCAGCTGACAGACCTCCCTCTGCATCATGTGTCAAAGCAAAAAAGAATTACAAGTGAAATTAGAATATGAACTTTTTTTTGGGGGGTTGGTGGAGGGGTATACACATGCACTTCAATTTATTCTCAACAAAAATCCAAAAATTGAAAATTATTTAAGGACTCACTTTATGTGGTGGGGTACTAGTGAATGTTGATTTCACATGACGGAAATCTGTGCGTTTGGACATGTCTAACTTAGCAGGCCATCTGCACCAAGCATTATCAAGAAAACTTATCAAAGAAATTTGTCCCAATTCAAATAAAATTTCATCAGATTAGCAATTTAAAAAGGGAATTGAAGTCCTTACTCAGCAGGCTCAGAAGTGGCGTTTGAATATTTGCAAATATCGGAGTCCAATTTATGTGCATAAACTGTGCAGTAATGAACCCCACTTTTACATAATGTGCCCTGCCACTGATATTCTGGACATTGCCCAGAACTTTCCATGTTGGATGTTTCTGAAACAGGTGGAGGTGGAGGAGGAGGTGGAGAACTAGGTGGAGGTGGCGGTGGAGGTGGAGGTGGCTGTGACTGAGGCAAAGGAGGTGGAGATGGAGGCAATGGAGGTGGCATTTCAGGCTGAGGAGGTGGTAGGGACATTAAAGGTGGTGGAACTACAGGCAAGGAAAACATTTGGTCAAAATGCTGCAATGGAGTTCCTTGTATCTGTGCGAGTGGAGTTACAGAGGCAGGTATAAAAGGAGCATTACCATGAAAATTATTAGGCATTACACCTGGAGAGACTGGGTTCAAAGGCATATGATGATTTAAACCCCGTGCATCCCAGGGACTATTTGGTGGAAGGTAAGCAGCTCGCATAAATGGAGATGAATGAATTTGCTGTGGTGGTGGAATTGGAGGTCCCCGTGTTGCCAAGGGCATGCATGGAATGTTCCCAGGAGCAGAATGTAGCTCGACTTCAGGTTTCTTATATGTCCACATTTGTTCAGCAGTGCCAGAAACAACATGACTACCTAAAATAAAATCATTTCATATAGAATCCTTCAGTGATATGGAAGGGAAAAAAAATTAATTAAAAAAAAAAAAAAAACTTTTTGTTTGTATTTCTATATATAATTTATCACCTCCTTGTGAAGGATCGACCACTACTTTATTGTCATAACCATCAATTTTTCTCGCTCCAATTTCAGGCATTTCTGTACTACCAGAAACTGCCCAGTTTGACTGAAATGAATATCCACCTTGCGCAGTGTTTATATGATTATCAGGTTTCATTCTGGGGGATACAAGCTCCCTAGAGCTGCTCTCGTGTTTCACTGGGAAAGGTGCAGGATGGTGCTTTCCTGGTTGACTGTTCATAGGAGGAAAGTTCACCAAATCATCTAGGGGTTAGCATGGGGAAATCATCTCATTAAAGAACTCAAAAGGATGAGACAAGAAATATAAGCATAATTCTAGAAGTTCAAACAATTTAATCCTGGCAGATTACATACTGCTACAAAAGCAAAGAGTTTTTAAGCAAGATAGAAATAACCAACAGAAATACAAGAACAATGCTTCATTCTAAACTCCAAATTCAATAAAAATATGTAGTTTTGGGCATACTTCAATATTTCATCTTAAAAATAAGGCATGGAACACATTAAATTTTAAGGATAAAATAGCAAAGAATAACAGTAACAAAACAAACAAACCAAAAGAAAGGTCAGGTGCAAAACATACTAGAATGAATGAGTGACATTTCCATGAAGCAACAAATTTTAAATGTGTACTTGAACAAAGTAAGTTACACAGGCAACCAATCAGTGTTGTACCCATTACCATACCCTCCATACCATTCTCATTGGGGAGGAGATGCGTTGTCAGCAGAGCTAATTGGCTGAACAGAATCAGGATTTTTTTTTTTTTTTTTTTTTTTTAAATTAAAACCCATTCTGGGTTGAGAGGCTAGTAGTGTTGTTAAAAGCACGCTTAGCAGTGCTTAAACCTCGAAGCCCTAAGGTCTTAAACACTTTGCTTGGCCAAAGCGAAGCTCATTTAATGAAGTGCACCTTAGGCATGCTTTTTTGGAACATTTTGAAGAAGCACAAAGCATGCCTAGACACACTTTTTTATTTTATTTCTTTTTTGATAACATAGGGAGCCTTTCTAAAGAAGAGCCCTTTGGGCTCACATCTAGCTAGAAAACCTACGGCCAATTGACCCCATCCACTAGAACCAAGGCACGCTTGTTTATTTTATTTCTAAAAAGGATATAAATCATTAAAATATTACACAAGCAATATTTTTATTTTCAAAGCTAAGTACCATTCTTGTGCTTTTTTGGTCTTTGCCTTTTAAATATGTGTCAATAGAACCATATACCTCATTGGATCATAACTTTTTTTTTTTTGATAAGCAATGAAAAAAATTTTATTAAGAAAAAACTAGCCAACCTGGGTACATTGGGGATGTATTGTGGGGGCAAAAATCAAGAACCAAAATTACAATGATCAAATAAAGCGGGAAGGGAAAACAAGAAAAATGCGAGCCACAACCTCATCATGGCTATGTATTTTTATAAAGTATGAGAGAATTATATAAAATGTTTGAAAAATGTGCACTTTACTTTAATCAAGCGTGCGCTTGCGCTTTGCATCTAAGCTCTAAGAGGCCTATGTGCTTTAGTGCATTTGGCGCTTTTACCAACACTAGAGTTTAGAGTTGTTGGAGCTCATTAGTTCTTGCTTCTTGCCTAAGAATTAGTTTACATATTATAACGTTGTCACCTCTCAGCCATGAGCATCTATTATAGCATAAGCACCTGGATATATAATCCATAGAATAGGCCACGGCTATAAGTGGGAAAATTTTATAAGATTGCTATAAGACTAGCAGCTTTATGGTACGCTATGCTCTATGGTACTAAATGTTAGGCTGTTAAAAGGCAACATATTCATAAAATAAGTGAAGCTGAAATGAGAATGTTAAGATAGGTAAGATAAGATTCGAATTAAGGAAATTTGCTCAAAGGTAGGGGTGGCTCTATTGATGAAAAGACAAGAGAGTCACTTGAGATAGTTTGGTCATGTTTAGAGAAGAGCGATTAATGTACCAATGAGAACTAGTTAGTTGAGTCTAGTTGAGAACCAAAAAAAGGTAGAGGAAGACCAAAACTAACAGTAATCTCAGGTGTAAAAGAGGACATGTTAATTAAAGAAGTAACAGAGAGAATTTCCGGATATAATAACATGGTGGAAAAATACATGTGGCCACCCCTACGTAGTCAGTCGAGAATCCATAGCCAACCACAAAAATTTTGGGACTAAGACTTGACTGTTGTTCTTTTTGTTCTTTTGTAGGCCATGGCTTGTTCAAAATGAAAAAAATTAACTATTTAAAGGACACAGAACATGACTTTCTATTTTCTACTTTTTCACAAAGGATTTAATAAAAGTTATTCCTTAGATTCATATTGTTTTCTGATTGGTAAATTACACACACCAAGTGGTCTATAACCCACAACCTCATCTTCCAACAAGTGGAGGAAGTATCGTTTGAGCTAGAGTTCACTGGCCATATGTTAGTGATTTATATTGTTCCTTTTACTTTTTACTACGAAGTGGAGAGACCCATCTTTTAAGTATGGAATATATTAGGAATTTATGCAATCCAAATACTTTGTCAATGGAAGAAACTATGGACAAGAATCACTAACTTCTATAACAATACAAAGGGTGCAAATAACACATGAACATATCAACTTGAATATGCCATAATGATTCAGTATCAAAAGATAAGAATTTGAATGAAAAAACAATTGAAGAAATTCAAACCTGAATTCTATCTGAAAGAACACTCCAGGACAACCACGGAGATTCTTCAAAACTGTAATCGCAGCATCTACACTGCTACATTCAACAAACCAACCACACCCCATCTGCATATTTGCTCGTGTCAACCTGACTACAGACCCAACATTGCCCACAGCAAGACTACAAATGGCCATTAGCTCATCATCTGTGAGGAATGGTGAGTTAATATTAGGAAAATTAATCCTAAGAGTACTTGATGACACTTTATCTTCTTCCCTCATCATAGCAGTATGGCTGTTTCCAGATATATAACTGTCAAAGTAGCTTGAGCTTTGATTGATATTATATTTAGCACGTAATGATGAGAGTAAGGAAGATAAGTGAGACATCCTCTTCCTACAGCTGTCAGCAGGGCTCCCTGGTATAGTTCGAGTGTGAGGTGATCCAATACTACTACTAGACATGTTTCCAAGGTTATTGATAGGCACTGCAACATTAGCAGGAGGTGCCCGATAATTACTTCTTTCCATACGATGCTGTCTGAGATGGGCCATTACAGACGCAGCTTCTTCAGGAGTTTCAAATTCCATCAGTACAGCACCTTCATTGCTAAGCTCAGTAACCATGTAAGGACCCTTATAATGCACTTTCCTTGATTCATGCAGGATCTCATCCTTGGCCCATTGGCTTGAAACGTTTCCAACATAAACATGAGAACTAGAACCAACTGCAACTCCCTTCATCGAACCCCTAGTACCCAGTCCTACATCCATGAACTTTACGCGCCATGGAAAATGCCGTCGCATATAGTCCCGAGCCTTTATGGCATCCATGATGTTTCTGTACTCAATCAAGGAAAATCCTTTCATTGGAAAGAAGAAAAATTGTTCTATTGGACCAAACCTCTCAAACTGAAACCTTAATTGAGCTTCAGATGCATCAGATCCTGAAAAACCTACCCAGAGCTGTTTGGAAGCAGAGACAATATCCATGGCTGCCGGTTCCCCATCAGAATACCAAACAATTTGAGTTGTTGTGGTAGTACATGGTATTGTCAAGTTATGTTTAGGAGATGCCAAAGAATTATGTAGGCCTCCACTGGAGGATCTCATGGTAGATAAACTGAAATCCATATTTGAGACCTGATTCTTCTCGACATGAAAAAAATTATTTCTACCTTCAAATGAATTACTCCTGAAGTCTGATGGCGTTCTTCTGGGTGAAAGCCTCTGGTGGTTCAATAGGTCTCTGGAAGGCCTGCCATGTGACAAATCTCCATGCTCACCAGACTCAAAATCCATGGACCTCAAGCCCCCAATGTCATGAGCAGAACCTGTATTTAAGCAGCAATCAGATTCAAGATGAATTACAGACCCGCAAAGTTTCAAATATGTTTGCAAACTTTAACAGAAAATGTATAATATATGGTCAATCATGGATTCTTAAATTACCTTTCTTACCAGATAGATCACTGGAGTGCTCACGTTGATTAGAGATCCTAGGCACCAGATATTGTTGATTGATGTACTTAGTTGGATCAGATTCATCCGCATCACTGTCAACCAGACTGTTTTCTACAGACATTACTTCTTCATATGATTGAATGATTCTTTTCATATCTGACATAATTTCTGAAATAGTATTAGAAAACGATACATTAGTTAATTTCTTGCATTTTGAGAAAATCCATCTCTGCAATGATCGGTCTTTTTCAAGAACCTGCACAAAAGAAGTCCCAGTGGAAGACATTATTAGTCCAGAGCATAAATTACTGAACATTAGTACTAGAAATTCAACAGAAAATTGAAAAGTTCTTTAAACTTGTCTAATCTTCAACCACAATTTGAGATATCTGTGCTTTTGGAGATCTGCCATTCATAAGGCAAGGATTATGTGCTTATTTAAAAAAAAAAAATTATTTACAAAATAATAAATAAAAAATTTTATAAAAAAAAGTGAAGAAGAAAAGGGAAAAAAAAAAATTTTTATGATTAAATACTAGCGCACATAGGAGCACCATCATCTTGTCAATTGCAACAACAAAAAGCCAACCAATGCCAACCAATTTTCAGAACCAATTAGATTTATTAAAAGCATTTATTTTTATTTTTAAAATTAATATTTTTTTAATATAAGAATATAATTAGAAGTAAAAATTATCTATGCACATCAGAATCATGTAAAAAAATTGGACGCGTCTTTCAAAAAAAAAGATTAAAGGAGTCAATCAGCCGTGAGTAATTCCATATTAATATATTTGTTAAAGCAAACTTACTTGCTCTTCCAGTTCCAGGTGAAAATGGGATTCAAGATCAATTAAGCCTAGTTTATGGTTCTGCAGAACCTTTTTTTTTTTCCATAAGATTTACGTTTACCTTCTATAACAGACTCAAATACACATTTTCTTGAGGTCATACAAATTCATATATGAATAGCAACTCTCATGAAATATGCGTCATGCCATGTTTTCCACAAAAGTCAATACATAAAACGCTAAAAATAAGGGAAAAATATATTAAATAAATATCTAACAAAGCCACAAACCTGACATTTAAGAGAGTGAGAGAAAGAGATCACAATTGACACTATATTATATATATATATAGTATGTATGTATAAGTACAGGTATTTGATATGCAATAACCCTTAGAGAGATTGTGCATCTAATGAAAATAAAATCCTAATCTAGTAGTCAAAAATATTTTTTCACATAAAACAAGAATTAATAATTACCATAGCCAACAAGCAGCTCTTTGGAACAGGTAATGATGCATCTACCGAAACATGGTTGCCATCTGATACTAGCTCCTCATTGCTTCCGGTGCTTTTGTCAACAGAACCAGTACATTGTTTAGATCCATCACTAGTTTTACACAACACAGGAACCACATCTTCAACAAGCTTGCTTGTCACCAGACTTAGAAAATATTGACCCTCTTTATTAACTCCCTCTGCTACACTGATGTTAAAGAATTCAAAAGATGCTGCAAGCAAGTTTTTAGGGCATCGAAAGAAAATACGGAGCAAACTTAACACACGGAATTTGGATAGCTTAATCAATGAAGATACATCTTCATCTGAAAACTTTTGCGTAAGCTCAGCAAAGATGTCCGCAGAATCTTGCATCTTCAAAATTTCTTTGTCAACAATCTGAAAGATATCCTTTCCCTCAAACGATGATACAAAGAAAGAAAGCACGTTCTGAAAAACCGCAAAGCAAATGCCTCGAATGACAGACGATGTTGGTGCCTCTGAAGAAGCGGTGCAACAGATATCAACTAGACCAAAGATACAGGCTTTAGCAGTCAAAAATGCAACCCCATCAGCATCCTCTCCTCTATTTATCACTGCCAAAGTCCAGTTATGCATGTTGATAACAACTTTTGCCGCTGCTTCAAGAGCAGTTGGACAATGTGATGCATATCGAGGGATGAGTTCCGCCACTATACGTTGTACACTAGAACAACCTGCAAAGCTAGCAGTCAATATAAAAGTAGTCAGTTCAAAAGAAGCAACATATTCATAAATTGTGTGCAGCGCCACGGCAGTATAAGACTCGAAATGAGGCTTATTGTAAGTAGTGAAAAAGGACATTTCAATTAAGGAAATACTTCCAATGGCAAAAAGAGAATATATATATATGTGAGTGTGCACGCGTGTGTGTGGCAGACTCTGACTAATCTATTAAGGATCCATAGCCGACCCCGAATAATTTGGCATTAAGGCTTGGTTGTTGTTGTTGTTGTAATTATTTTTTTGTAGGCCTATTGGTTGGTACTACTCCCTTAACATCTAACAAATGGCAGCAATGAATTGAGTTCATCCTATATCTAGCTTTTCTTTTCTTTTCTTTTCTTTAGGATTCTCAGCAACCAAACAGAGAGTTAATTGACAAATTCGCT
Organism: Quercus glauca; assembly: GCA_023736055.1. Taxonomy (NCBI): domain Eukaryota; kingdom Viridiplantae; phylum Streptophyta; class Magnoliopsida; order Fagales; family Fagaceae; genus Quercus; species Quercus glauca. The sequence continues at coordinate 6,210,864 of CM043326.1, forward strand.
TAAAAACTCTTCCACCAAAACAAGTTCACAATGCTGAAATTGATACTAGTATGCTACGAATTGAAGCCAAAATTGCAATAGAAGGAATTGTAAAACCCTAACCTCTGGAAGCGGTGATGAGGGAAAGATAAGCCTGTTCGAGGTCGGGCATGGAAGCAGCAGAGTCATTGTGGGAAAGGCAAAACCTAATACGCTTATAGCATTCGTGAACGCTTCGAATTTCGTCTCTGTTTCTCCTTCTGATGAGAATTTCCTCCTGAGAGAGCGGTGGTGGTGTTGACGGTGGAGCTGCGGGGCTCTCCTCGTGCTGGGGTAGGGATTGTGGTGGTGGAGGTGGTTGTGAAGGTGGCTCCGACGGTGGTGGTGGTGGAGGAGAAGAAGGAAGAGGCGGTTCTGATAAGGGCTCGTATAGCTTTCGCTTCTTCAGAGGCTGCTCTGCCGAGGCCATGGCCAGAGAGACACAGAGAGTTTAGGGGCACACAGTCTCGTGCTCTCGTTTTTATGTAACCGTGAATGATGTAGTCCGAACTTTCAAGACGTTGAAAAAGTAAAAACTAAATTGCAATTTTAGCTCTTAAAATTTAGGATTATTTTCATTTTGGTCCCTTATGTTTAGGATTTTTTTTTTATTCTATAAAGTTTGATTTTACTTTCAATATGGTCATTCTATCCTTGTGTGGCTAGACTTGCTTCAAGTGTCTAATAAGCTTATAGTCATATATTTTTACCTAATTGTGTGCCACATCACCCCAAAATAATTAAGAGAGAATAAAAATCAGACTATAAGAAATAGGGTCCGATTAATGTATGTCCTTACAAATTCGTTTTTGGAAAAATTTTATCGAGAATTAAAATTTTTTTCAAAAATGGTATACTATTGTGTGCCCTTAGGGCACACGTTAGTAAAATCCTAAGAAATAAAAGAAAAATAAAAGAAAACATTGAAACTCATTTCCCCCCTCTCCTCTAATGGCTAAAAGACCTTTCTCCTCTTTGTTTTCTAATAGCCCAAATAAACCTCTCTCTCTCTCAAGCAAAGTGATAGGCATGAAACCTAAAATGTAACTTGTTCAAATATATCTCGAGTTGACTCATTTGCAGCAAGTGCAACTCATTATCATAATCAACCCTTGGCAACGGCATGGGTGTGTTCTAAACAATTGGTCTTTATTGTGAGTCCCATATTTGTTACGAGTGTTCTCATTCTTGTATTTATAAGCTATTGTGAGTATCTTTTAATATCTTAATAGATGAGCCTATTATAGACATGAGTCTTATCTATGTCACATACATGCCTCACCCCCCACCCAATCTCATCAAAAGCTTGTGGACATGGATAAGTTTTACGTTTGACCTTTTTACTTTTCTATCTTTTTGGGTTTTTATAGCTAGTTATAACTGTTTGGTTGAATCCATTGTAGCTTAGCTTTCATCGTAAGCTAATATATTATTTTATTGTTATTTTGACCAAAATAGTAGCTTATTTAATGTCCAATCACAACACTTGAACTCATTATTGATGTCTCAATCATAACATTAAAGTGTTGTTCCTTTATTATCTTGAAAGTGTTATTACTCTCCCATATATTGTTATCTGGATTTATTGGTATTCTTGCTTGATTGATTAGAGAAAAGACAACTTTTTTTTTTTGGTTAGGAATAGAGGAAAGACACTATTACAAGGTTATTCCTAAACTTTTGTGTGTGAAAGTGCATATAACATAAAGGTTGATGTTATAGTTTGATCGTAGGGGGTTTTTTTGACCTAATAATCAATTTGCATCAAGTTTTACATTGGGTGGCACAAATCAACTTTGAAGGACAACCCATTCACATGATTTTTATAGCATAGTGAGATCATTATGAAACTCATTTTAGCTTCTTTGTTATTTTTGTTGATTATTTGGATTACAATTGGTTTATTCATGATTTTTTCTATTCACTAAAATATTTCTGGCAACCCTAACTCGGGTCCCTTCAACTTTCAAACCAAGATCTTGCATCTTCTATCCTTCAATGAACACCATTCCCAAGTTGAATTGCTCTGAAATCTCTACAAGAGAACGATCAAGGCTCACTTATCTAAAACTCACTCACATCCTCTAATTATTGTCACACCTTAAGACTGGTGCAATACTTAATTTCGTCGGTTGAACTCCGACAAGGACATTGCCGCTTCGAAAAACATTAATGGAATCGTGGTTGAGATATGGGGATTGGTAGCGTGTAGGTGATTCAAGTTCAATGATGGCTCGGCATTGTGTGTGGTGGCTGAGAATCATGAGATACGTGCCTCATTTAAGTTTGATGATGGCTTGACCATCACACATGCACACAAACTTTACCATCATATATGAAGTGCGTGTGTGATGGGTTTTTTTTTTTTTTTTTTTTGTGGTTTTTGTTTGGCAATGTGCTATTGGGTTTTGTGGAAGAGGAGAGATTATGTTTGGTTAAGTTTTGAGGCTTCCCCCCCCCCCCCCCCTTTCTTATCTAGGTGACATGGCAAGACAATTAGACAAGAACGGGTGACATTGTCACATGAATTAGGACTTAACAACCAAGTAAGTAACATAGATGTACGAAATGACCATTTAAAAAACAAAATAATATTTGATGAGAACTAAAATGAAAACTTTAAAACCGAAGGGATCAAAATAATAATAACAACAAACCTGAAGTTTCAAAAGTCTAAATTACTTAAAAAATTTAAAAAAAAAAAAAAAAAAAAGAAGAAAAAGGGTAAAACAATTTTTTATAACATAAGTTTAGGGGGATTTTGCCAACAATTTATAGTTTATTTGACACCTTTTGGTACTTTCAATAGAGATGTCAATGGTTTAAATTTCTCTCCTCTAAATGTCAAACTAAAATAATAAATAATAAAACACAAAAAAACTTTAGGAAATTTTTGGGAAATAATGTTTTTTACCATCTATTTACCAAATAAGCAACATTTTCAAATTATTGGGATTTAATACACAAATTTGTAAAGATGACAGGCATTTTGAAATCATGTTTTGGAAATACAATTTTAGGAAAATATCTAAAATAATTTTTAAAAAGTTATGGCCCGTTTAGTACATGTGTTTAAACACATGTTTTCAATTTTAAAACAACATTATACGTATTTTCATACACTTTTTCATCCACACGTATTTTCAAAAAATACAAACAACGTTACTAAAATAACATTACCAAACGGGCCTCTACGGGGAATGGCCCCAGGCCCATTGAACCTTGGGCCCAGGCCTTATAGTACAGCGTGTTATCCCATTCCCGTCGAACTTTTGATCTTGGTCTGAATGCACTTTAAGGCCCAAACTGAGCCCAAGAATCGTGTTAAGCCCATCTTATCTTGAGCATACCAAAGGCAAGCACCAGCCGATCAACTTTAACTTGATCAGGAGTGTGCTTGCTCGGTACAGCCTATATTCTCGGCAGTCTAATATTGCCTTAGGGAATGTCACTGTCGAATAGTCTTTGGGGGGCTAGAACCAGTTCCAACGCCGTTACCACCGTTCTCAACAAGGCATATTCACATCAGAAATAATTAATTTGGACCCCACCCACACGAGTGAGACTAGAAGGTAATCATAACGTATCCACCCACCTCAGACTATAAATAAGAGGATGGAATAGGAAGAGGGGGCTGGCGATTTTGGTCAAAAAGAAAGAGAGAAAGAGAGAGAAAGAGTATTGGAAAAACCAAGGGAGGGAGTAGCACAAAGAGAAAAGTAAGGGTGTTTATTGGGATTAAAGGAAGTTGAAGTGACATTTAGGGTGGAACTGCCATTAGTAGGAAATACTAGACTCGCTCTATAAGTAAATTGTAAGCCCAATCTTGGGCCTAGTCCATTAGGCCAAGGTTAGGTACACATAATTGGCACCGTTTGTGAGGATCTCCTACGTAGCTGTGGTTTTGCTGAGACTTGCACGAGGAAAATGTATGGAGATCAATCAGGGAGTTATGTTGAAAATGGTTCTGGGAGATCTTCCCGAGGATCCACTTGGCAGGAGAGAAGGCAAAAGAGGCACGAAGATAGGGAGTATAAGCAGGAGGAAGAGCAGTCTGGTCTTGGAGAAAGGTCGTTTCAGACACACTGAGCATTGTCAGGTGCTTAGGGGCGAGAGCGTTTTGATAGGAGGGACGAGGAATTTGAATGCTTACGTAGGTTAGTAAGGGATTTGGAGTTGGAAGCAAGAGGTAGGCGCCGGAGAAGGGATTGCAAGGAATATAAAGAAGGGTCAGCTAGTGTAGGAGGCCATTATGGAGAGGGATTCCATCAGTCCGGTTCCCATTGACACCAAGATCGGTCACGAGAGTACGCGAACCGGGATTCGATTTCCCCAGAGGGGCGACGACCCCGAAATGCCACTATGGCCACTATAAGCCGAGCATTACGCACTGCTGCTCGGTCACCGTTCTCGGGGGACATCGAACGGGCTCTTATGCCGAGCAGATTTACTCGGCCCCCGTTCAACTTTTATAATGGGAAAACGGATCTGGTAGAGGAAATGCTAATGTGCAAGGTATTCCCTTTGAGTCTCGATCCCACCGCTTTGAGGTAGTTCAATGGATTGAGGAAATGCTCGTTTCATAATTTTTCTAAACTGATTCAAGAGTTTCGTGTTCGGTTTATGACCTACAGCCGGGTGCCACAACCAGTGGATGCGCTGTTATCTATGAAAATGGGAGCCAAGGAAACCCTTTGTAGCTACACTAGCTGGTATTGGGAGCTGTACACTAGATCGGAGGGGGGCAATGAAAAAATCACAGTAAGCACTTTTTGATGGGGTTGCCCGAGGATTCTGAACTATGAGATTCGTTGACAAGGAGGCTTCTCGAGGATATGAGGTAGTTGATGAGGTGTATCGAAAAGTATAAAAGGTTGGAGGATGACCGGCAGCAGAACAAAGGTAAGACTTCGATCATGAGTCAACCTCGGCAAGGAGGTTTTCAATCAAGGCCCCAGAAGGATTTGAGGATTCAGGAGCTAGGCGCATAGATGGGGGAAGTGAACGTGACGTTCAAGGAGCCAGTGCACAAGATCGTGGATTGAATCAAGAATGAGCCATACTTTCTATGGCCAAATAAGATGGGGGGGGTGACCTGTCGAGGAGAAATCTGAACTTGTATTGTACGTACCATAAAGATAAGGGGCATACCATTGAACAATGCAGGGTCTTAAAGGATCATTTAGAGCAGTTGGTAAATGCGGGGTATTTGAAAGAATTTGTGGTGTACCTAAGAAATCAGAAGGCCGGGCAGGGTACCCAACCTCGGGGGAATCGTCTTCCACCCCCATTAGGAGTGATAGAAATCATTCATGCAGCTTTAAAGGGTACCCTAGTGACCAAAAGGAGAGGGGTATTAGCCGTGGTTCTGATAGAGTATTGCCTGGACGAGCAACCCTTCGAGAAGAAGTTGAAGTTCACTCGAGAGCCCATTGCCTTCAATGACGACAATCTAGAAGGAATGATCCAGCCGTATGACTATGCTTTGGTGGTCACAGCCCGGATAAATGGTTTCATAGTGAAGAGGGTATTGATAGATCAGGGGAGTGGTGCTAAAGTGATGTATCCCGACCTGTTCAGGGGGCTTGGCTTAAGGAATGAGGATCTCTCTAAGTACGACACACCCCTAGTGGGGTTTGATGGCCGGATGGTGATCCTAGAAGGGCAGATTTCACTTCCCATAAACATGGAAGGCAAAGAAGTAATTGTGACATTTATAGTGGTCGCTTCATTTTCGCCATTTACGAAAATTCTTGGAAGGCCATGGATTCATGCAATGGGGGCAATCTCGTCCACCCTGCATGTTAAGGTCAAATTCCGCACTGAGCAGAGTATCACTATAGTAAGGGGAAACCAACAAGTGGCCAGGCAGTGCTTGGTGGCTTATGAATACCGCAGTGGTAAATAAGAAGAAAGGCAAATGGAGGGTTTGCGTTGATTTTACTGATTTAAACTGAGCATGCCCAAAAGACCCATTCCCCATATCAAAGATCGATCAACTGGTAGATACCACGGATGGGCACCCGAGGATGAGCTTTCTGGACGCTTTCTAGGGTTATCATCAAATTGCCCTAGCCGCCAAGGATTAGGAGAAGACAGCGTTCATCTCCCCTGATGCCAATTACCACTACACTGTAATGTCGTTTGGATTAAAGAATGCTGGAGCTACTTATCAACGGATGATGATGAGGATGTTCAGAGATAAGATTGGGCGTACGGTGGAGATGTACATTGACGATATGGTGGTTAAGAGCAAACAGGAGGCGCAACATATTGATGGTCTTAAAGAGGTGTTCACAGTACTCCGACAACACAAGCTATGCCTCAATGCTGACAAGTGTACTTTCGGAGTGGGGGCTGGTAAGTTCCTATGATATATAATCACTAACCGAGGAATAGAAGTTAACCCTGATCAGATTAAAGCTGTAGAGTGCCTCAAGCCACCGAGTAATCCAAAAGAAGTCCAGGTATTAACCGGCATGCTAGCTGCCCTCAACCGGCTCATCTCCAAGTTGCCGACCAATGCCATCCATTTTACCAGTTTTTAAAGAAGTGGAAGGGGTTCTAGTGGAGCGAGGAGTGCGAAAAGGCTTTTCAGGATTTAAAGCAATACTTGGTCCGGGCACCAATGTTGTCAGCCTCAGAACCCGAGGAGGATCTATTCATGTACCTTTCGGTGTCCGAGCACGCTGTGAGCGCCGTGTTACTGAGGGATCAAGGTGTGCAACAACCAATATATTATATCAACAAAACTTTGGTCGATGCTGAGATAAGGTATTTACCTCTAAAGAAACTGGTATTAGCACTAGTACATGCTACAAGGAAGTTACTCCATTACTTTCAAGCTCATTCCGTTATGTATTAACCGAATATCCCTTACAGTCATTGCTGAAGAGATCTGATTTCACGGGCAGGATAACTAAGTGGGGAACTCGGCTGGGCTCTTTTGACATTAGGTACAGACCTAGAAGTTTGGTGAAAGATTAGGTTCTTGCTAATTTCGTTGCAGAGTTTTCCCCGAGAAAGGAGACGGAGATAGTTTGTTGTGTAGAAGTCCACCCGTGGAAGGTATTCGTGGACGGTGCATCCAGTGCACTGGGAGCCGAGGCTGGAATTGTCATCATCACCCCGGAAGGGATAAAACTGGAGCATTCTTTTAGATTAGGCTTTAGGGCTTCCAACAACGAAGTCGAGTATGAAGCCCTACTTGCTGGATTGAGAGTCGTTTTGGACCTAGATGCCTAGGAGGTAGAAGTCTACTTAGATTCTTAGTTGGTGATCAATCAGGTGCAAAGAAGTTTTGAGGTCAAGGATCCCCGGATGATGAAGTACTTACGGTTAGTGAAGTAGACTATGAAACAGTTCCCGAAAGTAAAAGTGGTTCAAGTGGCCAGGAGACAGAACCAGCATGCTAACTCACTGGCCACGTTGGCGTCATCATTGACCAAATAAGTACCTTGGCTGATCAAAGTGGAGCTGGTGGTGGAACCAAGTATTAACGTAAGAGTAGGTATTTCAGTGGTGGAAGTGGCCAAGTCATGTTGGATGGATCTAATCATTGACTTTTTGGCTGAGGATCAGTTGCCAGCTGATAAAAAAAGGCAGACTAAGTACGCCAGGTAACTGCTTGGTATTGGTTATCAGCAAACCGGAAGCTTTACTGGAGGTCTTTTGGGGAGCCGTACTTACAGTGCCTGCACTCCAGTAAGATTGAAGAGCTCCTAACTGAACTTTATGAGAGTGTATGCGGTTGTCACATTGGGGGACGTTTGTTGGCCTACCGAGCGATGACACAGGGATTTTGATGGTCACAAATGCATAAAAATGCTGCAAGTATGTACAGAAGTGTAAGCAGTGTAAAAAGCATGCCCCGTTGATTCACTAGTCGGTTGGGAGTTTAAATCCTATCAGTAGCCCATAACCTTTTGCGCAATGGGGACTAGACATTGTTGGTCCATTCCCCCGGGCTACAGGGAACAGAAGGTTTGTTCTACTTGCTGTGGACTACTTCACCAAGTGGGCGGAGGCAGAGCCATTGGCTATGGCTAATATCCGGGATATGTACGTTAAGAAGTTTGTGTGGAGAAACAACATAACAAGATTTGGGGTACCAAAGTCCCTAGTGTCGGATAATGGGTTGCAATTTGATAGTAAGGTTTTTTGCAAGTTTTGTAGCGATCTCGGCATCAAGAATATGTATTCTACCCCACCGTATCCACAGAGCAACGGTCAAGCTGACTACTAACAAAGTAATCGTGAGCGGGTTAAAGAGAAGATTAGAGGGTACTAAAGGCAGATAGGTTGAGGAATTGCCTAACGTTCTGTATGCGTATCGGACGACTCCCAGAAGATCCACGAGAGAGACTCCGTTCTCTCTAACGTATGGAACGGAAGCAGTTATACTGGTTGAAGTAAATTTATGCAGCGCTCGGGTTTCAGAATTTGACTATGTCCAAAACAATAAGTTATTGATAAAGCAGCTGGACTTGTTGAAGAATACCGGGAATCAGCATCAATACGGCTAGCAGAATATCAACATAAACTTGCTCGAAGATACAATAGGGAGGTGAAGAAGAGAGAATTTAGTGCCGGAGATTTGGTGTTGTGAAGAGCATTAAGGAGCGCACGAGACGTCAATGTAGGGAAGTTAGCGCCAACTTAGGAAAGGCCGTATAGAATTCCCATCATTGCAAGGGCAAGAGCATACTATCTGGAAGACTTGGACGAAAGACCACTCCCCCAGCCATGGAATGTTAACAATTTGAAAAAGTTTTACCATTAACTGTGGGTATGCAGAGACCTAGGGCGAGTATAATGTAATTTGTAGATGATATTAAGTAATACATGAATAATGCCTAGCCATGCAGTTGTACTCATGTTCTTAACTCCATCATTCTTAACTTATTGACCCCGGTCAACGATCGGAAGGAATACTAAACCTGTTATTCTCTAAGGACAGAAGCTTATTCCCGATTCGATCTTAATCACCGAACAAGTAGAAACCTTATATTAGATTTCTCTAAGGACAAAAGCTTGTTTTCGGTTCGATCCTAATCAACGAATAGGTGGAAACCTTATATAGATTTCTCTAAGGACAGAAGCCTGTTTCCGGTTCAATCCTAATCACCGAATGGGGGGAAACCTTATATTAGATTTCTCTAAGGGCAGAAGCATGTTCCCGGTTTGACCCTAATCACTGAACAGGCGGAAACCTTATATTAGATCTCTCTAAGGGCAGAAGCCTGTTCCTGATTTGATCCTAATCATCGAATATGTAAAAATCTTATATTAGATCTCTCTAAGGGCAGAAGCTTGTTCCCGGTTTAATCCCAATCACCGAACAAGTGGAAAACTTATACTAAATTTATCTAAGGGCAGAAGGCTGTTCCTAGTTCGATTTTAGTCACCGAACGGGTGGAAACCTTATATTAAATTTCTCTAAAGGCAGAAGTCTATTCCCGGTTCGATCCTGATCACCGAACAAGTGGAAACCTTATGTTAGAATTCTCTAAGGATGGAAACACAAACAGGGGAAATCTAGCACTCATCTTCTCTAAGGACAGGAGCCTAACATTCATTTTCGTTAAGTGCACAAGCATGTGCTCAGTTCAATTATAATTGCCAAGCAGGTACAAGCCTAACATTTATTTCTTCTTAGTACGGACCATTTTCAGTCTGGACCCAATCATCGAACAGGTAAAAATATAGCCTATCTTTTCTAAGGACAGAAATGAAAAAGTAGCCTTTATCATCGACTAGAATTAAACCTTGATTTAAAAGTGAGAAGGTAAGGTATGACAAAAAATAACTTAACAACAATGCAATAATTGTTTATAAATAGGGCTAAAATAGATGCCTTATCATCATCTTAAGATGACAAACCAAACAAAGTAAAGTAAGCACAAATTAAAAATTAATCAGTGTTTTGTCACCATATCCCGGTGATTGTAAGCAAAACCAAATGAAGGGCAGAAAAGAGAAAAGGAAATAAATAATAAAATAGCAAGAAATTATGGCACTGAAAATGGTTTCTTTAGACTTGAGCGGCTGAGTTGGCAGAATGAGATAGAGTAGCGTCCTTGGCAGGCTGTGTAGGTGCATCCCTAGTAGGCTGATAGGTGGGAAGTTCCAGAGATGGGACGTCTTCGGCAGGTTGGGGACTGGAAAGTATAGCATTGAGGTTACTGGTAACCTCGAGATCAACTAACTCCACATGGGTGTCAATCTCACACACCAATTCCCTCATGTTGGGGTGTCCTCCTCATCGGCGGCACCAGGCTGACTCTCGGCAGGGAGAGGATGAGCTGGGAAGGGGATCTGCTCAAGATTCCTTAACGAGGAGTCATCTGGTACTCCCATGGATTACAGGGTGGCCATCCACCCTTCCTCGAACCCATGTCATTGAGCCTGATGGACAATGGGCTCCACGAAATTTTCAGTGTCCGCGAAACCCTCATTGTACCACCTCTCCTCGCAAGCTTCAAGGGCCGTTTTAAGGTCAGCGATCTCATCAACCTGTGCTAAGTTTAAGCTCTCTACCTTGGCCAATTTGAGCTCTGTCCCCTTAAGCTTCACGTCCATTTTCGTAAGTTTTTTCTCCGCCAACACTCGGGCCTTCTCGAACTCCTGAGCCTTCTTCTCGGCAGCTTCAGTTGCTCTGCTCTTGTACTTCGTCGTAGCAACCACAACGTCTTTTAGTGCCTTCTCCTGTTCAGTATCCTCGTCAGTCTCTTTTAACCTTTCGTCAATGACAAAGGCCAGTTGTGTGGCCTAATAACGCAACAACGATAAGTATGAAGGAAAAGGGAATACACATGCATTAAAACAAGTGGAAAAAGGCAGGATAGTGTGTTATCGCTATGGTATGCCACTGCAGCTGCTTAACCAACGATTTGTCAGTTTCGCCTGAGAATAAGTGAACATCCTTGGGTAGTAGGAGACCCTGTACCAAGCTCCGGACGACTTGCCCCCCTTCGCTCTGTGCCCATGTCCTTATGCTGGTTGTCATTGGCAGTGGTTCATTACCAAGTTTGAAGGTGGTCTGCCACCCCACCTCTGGTTGAGAGGACTCCATGTGAGAACCAACCTGGGCAGCTGGCCGAGCATCACTGGCAGGCTCTCGCATCACAACCCCGCTAGACACCCGAGGAGGTAGGGTTCTTGTGGGAGTATCACTCGTGACCTGGGGTTGTTGTTTGGAAGTATGTTGCCTTTTTCGGGAATGGCCAAGAGGAGGGGGGGAGTTGGGCTTCTACCTTGGGGTTGTTGCTGTTGCGTTGTGGGTCGGGCGCTAGGCAAAAAGCACTAAAGGGTCAGCGTTCGTTTCGACACCATTTTTTCTTCGCTTTGATCGGTTTTTACTTCAGATGAATTGACAGACTCAGCTACTACTTGCTTGGTTGGTTGAACTTGAGTTTGAGGCCTACCAATAGGTCTATGTACAGTACGGTTTTGAGAGACAAGATCCACTGCGTCATCCCTCACAGGCACAAGAGACTTTGCTCTCACTATATGGGAACCAAGGTCTCGAGCTTCACCTATGGTAAGACTTGGGGGGGGGGAGGGAGGAAATTAGGATGCCGCACGTCGATGTACTACAATAAGGGGCTACCCACTAATAGAGCTTATCCAAAAGGTTGCCATATGGAGTAGACCGGATTGCAGCCAAGTATAAGGTGGGACGCACGGAGTTGCTCGTCATAATTTACAAATATTTCTGATCGGAGCACAAAATTTAGGTCTCTCATATGCACAACTATGATGTTTGGTTTGAACTTCTTACCTTTTGCGTTAAAACAAGAAATAGGTTAGTGTTTGTTTCAACAAAAAGGACACAAGATACTGAAAGCAGCACAGTTAAATATATAGGGTATCGACCAACATCACGTGGCGATGTCGGCCAAGTGAGCTCACCGGCGAGCCAGTTGCCGCTCACCTGGACGTACTCTCCCACTGAGTTCTTGTTAAAGTCGAAAAGGCACGATATGAGCCGTATCCGTACATCTCTAACCTTAAGGTTGTAGTCGGATTTAATGTTACCGCACAAACTGTACATCAAGTTTATGTCGTGGTGGTCTAAGTGTAACCCATATATTTGGTTTAAGTGGCTGACGCAACTCACTACTCGGTAAAAGTTAGGGGGGAGTTGGTCGGGACATAAGCCATAGAACCTAAGGGTATTGAGTATGAGGGGATCTATAGGGAACCTAATCCCTCCTTCCAAAATGGCCATTAGAGGGAAAAATACTACATGAGAGCGTTGCTGAAAAGCGATGTCGCCCTTGTGGCAATAAGTTATCTCTACATCTTTGGGAATATTGTAAGCCGCCCTAAAACTAGGCAGGGTTGCTTTGGTATCAAGAAGGTGTGAATAACCCATTCCCAATACCAATGAGAGGAAAAGAAATTGAAGAAATGAAAGAGGAAAAGAAGAGAACTTACTAAGGCTCTAGAAGGTAGCACTCTCGGTTGGAGGATCTACGCATAGGTGAAGAATGCTTGGCAGAGAGAAATTTGAAGGATTGGGGAAGCAAAAAGTAATCTGAAGAAGTAGAATGAACTATTTATAGGCTAGGAGCATTTTATGGAACGAGGAGGCGGGAAAACCTTTCTGAATTCTTTTATAACCCCCACACGCATAGCCTCGGTTCACGAACCTTCAGGTTATAATTGTGGTTAGACATGACAGCCTGGCATAACGCTCCTTTTGAGAGGGCATTAATGGCCTTATTGTTTGATAGACTGACGAATGGGCTCCCCGAGGAATCTCTTGCGCCCGTCAAGTTGTCCTTGATACGTTCCTGGAAACTGGGCACGAATCAAGGGGGGGCTATTGTACAGGGAATGGCCCTAGGCCCATTGAACCATGGGCCCAGGCCTTATAGTACAGCGTGTTATCCCATTCCCGTTAGACCTTTGATCTTGGTCTAAATGCATTTCAAGGCCTAAACTGAGCCCAAGAATTGTGTTGAGCCCATCTTGTCTTAAGCATACCAGAGGCAAGCACCAGCCGATCAACTTTAACTTGATCAGGAGTGTGCTTGCTCGGGACAACCTATATTCTCGGTAGTCTGATATTGCTTTGGGGAATGTCGTTGCCGAGTAGTCTTTTGGGGGCTGGAACCATTCCAATGCCTTACCACCATTCTCAACAAAGCATATTCACATTAGGAATAATTAATTTGGACCCCACCCGCCCAAGTGAGACCAAAAGGTAATCATAACGTATCCACCCATCTCAGGCTATAAATAAAAGGATGAAATAGGAAGAGGGGGTTGGCGATTCTGGGCAAAAAGAGTGAGAGAAAGACAGAGAAAGAGTATTGGAAAAACCAAGGGAGGAAGTAGCACAGAGAGAAAAGCAAGGGTGTTTATTGGGACTAAAGGAAGTTGTAGTGACATTTAGGGTGAAATTGCCAATTTACCCAATCTTGGGCCCGGTCCATTACGCCGAGGTTGGGTACGCACAGGGCCCTTGCTGTTCCAATGATAATATTAGAAAAAACATTATATTGCAAAAAAGTCCCCGAAAACTAGCACAATTGCCCCAGACATAAACAAAAACAAACCCACTCCACTCCCCTCCCCTCCTCCTGACCAATTGTTTTTTTCATATTTTTGTCTGCACACTTTGTTCAGCTCACCCATGAGCTATTCATGAATGGATTCCTCACCGCCGTCCGATGCTCCAAGATGAGATTCCCGACGGCCATTCTCAACCACCCAGTTGAGTCTCTCCACTTCCACTTCCACCTCTTCCTCCTCATCAAGCCTTTTTCCTCCATCGCCTCTCTCCCCGTCGACCACCACCACCACCACCACGACCCAAACCCAAACCCAGACCCACTACAACCCGATCTCCCCACCCAACTCTTCTCAATCCTCTCTCGCCCCAATTGGCTAAAACATCCATCTCTCAAAAAACTAGTCCCTTCCATATCCCCATCCCATGTCTCCTCCGTCTTCTCTCTCAATCTCCACCAGCTCGATCCCCAAACCGCTCTCTCTTTCTTCTATTGGATTTCGCAGAACAAACCCGGGTTCCAACACAACGTTCAGTCCCACTCTTCGTTGCTTCACATTCTCATACATTACCATTTCATTGGCGCCGCCGAGAAGATTCGAATCTCGATGATCAAATCTTGTCAATCCCAGGACGACGCCGCATTCGTCCTGGACGCCTTGCGAAGAATGAGTCGCGAAAACAACGGTGAATTTCAGTTTAAGTTTACTCTTAAGAGCTATAACATGCTGTTAATGTCATTGTCTAAGTTCCTTATGATTGAAGAAATGAAATGCGTGTATTTAGAAATGTTGAGGGATATGATTTCGCCTAATATTTACACTTTGAATACTATGGTTAATGGGTATTGTAAATTGGGGAATGTGGTTGAGGCTGAGTTGTATTTAAGTAAGATATTGCAGGCGGGGTTGAATCCCGATACGTTTACATACACTTCTTTGATATTGGGGCATTGTAGGAATAAGGATGTAGATAGAGCTTATAGGGTTTTTAACCTTATGCCGCAAAAGGGTTGTCGGAGAAATGAGGTTTCGTATACTAATTTGATTCATGGGCTGTGTGAAGCCACACGGGTTGACGATGCTCTTCAGTTGTTCTCTCAAATGAGGGAGGATTATTGTCATCCAACGGTCCGGACGTATACAGTTATTATATGTGCATTGTGTGGATTGGGTAGGAAGGAAGAAGCTTTGAAGTTTTTTAAGGTGATGACAGAGAAAGGTTGTGAGCCAAATGTTCATACTTACACTGTTCTAATTGATAGCATGTGTAAGGAACATAGGCCTGATGAGGCGAGAAAATTGTTGCATAGGATGTTGGAGAAACGGATGGTTCTTAGTGTGGTCACATACAATGCTTTGATTGATGGGTTTTGCAAGGAGGGACAGACTGAGGCTGCATTAGAAATTTTGGGTTTGATGGAGTTGAATAAGTGCAGTCCAAATGCTCGCACATACAATGAGTTGATATATGGGTTTTGTAAATATAAAAACGTGCATAAGGCAATGGCGTTGCTTCATAAGATGCTAGAGAGTAAGCTGTCACCAAGCCTGGTCACATATAATTCTTTAATCCATGGGCAGTGTAGAGCAGGTCATTTAGATAGTGCCTATAGGTTGCTTAATATGATGAATAAAGATGGTTTAGTTCCTGACAAGTGGACTTACAGTGTTTTCATAGACACCCTTTGCAAAAGAGGGAGGGTAGAAGAAGCTCGTGCCCTCTTTGACTCTTTGAAGGAGAAAAATTTAAAAGCAAATGAAGTGATATATACTGCTTTGATTGACGGGTACTGCAAGGCTGGTAGAATAGATGGCGCTCAATCTTTGCTCAATAAAATGCTTAGTGAGGATTGTTTGCCAAACTCAGTCACTTATAATGTCTTGATAGACGGGTTGTGCAAAGAGAAAAAAGTGAGGGAAGCATTGTTGCTGGTGGACGAGATGGTAAAGATGGGTGTGAAGCCCACAGCTGTTACTCATACAATTCTCAGTGAAGAAATGTTGAAAGAAGGTGACTTTGACCATGCTCATAGGGTTTTCAATCAAATGGTTTCATTGGGATATCATCCTGATGTATTTACTTATACAACATTTATTCATGCATATTGTAGTCAAGGGAGATTGAAAGAAGCAGAGGATGTGATGACTAAGATGAACAGAGAAGGAGTATTACCAGATTCACTGACTTATACACTAATGATAGATGCGTATGGACGCTTGGGATTAATACATAGTGCATTTGATGTGCTGAAGCGTATGTTTGATGCTGGTTGTGAGCCTTCACATTATACCTATATCTGTTTGATCAAGCATCTCTCAAATGAAAAGCGGGTGGCAGAAAATAGCAATGCTGTAGGACTAGAATTTGTTTCAATCACTGCATCAATTGATTTTGCAGGTGTTTGGAAGATGATGGAATTTGAAAACGCTTTGGAGCTTTTTGAAAAAATGGTTGAATGGGGTTGTGTACCCAATGTTAACACTTATGGCAAGCTCATTATAGGACTTTGCAAAATCGGGCGCTTTGAAGTGGCACAAAGGTTATTTAATCATATGCAAGAAAAAGGAATGTCTCCTACTGAAGATATTTATAACTCACTTCTTAATTGTTGCTGTGTGTTGGGAATGTATGATGAAGCTGTAAGATTGGTGGATACAATGGTTGAGCTTGGTCATTTACCGCATCTAGAATCCTACAGGCTGCTTATTTGTGGGCTATACGATCACGGAAACAAAGAGAAGGCTGAAGCAGTTTTTTGTAAATTGCTTCATTGTGGGTATAATCATGATGAAGTAGCTTGGAAACTTCTTATTGATGGGTTACTTAAGACGGGGCTAGTTGATAGATGCTCACAACTGTATGATATCATGGAAAAAAAGGGTTGCCAGGTTCATCCTCAAACATTTTCGATGTTGATTGAGGGACTTGATGGGACATGATACATTGATTGTTATTTCCGTTACTCTTTTTCTTTAATGATACCTATCCAAAAAAAATACTCATTTGGTTTGAAAATGGGGGCTTAGAGTATATAAATGGAACATCAGATTCTTTAGACACAATTTAAAAAAAAAAAGGAAGTCTATTGCTCTTGCTGAAAACTTCTTGCCAACTTGCCAGAAACAGAGATCTGTTTTCTAAGAGACACAAATTTGGATGTTTTCTCAACTTTCTGTAGCAGTAGCACCACACAGCAAACAAATTTTAGTGAAGATCGGGAGGCAAGTGATTCTTTACCTTCCTCAAATTCTGATTTGTAAATCCTTTAGTTCTTTTCCTGGTACATTTTCTTTTACTTTTATAAAAAAATTCTGATCACAGCTTCTTTAAGTGGAATCTCAAAAAGAAGAATAAGTTCTCAGATTCTACTGGCTTGAAGGATTATTTTCTTGAATTTCAATTCACAATCTTTTTCTGGCTTATACATTTGTTTGTTTTTAATCTTGGATCCTTATTGATTGAGTAGTTATTTACTACTTTTTTTTTTCTCTCTTGTTAGTGATGAAAATGTTTAATTGATGCCAATCTATTCTGATATTCACGATGTTGTTGACATGATCTGGAAAGAAAACTCAATGAGCTAGGTTTTCACATGGTTTACCTTTGAAAACCATTAATTACATTTGATGGAATAATGTTTACATGTGTTGTGAAGGCTTGTTGCTTACACCTTTAAACTTAAGCATTTTGAATGCTAAATTTTATGACTGGTTACGTTATATAATGAAATGAACACAGTTATAATAAGCACTCCATATCCTGGGATATGTTGATTATTATGCTATATATGTCAGGCAAGCACATTATAAATTATGATTGTGTTCCTCAAGTTATATGATGGCATAGGTTCTCTGTTATCTTATCTGGGCTGTTTGTGGCATGGCATAGGATTGCTGCACTGCATGTTCCTGAAAATAACAGTGATGCTTATAGAATATTTGCGTGCACACGCACATAAGTTTAAAGTGATGACGTACTTGCTATGAAAGATTTGAAGCACCGATAGATCAGCATCGTTTGTGACGCTCTCCCTGTTACTCTTCTCTCCTTAAATCATCTATAAAATGTTATTGCAAGTAGTGTTTTCATAATGTCTATAAAATCCACTCTCTATACCAACATTGGTGTAAGCAACATCACCCTTATAACATGTACATCACCCCAAACTTCAAGAAACACATAAAATACATCAGTAAAAGGAAGTATCAGAAAGAGAGGACTCAGAGAATAGGTGTGAGTCAGAGTTGCCACAGCCAAGTTTACTCATCTCAAGACTAAATAATCCTGCCAAAAAGGAAGAAAGAAAGAATAAATAAATAAATAAATCAAATATTAAATAAGCTTATAAGTTTTTAGCTCAAATGCCACCTCCTGCTATCATAATAATGGGAGTGGAGAGTGAGTCGTGGTTCAAGACTCACTATGAATAAATTATTTTTATATAAAAAAAATTACGAATAAATTTTAAATTATACATTGTATGAAGACTCACTAAGTTGTAAAGAAAGACTGAATAAATTATAAATAATATACTGTATGGAGAACGTTGGGAAAGAAAGATTGGGCAACTAGAGCAGCAAAGTAGCCATGAATTTTCAACTGATAATGTGCTTTAATTGCATTGTGTTATCTTTGATCGTTTTTTTTTTTTGTTTGTTTTCTTTTTTTTGTTATTCTGCTGTATACTTCCCATGTACAAGAATAGTGTTTTAATGAATTATACATTACTTATCATTTTTTTTAATATATAAAGTGAGAGAATACTTTTCCTGGAATATCTACGGAGACTGATGTTTGTCTTCATGATTATTTTCTGTTTTAGTATTTAACCTTTCTGATTACTTTTATTTATGACTTTACAGGCTGTAGGGTTTTTTCTAACACTTGAGGAAGGGTGCTCTGGTCTGTCCTTAGGACTGAATGAAAAATTTTGTTTTGTTAACTGGCTGAACTGAATATTGTTGGATCTGCTGAGCTATCAATGTGACAGATGATTAAGGTAAAGGAATGTATGCCTCCATGAATTTTTTCTTCTCTATGACACATGCATAAACTAACCTTTTACACATGTTGATGCACAAACTTGCCCATTTTGATCTGATATTTTCTGTTATATCTTAACTCTTAAGTAGTCTCCAACTGGCTGAACTGAATACTGGTTTCTCTTTTTTTTTTTGGCTGAACTGAACTCCATTAATAACTGGCCGTTTTGATAATTTGGAACAACTAGATGAATTTATCAGATTTTTTAAGGAAGCCCCAATGACCATAGAATAATTTTTTTTGGCAGGTAACAAAACTAAATGCAAGTACACTGGGAATATACTATTAGAACATCACAATAAAACTCTAAAATTACAGAAATCAATAAGCTCAACTAAATTAGAAAAGAAAACATGCCAATGACCATAGATAGAACCTATCCAATTATTACACTGCAATGGTTGCTGTTTATGGACTAACTGTATGTACTCTGTCCTTTTTTTGGGTTCAATATTAGCAGTGCAGTTCATATAACAATAAATCTTTCTCAAATTATAGATCTATGACACAATCAAACCTGAACAAAAAAAAATGTTGAATTAAATTGAACTGCTCTACTGGGGGTTATCACTCATTTTTGTACTTGCTGCTTTATTTTCCAATTATTTATTCAATTAAGAGAAGAAAAGAGTGTAGTAAACAGAAGAATATTAGGAATCCTCTTATCCCATTCAAAAGGATATCATCTCATAGTCATCTATGACTGTTTATGTGTATAGCATAACTGCTTGATGGAATTTGGAGGGATGTGGGACACATGGCTGATGCTAATTGGTATTCTTGTGATTGGTTGTATTGATAATTTCTTTTGTGGTTCATATTCTGGATTGGGTTCATTGCAACTGCTTCCACCCGTCACTATCATTAGTCATCTTGGTCAACAGTTAAGATTCCCCTGATCTTCTCGAATAACTGCTCCTACTCTGGCTATGTTCCTATTTATGAGGAGAACCTCTTCAAAGTTTACTTTATACTAGCTACTTGGTGGTGGCTCTTTCCACTTGATGATCCTTCTAGTACCTGCTGCTTCCTTGTTTTCTAAGTTTTGCAGGTAATCATTTGTGTACTCTGCTGTAATGAACACTGATACGCTGGCCTCCTTTGCTTCATCAATTCATCACTCCCTTAATTTTGTATATTCATTCCACAAGCAAATAGGACTGTAGTCTGTAATTTTTTTAGGGTTTTTATTTTTTATTTTTGGTATCAAAGCAATTTGGGTGTAATTAATTTTCTTTGAGACCCTCCCTGATTTTAAACATTTTCTTTTTGATAACCTCCCTGAATTTAAACAAGATAATATTGCTTCTAGTGCACTGTCTCCTACTACATGTTATTATTTCTAAAAAAATTGAGCGGGCATACCAATTTGTCCAAGGGTTTTTGTTGGGTGCATCTAAGCAAGAGCTTGAATTACTTCCTCTACCTAAATTCCTGTAAGAGCATATCGTTCATCTCAGTTGTGACTGTCCTGGCTACCTTGCCTAACAAATATTCAACATTTTGTGGGTTTGAGGATGAAATATTTTTGTAAAATAACTCACTGCAACTTCTATAACCTTACCATTCTGCTTGTGCCACTTTCCTTGGCTACCTCTGATTCCTTTTATCTCATCTATTCATCTCTGTGTAGCTTTGAGTGGAAGAATTTTGTTTTTTTTTTTTTGTTTTTTGTTTTATTTATTTTTATTTTTATTTTTATCGCCTTCCTAGAGCCATGTGCTTCTTGATCTTTGTTCCTACATAAGTTCTTGCCATTCGATTAGTTCATTTATCCTTTTTCTGAGTTCTTTAATAATCTCCATAACTTCTGGTTGAGTTCCTTTACAATTAGCCTGCAGCAGCATATATTTCTTGTGTTTGATTGGCCTTTGCACATTACCAAAGCTGTGTTTGTTCCACTAGTCTTGAACATGTGTTTCTTTCATCTTCTAATATCACAACAGAAAAATGGCCTACTCTAAGGCCTTCAAAGTGTTGGCCATGGCTATAGTTTAGCAGTCATGCTGCTCATGTCCTCTGAGATGGCTGGTGCAGTAAGTCATAATGCGACACCAAATTTCAAACTTGGTTTTTAGAAAGACTACTGGAATTGTTTCAGTTTTTTATTGTGCTGAAAATGTTGTTCTTCTAGCATCTAGGATTATTCTCTTTAATTCCTTTTTTCCTGCTTTCAGCTAGTGAATCTTATCTGTAGTCTTTTTATCTTGTACTTCATTAATTTTGTGCCTTGTTTAATTTAGTTCGTAGAAATGGTGACTAAGAAGTGTTGGATCAAAGCATAATACTTCTTTTAAAGTTGATCCTGTATGGTTTCAATGTTGAAGGGCAAAAAACTCTAAGCTCTTGGTGTATCAATTCCAGATGATTATGAGGCTGGTATGGTTGCTGCAGTTGGAGCCACCAATTGTGGAGCACTTGCTATTACTTTACATTGCTTGCTTGCCTAACATGGTGGTCATGGCTCCATTTAATGAAGCTGAACTGATGCACATGGTTGCCAGTGGCAGTCGTAGATGATAGACGGACCCAGCTGCTTCAGGTATCCAAGTGCAATGGTATTGGAGCAGCTCTTCCTTTTAATAACAAGGGAACACCTCCTGAGGTTAGCATAACTTACCATTAAACATACAAAGAGAAGGATACATAACAAACAAATAAATTAAACGTTTTTCCTTCTTCAAAAACTGAATTGATTGGAAAGTGCAGAATAATGTTAGAAGGATGCAGAGTTGCTGTTTTGGGATACAATTCTATAGTTCAACAATGTCTACAAGCAGCAAGTATGCTGAAAAGCAGAGACATCTCTGTGACAGTAGCTGATGCAAAATTTTGTAAACCTTTGGATGCAGATCTCAACAAGCAATTAGCCAATGAGCATGAAATCCTAATTACAATGGAAGAGGGTTCAATTGGAAGTTATGGATCTCATTTATTGCACTACCTAAGCTTAACTGGTATTATGGATGGACCCCCCTTGGTAATTTCCTTCAATGTTAGATTCTTCATACTCCCTTTTAAGATTTTGGGATTAAGGCTTTATTGTTGATGTTTTTTATATTGTTTTTTCCTAATCCTAATTCTTTTAGACCCTTCTTCGCAGTCGAGAGCAATGGTGCTTCCTCACAAGATCATATTTGAGGAAGCTCGGCTCTCCGCAAGACATATCTCAGCAACAATCTTATCTCTCTTAGGAAGGCCAAAAGAAGCTCTTCAGTTCAAGTGAGCACACGCATGGAATGAAGTTCCTGTCAAGGAATTGTTTTAGGTTTCTAGGAGCTTGTGAAATTCCAACTCAGAATGCTCGTTAAGGGGTACTTATATTTAGTGGTTAATAATCTTCAAATGCCCATAATCTTAAAGCATATGTTCACAAGTTTCAAGTTCAAAGATGAATCAATGAGGGCATAATGCATATTAACTAAAATTGTTGTAATGAAGATCGCATTAAACATGAAATTATACAATGGACTAAGTAAAGAAATATTATGGTATGTTTGGTAACTGTTTTTTTCTCTTATTTTCTGTTTCCAAAAATAATTTTCTATTTTTGAGACTAAAAAACTTGTTTGACAATCCAAAATAGACTGAAAACAAAAATTATTCTCAAAACTCAATTTGTGAAGGAAATTGAAAACATGTAAAATGCTGTTTTAAGTTTCTAATTTTCAAAAGTCAATGAAAACACGCATTTAATTTAATGAATCTGTCTCATTTAATGAGTTAGCATTAGATTTCAAATTCTAGTAACAACATATTTTAGTATTTTCTTTTTTTTCTTTTTCAAAAAACTATCTTTTTAATTTTAACTGACCAAACATGTTTTTGATTTTAAAAATACAAGAAAATTGTTTTTTTTTCTTTATATTCTCAAAAACAAGTTTTTGAAAATAGAAAACAAAAACTATTACTAAATTTAACATTAGCATTCATGCGTGTGTGCTATTTTTTTAATCCGTTATTTCTAATTTAAAATAAAAAAAATCATATAACAGATGGAATATATGAAGTTACATAAAGATAATCTGAAGTCATTCACGCAATAAACTCTTGTTTATCTTCTCAAAAAACAAAAAACGTTCTAATTAAACATAAGTTTGGGTCCTAACCTGTTTCCAATCATTGGTCAGTCGCTCCCAATGTACCTGATAAGAGGGAAAATATTCTTACACACTAGGTAATGTGCACTCCATATACGGTGTCCATATTTTTACATGCTTTGTCCACCTTTTTTTTATACTCAAAATATAAAATGCGTGATGTGTGTAGATGATATGCATGAGAAAGGAATGTGGACATCATAATTGGTATACATAAAAAATACCATTTCTAGAATGAGGAGTATCTTCCCATCACCAAGAACCACCTCACAAATTATTTGAGGATGACTTTTGTGCGAGTTTGATAAATCCCACAAGTTTTGAAGTTCTTGAAAATATTGATAATAGTAGCCTTATATGAGTCTAAAACTCTTTTAAGTCTTATACAACACCCACACCTCTTGGATTTCTAAATTCCACACTTTGAGTTTTTAAAAACCCCCCACAATTTTGGGTTTTTTACCGTTCCACTGCCACATTTCACATATATTCACATACATCAAAATGTATTAATTCTATAATTCATGAATCTTTTTGGACGATGGGAATGGTTTCTATTTTTTAGTCATCTAGCTTATGTTGTGTATTCAAGAGTTAGATCATTTTGGATATACACCATTGTTAGTTTCTTTAAGATCTTCTCCCCTTTTCTCTTATGTGTGTGTCTGTTAAATATTTAATATTCTCAAAAGAAAAAATAGTGGGTTAATCCCATATTGAAAAATGAGTGTGAGTTAAAGAGGTTTAAAACTTGTATTGTGTATCCAAGAGTTAGGCCATTTTGAATACACCACTGTTAGTTTCTTTAAGACTTTCTTCCCTTGTGTGTATTAAATATTTAATATTCTAAAAAAAAAAAGGTTTGAATACACATTTCACACAATACGTAACATTGCAATAGAATCGAATCATTCATTAAATATCCATATACACTGTGATGATATGCTAAACACCATATCATTCAACATGGCTTAACTCCAGAATAGCATTTAATTGCTACTATTCCTTCTCAGGTCCCCTCTCCTATTGTGTGTGTTAAATATTTAATATTCTAAAAAAAAAAAGGTTTGAATACACATTTCACACAATACATTAAAATCATGCTTATAAAAAAATCAAACCTCATTGCTTGCATTATCATCATATATAAACAAATTAACTATGCCTAAGACATATCTCAAGATTCTCAACTACTGAAATTTAAATATGCTAAACATGATACCATGCCACAAAGAAAATGACTTAAAAATACTAAAAGATTTTGCAATCTTATTAAAATATTAAAGTACACAAACCATTATAAGAATAATCCTTTGAAAATAGTCTTATTCATTCATAATGCTTAATTCAATTTCTTGGTACATGAATAACGTTAGCTAAACCCCTTGTTCATTGGTCGAATTCTTCATAATCCTTGAATACCAATTTCATATTGTCATTGCACATATGCAACATTGCACTAGAATCGAATCATTCATTGAATATCCATATACACTGTGATGATATGCTAAACACCATATCATTCAACATGGCTTAACTCCTGGATAGCATTTGCTACTATTCCTTCTCTTTTGATTCTATAAGAATCCACAAACACGAATTAACTCTCACTCCTTCAATAAACTAACCATTGACCTTTGGGATTATTGAAATTATTCTTTTAAGAACATTTTTAACCAATTCATACTGCTTCTATTTCACGTTTTCTCAATATTGAATATTAAATTTTCAATTCATGCAACAATTCTATCATAAAAACATCATCTTTCCATTTGAAACCAAATTAATCTTGAATCATAAAATTCATGAGTATCTTTTATGTTCAATCTTGCATCTTACTTTCAATGAACCTATAATGAAAAAGAAGCATCACATTTTTCTTGCCCACGAACAACTTTTGTTCCATTGAATCTTTAGAATGCTATATTATATATGGATTGTGTTAACGGGCACCGTGCGGTGCCCGTTAAGCACACTTTTTCTGACACTCTATTTGTTTTTTTCTTTAATTTATGTTACTTTTGCTGTGTTACAGGTACTATTTCAGATTTTTTTGACTTTTTCTTACAAATATTTTTTGTCTTTTCTGCCCTTAACCAGCACCAAGTTGTGCTAATTAACATTCTCCATTATATATATATATATATATATATATATTATTTCAAATCCTTTCTCCAACTCTTCCAATATCATGATAAGCTTGTTAGGAATTTTAGAATAAATCAATGCAAAAAAAAAAAAAAAATGAAATAGGCTTAGAGGCATACACTACATCAAAAAATGTCTATTACATCAAATGTTAATATAACAAAATATATATATAGTAGTTTTAGACAAAATATCGCATCTACAAATTAAAATGGTTGCAATAATAAATTAAAAGTGTTAAATTATTGCATTAACAATAATAAGTTGCAATAACTTACAATTTTCAACTGCAATAGAAGCTTTAATATATTAAAAAAAATTGTTGCAATAACTTAAAATGAAAGAATCGTTGCAATAAATTAATAAAAATTATTTTGTAATCTATTGCAACGAAAATTTCAAATTAATAGCTTATTGCAACGAAATTACCATTGCAATAATTTGATATTAATTCTTTTGCAATCTATTACAATAACAAACACGCAATGGCAATGAATATATCGTTGCAATAATTTTGTATCAATTATTTCATAGTTAATTGCAGTGACAAAATGAATTAATTATCTATTACAATGAACAACTTTTGTTCCATTGAATCTTTAGAATGCTATATTATATAGGGTTGTGTTAATGGGCACCGTGCGGTGCCCATTAAGCACAACTTTTTCTGACACAATTTTTGTTACTTTTCCAGTTCGTAGGTATAATATCAAATTTATTTACCTTTTCTGACGAATTTGTTTTGTTTTTTCTGCCCTTAACCAGCACCAAGAGGTGGGCTAAGGGAGAAAATGCCTTGGCTCACCAAAAATCCTCACACTTTTCTCTCCTTACCAAACAAGCCAAAATCCTATTTTCTCTCATTCTTTTCTATCATTTCACTTCCAACCAAACGTAGCCTTACTTTCTCCCGCACACTCTCACTTTGGAGTTTGGACCCACCACAAAACAGAGGGAAAAAAACTATGTGAAAAAGTCGATAGAAATTTTGTAGTCATAGATTTATTGGAGAAAAAAAAAATGTCATCACCCATGTTGCAAGGCTTTCCTTGCAGCTATAAACTCAAGTAATAAGTTTGTTAAAAATTCTTGCATACTTATAACCATGACCAAGTATTAGGGGTTGTGTAGTTCTTTTGGTTATAAGTTTTACACATCATTGAAATGCTGTAGATAATTGATTAAATAATTAACTGTTTAATTCATTCATTGATCAGAATATAGCCGGCCGGCCTATAGATATTTTCTCAAGCTGATTCTATGTGGGATCTGACAAACTTACCTAACTCAGCTTTCATTTTCTTCTCATGAACCACTTTGGAAAAAATATATTACAAAATATAGTCGCCTTGTTGAATTTCTTGCAAGTGTCTCAGTCATGGCTTTACTGTTTAAAGATTTTAAAACAATCTTATTTCCCCATAGTTCTCGGGAACTAAAACCCTAGGTATAATTATTAGGTGTTTTCACACACTCTCTCTCTTTTATTTATTTATTATTATTTTTTATAATAGTTGAAGAATAGCATTGAGTCACAAAGTTCTTAACTACTTTATGAATTGATTTTTGTTTGTTCTATTTTGTTTTCCGTTCTTCCATAAATATAACTATTTCAAGAACCGATTAGATTTAACCTTCAAAATTCCGGACCCATTTAACTTAAAAAGTTAAGCATATAATTATAGGCTCATTAATATTATTGTAGTGACCCATTTTGTTATTATTAAAATTATTGTATGATTGTGTGTGATAATTGAATGATGAGTGGAAACATGAAAAAATGAACAAACATGAAGATTTATGTAATTTGGTTTGACGGCCAACATCCATGGTATGAAAGCCCTTGATGACTACAAATTTCTATTAAGCTCTTTGTATTACATTAAAACCAATGTAGAGTTTATATGCTAGAGAATACTTTACTAATTCTAGACTAACCATGAATTAACCTAAAGGTAATTTTGATTTTACAAATACACGAGCCTATAATTGGTTTGAACCATTTGGTTTATAATATATATAATATTACTGCTCAACATAGAATTTAATAACCCCATCACTTAGCCGTATATTTTTAGAGACTCTCTAATGCGTGTGCCACATATTTTTCAACTGAGATCCATCTAGCAATCATTCACATAAGCTGACATGAACCAATAAATTGATGACGACTTAATGTATTTGGATATTTATCTGATGATTGATTCCCTATATACTAAACAATCAGCTTATTTATAAATATCTATTGAATTGATTTCTTTGATTATTATTACTTGCATGTGAGGTAAAATTTGTGAATCTTAATTAAAGAAAACCATTTATGAGGAACCTGCTTTCGATTTAGTGTTTACAAACATAAAAAACAGGATAACTAAGATCATAAATGAGGATTCTCCTTATTATGAGCGAAAATATTGGAACTCTTTGAGATAATAAATCTTCCGAGTAATTATATTATACATTCTCTCTTTCTTTTGTTATAATAATTTGACATTAAATAAATGAACATAATAGCTCTCTTTTCAAAGTCATAGAGGTGGAGAAATCTTGTTGAGGAGGCCAACATCCATTCCATTGTAAGCAATGGGAGCATACATCCACAGATCGTCGGAGCTTAAAAGCTACAAAGACAATGACAAAATGGACTATTTAGTCTATATGTTTTGCTACTTTTGAGTAAGAAACTTGACATCTTTGGTGAAAAGTTTGTATAATACACATTTGCTATTTACCTTGATTTGGAGCTGCAAAAACTTCACATAATTGACTGCCTCTTCAAGCATTGTGCTAATGTCAACCTGTTAAGTTAAACCATCAATGAAGATATGAGCTTAGGGTTTCACTTTCATCTACCTTTAACAAATAAAAATAATAATGAATAGAAATCATAGTGCTAATTGAAAGAATATCACTCACTTTTGTTCCATTAGGGACTAGATTCTGCAGGATTCTGAGTCTTTCATTTATCCTTTCCCTTCTTTTCTGCAAGATTAAAAAGAAGATAAATCAATAAAACTTTAGCTTTGAATTTAAGCCTATGGATTTATACATTCGACGAGGCTTTTTTTGTGTGTGTGTGTGGAAGTTTTTGTTACCCTTGCATAGAGGCTTTGTGGATCAGTTGCTGACCCTCTACTAGCTCTTGTTTTCCCACTCAAATTGAGAGCTGCAGGAGTTTGAGACTCTGAAGTTGCTCCTCCATTAGTCTCCTGAGAAGCATTATCATCCTCCGAGCTATAACTAGTGGAGCTCTGTCCATCTGGTCCAGCATTACTCTCTTCTTCATGGTTGCCATTTGGACTAGCCTTCTGGTTCTTTTTTGACTGTACATTCTTCTTACTCTTTTGTACCTGAATTTAGAAATGAAAAATTAGAAGCTACTTAAGAAAAATCATTTCTGCTACATTGAAAATAGAATTACATTTTGAAGTACTTACATCTCTTGAAACCCGGGGCTTTTTCTTCGAATTCTCAGACGGGTGAGCGATCATTTTGTCTTCTGCTTTTGTGTATGATTCTGGCATATCAAGCTTCCTTTTGAGAAGCAACTCTTTGTTGCCAGAAACGTCATCTAACTTCTCCAATCCTTCAGGGTTCATATCTTCTTTGATACAAACAGTTCTCTCACCCATTACAATGTCAGGAAAGGTTAATAAAAACGAGCCAACATGTTTCTCATCCATTATGCCATTGTTCATGGACAAAGGGATATCATTTGTTACAGGAACATGGTTAGTAGCATCACTAAAATAATTATAGTTTTCATGGCTAGGAGTGGCAATGAAGACGCTGCTACTACGACTACTATTACTACTTTCTTGAGAAACATATTGCAAATTAGAGTTGAGATAATCTAAAGAAAAAAGTAAACTATCATTAACCCCAGACATGCCCTTCTCAGCCTCAGAAGTGGGGCAAAAATAATTTGATGGGGTTCGAGAATTCAAACCCTCATCATTCTCTAGCAGAAATGAACATTGACCAAGGAATTGAGATGTGAAATCAAGCTCTTCAGAAGTGAACATCTTGCTCAAAGAGTCCCATTCTCCATCAGGAAAAGCTCCAATATGCTCCATTTTATTTATTTATTTAACTGATAGGAACCAGTGGAGAAAGAATGAATATCTTGAATTTGTTTAGTGCTGCTGCTATGGGAAGCTCAACTCTGCTTAGGACAAGCGAAGACTAGAAGCAAATTTATACTCGAACCCTGCACAGAATGTTACTAACAATTTGACTTCATTTGTATACTGAATATTTAATTCGAAATCATTGCTCATTGTTAGGTCCTTATTCCATGTAACTAATCTCATGAGTCTACGGGAGTACGGGTGGGGCCAAAAACCAGGCAAACGACAACTCAGAGGGGGCCAAGTACATGCAATGATAAATTAAAATATTGGAATGCTTTAACATTTCTTAAATATCAATTTTAGACTTGCTAAATATGCATTAGAATGACAAAAAGAGTCAAAGCAATGATTGATAGGTGACTTACTACAATTGATTGGTACCTAAATGGTCATTTAGTGAGGGTGATATAATCATATGAGAGTAAAAGCAAAGGTTAGAGAAAAAGGCTCATGTATTTGACATTGTGAGAACGTGGAATTCTTCTTGAATATAATAAACAGATGGAATTTTGTTGGCATATTAAAAAAAAATGCAACAAAAGGTCGGCCAGATCGTGGGGATGAGTTTGAAGTTCTTATGAAGTACTTTAAACCCGACAAAGTAAGCGCATGGCTCGTTCCTTGTCTCTGCTCTAAGGATTGGACCTAACAAGTTTAATTTCTTGGTTGAACTCAAAGTATACTGTTCCTTGGCTACAGTTGTTTGTGAACTAGTATAATGGACAACTCCTTAGCATTTGCAAGGTTTGATCTTATTTTTATCTTAAAACAAAATGTGCAATGTGAGTAGATCGATAAACTTTGGGATACACAATGGAACCACTGGCAAAGACTTTGATTTCTACTAAACTGTGATGGACTTTTCCAACCGAACATGGTAGACCTCCTTACCAAATTGGTCACCAACTAAAGGTGAAGATCTCAATTCAACCAAGACCACCCAATGGGGTAATTAAGCCAAAAAATCAATGGAAAAAGATGAAAAGTGAAAGTTGAAGAGTTACAATGCATATATCTTCCACAACATATACATTGTTCTGTTGAGTGAGGGGGTAACATTTTTTTTTGTGGGGGGGTGGGGAAGTTTTCGATTGGAAATCACCCTAAAACCTAGACCTGTTGCCAGTTTTAGGTAAGGGGGATGTGTGTATGGGCAGTAACTCCAATTACGATAAAACTAGGTAATAGACTTGTCAGTTAGTTGTCTCCTCAGTTTAGTTGAAAATTTGTGTATTAGGGTATAATGAGATGTAGACCCAACTCATAAGTACTTAGCAAAATATTAATTTTTTTTATAATATAAACTTTTAAAAAATAATATAAACTTTTTCATAATTAATGTAGATTTTTATAAAATAAATAAATAAAAATAAGCTCATCCCAATGCTAATTACCACACTTAACCTTTCTAACTTTGTCTTTTTCTAAAAAATAAAAAACCTTTCTAACTATTCAACTCTATCTACCGATAATCTCATAATTCATATTAATTATTTAGGTTGAAGGACACTTGCCTTTCGATCATACTAGCCTATGACTTTAATTTTTTTTTTTTAATAGTAAAATCTTCTGGCAAAACGGAGTTAAGTTTTATAATTTAAATGTCCATCATCATAGTTGAAAGTAACACGCGTTTTCAACTAATTAATTCCAACTAAGTAAGCAATAAATAGTTAAATACACAGACATGGAATAGGTTCTACCTTAATTTTCTCTATCAAAATTATTTTACTCAGTGACATTGTTGTGGTCCTTGTGGATGTGTCATATACACAGATAGTAAACTATTTTTGTGGCACAAGTGAAATCTACATATCACGTGTTCTAAGATTTTTCCAGTACAAAAGTAAACCTAAAGCATATCTGGCTTGGCATGAGGCCTCCATGTCTACTTGCCCTAACTCTTTGCAAAATAAAAAATAAATAAAATTTATTTATTTATTTATAAAATTAATATGAAAGCTGATTGGAATTACAATAAACTAAGAAGATACAGGCCATTTTTGCAAGACAATGATCAGCTTTCATTAGCATCTCAATGGATCCACCTGATAAGAACATACCTCAAAATCCTTAATAAGGTGCAAGTGCAAACTTGATTTCTTTCAAGATATGACCCAACTTTGATAGATTCTCTTCTTCCTACAATAGGCTCATTATAGCATCATATCTTTAGGTATTGATTTCGTATAAGTTCAATAAATTTAATCTCCTAATCGTATATCATTTTGAAAATAGAGCATGAACCATTTTTTTTGGAGAAAAAATAGAGCATGAACCTAATTGAGGTAGGACGAGGATTTTAATATAACCCTGAATGAAGCAAAAAATAATGCAATGTCTGATCTCTCCCATAGTTGACCGTGTTAAAACATAACCTACCATATATATCATGTGGTGAAATTTAATACTATATTCTATAGGATAATACAACTGCTCTTATTATAACTACGTATTTTAGAAATGAATATTGTACGTATAATAAAAGTTATACATGCTTAAAAAAAAAAAAAAAAACAAAAACAAAAACAAAAAGTTTAATACACATCAAAAAGAGGATACAAAAGAATGTATTGGTGAGATTGAATCCACGTCATGCAATATAGATTATACATACAACACAACCCCCGTGCATTATTTGTTTTCTTTCTGATAAATATATATATATCGATGAATTCTCTATAATAAGATGTCCCACTCTCATGGGGATGTGACTATTTTTATCCAACTCACAAGTGGGAATTGCATATAATTTGCATTAATGCTTAACTTTCAGTCTCAAATCAAACAAAACATCATTCAACTTATGCTCCTATATATATATATATATATCAAATTTAAAACTTAAAAGAGCCACTTTAACTAACTTTTTGTATGAAAGCAGCTTGGAATCTTTGGCTTCTGCTACCTGTGATCAAACAACGTAAAGCAGAACTCTCTTATATGAGCTTATTTGCGTAACAACAGATGTCTCAATCAACACACCAAAGACATAATAAAATAACGATCATATTGCAACCTATTTATGAGTTCTAACTTCACATATAGCATCACTCTTTACTTTTATTTGAAGAAGACTTTTTGCACTTTGTACTTGGCATCTTTCCATACGACTTTCTTGTTAGTACTATATAGTAATATTATTTTTTTGGTCAACCTTTCTTACCATTTATTTTTTCGGCACCCTTTTTTGCGGCCCTGTAATTATTTTGGATCTTGTTAATAGGTAACTTAAGGTCTCAACTTTCAAGTTAAAATTGAAATTAAATATTATATTATAAGTTACACAATATATTTCTTGAAAGAATAAATACATTTGTTAATAATCTATTAATTTATGTACACAACTTAGGGCTAATTGTTGAAAATAATTTTGATAATGAGTGTTCTAAAGATACGTGTTAATATGCATTTAATGCTTTATTAACTTCTTATTATATTTAAAAAAAAAAAGTCAAATTGCACATTAAAAAAAAAAAATACAAACTTAGACAATGACCTTGAATTTGTGTGCATAAATTGGTGAATCATTAAAACAAATCTCTCTTTTATGCTTTTTGTGTCCTATTTTTTGTTTTCCACTTTATATCCACATTCTCTATCAATTACAACTTGTTACATATTTTTTTTTTTACTTTCATTATAACATAATCAAAGTTTAAAAAGGAAAAAAAAATTAAGGACAAAATGGTATTACAGTTAGTTGAATAAAAAATAAAAGTGTAAAACACACAAAATGAATCAGAAAATTTGTATTCGTTAATCATTAACACATGCATTTATTCTTTTGAAAAGTTTTCATAGCAATTCATAATTAAATACTTAGGGTATAATACTGATACCCCGGCCCCAATGTATTGTGATTTTTTTAATTTTTTAGTTTTTTGAGAATCAATGTATAGTAAAATTAGATTCATTCATTACACCCGATTTTCAGATAATAACACCATCCTCCCTCATTCCTAAACTAATCAACACTTCACCCAATGAACCACCTCCCATTTCTAGTCAAATAGAGTTAACCCAAAATGTCTACCCATACCTGTAGTTTCCTTTCAGGGTTTGCGTCTAATTTCGCTAGGTTTAAATTTACTCTCACAAAGATATATATGTATAATTTCAACAAAATGTATCCCCCACCCTTATCTCTATAACTCTCCAACTTGCTTGGCATGAACGTCATGCTAGTTAACTTCTTGGCTCGGCATAAATGTGTAGAAGTATAAAATTAAGAAAGAAAGAAAAAGGATGCAGTGTTTGGCTACAGAAAAATTCATTTGGGTTGTTTGACATCTGTTATTCTTTTAAGGTTGCAAAACACCCCATGATGTTCTAACTCTTTCTTAAATCTTCTTGGGGATTGCATTTTTCTGTTTATAAGAGTTGATGAAGGTTAATCTTCGGGGTTAATTTAACAAATATGAAAACCTCATGAAGTTATACAAAAGAATCAAAACTCTATGGGTGTTTTTGTAACTGATCAAAACCCTATGAGGTGTTTTTGCATTTTGACCTTCCTTAAAAGAAACATTTCCTTGTCCAATGTTAACCCCGCTAAACTTTAAGGGGGAATAGGGCCATAAAGGAGGTATGGTGTTAATTATTTTTAGAATTAGAGAGAACAATGTTATTTCCTATAGATTGAGTATAATAGCTAGGTGTTGTTCTTATCATTTGGCTTAAATTTTTAATATTATCGAAAATATATTCTTAAGGTATTCGCTAACAAAATCGTATAAAATATATTTATTTTAAATATGGCAGTAAAGTCATTCATATAACACATCCTTCCTTTTGGGATTAAAAATGGATGGCTAGAGATTACAAAATAGGTTAAGTAAAATGTCACAAAATCTCAAGAAAATAGATTCCCAGATGCCCCCCCACCAGGCCACTATTTATGAAAAAACTCAAAACCCAGCTGTGAAATCGTACTTAAGATTAGTCCAGTTCAAGAAGACAGAGAACACAACCCAAAATTTGTACTAATCCCATTAGATGACCTGAACAAAACCATAAAACACAGGCACAAAAACTGTCCCTTATTGCCTCCCTAAGATTCTGCCGACTCTTGCGTTTTGATACCACGCGTCAGACAGAGACTGCTTTTTGTACATTCTTTTATATATCAATTTCGAGGAAAGTTCGATAAGGTTTTTCATATATTGTT
The DNA here is from genome assembly GCA_023736055.1 of Quercus glauca. NCBI lineage: Eukaryota > Viridiplantae > Streptophyta > Magnoliopsida > Fagales > Fagaceae > Quercus > Quercus glauca. The sequence continues at coordinate 6,245,001 of CM043326.1, forward strand.
CTTTTGATAAAATTGCACCGGCCATTACTGCACGACCCTTTGAAAAGAAACGTAACCCTATGTATACCCAAAAACTTTGAAATTATTAAAACCCCATAAACAAATGGAATAAAATCTATAAGTACAAAACGTAATGAAGATATTAAAACCTTTGAAATCTGATTTTATTCTTTTCATTCAGAAGTTTTTTTTGGTTAATATGCTCTCGCCGGCTCGCATGATTAGGTTTATGGACTAATGGGATCGTTACGTTTGTCTACAAGTGCGGCTAGCTTCACAAAAGTTTTCAACTTTTCACTATATATATATATATATATATATATATTTTTTTTTTTTATTTATAAAAAACACTAAGAGACAGCTACTTCTGTCTTATCAAACTACCAACTGTGTCTATTCAGCCCAAGAAAAAAATTGAACCTACCGACTTAGTTAAGGCATTACATTCTTAGGCACGTCCTTAAAAGAACAAAAATAACATATTATATTTTATCCCAAAAAAAAAAAAAATTATGTCATATGCATGTTTCCTAATTCCCTTATTTTTTTTTCCAATCAAAGTTCACTATTTTAAGATAAGTAATTGTTTTATTAATATCAAAATGTATATGCTTATATTATATGATCCCAACCCCAAATAAAAAATAAATAAAACCTTTTGGTATTAATATTTTTTCATTTTTTAAAAATATTTCGTGACTAGACAACAAATTGACAATACTCAATCAACCAACCCCCTCACCCCCACACCCCCCACGTGTCTGTCTCTCCTAACTCACAAGCAAAAATAAACATAAAAATTAAGCAAAATTGATTCTCTCTTAACAAACAATTAAATATCCAACTTAAGTGAAAATATTGATGGGCTCTTTAACATGGATTAAGTGCCTCATTACCTAAGACTATAAGTCTAAAAGACATAAATATTTCACAAAAATTAAATGTAGCTTTGTGATTGGTGCATGATGAAAATAGTATGGCTGATAATGAGCCCATGATATGAAAGTGGTGTTACTCTAATCATAACTTATGGTTGGTGCAATTTCTTTCTGTTGGACTTGTGGAATTTGTGGCTACAAAGGAATAAAAGGGCGTTCAAGCAACAATCCCTTAACCCAAATATGGTGTGGTGGAAATGCAAACACGTGAGCTCATGTATTGTGTGTTGGAGACTAACACGGGGAAGGATAGACATTTGAGACAGGTCCAATGGCTGAAGCTAGCTGATGGTTGGCACAAGCTCAATACGGATGGTTCAGTTGTCAACTCGTATGGGTTGGCAGGGTGTGGCGGTTTACTTAGAGATAGCGCCGGACAGTGGGTTATGGGTTTTGCAAAGTCCATTTGTGTTAGCTCAAGTATCACCGCAGAGTTATGGGCTTTGAGGGAGGGGCTGGGGCTATGTTTAGAAAAGGGAATTTCTGCTGTGGCGATTGAACTTGATGCAATTGCAGCAATTTTCTCAGTTTCTAGCAATGTCAATGCTAATGGAGATTTGTCTGGTCTTATTGATGATTGCAGGGAATTGTTGCTGTGTTTGCCTCAAGTTTAAATTATCGCATTGCTTCAGGGAAGCAAATTTTTTGTGTCGATGCTTTAGCTAAACTGGGATCGGCTTCTGCAAAATTGTCTTTAGTTTTTGTCTTCCCTCCCCCTATTATTTTGCAGCCCTTGTATGATGATATGATGGGCGTATACCGCTCTAGACTTTGTACAACTGGTGCTGCTGCCAATGTTTCTTAGTTAATGATAATTCCATATTTACCAAAAAAAAAATTATCACCTTATAAAAAAATAAAAAAAAAAATTCCTAGATTTACTCTTTACCTAATTCTTGTGGGATGAAATGACTAAACGTGTTTGATAATTAGTTGAATGTTATGGGAATCTTGAACAATAGAAAATTCAGGGCTTCTCTCTAATCATAAACCATAGAGTTTGTTGGCCCTAAAGACTTAACCGCAAAACTAACAGCATTGATATCCAAATCCGTACTCTTGACCAGCATGTTAGGGAAAAAAAAATTAAGATACATTATTTGTGTTAATTTTTGAAGAAAAGATAAGAGTTTCATCTTAAGCAATTATTGTTTATGTAATAATGATGTCTTATCTATTACATGTATTATAACATTTAGAAGTCAACGCTTAACTGGTTGTCAAAGTTTCAAGCATTGTTTTTTCTGTGTTTCAATATATATAATATTATTTCACAAAAAAAAGAAATTATTTTCATGGTTTGTATTACTGAAGAATAGGGAAGATAGCTAGGGACCAGTTCCAACTTCAAGGTTGGTCTTTTTTTTTTTCTTTTTTTTTTGGTTCAAGTCGGCCGTAGAGTACTGATCGATCAATGAACCAGGGCAGGAAAGGAAAACTATAATTAATCATGCACTTACGTGATAGCTTCTCCAAACTCAGTCCAAGAAAGGGTAATATATATATATATATATATATATTATTAGTACTTAATTTATGTGAGGAATGTGTCACATAGTCAGGCTTTTCTTTTCCTTATTATTATTATTATTATTTTTAAATTATTTATTTTATGTTTAAGTATAGATAAAATGTGTATGGGACTTCGTGGAAGTATTTGAATGGTAGGCTCATTCGTTTGAGGTATAACGTAAACTTGAAGTTCTTAAGTTTAGTCCACCATATTATTAATTAATAGAGTTTTCAGAGTATTTCATGATCGGGGTGCGGAATGAATTGGCCATTCTAAGACACCGTTTCCTTTTAATTAGAATGTCTCTAGAAAGACCACAAGTACATATATGTATATATAGTATTCCCTGCTTCTTTTTCGATGAGTTAGTATTATGTGCATCAAAAATAATAAATTTCCTCATAACAATGAATATCTCCTTGACTGGGTGAGTGTTGTAATGAATTTTGTATTATATATAATCGCATGTACTATAACAATTTTTTACTCTCTTTTTTCTTGAGTGTGTAATCATGAATTTCGATTCATATAGGCATGTATTCTAATATATTTTTATTTTAAAAAATTATTAATTATAAATTTTGTTAGATATTTAAGCCTTGATTTAAATTAGAGTAGTATTGGACAATCTATAACCAATTAAGGACAAGGATCTCACTAATAACCTGCAGACTGCAAAGCAATGGAAAATTTTCCTTTCTGAAGAGAAAATTTGAATTTCACTTGATCCTAAGTGCAACTTGAAGGATAAACAAAGAAAGAACAAAAAACTTGAAAGGATAAAAAAAAAATTAAAAAATAAAAACTTAAAAGCAAAAACAAAACAAAGACCTCATGCGTTCATCCTACATACGGCCATTTGGACCTACAGCTAGCCATACTATGAGAGGCTGCACTGTATCAAACCTTGTACCCCAAATATTAATTCCGTCGTCGTAGGAAGTAGAGTGACTAAGTATTAGAGTATTGGTATTGTTTTTCAACTTAAAAAAAAATAGAGAATATATATATATATATATATATATATTGAAAGGTACAAGTAGATGGGAGAAATAATGGAATCCCATCAAAAACTTCTACTACAAGAATGATGAACTTCCTGACAAAGCCAGTCACCTGCTAAAGAAGACGACCTCAAATCAACCAAGGCCGCCCCAAGGGGGTGACTAAGGAGGTTTGTTCCAATGGTTAAGTCAGAAAGCCAATAAAGAAGATGAGAATGAAATAACTATAGTGTATAAAGCTTGTTAGCCTACTCCTTTTCTGTTAATTGAGGGGGCATTTATAGAGGTTAAGCAAAGATTTTTGGCGGGAAACCTGGTAGTAGACCTACCGGCTAGTTTGAGGCTTGGCAATAGACCTGCCAACTAGTTGTCCCTTTAGGTCGACTGAAGAGATGTATGTCAGGGCAGCAATCCCAAGATGCAGACAGATGAAACAAGTCATCAAGATTGATAATTGAGATTGGTCATCAAGAATAGTAGTCAAAGTCGGTAAGTGAGATCATCCATGCTTTTTGGACAAATTTCGTATTTGCTTTTGGATTTTGGGGTTGACCCCTCACTCTACCTTTAAGAATATTGTGAATAAAGTCATACCATATGGTTGGTTGTCAATGGAAATAAATGAAAAAATAATAATACATGTGATCAACCTCAACTAATTGATTCTAAAAAAAAAAAAAAAAAAAAAAAAAAAAAACCCTCAACTAATTTGTTGAGTGTTCATTGTTTTGGTATAAATGGAAGGGAATGAATTTTAGTAATTAAGAAACATTTGAATTTGCATTAATGGCAATAGATGATGATATGATAACTGACCCAAAAAATCTGGGACAAAATCTTTATTGTTATTATTGTTGTATGACTTGTATCAATGGGAAGGAGTGGATTTTAGTAATTATGCAATATTTGAATTTGAGTAATAACAATTATGATGATGATGATAAAAGGCCCACATGGGGTAGCTCAATTGGTTGGCCTCATGGGAATCCCAATGAGGTAGGCCTTTCTTTGGCAAAATTTTCATTGATAATTGGTGCCAGATCATTACAATCTTTCATAGTTATGTAAATGTAACATCACTGGAAAGTTTTACATTGATCCGCTCCCTTCACCTAGCCCTTTTACTCTACAGCATGGGGTTTAAGTTTAAAGCATAGAAAATAAAAAGAGATTTGGCTTGGCGTCAAGTGCCTGCAGCATTAAACTGAGTTCTTCCATAACTAACTGGTGAAAAAACAAAACGGCAAGAAAAATACGGTAGAAGTTGCACTGAAAAACATTGATCCTATTCATCCAATAAAAAGACTTGAGTTCCTCTATCAAATTCAGTTAACGGTCACAATGGGAGAAGGCGAAGCAAGTGCATATATCATTTATTACAGTTATATCATTCAATATCTACTGCTTGCCAACCATCAAAATGGTCTTCTAAAATCTCTAGCTTGATGAAGAGCTCTAGCATTTATGAAATCATATGGCCAAGAAACAAGCAGTACTACCTCAAGACATCCTGAGATCAAGCTCCGTTAACAAGAACAAACAATGGTTTGTCTCCCAACCGTTCCCGACCCTGAAATAAACCAATAATTCATACCATCAGTGCATTAATTAAAAGGGGAAAAAAGAAAGAGAAAAGTTTACAGGTGAATAAGTTAACATAAGATTGAAGCAGAGAAAAAGGCCTGTCTATGTTAGTTCAGTAGCTGTACCCGTCATTAAGTACTATTTTCCCTTTTTATTTTAAATGAGACTTGGTCTTAGAAGTAATATTTTGGCTCTAAATCTAGAAGCAGTAGATGGGGACATTTCTAATCCACGTTCCGGTTCCTGTATTTATTAATTCTATAAAAATACAAAAAATATCCAGGAAAACACAAACACATACAAATTCTAAATGCTAACCCACTCCTACAACATTGAGCAAATGCTAACCCACTCAGGGCTTGATTCAATAGCAAGTACCTTCTGCCAAAAGGGACAAGTCGAAGGTATGAGTTCGGGAATCAGCCTCTCCAAAAGAATTGGAGGTAAAGTTGCCTACCAATCACCTCTTCCAAACCCCACAAAAGTGGGAGTCTTGTGCATTAACTACGACCTTTATAAAAGCACATGTTTCAATTTAGACTTAAATCTTCAAAGTCATTGATTTTATGCATTACTTGACTATTTAAACTAATTCTGTATTGTCTACAAAGAAATGGCTCCAAAGCATCAAATACAAATGAACCCCAAACTGAAATGGGAAATTGATCATCCACTCAGGTCTTTTGGTGTAATGGCAAGTAGCTTTCACTGAACAAAAAGTTGCAGGTTCAAGTCTAGGAATCAGCCTCTCCAAAACAATTAAAAGAAAAGCTACCAATCACCTCTCCCACACCCCCGTATGTGATTTCAATTTAGACTTAATATTCAAAGTCATTGATTTATGCATTAGTTAAGTATATAAATTAATTCTATATTGTCTACAAAGAAATAGCTCAAAAGCATCAAACTACGATGAACCACAAACTAAAGGGATGTTTGATCAACCTAATTTGGCTAAATAAGTCTGTGAGTGCTCTCAGATACAGTTACATCAAAAGGCTGGGAACTTATGTTTCTAACAGCTTATAATCAATTTCCCAAATGCATGTTGATGCTAGACATAAGAAAATAAATAAGGTCCATTTCCCCCTCACTTTCTATTCAACACAAGGTACCATCGGAGGATTTTCAACCATTTCAAATTTCAAGTTTTAAATTAATATCATATCCAATATTGTGCAGGCAAGTATAATCCATTTCCAAAGATAGCTTTTCTTCTTGTATTCTGGGTTAAAATACTGAGTACCTCACATCAGATTTTATGCTGATTTTGGTAAGAAAATCTCTGGGTTTCTGCACCGCTCAATTTTAGCATAGTGTTCATTTTTCTTCTGCAGATGCAACTTAAACTTTTCCAGCAA